>OX422222.1:285815441-286438358 GCA_949130495.1 Sambucus nigra
CATCGAATATCTCCGCCGAGCTAAAGAAATTAGGGTCGTTTTAGATGAAGGAGGTAATGATAATGCCGGTTATCGGTCGGTGAAGACGAAGGCAAAAGGAAAACCGAAGGATGGGGAAGGGAGGATCCGGAGCAGGTGAATATCTTCTGTCTTTTTTGTGTTTTTCGCTCTCTTTTTTTTGCCTTTTGCTTTTGTTGTGTGCGTGTTGTTTTTCACAGTTGGAGACTCTTTGCTATAGCTGGTTTTCTGCAGCCGAAGATTTTGGTTAGGGGTGTGCGAAAAAACCGACAACCCGAAGAACCGAACCAAACCGATCTTCGTGGGTTGGGTTGGTTCGTTTTTTTTTCTACATGGGTTGGTTCTGGTTCCGAAAAATTGAGAACCGAAGTGTTCGGTTCGGTTCTCAGTTTTATACCTGAACCAAACCAAACCAAGAACCGAACCCATGGAACCGAACCGAACCAAAGAACCAACCCGAGAACCGACCCGTGAACCTGAACCATTAACCAACCCGCGAACCAACCCGCGAACCAGAACCATTAACGAAAACCACGAACCAGAACCACGAACCAGAACCGCAAACTAGGACCGCAAACCAGAACCAAGAACCAGAACCATGAATCGACCCGAACTAAACCGAGAACCGATGGTTCGGTTTCGAACCGAACCGACCAATTTCGGTTTTGGTTCTGGTTCCAAAACCACGAAACCGATCAATTTTGGTTCTGGCTCTGGTTCCGCAGTGGAACCGAACCGAACCATGCGCACCCCTAATTTTGGTTGACTGGTTCTTACCCTTGGTTTTTAGATTTGTTTTGTAATTTGGTAACAACTATGAGGAGTTTTTAATGAAATCTATATTGATGTTAAAAAAAAACTTTCCTCAAATCACACCTGTCTCTATAAAAATAAATCTTAGCCAAACGGTAGACGATTTCGGAAAAGTTCACCCTCTTGCACATGTTTGAGATTGATTTTTTTAATCCATATTTCAGATTTGATTTTTTAAATTGTTAAATAAATATTTTATTTTCTTGAAATTTCATGATAGTTTTTTTTATCTATTAAAAAATAATTTTTTGAATAAAAAGTATTTTTTCTTGAAATCATTTTTAATTTGCAAGAAAATATTTTTTTGGATGAAATTTTTTTTTCTAGAAATATTTTATCAATATTATTTTTTATGTTTTTTAATCATGGTTAGAATTTTTATTTTTGGAAATCGTTTTCCTTTTTTAAATATTTTTCTATTTTTTCTGTATATTGTAATTTTTTTGTAATTATTGAATTTTTCCTGGCTTTATTAGAAATTTGGTTTTTCATTGGAAATATATTTTTGTTATTGGAAATTCATTTTTTGCAGTATTTTTTTAGAATATTTATTCAGTTTGCAAATTTAAAAAAAATATTTTGTCGGTTTATTGAATGTTTTTTCTAATTTATATATATTGTAAATATTTTTATTAATGTTTTCTGTTTTTTAAGTATTTTCCAGGTATTCAGTAATTATTGAATTTTTTTATTTTTTTTATTAGAAATTTGTTTTTAATTGGAAATCTACTTTGTTATTGGAAATAGTTTTTTTGCATTATTTTTTTTAAATCTACTCAGTTTTTTGCTGAATTTTTAAAAATATTATCCATATTTTTATGTAGATTTTTTGGTTCTCTCCTAATTTTAATATGAAATCTTTTTTTAATTGAAAATCTACTTTTTGTTGGAAATTTGTTTTTTATCTATTAGAAATATGTTTTATTTTTTTATTGGAAATATGTTTTTTTCAATTGGGAATATTTTTTTACATGCTTTTTTTAATTTTTATAATTTTAAATATTTTTAAAATAATTCTTATGCAATGTTCATTTATTTGAAGTTTTATATTAGTTTTGACCAAAATACCCTCAAATGTGGTCATGTCGTAGTGCCCAATATTTTCTTGCAAAAATTGAAGGAGTGGGATGGGAGGTATTAATTGAATGTCATGTTCGAATGATGACAAGATAAAGGCTTTAGAAGGAAAAATATGAGGTTCATTATAAGTTGACATTAACGTTGGGTGATTGGCACGGCAGGACTTTGAGATTGATAAACAACAATGATCCTTTTTGTTCTTACATTTTTTTTTTCAAAAAGGCGAATTTGACAAGTTGATAGTGAGACGATTGAAATGCTGAAGACATTTTCAGATTGGAATAAGAATTATGTTTTGGGTTTCTGTTAAGATAATACATTAAGATAATTCAGTAAAGGCGATAAAATTTCGCACATCAACTTTTCGTTATACAAATAATATGTGAATCCATAGGTCAATTAGAGATAATGAAATAATTCTTTTTTGCGAGTATAGTGAAATTTTATTGCTCCTTTTGAAAAATGTCATACTACAAATCTACGCCTGCGCATCGCGCGGGTTACATGCTAGTAATTAAATAATAATAATATCACCCCCCCTTGATCTCGGCAACTGTTCACATCCGTGAGGCCCATGTACATGTGCATCACTTTGAATGGCCTCTCTATGTATCATTTGGCTGACATTTGTAGTGTTGTGGGTGATCCTTTGTGACTATTTTATTTATAATATTTTGCCAGAAATGAGAAATTCCTCGGTTCTATTTCTACTTGAAATAGTTAATTAGTAGTTTGAGAGGACTGAGGTTGCTTGCATAAAGGGGTCCCGACATGTATAAAACATGTCATTGGAGCGTCTAGTACGAGTGCACATCCATTTTATGCAAAAAAAAGGCCTTGGGTCTTATCTTATTCCAATTGTGCCCCTCTCAGCACCATGCATTGACAAACACATCCTCAGTGTGTTAGGGCTTATCTTACACGAGTCTAGGAAGTACCGAGCACAAAAACATGAAATGGAGGAAACGAAGCTGCATAAATGCCTAAGGGTTGGGTGTGGAGTTATTTTTTTGTAGACTTCTGTTTTTATTGTTGTTTTTGTGCGTGGGAACTAATCTCCCCATAATGAAAGTAAGGGTCTAAACCATTTTAGACTCCCAGATCTTGTCATATATGGGGGGCTTGTGCTGGGTACAACCTTTTTATCGTTGCATTTTTCTTATGTGTGTGTTTGCATGTGTGCGTGTGGTTTTATTTTGCACGTGGTGGAGCATCTGAATTCAAGCCTTTTTCATTTGAGAGTATTCTGAAATGTTGTGATTAATAAACTTTATGTTTTGCAGCATGAGAGTAGAACACAATGCTTTCACCTTTTCTTCCAAGACTTGCAACATGTAGTTGTTGTAGAGGATACATTTATAAGACAATTTTTAGCAGTGAATTGCATTAGACAATTTTAGCAGTGAATGGCATAATGCCATGCCACATTGACATTTATGTTTCGCTAAACTAATAAAAACCCAAATGGGGTGGGCTGATTCAGGCATACACGTGTTATGCAAAATCAACGTTTTTTAGGTTTTGCTAAAATAGCAACACCCAAATGAGGTGGGCTGCTCCATCAACAGTCTGGTGTTATAACTGTTGGTGGCGCGACATTTCAAGTGCCACACGAAAACACACACGGCACTTGTAATGCTGCGCCACCAACGGAGATTTGTACTACAAATGCCGCTTGTGCATTGGATTTATAAATTCCGATCTTGGATATATCTGGCCATTTTGTCCCGAAATATAGGTTAAAATTTGGGCAAAACATAATGTAAGGCTGCTGGAATATCCAAGACCTATTCCAAACGGTTAGAATAGCTAAAATCGTATTTTGCATATCCCGCCGCCCTGGAGATGGTTTAGTTATATATTTCCATTTTCCATTTTTTGAGGAAAACGTTTTGTCGGATGTTAGTTCTGCTCGTTATATTAATTATAACTTGGCAATCAGACTTGCTGGAGTGTGCGCTATCTGAACAAACTTTCATAGGCCAGTGCTTGTTTTAAACGTAGGTGGAAACTAGGATTAAAAAATGTTCATGCTTTATTTCATTCAAGGTTCTAAAAGGCGCGAGGCGTGGTCGAGGCGTAGAGGTCAAGCCTCAAGCCTTAGGAGCCTAGGCGCGCCTAGGCGGAGCCTAGGCGTAAAAAGGCGTTTTTCCTTTTTTTATTATTTTAATTATTCTAAGGCTAGTAATATAATAAAATAATACATACCTTGAATTTTGAAAATATATTCATATGTTTGGTAGCCATCTTTCTCATATTCATGCTCCATAACCAATATTTGTTAACTAATCCTTCGTTTTTTTTAAAAAAAGTGTGCCTTAAGCCTTTTACCAAGAATAAGGCGTAATAAGGCGTGGGCGATGCGTTTCTCCCAAGCCTCAAGCCTAAGCAGGCCTAGGCGGAGCCTAGGCGGGCCTTTTAGAACACTGATTTCATTCCATTCTCTTCCTGGCATAAGTGGCATTTAATGAAGCATATATTTTGGGTATATGTTTCAGATTTTAAAAATGACATTGATTATTTCTTTTCTTGTTCTTGTGAACTCGATGTTTGTCAAAACTAGTGATGTTATATGCACATACGTCAGAACCTCAAAGGATAACCAGCGGGAGGCAAAGGCCAAATAACCCAACCATTAATAACATAAAAGCAACTGGATATGCAATGTTCTGACTTCGGAAGTTTTGCATGATATAGGGTTAGCACCCAAAAGTGTCGTAAATACTCTTTTATGACGCTCTTTGAGGATATTTTATGAGTAATAATGGTACTTCCGGGCACCAAAGCTATGCAAAATGTGGGTGCAAAACTTACTATCCGCATAAGAAATAGGGGCCAAAGGCCAAATAACCTTTTATTCATCTTGTCTGGTGAATATCTGATTTGATTCTATCGAGTTAATAAATTCGACTGATAGGATTTTCGAGCCCAGTATTCAGGGATTTTGAATTTATAAATTACCCTGGATTGCAGGATCCCATTGGTTGAATTGATTTGCTTTGCTGGTTTCGCTAAGAATGCATCTTTTGGCGTGACACATTGCTAATGAAAATGTTGAAGGTTGCACAATGACTTCTTTGCACACAAACATGCGGTTGATTAATATGGATTTCATTTTTTTTTCTAGGCTCAGTCAGTTGCAGCAGAATCTAAGCGAGAGGAGGAAAAGGCAAAGGGGGTTAATCCAGATAATGGGGCTGAAAATCCAGATATTGTCCCTTTCGAGGACAATGAAGAAGAAGAGGAAGAGGAAGAAAGTGAAGAAGACGACGAGGAGAGCTTCAGCCAAGCTTTTGCAGCTCAAGGCAGAGGAAGGGGCAGAGGGATGATGTGGCCCCCTCAACTACCTCTAGCACGTGGGGCCCGCCCTCTCCCCGGTATGCGAGGCTTCCCCCCTGTTATGATGGGTGTAGATGGGTTCTCTTATGGCGGCGTCACACCAGATGGTTTCCCCATGCCCGATCTTTTCAACATGGGCCCCCGTGGGTTTGGGCCTTACGGGCCGAGATTCGCTGGTGATTTTGTGGGACCCGGGTCGGGGATGATGTTTCAAGGCCGGCCGCCTCAGCCCGGTGGTTTTGGGATGATGATGGGCCCGGGGAGGGGCCCATTCATGGGTGGGATGGGTGCAGGGCCCACAGCAAGAGCAGGCCGGCCTGTTGGTATGCCTCCCTTCTTTCCACCGCCACAACCACAATCCTCTCAGAACACTAACCGCCCTAAGAGGGATCAAAAGGCACCGGGCAATGATAGGAACGACAGACACAGCACGGGTTTGGAACAAGGCAAGGGTCAAGATGTGGCAAGTTCGGGTGGTGGGCCTGATGGTGAGGCCCAGTATCAGCAAAGAACAAAAGCCCAACAAGAGGATCAAAGTGGTGGTGCTGGAAATAGTTTCAGAAATGATGAGAGTGAAAGCGAGGACGAGGCGCCTAGAAGGTCAAGACACGGGGAAGGAAAGAAGAAGAGACGAAGCTCCGAGGGTGATGCTACTGTTGGCTCTGATCAACAGGCCTAGATCTAGATCTTGGGCCCACACTCAATCCTAGCATTACCTATAATTTTCTTGGATCGTGATTAAATTATTTGTTCTTGAAATACCAACTGTATTGTTTTGATAAAGTCGCAAAGCTTAATTTTCTTTTTGATAGTTTTTCTCTTCTTTCTTTTCTTTTAGGTCAAGGTTTCCAAATATCTTGCTGTGTGCTGTAACATATGTAACCTAGTTAGGTTAAGGGGTGGTGGGGATATGATATCTATATAGTTTCTTTTTATGACTCACTAATGTGCCTTACTCTTGATACATTATGTCGTGATGATTTTGCACAAACCACTTTGGAATGTTGCAAGTGAAGGATGAGTTTAACCAATTTACTAATGGAAATATACTTTTCATATGTCTATGTTATACTGTTGATCTATTATTTGTTGCATCTGTTTTTTCAATGCTATCTTGGATCTAGGAAAGTAAGGTGATAAAACGGATATGTAAGGGGAAAAAAATGATATTATATATGAGTTTCTAAGGGCACCACAAAACTTACCTCAAAATATCACAACTATTTTTCTACTTTAAAATATCACTTAATTTGAATAGTTACTTCAAAATACCACCAAAGAGCCATCACATATTTAAAGTTTAAAAAATTATTTACACACTTTCCCTCCTCTCTACTCATTCAAACCTTCAAACCCTTCATCTTCAATTTCCAAACCTTTCATCTTCAAGTAAAGATAAAGCTAATTAGGTTGGTACATTAGACATGAAAACTTTTCAGCTCCAAATCAATCAAACGAGTTAAACCTTTGGATGACACATCAAACTAATATATATAATATTACAGCCTTTTGTTTTTTCACCTTTTTGTTGGAAACGATTTTCTTTACTGAAGCAAGGTTGGATTGAAATCGCAAGCTTTCAAACTTTAAACAAGGTTCGAAATGGATCAACCCCTGGATTATTGAAATCAAAACGAGCTGTATGATGTTTTTATTATGTCGAAATCAAAACGAAATGTTGGAAAATTTCATTGGACGACCTGTTTGAATTTTAGATTTCGTGTAAAACTAGGGTTTCAATCGGTATGATCATAACGATTTACTTGCATTGATTCGTCATGTTTATAACGAATCAATGCATTCTGAATTAGGGTATCCATTCGTTACCATTATCCCGAAATATATTACTTATTTCGCTATGTTTATGCCGATAAAATGAAAACGAAATATATTACTTAATTCCCTTCATTCGTCATTTTCACCCCGAATGGATTCATATATTTCGCTATGTTAATGCCGAATGTAGACCATCGATTCGCTATGTTTACGTCGAATGAATTCAATAAGTTTCGCTATGTTTATGTCGAATCCTATGTGCACATTCGCTATGTTTATGCCTAATGCACATTGAAATCTGTATTGTGTTAAGCTCTGACTCTCTCAATGTTTACAATAATTCTAGACTTATGTTTATGAATTCTGTTTTTCACAATACATGGTATAGGTTTATGTTTACCCCATAAATTGGTTTAGGTTTATGTTTATGAATTATGTTTACCCCATTATACTCATCAGTGTGTAAATTGATTTAATGCAGGTTTACCATGGATAACCTAGTATCCTACTCTCGCAAGAACCGCAAGACGTTGACTACCTCTGAGAGGAAATGTCGTGAAAAGATCCTTTCTCTGTCCATTGCGTCTGTCCCGGATGTGATGGAGGTGGATGCCCTAGTGGTTGAGGAGGTTGCAGTTCATGACGAGCAGGTTGTTGTTGAGGGTGAGATTGAGGTTGAGGGTGGGATTGAGCTTGAGGATGAGGATGATGTCGAGGTTGAGGAGGAGGGTTAAGAGGTGGCAAAGGGTGATGCCGAGGTTGAGGAGGAGGTTGAGGAGGGTCAAGAGGCGACAGAGGTTGATGCCAAGCCAGAGTATGTTGCTCACCAACGGCTTGATAACCCGTTTAGCCTTTTACACAAGACCGCAGTAACATATAGCCAGAAGAAAAAGGTTCCTGAAGAAGGCACCTCTACTGCGGCATACGGGGGCCGCCCCGTCGATCTTAGCCCGTTAAAACATTTCAAGCATCATTTGGCCTACGGTATTTGGATTGGTTTAGTAGTAATTTCATTTCCCTTCAATGTTAAATAATTAATGTTTTAAATTTTTCATTGCTTTTATAAACCTTAATAAATATTTTGCTTATATTGTAAGTGGAACGGGTGCCGTTATTGTGCATTTATCACTAGACGAAGATCAAGGAGTGGCAATTCAGTGATGTTTCTGCAAGTGTACAAAAGAGGGTTCAAAGGGCTAAGCTGGGGGGCTTATCTCATCTAGCCACCGTTATTTAAATTACGCCCTTATATCTGCGTTTGTCGAGAGGTGGTATCCGGAGACTAACACATTCCATATGCCATTTGGGGAGATGACAATCACCCTCGATGACGTATCGACGATCTTGGGTGTTCCTCTCGTCGGATCACCTCTGTATAACCCGCAACCCACAGTTGAGCAGGAAGAGGAGGAGGACGACATAGTGGTCCCGTTACTTGTGGACTTAGTGGTAGAGTTGTTAAGAGTGAGCAGGGAAGTTGCCTTGGAGGAATGTGGCGAGCATGCGACCGTTTGTTTGAACTGGCTCACTGCGAATTTCAAGGAGATGTCGTGTGACGCCAATGCATCGAGTGAAGACAAAGACTATTGCGCCAGGGCCTACTTGCTCTACATTATTGGGTGCATAACTTTTCCCGACAAGACAAAGAACAAGATTTCCGTGCTATACCTTCATGTTCTTAGAGACATGAAGAAGGTTGGGAAACTAGCATGGGGTATGGGGATCCTAACGCATGTGTATAGACAATTGGGCCTTGCCTATCGTTCAAGTGTGAGGAAAATGAGTGGTTGCCTCTCTCTTATACAGGTAAGTAATAACACACATTCATATTTTGATTATGTATGTTTATCAATTTCCTGCTTTTTTTTCCTAATAAATTCGTAATGTGTGTGTTTTGCAGTCATGGATATATGAGCATTTTACAGGGGTTGGCGGATGCGTTGATAAGAAGTTTGATGAAACCATGCCAAGGATTGCACGTTGGTCGTTGCAGTCCGCCTCTCTGAAAAATGCATTTACAAACTTAATCAATTTTTGGGAGCAATTGGATGATATGAGTGTTGGTGATGTGAGTAAATTCAAATATTTTTTGTAATGTTTTATTTTGACTTTGATATTTTCTGATATTAAATTATGTTTTGTTTATTTGTAGGTCATTTGGGAACCCTATCGAGATTCTAGGCCGCTTATCCTTTCATGAAGCTTCATAGTATAACGGGATTATGATTTGTTTTGAGGTGGGGGAGCCCTATTACCCTGAAAGATGCCTTAGACAAATGGGACGGCTATAAATCATACCGCGTGACCCAATGAGGTACCAAGAAAATTGGCAAGACCACCTTTTATCCTAGAAATTTAGGCCTGTGCCCATATCTAGCCCGTGGGATTGTAGCAGTGATTATATGGCTTGGTTAATGTCCAAATCCCATCCTAGAGTCCAAAACCCCAAGTTTCGCAATGTGAAGTTTTTTGTTTAAACTTCTTCCGGTATTATATATATATATATGCATGTGTGTGTGTAATTATATACAAGTTTTTTGTCTAATATAATCCCACGGTGTTATTATCTATTCCATAGGTGGATGAGGTGCGCAAGGCTATGGACTTAATAAACAACAATATTGATGATGGAATTGCTGCTGATCCGGACAAATTAATTGCACACGATGCGCAAGTCTATGATATCCTAGCTACGACCATTGGGGTAGGCAGGCCGGTTGTCATTGAGGACGAGGTGGCAAAGAAAAGCAAGTCCAAAGGCAAGGGAAAAGAAAAGGGATCGCATAGAAGTAAAAGAAAGAAATAGGCCGGATGTCATTGAATATTTGTATTAAAGTGCAACAATATTGTGTGAACGTTTGGTTTATTATTTAATTATAATATTTATTGATAAATGTGCAATTATTTTGTTAGTTGTGGCTTATTTTGCATGAACATCCCTAATTGTTGGTTGTTGATTATTTTGTATAAACATCCCTAATTATTGGTCATGGATTATTTTGTATAAACATTCTAATTGTTGGTTGTGGATTATTACAGTATAAACATCCCTAATTGTTGGTTGTGGATTATAATTCATCAACATCCCTAGTTGTGGATTATTATTTTGTTCGACATATATATCCCGAACAATGTCGTTTCTTTATTGGAGAGTGAGGTCCATTCGGCATAATTATAGCGAAACAATGATACTAATTCAACATATATATACCGAACAAGTCCTGGGGAAACTTTGTTTGGCATATACCTCCCGAACAATGTCCTTTCTTTGTTGGAGAGTGAGGTCCATTCGACATCATTATAGCGAAAAAAGGATACTAATTTGGCATATACATACCGAACTAGTTCCGGGGAAACTTTGTTCGGCATATACATCCTGAACAGTGTCCTTTCTTTATTGGAGAGTGAGGTCCATTCGATATCATTATAGCGAATTAAGGATACTAATTCGGCATACATATACCGAACTAGTCCTGGATACAACTTCATTTATTAATTACAATAATCAATCATACAACTTCATTTATTAATTATAACAATCAATCATACAACTTCATTAGTTACGAAAAGGAGACAAGACAACAATCAATCAATCATACAATAAACCAACTACAATCATACAACTTCATTAATTACAACAACAATCAATAATATAATAAACCAACTACATTTGAATATCATACAACTTCATTTAAATATCATACAACTTCACTTGAATATCATATCATACAAGTTCATTCCACATCATATGAAAACGTTTCATACACCAAACTAGTCGATCTGGATAGGTTCATCGTTGGTTGCTACATCGTTTGGGCAGATTTTTCGGAACTCCACTACTTGTTGTGTATATTTATCAATCCACAATTTTGCTTCTGGCAATGAGCAACTATGCCAGTGACTTGCTACCGGGGGAATTGGACAACCGTACTTCAACTTCAAAGCTACAAAGTGATTCCCGCATACATGAGCACTCTCTATGAACATGGGATGCACGATTTGTTCATCTCTCATTGGTAGAAATGTGAGACGCACATGCACTTGTAAGTTTCCTCCAAAAGATAGCCGCACTCGGGCATGATCACCCAAGACTTGGGCATACATGGGATTGAATAATCGTCTAACATATATAAAACAGTGTTCGAAAACCAATCACCAAAATCATGTGCATAGAATTCAGTATTTTCCGTGACTTCTTCAATCAAGTTCGATCTCACCTGTCTCCATCCATCGGTCTCAAATATTAGGTATTTAGCAACGCATCTAAACCCACAATTTTCGTCAGCTTCAACCTCGATGATATCTTCTACGTAATTTTTATAAAAGACCAGTATCTCATTGATATATTGTTTATATGGAGGGGAGTAGTTCGGGCACCATGGGGCTGGGCGGGTGAACTCCGTAAAATCAATTTTCTTCTTAGGCCTTTGGACCGCAGGGTGTTCCTTTTTTGTTGATTGCCTAGCAAGTTCGAAGCTCGAGGGATCCCTTTTAGTTGACTTCTCCTGCTTTTGCTCTTCAGTAGTTAGTTTTCGACCTCTCTAGCGACCCTTGCAATGCTATAGCACGGATGTCACAAATAGCCCAGCGGTTGTGGGACACCCAATGTCCGTGAGTTTTCGCAACATGGTCCTTTGCTCATCGATAGTTGACCGTTCCCACCTTTCTTTAAAAAGTATCATTTTCGTCTCGTAGTTAACCATATTGTACTTTTCTAATTCGAGCACCATTCTTAATTTGCGCCAATGTGCATCAGCATCCCCCCATAGTATTGCACTACCCTTCATCCGAAAGATGACCAATTCATGAGCGCACAGTAGATCATAGATGTTGCGTGCCAAGTGTAGGCACGATTTAACATCCATGCCAACGGTATCACAAGTCTTCATCTCCTCAAAAATTAGGTCAATGGCATAATGAGAAACCCGACCCATGAGCTTTCGTGAAATAGGAATATTGTGGGAGTGCTTTAATTTATGCAAAGAATCCTCAAACTCCCTCATAATCTCATCACTTGCAACTCAATGTAGTTGGACATGCTGGAAAAAACCTTGTCAAATGGAAGTTGAGAACTCTCCAAATGCCTCTTCAACTTACCATGTGCTCCTTCACAACGGTTAGTAGTTCGGTTTCCTCGATGCCTAACCATATTTGCCCATGCATGAACAAATTTCTCCCTTAGATTGTACCATGTACAATCTATGTACTGAAGCATTTTGGGGAACGCAACCCAATCATAGTAAAAAAGCATCTACTCTTCGTCAAAATCACTCTCGGTAGGGGATTCAACCAAATGCATCCATTCCCTCATGAACTTCTTCAATGTATCCTCATCGTTGATCTCTTTCCTAGTATGGATCTCCACATTGCGATGAACGTGGAAGGTGCAAACCATAGTTCTCGCCTCGGGGAACACAACCCGTAATGCGTTCATGCACGCATACTCCCGATTTGTGCTGAAAACCGTGGGACATGCAAACGAATCGAATAGGGATTTCAAACGTCCCAATACCCACCGATAGTTCTCCACCTTCTCCATTGCTAAAAAAGCAAAGGAAATATTGAAAGTCCTACCTCACGACATTATTCTAACCCACTGTTCTAAAAAATCCGCCTAGGCTCCGCCTAGGCTTAAGGCTTGGGAGAAACGCCTCGCCTTACGCTTTTCACGCCTTATTCTTGGTAAAACCCTTAAGGTGCACTTTTTTCTAAAAACAACAATGCTTTAGTGAAACGATGTCGCCTTTTAAAGAATTTGTTTACAAATCAGACCATTATCTCATCCAAAATAATCAAATAGTATTTTAATTTGCATATATTCAGACATATTTTTATGATATGTGCAATTTTTGTATTTTAATATCCTTGTTATGGTTAAAAAATATTAAAATATATTAAGAAGGCCTAAACGCCTTTTCACGCCTTTTTACGCATAGGCCCGCCTAGGCTTCTAAGGCTTAAGGCTTGGCCTCCACGCCTCAATCACGCCCCGCGTTTTTTGGAACCTTGTTCTAACCATATCGAGCAAAGGCACCTTGTATCGATTGGTCTTGTATGTGCAGTTAACAATGACAACAAACATAGTACACTTGGTTAGTTGGATTGAGTTTGAATGCGCCCAAAAAATTTCTTCCACCTCCATAGTAGACTTATTCTTTTTATACCAATACACATAATTTTTATCCCCAAGCAACTTCATTAACTATTGCATCGCCGTTTTACCCTCTCGTTCTGAGATCCTCAACTTCTCCTTGGTATTGTAAATTATTTTAATGGTCGAAACATTACGACTTTTAATCGTCATTAGAATGACGACCAACTTTACACCGTTCAAGGACATCTCTTCAACATTTTTTTCCACCGAAGTAAGTCGACCGGCATATGCATGTCCAACTAACGTTTTCGGCAATTGGTGATTGTGAACGCCGCAGAATGCCCTTCAACAAAAATGGACAGTTGCATTTCCGAGTGGCCGTGTCCCTCTTCCTACCTTTTTTCTCTTGGCTACTACCTTCGTTCCCAACCTTCTTCCCATGATGATCATGAAACTCACCTCCCCTATCACAACCAATGTGTAGACGTCCCTTACCCATTGCAGAAGGTATTTCGGACTTGGTGATGACTATTACTGTTTTAACGGACCGGGGTTTCTCTTAAGCCCAATCAACTAACTCTTGCCGCGTGGAAAATACCTTATCCGTAATCAACTCCTAAAGAAGCGTCATCCCCGTTGTTGGGTATCTCCATATTTGCTAACGCCTCGTTAAATAATACGGAGTTGAAATCCAAGAAGGCATCCTGCATAAGTAAAAATATTATGAGTTGAATAACGGTAACAATATTTCAATCAATATAAGGGTTGATATGATGTTTGTATGTGCGAATCACAATAACAATATTTTAATATCTATTGAATTACTTGAATGTGTGAATTCCATTTGGCATGAATCTGCCGAAATTATTACAGTATTTCAGAGTAACTACCCCAAGTTAATATCTATTTATTCGGGGTAACTATCATGAATTAAGCTCAACACTTCGGCATATTTATGCCGAATAATGTAAGTAGAATCGGGGTGATTATACCAAATGGACCTAGCTCGGAAAAAAATATAAGTTTTGTTCAGGATGTTACCCCAAAATTTGGACTTCATTTCGGGGACTTGATCCTGAATCACTGAACAACGTCCGCACGATTTTTGAATTTATTTATTTATTCAATCCCTCAGAATATACAAATATTTATATAATGGGACCCAAATTTTACCTCATAAATGTCATTGTGGAGTTTTCATTTGATTTGAATGTGTTCTCATTGTCTTTGGTTGGATTATCCATTGGTATTTGTGTATTTACCAATAAAGCCCTAGTTTAATAATGTAGTTGAAAATGGTTGGTGGGTTGGGGGACAAGAAATTTAATAAGTATGTGAGGACCAATAGAAGAAAACTTTAATAATGTTGAAGATAGTTGGTAGAATAAGATAAATTTGAAGAAGGTTGGATTAATGGAGACAAAATGTCTTGTGTTTTGTGAAGAAGACAAAAGGTAGGGTTTGGAGTGTAATGGGTAGAGAGAGATGATGTGTGGGGTTTTGTGTTGAAATAATTGTGAAAATAATATATATACAATGTGGTGGCCCTTAGCAAAAAAAAATATTTTTTGTCTTGTGGTATTTTGTAGCAATAAGCGTGATGCCCTTAGAAACTCCCTATTATATAGGGTTATTTGGGTTTCTCCCACTTCCATAATCATTTTAAAATAAAATTTGTGTTACACCCCGCCAAAGTGATGGTGAAAGCCTCGCAAGTGTCTCAAATTATTGTCCTAAAAAATGATTAATGGGGATGTAAGTTAATTTAAAATAAATAAATAATGGTAATAATTCAGAAGTTGATTTCAAGTTTGGGTGCAACCCAAAATGACCTTGTCAAATATATATTACCTTTTCTCTTTTGGTAGATTTCTCTCTTTTTCTTTACGTTTTTTTTTCTAACATAAAACTGTCAGGAATATATTCTAGACTCCCAGTATATATATATATATATATATATATATATATATATATATATATATATATATATATATATATATATATATATATAATGGTATTTGCTAGGATAAATGTTCCTGAGAGTTTAAGATTAAAGAGATTTTTTTGTGGGGGTCGATTATACTGCACCCAACTTCACTCTCATTTTCACTTCAACACCTCGACTTTATCCCTGTTTTCACTTAACCACCCGACTTTGATTTTCTACATTAAACCTCTTCAATTTTATTAAGTGCTCCAAGCTACACCCTAGCCCTAACAGTGTTAAATTTTAGGATGAAAAAAAGGTCATGTACATGATATATGAGTATTTTTATCAAAATTGAAAATATATTTAAAATTTCTTACAAATAAAGAATAAAAACTGTAGAAAAATCTGAAAAAACTTTTAAAATCTGAAAATGACAAGAAATATATATAAAAAATTAAAATTATAAAAAATATATTTAAAATTTTTGAAAATTATAGACACAATTTTAAAAGCTGGGAAATACTAAAAAAAAGGGAAAATACGTTTAAAAAAAAATCTGGAAATCCCACAAAAATAAATTGAAACATTTGAAAAATACAAAAATATATTTAAATATTTTGAAAATTACCGAAAAAACATTGATAAAATTTGCAAATACTAAAAATTATTGATTTTTTTGGAAGAATTTGAGATTTTTTTTGAAAAATGGAGTTGACATTTTTTTTAAATTACACAATATATTTAAATACTCCTAAAAGTATGAAAAATACTAAAAACTATTTAAAATTTTTAGGAAAATGAGAATTTTTATATAAAAAAATAGGAAAGAAAATTAACTATTAAAAAACATTTTAAACTAGCGAAAAAATGTTTAAAAACTCTGAAAGTAATAAAAAAATATTGAGAAAATTTGTAAAATACTAAAAACTATTCAAAAATTCTTGAAATAATTGAAAAAACTAGAAATGACAAAAAAATGTAAAACATTTGAAATTACAGAAAATATATAAAAATTTCGTAGAGTTAGAAAAAACATTTAAATCTTATAGAAAAGGCTATAAATTGGATGTGGGGTTTATTTACTTCAGCCTAGGAGAGTAGCCGACGATCCCAATGCGCACAGTGGACTGCCCCAACCCAAATTAATTATTTATTTAGACCCGTGTATTTAACATGTACTGAAATGCATGTAGATATAATCAAATCGGTTACCAACAATCTTGGAAGAGATATTCGTGGACACCACGAGTTATCTACAAGCTAATTGTGTTACTTGTACAACTCAATTACTTATTTTATAGATCTATAAATTGTAAACCCTCGTCCGGGGCAATGGGATGTAACCTCGATCATTGACACACACTAATAAGAACATAGTAACCTCTCCGTGGACGTACGTAAATTATCTAACCACGTACATCTATTGTTGTGTGTGTTATTAATTGCTTTCATCTTGATATTACTTCGGGATATTTTTATTGTGATAATTCTTGTACTCACAATTGGTGTCGTCCATGAGAAACGATTCTTTTTTCCTACGAAAGCAGTTATCAACAGAAATCTCATGATGTCTCACCATAACAACGATCTTCCTGAGGTTGGCTACATGCAGGATGATCCAGCCCCACCAAGGGTCAGGTCGGAGAGTCGCTGACAACCAAATCCCAGGTTTCACCAAGAAAGGTAACCTTCTGAAGAAAGTCAGGGACCACCTAGATTTACCCAGATCTCCATGTTGGTCGACACTTATGAAGTCAGGCTTTGAGAACAAGAGGATACAACACACCTTCAGGTGGAAGAGAATGCTCACCTGCAAAGGCAACTCGAAATAATTGAGAGGGATCTCCATAAAGATACCAAGAAGCATCATGATATGACTCCTAGCCCTCAGACGAGCAACCATCAGAGTCGAGGAAGGAGTTCCAGGCGCGACCAAGATAGATCTAATCACAAAAGGTCAAAACATGATCGATCAGAATGCGACCGATCAGAGAGGCGTCACAGAAGCAATGATCGTCAGAATGAAAGCATCAAAATTTTTAGTCTGTAGAGAGATGGACCAACATCCAGCCCATGAAGGAGCTATATCTACTAAGGAGTTAGCCAAAAGAGCTCTCAACACATAGATGAAATCCTCTTTTTCAAGGGATATTGAAGAAGATCAACCCCCAAAGAAGTTTGCTGTTTCCAGGTTTAAGATCTACTATGGAAAGAAGAATCTTATAGACCACGGTCGGCAGTACATGCAAGCAATGACCCTGTAGAGCCAAAATGATGCCTTGATGTGTCAGATTATTCCTTCTAGACTACACGACGTAGCACAAAAATGGTTCAAGAAGCTGCCCCATAGGTCGATCAAGAGCTTTAAAGCCCTAGCAGAGGTCACTGCTCGCTTCATAACTAATAATTCCCACCCTAAGAGGATGGATTCGCTGCTCACGATGAAGAAAAATCCACAAGAGAGCCTTTGTGCTTATGCCAAGAGGTACTGGGAGGTCTTCAATGGAATGGAGGACTAAACGGAGCAGGTTGCCATTTCCTCCTTCAAGATTGGTCTGGTGACCACATCTCTGCTGCACCAGTCTCTGACAAAGAAAGAGGCCAGCACCATTAACAACCTCATGGCCCGTATTGAGAAATACACCAAGGTTGAGGGTGTGGTTCACTTTAACACAGGGGACAATGATCGAGCAAAAGAAATAAAAGGAGGAGACAAGAGTGAAACTCCAAAGAAAGGGAACAAGAATGGGGGCAAGAACGACTCTAAGAATGGGAGTAAGGCTGATCCTTCAAAGGTATTCCAGGCTGTTAACACACTATTTAAACAACCAATCTATAAGATCTTGAGAAAAATCAAGGATCATTCGTTCATCAAGTGGCCTAAGAAGATGAGTGGTGACCCGACGAAGAGGAATCACGCACTGAGATGTACAATCCATAAGGAGGGCGACCATATGACTGAGAATTACAAAGCTCTGAAATCGTATTTGGAAGAGTTGGCCCAAGATGGGCATCTCAACGAGTATATAGAAAAGAAAGATGACCAGGTCGTAGCTAATTGCGACCAAAAACTAGATAAAGACCTTAATGACGACATGGGAAAGGAGTTCGTAGTGATCCATGGAGCGTCCTACCTAAAGCAGATCAAAGGGAATGCTGTTCGGATGAAGCAGAAGAAGGTCACTGTTGTCATGTAGGCATTCTAAATTGACCCTGCAAAAAGACAAGCTGGCAAGCATTGATGACCAAAGGATGTCGACTATACCAAACACATCGTCTTCATCGAGGAAAATCTTATTTGAGTAATGAATCCCCACCATGATGCCTTGGTGATCACCCTTGAAATTGTAAATTGGGATGTCGACAAGCTACTGGTAGACTAGGGAAGCTCATCAGAGGTGATGCACTTAAAGCTATTCCACAAGCTGAAGATCCACCTAGCCAACCTCAAGGGGGCCATAGTTTCGTTGATCGGCTTCGCAAGGAAAATTACAATGCCGTTGCGTAAGATAGTCTCGCGTGTCAGGGAAGGAAAAATCTCAAAACTGATTTAGTTTTTAGTTGTGTACATAGAGTCCCCATATGACCCCATTCTAGGAAGAGGATGGTTTCACGTCATGGGAGCCGTACCGTTCACCTACCACCAGAAACTGAAGCGTATCACTGAATGTGGTGTAGTCAAGATTCGTGGCGACTAGGCCATTGTAAGGAAGTGCTTCACCACAGCCATACGCTACTGGAAGGAGAAGAAAAAGGAACCAAAAGATGATCTAGAGGAAGCACAAAATGGGGACGCCCTCTAAATAGTAATTACGGTATGGCCGACTAGGGGTGGAGGAGACTAGGGTCCACCCCACTGACAGGGTCGTTAAAAGCCTGGAGGAAATTAGTGTTGATGACAATTTGATAGTTGAAAAGTTTTTGATCAGAGATGCACTCACTGATCACAAAAAAAATTTGATTGCCTTCTTGAGAAGCATTCTGGATGTTTTTACCTGGGAACCATATGATTTGCCTGGGATTGATCTCGACGTAGCCTGCCATCATCTGCATGTTGACCCGACCTTCAAGACGATCACTCAGAAGGATCGCCGAGTAGCCCTCGAAAAGGCTAAAGCAGTGGAGAATGAAGTAGGGAAGTTGTTGAATTTAGGATCCATTAGGGAAGTTCATTTACCCAAGTGGCTATCCAACCCAGTGATAGTACGGAAGACAAACGTTAGTTATAAGGTCTGCATTGACTTCACAAATCTCAACAGGACCTGCCCCAAAGATAGTTTCTCACTGCCTAAGATTAATTAGCCGGTTGATGCTATTGCAACACACGAGAGGATGAGTTTTCTGAACACCTTCTATTATTTGGTCCCGACAAGGATAAAACATCCTTTATAACCCCAATAGGGATATACTATTACAAGGTAATGCTGTTCGACCTAAAGAACGCAGGGGAAACTTATCAGAGGTTGGTTATTAAGATGAGCAAGCAGCAGATGGGAGACACATTGAAGGTCTACATCGATGACATGTTAGTTAAGAGAAAGAATAGAGATGACCACCTCACGGACTTAACTTAAACTTTTAAAATCCTCAGAAAGTACCGGATGAAACTTAACGCAAGTAAGTGTTCATTCGGTATCCAATCTAGATCATATTGATGCGATCACCAAGGTCCATCCCCCGAAGACGTTGCGAGATGTTCAAAAGCTTACTGGAATGCTCATAGTGCTCAACTGCTTTATCTCCAAGTCCTTGGAATGCTGCCGACCATTCTTTCAGGCTTTAAAGAAAGACAAAAGCCTCATGTGGATTGATGACTGATCAAGAGCTTTAGAGGATGTTAAGTACTACCTTTGGAAACTGCCCCTATTGGTGATTCCTAACGATGGAGATCCTTTGTATCTCTATTTTGTAGTATCAGACCACGCTGTTAGGTCAACTCTTGTATGTGAGAAGGAAGGCGGACAATACCTCATATGTTACGCCAACAAGATGCTTATGGATGCCGAGCAATAATACTTTCCCTTGGAAATGCTAGCTTATATATTAGTGGTTGCCTTAAGGAAGATGAAACACTACTTCAAATCTCACTTCATAACAGTGATCACTTCATATTCCCTCAAAGATGTTCTTCGGAAAGCTGACCTCTCTGGGTGACTCTCGAAGTGGTCGATCGAGCTCAGTAGGTTCGATATCCACTTTCAGTCAAGAATAATAATTAAGGGACAAGTTCTGGATGATTTTATCACCGAGTTCACGTGGGACCAACCCAGCGACTAACATGAAATAAAACAATCAACAAACGAGGTAGCACATTCTAAGGACTGGACCATATGTGTTTATGGAGCCTCCAATTCCAAGGGGGAAGGAGTTGGTTTCGTCCTCATCAAACCAGAAGACGTTGTCATCGAATAAGGAATTTGATTGGGATTTGAAACCTCCAAAAACGAAGCTGAATATGAAGTACTGACTTCTCGCTTGCACAAATCCCAACTGCTAGGGGAAAAAGCCTGAACGTGTTCAACGATTTCAAACCGATCTCCTAGCAAGTAATGGATATTTTAATGGAAAATATGATAGGATGACAGCATACCTCACTGTAGTAAAATCTCTTATGGAAGGATTTGAAAAGTCGATATTCAATCGTTCCCCTGGGGGCAGAACAGTCACTCTGACGCCTTAGTAGCCCTAAGCTCAGCAGTGGACTCTGATCTCAGAAGAACTATTCAAATAGAGTTCCTCGCCCAGCGAATCAATGACCAGACAGTGGTCGCCGAGCAAGTCCTCCTAACAAAAGAGCCACCAGTTGGATGGACCCCCATAATTTCCTATCTACGGAGCGACACACTGCCAGATGAGAAGATATTGACTCATCCAGTAAGAGTGAAAGCAACCTGATTCTACCTTATCCCAGGGGGAAGCTCTGTAAAAGATCATTCACAGGCCCTTACCGCCAGTGCGTTCACCCACATGACACTGAGCAAGATCTCAGTGACCTTCATGATGGTATTTATGGGAGTCACGCAGGAGGGAGGCCATTGGATTTTCAAGCGATCAAGGAAGGCTACTAGTGGCCTCACATGAAAAATGATGCAAGTACCTATGTTCGCAGATATGAAAAATGCCAGGAATTCTCTCCTATGGTTTTCCAACTAGCTAGCGACCTGAAATATTTAACAAGTCCTTGGACGTTATGCAACGGGGACTAGATATTATGGGACCACTACCTACTACACCTGGAAATCGCAAGTATCTACTGGTCGACATGGACTACTTCACCAAGTGGATAGAGGAAAATACACTAACAAACATTCATGACGCTGATATGACAACGTTCACCTAGAAGAGTGCCATAACACGCATTGGGATACCAAGAACTATCATCACTAACAACTGCACACAGTTTGAAAGCAGTTTCTTTTAAGGCTTCTGTGACAAACATGTCATCAGTCATCATTTCAGTTATATGGAATACCCCCAGAGTGACGGTCAGGCAGAAGCTTCCAATGAAATAATGCTCGACGACCTAAAATAGAGGCTAGAAAGAGCAAAGGGAACCTAGGTGGATGGACTACCCCATGTTCTGTGGGCCTACCGTATTACTCCTAGGAGACCAACTAGGGAAACACCGTTCACGCTCACCTATGGAATGGAATCTATTATTCCACTTGAGGATGGTCTCCCTACCACGAGAACCAACTGGGTCAACGAAGGGTTAAACGATGATGTATTGCACATTGAACATATGTATGGTATGATGTAAATGATTTTGAAAATGTAAAAATGAATATTTTTGTGACACCCCGCCTAATTAATCCCGGGTGATTAGTTCTAAATCAAGTTAGAACAGGTTTCTCATTTGGTCCATTCTTAGCATCACTGTCGTTTTATTAAATTACTAACCACCTAAGTGAGAAAAATAGACTGGTGTCAATTTTTATCTTTCATTAATTAAACTAAAACCCATGCGGAAAATAAAGCAATATAACCATCACAGATAATTGAACTAATCATTTCACAAGTAAAAATAATTAACCGAATAAACCATCGGTCCAAATAATAAATCCCATAAAGACAAGAATAGAATCCCAACAACCTAAGAAACAAATAAATGGAAAGTGAGCGACATGCTCGAATAAATAATAATGAGTCTCTACATTATGAATGAAAGAAAGAGGCGTCTATCAAAGGTCCCGCAACATCCACATATGCTGCAGCAACGGACTTCCTGGAATCGAGTCAGGTCTGGCGTCCCTGTGGCTGGACACCTAAAAGGTTTTTAAAATTTTTTTATAGCAAGGGTTAGTACCCAAAACATTTGAAAACATTTAGCAAATGATTAACTTGCAGTAATAATAAATATGCATGCTCTTCATATTTTAGTTAGTGTCGCACTCTCTTGAGAACTTCCTTGCCCCTCCTCTAATGTGCACCACTAACGCTTTAATTATCACCTAGTTATCTATCTCATGACTAGATAATTATTAAAGTCTCCTTACACTCCTCCCCTACTCTAACCTGAGTAAAATGTGATTATGATTTTTAAGTCATTAGTAACATCAACTTAATTAAATCATTTCCCTTTTTAATTCATATAACTACTCCACTCGTTATACATATACAACAACACATGCTTGTATTTATTTAGTCCGTATATAATAATCACCCTATTATATACTTAGAATATTGCAGCATTCACACACACACTGGAATACATAAACCACTAATATCCACCCGAGTAAAAGTACTCCCCGGATATAATTTCTCTAAAGTGCTAGTACACTAGGTATATTCACATATCCTAGTTATCCAAGTTAGAATCTCTCACTAACTTGGTTTAGTATACGATTGGAGGCGGTCATATTCCTTCCCGGAAAGTGAGATGCCCCTCACCCCCTGTAACGGACGCTATGACCTGGGAATCTACTCGCCCTACTCCTCAAGCTAGGGGATTCATCCACTGCGCGTAACCTCCCCCTATAGCACTAGAGTATAATAATATCTAACCACTGATATTAAGGCATACACTATATATATATACTATCACACACCGTATATATATATATACATATATAAAAATGTTCTAGCTACACCGTGTACCAAACCCGTAACACAAGCCTATTCCATTTTTATTATGAGGTTATTACCCAACTCGAATTATTAATTAATTTGCACATTAATAATTTCAGTTGCTTTTGATGTTGCCCTCACCATTTAATTGGACTCAATCTCATAGCCCGAATTAACCTCACCCGAGTCTAAATCCCGACTCTAAATTTCTTAGTCCATTACTACGTAATATAATTTACCTCGATGTCACTCAACCAATTTTGACGTGTCATCCAAATTTCTCCTCCCATTTCCTAATTAATTCACTCACATTTAATTAGGTAACCCCATGCATTAATTTCTCAACAATAATTAATTGCATAACAACCTTTATATAAATCTCTTCCTATATAAATAAAACTGGGCGAACTGTCAGTTTCTGCCGACCGTCGATCGATCGACTTCATGGCGTCGATCGATCGATCGAACAGGTACTCGTCTTCTTCGCGAAGACGGACAGCCATGGGCGAAAATCTGCAAACCCTAATTTCCTTCTACACTGAAACTAAGTCTCTTTTAGCATTTGTACATATTAGGAAACTCATTAAGGATCTCCAGAGTATTCAACAACATCAATAATTCGTCCATTAACTCAAATTTCTAAATTTGGGGAAAGTTTCATCATTAACCCTAGGTCCATTTATACCCCTAATTTCATCATCAAATTCGTTTCCAAATATGCAGATAACATTCTTATCAGATATGCAATAACTCACCATAATCAGATTTTATAAGAAACATCACCCCAAATTTCGTAAATCAGAATTGTTGTTTTCAAAATCCCATGTTCATTCCATTAACACCCAAAAACGGATTTCTACATAATCACTACACATGAATATGAATCGAAAACAGATTTAATGCTATTGCAAGTTATCCACTTGCCTTAAGGTTCGTAGAGTCTGAATTGGAGCTAAATCCCAAGGTTGAAGATGACCTTTGATGGCTCTCTTTGATCCCCAATTTGGCTTTGGCTGCTGTTAGGGTTTCCTAACCCTTAATTTGTTTTCTCCAATTAAGTTCAGCCACCCCCTTATTTCTTTTTATTAGATTAATTACTTAATCCCGTTTTTTGACTAATGGGCCAAGCCCAAGTGACCCAAATGTCCCCGAGTGGGCCCGACTATGTCTAAAAACGTCCCGTGACCCGTTTACTACCCCCGGGTACACTTTTCCGACTATCTCGGCCCATCCGGACTCAACTGTACCCTCAGAATTTGCATCCGAGTTAATTTCTAAAAATACTTATCCCCCACCGAATACAGTCTATACCGACTTTCGGATGCGATAAGTACATACCTCGTCATTAATACTCTAGACGACATAATTACATTATTACTATTCGCTTAGTAAATAAGTTTTCCCTAAATATTAACCATTTAATCCCAGATTAATATTTATATATTATTCTGTTCTAATTAATTCATTAAATTACAACACACTAAGTAATTTAAAATCTCCGAATTAATTAAATTAAATGTACCAAAAATACGGGGTGTTACAATTTTCAAAATGGAAAATAAATGATTTTTCATAATTAATAAATTATGGTTGCACACCTCCCTAAATCACTATCATAAGGGAAGTTGCGTGCGTATGGTGATGCCCCCTGGCTAATGAATGCAGGGTGGATATAGTCCTAGGACATATGAGCGATTATATATTTCACAGCGCTGGTGAGGTGATTCTAGGTGTGGTCATGACTCTACCGCAGGCATTTGGCTGCTTCTCGACGTTGGTAGGTTCCCAGGTTGTCTTGTTTGATAGGCCCTGGAAGATGATAACCATTTAGGGGCGCGTCCAGTGGGGAAACCTGGAGGGGCGGTCTTAGATTTGTTAAAGCATTTTATGATAATAAAATGGCTTTAAATACATTTCCTAGATGGAAGAAGGGAAATGGGATAATTGATTTGGCTTCGGATACGTTTCCCGGATGGAAGAAGGGAAATGGAAGCATATGATATGATCAAAGCATTTTTATGATAATAAAAATGGCGTTGAATACATTTCCTGGATATAAGAAGGGAAATGGGATGTTATAAAACGGAAAAACATTTTTATGATAATAAAACTGGCTTTTAAAAAGTTATATTATGTGTTAAAGCAATTCATGATAATGAATTGGATTTTAAATATATTTCCTGGATATAAGAAGGGAAATACAAAGTTTTGAAATGAGTATACAATACACCTCAGTCCGGTAGATAGATCCGGATGTGTATTATAAAGTTGTATATAAAGTAAACCTCAGTCCGGGGGATATTATCCGGATGTATATGGTAAAACATATATAAAATGAATGTGATATGTATATATATAAGAATGTATTTATACATTAGTTTTGTACTACGGGCCTAATGGATCTCTACCATTAACCCTGCCAAGTAGTAGTGTATCCGGGGGTTCCTTGTTTGGATTTCGCTTCGCGAGACACCCTACGCACGAACTTAGTGCAGTGTTGAGAATGGAGGAAAGTTTAGCCCTTAGTACTCGGGATGGATGGGTTTCCAGTAGACGGGTACATCAGACTAGTTAGGCGGGATAGCTTGACTAGGGTATTTGTTAGGATACGTTAGGTGTGCACTGTTATAGGAGAGGTGAGGGGTATCTCATGGGAGTGCGATACCAAACTTAAATATGGGATAAAATATTTTTCTAAAAATAAAGCATTTATGCACTTGCAAAATATTTTCAAACTCGGGCTCTGACCCGTTTATCTACTTTTCCTTTCTTGTTATATTATATATATATAGGTGTCCAGACACAGGGACGCCTGGATGACATTTCTTTCGAGTCAGACGTCAGCTGCAGCAGCAGCTGTGGATGCGTGCACGTTCTCGATAGACGCTTCCATTCTTGAAATCTAGATTGGAGGTACTGTATAAACATTCAGGCCAATTGCATTTATTTCTTCTTTTAGCACAACATTTGATATGGTTGTAAATTTTTATTTTGACCGAGTGTTCGGTTATTTTATTTAATTCTAGTTTCTTTTACGCAAAACTGTGTGGATGTTTTAATTGTATTCGTTTAAAAAGAGTAGTTAAGTAAAATTTGACTCCGGCCTAATAGGTTATTAGTAATTAAATGGATTTTCTCCAGTGATGCTAAGAATGATCCATATGAGACTCCTATTATAATTTGATATAGGAGTGATCTCCCTGTATCTTATTAGGCGGGGTGTCACAGTTTAATACAAAAGTTGTTATCCTTAATAAGATAAAATTCCGACACTTGCCGTCTAGAAGATATAGTTGGTTCACTTCAAATTTGTGACCAAGAGGAACATGCAAGTGTTTTGAAAGCTAAAATGTTTAACATTTGTGGTTGAATCTAAGAATAGAACGTCAAGCAAGGGAGAAGAAAAATCTAAAGAAAATATTGATATGGGCATGGCTCTATTTGTAAAAAGATATAGCAAATTTTACAAAAACAACAAAAGGTTTTCAAAAATGGGAGAAAATTTAAGCCTAAACCTTACAAATCCATAAAATATAACTCTTATGGTGAGAAGAGTGATTCCAAGAGACATAAGGAGAAAGAGGAATATCATTATTATAGTTGTAGGGAAGTGGGACACCATAGCATTATTTCTCCAACTCATTTAAGAAAGCAAGAGAAAATTATGGAAGTGGATAAGAAGAAGAAGGTCTACAAATCTAGTTTGAGTGACTATGATAGTGATTTTGAGGAGATAAATACTAGTCAAGAGACTGGTAAGACTTTATGAGAGCAAAAATCTCAGTGAAGATAGGATATCGCTTAACAGGATGGTGAGAAAGAATATGATCAAAGATTTTAGTAATAGATCATTTAGTGATTGGTATACATGTAGCAGTAATGGTTGAAACACTTCGATTCCTAGATCACTTGAGGATAGTGATGATGAAGTTAGCGATATTCATAAGGCCTTTGATTGACACTATCAAGAATTTTTAAAGTTAAAAAATTCAAACATCAAGATTTTGAATAAAGTAAAAACCTTTTGAATGTGAACATGATGATAAAGATAAGAAAATGGAAATGTTCAATTGGAATGTTTAAAACTCAAAAAAAGAGTTGATGTTTTGAAAAATGAAAGTGATTCCTTGAAAATATAAAATGAAACCACTTTGAAAGAAATAGAAGAAATTGAACTTCAAAAAGAGATTTTAAAAAGTGAAACTAGAGTTGAAACATGCCAAATTGAGATGCTTGTTATAACTAATGTTCAAGATACCATTTTAATGGATCATGGTAAAATAAAAATTATGAACATGGCATTATTTTGTTGAACCATCAAAATAGAAAGTTGTGGTTTCAAAATTAAAGTTTAAAATTTCTTGAATTTGAAAAGAAGGATAAGGAACAAATTCCCGTGTTAGAAAAGAAGGAAATTGACCTTAAGTCCATATTTGTGCAAAAGGAAGTTGGTTTCTCATTTTATAAGAAATTGAATCACATTGATCAATTTATTTTAAAAGTAAGAGACTTGAGAAGGTTGAGACGAGAGATCATGGAGCTGAAATCAATTTGAGAATGGATGTTCCCTTTTGTACTTTTTGTTAGTTACAAAGACATTAAAATCAAGCTTGTGGATGCTTGAAGGAGAGGAATAGAAAATTAATTAAAAATATGAGGAAAGTGGTTCATAGAGATCCTATTAGTGAACTAAGAGATGAGATCGGAAGATTGATGAAGAAAGTTGACTTTTTAGTCTAGGAAATGAGTAAGGTCAGGAGAAATTTCCCTAAACCTAAAACGTTTGCTAAAATTACAAGGAATAGTCATAGGAATTCTATGAGGAATATAAGGTGGATACCTAAAAATGAGAGAGGCAGACTAAGAGATACTCCTATAAGGAAGGTTGAGATTGATTTTCCCCCCAAAAAGGTGTGTAAGAAAGAAGTTGTAGTCATTCCTTCCATGGATTCGGGAGATAATTCACCCATCGCTATCTAGGTGATAGTTTTCTTAGGTTACCTTGTTTTTTTTTTGTTTTAGTTGCACTTCCTAGTTACTCCTTGATTTGTTAGGGTTAAATTTTTGTGTGAGTGATATTGAAATTACTCATTTGGATAATTTTTCATATTTTGTGAGGAGTTTTCATGCATTTGTGCATCTTTATGCATTTTTCTACATGCTTTATTCCTTACATGATATGTTAATATACATTGCATCATTCTTATTTAAAAAATTCCAAAAAGATTCTTAACTTAATTTACTTTGTGACCATGTGATTAAGTTCTTTGATTTATGAGATTTAATGAGCAAACTTAACTTGAATGATGATCAAAACATGGATTTTTAGTCTTTAATATAAATGTTGGTAATGTCAATGATACATTTGAATTCACTTGATAAATCATAATGGTCAAAAGTCACCTTTAGTTGAGAAACATAACATAGAAAACAAAGTCATGAAAAATTCACATCTACATGAAAATCCAACCAAACCATGAAAAGTGATACCAACAAAAATCAATTGAAATTCTCTCACCCACATTCACCTTTTCCCCCACAAATTAAGAATGAACTAGGAATGAGAATTTATAAGAAAATAGTCAGCCTAGAGAACTATCTACCTAGATAGCAGTGTGTGTTTCATCCTCCGGGTCAATGGGAGGAACAATAACACTCTTCTTCATAAATTTCACTAGAGGAAACTCAATCTCAATACTCTTTCTAGGTGCATTCCTTGGAAAACCACTACCTACCTTCGGTATTGATCTCTCATCCCTCTTTGGATTTGTATGCCTAGTAGTTAGAACTTGAGTGTAGTATCTAAGTCAAGGTCTAGGAATATTACGTCTAGCCTCAGCCTATTGTGCACTTAAGAATTCATCATTCTTTTGAAATCACCTACTTGACCTCTATATTCTTTTTTTTTCCAAGAACAAACCTTAAATAATAATCCATACATATTACGATCCAAAAATAACATCAAACGACATGCATGAAAAAAACTCAAGTAGAACAAAACAACAAAAGTCAATTGACAATTGGCGACAATAATATAACTAAAATTAAAGCCAAGCATGCCCAACTACCACCATTTAACCTTTTTTTTAACACCTGACATCCTTCAAGCCATAAGAAAAGTACAAAAATGTTGGGTCAATTGCACCCTCCTTGTAATAAGCAAACACCAAGCTGCTGTCATTATGCATGCTCTCCCCCATAAAAAAATAGAGGTCGTTGAGCTTTGAGAGAAGGTACTTGGTAGGCCCTTCAATGTTCTTCTTAAATTGCTCTTGCTGTTCAGCACTAAACTTGAGTGTCAACAATTTGATATATTTCTTGATGTACGCAATGAATTGCTTCTTGTCAAAAGGAGGTTGCTCCTGGAGCCTAAATGTGTCAACAATGTCAACCACCTTCACACTTTGATCATCAAAACCCTCATCATCTTCTCCACCTTCAGCAGAAGGGTTTGCGCCAATGTTAACATCAATTGTTCCTTGAAAAACCCACTTACCCTCTACTTCCCATAGCAATCCATTCTGAACTTTCGTGTAAGGAAAGGAGTTAGAGAGAAGCTCGTCACCGACAATCAAATCCCGGTAGACCAACATATTTGCAGGCTATCTCTTGACTAAATTTGGATAAAAGAAAGCACAGTTACGAGAGAGAGTGAAAGAGACTTGACCTCTATATTCATCGATAAGATCTGTACGAAAAATTCTCTCCTATTATTAATGAACCTGTTGTTTCCTCATCTCAAAGTATATACAAACTTGAATCGTTTGGACTTGTACCCTACAAAATTTATGATAGACAACCTACCTTTTCTCACCCATCTTTTCATTTGAGGTCTCAATTTACCTCTTTCAAGTTTCTTTCATATGAGTAAAAATGGCAAGTATGGGCAAATTTAACACAAATTAATCATCCATTACCAACTTTGTGATCTCTCCTCCCAACTCTCCTTCTACGCATGTGCAGATGAATATATGTTAGCATACTTGACTTATCATCATGACGTCTAAAAAATTTCTTTCTATCAAAGACATATTCAGTTGGAAAATCATCTTGCATTTTAGAACTCAAGGAACTAGAATCACATTTTCTTTTAGCCCTTTTTAATTTGTAACAAAATAATTATAAATGTCATTTCATATCATAAAATGTGTAAGATAATAGTTTCAGATGATCCTTAGAAACTTTTTGATAAATTTCCCTTTCCTTTTTCAAATCAACATTCTTTTTTACTTTTTTGTTTCTCCCCTTTTTTTTTCAAGGAATAAATATCCTTTGAATCATGTGATGAACATTCACTCAATGTGTCAACTTTAGAAGAAGATGACTTATTTGTGAAAATTTTCAATGAGTGAAATTCATTTCTCAAAGATTCAAAACTCTTCTTAAGTTCACTTTTAGTCACTTCACAAATAAGTTCTCTTGTCATTTTTTGAAGTTCAATAGTAAAATGACTTTTTTCTTCCTAAAAAACCTTGAGTTTTTCTAAATCAAGTCTTAAATAACTATTCAATTTTCTCAAATAGGAATTTTTTTTGCTCAAGGAAATGATATCTTCAAAAAACTCGCCCTTCTCTTTTCAATCGTTTACAACTTTTGATTGGCAAGCTGACTAGTCATTTCAATCTCTATAAAAGATCATTTTTCTTATTCACGAGGTTTGACATAAATAACCCAATTAACATTAAACTTTTTTATTTTGAGAAGTTGAGAAGTTAACACATCAATATTTCCTTTTTTAATTTCATCACATTTATCAAAGTCAACATTAATAGACTTTGATATTTTGGGAGAATGAGAATTTTTCTTTTTTCCTCTTATCCATTTTGGATTTTAAATGCTCTATCCTCACAATAGGATCCAAAGGTATATGCCGATCAACACTAGGAAAATTAGGAAAAGCAAATTCCATCATAATCATAAAATCCAGATCAACTCACATGCAAACAAGATCTATAAGCAATGAACACAACAATCACACAACAAGACAATGATAAACTCAAGCACGTTAATGCACAAATAAGATCACCTTGCTCTAATACCAATTTAGGATTATGTGTTGAATACTCAAGTGTAATTCTAAACCAAACTCGCGGGTGGGGGTGGGGGTGGGGGAAGGTAAATAGGTTTGGATGCATTCTAAGATCAGTTTTTAATTTTTTTTACAAGATTTCTTCCAATTTTAAAACTTTTGACACTTGATTTGATAAAAACATATTTAAATGAAACATAGATGTAACATGATTGATTATAGTTTAGGAAAATTCACAAGGTACAAACTATATCTATGTGACGTGTTTGATCAGTTGTGTATAAACCAATACAAAACACACACAAGCAAGCATAAGATATGGTTGATGAGGAAAAACGACTACTTAGGGGTAAAAAAACCTTGTCGCACTCTAATTTTTATTTTTAATTAAAAATATGTTTTACACAAGGCAAGAAGATGCTTCTCACACAAGCACCTCGTGTAATTACCTATAAAACTTGCAACTTTATCCTAGAGATAATAAAAATCCAAAATGAGCTCCACGTCGTGAATGAAGAAATTTACTCTCTTCCTTGAAGTCAACGCCATACTCCAATTTCCCCAAAAATTAAAGTGTATCCTCTTTAAAATCTAGGAGTATGTGATTGTACAATTCCAAGGCATTGAATTGAATATGTTATGTGTATATGAACCAAAACACTCTCAATTCTCTTTCAAAAGCATATATCAAGTATAGATCTAAGTTTTATCAATTTTGGAGGGAACAAGTGAAATTGGAAAGAGAAGTAATGGGAAAATGCTCTCAACCTCGAAAAATATCTCAGACATGTATTGGGATTATGTGGTTTTCCGGTCTCAACAAATTGGAGGAGAAATGGACTATTTATAGATAATTTTCAAAATCTGAAGTCGCCGTGCATACGGTGCACTTTTTCCATGCGTACGATTCCAACCAGCATGGAATCTTAGCCAAGGTCGTGGGCAAGGTCACATATTGGTGCTGTGAAAAAGCCATCGTGCGGACGGGCTTTAAAGTAAGCCATGTAAATGGTTAAGTCATGATAATATTAAAAAATCCTTAACTTGTTCATACACAAAGCCAAACTCCCAAAATATTTTTTCAAATGTCCTTTGTGGCAGTTTTATTAAAACACTTGTTCCATCAAATTTGAAATTCCTCGTACATTTCTAAAATGTTTGTCCATGTGTGTGTGTTCAATGATCAGGCAAAAACCGAATGGTCATGTAAGGAAATTTTTGTTGATTGGTTTACCACCATAATGAAAAAAATATAAACTTTAACTACACTTATTTTTTAAGTATATCGATGACTTCATGTATCGAATCAACAAAGAAATTGTTTAAAAGTGAATTGATTTATTATTTCATAAATAAAAGTGTAAAAGATGATATTTTGATTGAAAATATTTTGTACTATAATTAATCTGGACAAATATTGAAACTAAATTAATTGACAAGAAAGAAAGCTATAGGTTGAGAATCATATCCCTCACCTTAGACTAATTAACATAAACAATTACATAGAAAGAAAGGCATTTTCAAGATTAAATTTGATTCTGAAAACTAATAAAACCCAAAGTTGTCACCCCCTAAATTCTCGTAAAAGCTTAGTTTGCATTTGGCATCAACAACTACTCCCAAAATTATACACGAAAGGTAGAAAACATGGAGCATACATAATATACTCCATTAAGGTTCCTAGATGAAAAATTAAGAACAACCTAACCTATCAAAACTAGGCTAAACCATCATACCTTAGAAAAGAAATTAAATAATCCATGGTGAGTTTAACCAATTCAACCCAATTTAATTAGCTCGAAAGCATTATAAATTCTTAACTACAACACTGAAATGGAAGAAGGAATTAAAACTAATTAATGAAGTATTGAAATACCTATGAAAGCTTGAATTAATATAGAAAAGGAGATAGTAACTTAAAAACGCACAATATGAAAAACCTAATAGAGAGAGAAACTCTAAAAAATAAAGCAAACCCCAAAACATCTAATAATAATGAATGTCCCCAAAGAAAATCCCCATAAAATGAAGAAAATAAACAAAAAAGGAACAAATTTACGAATATCTGCAGGAGTTGACCGATCGGCTTAGGGTCGATCAATCGATCTATGTGAATCCGACCATATTTTCTTCCATCTCACCATAAAACCAAGGGGGATTGATCGATCGACCTTCGATCGATCGACTGATTAAACATCATCCTTTATGCCTACAAGTTTTCAAAAAAATAAGAAGGGTAAATCGATCAATGGGGGGTCAATCGATCGACAAACTGTTTGTAACCCATAATTTGCTTCATAAAGGAAAATTTTGCTTCGAGGAAAATAATAATAACTCATTCATAGAAAATACAAAATGATGTGCCATTTTTGGACACACAAAGCTAACTCAAGAAACTATGCATTCATGGAGTTTCGCCAACCTAACCACGCAATCTAAATTTATGCCTTGAAGTTGCACCTTGCAATGAAACTTTCTAGAAATGCAACCAATTGCTCCACTAGCATTACCACACCTATCAAAGCTCAAATAAACCTTAATATATATATAATGGAGGTTATCCAATAAAAGAGCTTAAATAAGGAATTATTAAACACAATTATGCAAGAATACGCAAGAATAAAGGGGTACAAAATAAAATATTCAAGTTGAATCACACCCCCTAACTTACACATTTCTAGTCCCTAACGACGAAACGGAAAGAGAACCAACCAAATAGAGAGAGAACGACAAAATATCTATGTACAAAGGATAGAATACCACTCTTCTGGGTACGCATTTGCATTTAGTTAATGCAATAAGCCATTAAATCCCTAGGTCACCTTAGTGGATGCGTGTTGTCTAGTGAGATTTTTCAAGGATGAAACCCACAACATAAAATTTACTTAAAAATTATCACCCTACAATCCAATGCTGAACTCAATAGCAATTCAAATTTCAAAAAGCTATTAGCAAAATAAGTGAGGCTTCACCCTATAGTCCATAATAAACATTAGTAGAATAACCTCATTATAATTGAAACTTTTAAATCCTTTCCTTTCCTTTTCTTTTCTTTTTTATTTCTTTTGAAATCAACTCAATTCTAAAAGAAAGCCACACAACACAAACATCATAACATCCCAATTTAGTTCCCAAACCAAAGGTGAGAAAGATATATAAAGGGTTAAAAATCCAACGTGGAGTTGGTAATGGGATTAGGACGATGAAACGCAAGGGCTATATTTGGGCTCGACAAGTGTGAATAGGGAAATATGTAGGGTTAGGTTAAGGTCAATATGGATTATGAACAAAGAGGGATAATGATCCTTTTCTAAAGTTCATACGTTTCTAGAGTCAAAACAACATTGAAAATCATGCCTCAGTAACTGATTTCATAATGAACTCAATTAATGAATGATTAAAGAAAGAAAATTGGATTGCCGAAAACTTTAACGTTTTCAAGGATAGAGAGTAATTTTATAAAGACTCATAATTTAATTAAACTTCAACACTCCCGGGTGTAAGTAAATACAATGCAAGAAAAGATCATCGAGCTACAAGAGTCTTAAACTGAATCATGAAAATAAGAAAATTCGCATGTGTTCATGGCTTCAAAGTTCAATTCATAGAGTTATTCAATATAGTTTATTAAAGGACTAAGGTCTAATAAATTTTTGAAATCTAGAAAATGCATCATTGCGATGGTAACTAGATATGGAAATAATTTATTGATCATAAAAAAATAAGGCAAGAGGTCCGAGAAAGAGAAAAGAATGAAAGAAACATATCTTTGAATTTTTAATTTTTTTTATAAATGTATGTACACAAGGATCACAATTAATATAAATCGAGATTAGAAATCACACCTCTAACTTGAATCACACATTGTACTCAATGTAATTAAATATATTATGAAAAAGAGGATACAAATAAGTCACCCCAATTTGGAGCGATCCTCGAGATATGCAATGGCGAACCTATACAAACATAAAAGGGTAAAATCATAGTTACTAGATAAATTGACGTCTTACATTTTATTTTATAAAAATGCTAATCTTAAGAACCAAAAAATCCAATAGAATACCTAACTACTACATCACCATTTCAAGTTCCACAATCCCCCCAAAATAAACTTAAAACATGTTAAAACAAATTTAAAACCATCCCACACATATTAGTTGTAATACCTTGTATTTTTTTGCCTTCAATTAATTGTGAAATTATCTATTATGTTTACGTGACATGTGATGTCACTAGTTCAAGTTTATTTATCTTATATATAAATAAATCTGAAATTTGGAATTAATACATGATAAAACATTAATTAAATATATTAACATGACTATGTATTATGGGTGTATGAAATGTCAAGGATTTTGTGCCGAGTATTTACTTGTTTGGATTATCCCCCCGGTAACGAGTTCCAGCGGTTGTGAAGTATTTGCCTATAATGGTATGTCACACCATATAAATAAATATTTAAATAATTGATTTTTGACTTTTAAATTGGCATATTGAGTGAAAGTGTTGAATTAATTTTATAATAATTGATATTTTGAGTTAAGTAGGTTTGGAACACTTAAAAAATAGTTTATAACTCAAAATGTTGAATTATAAGCCTACTGGGTTAGTATAGGGCCTGAGCTGATTTTATGACAGTTGGAGACTAGTTTGGACTCTTATAGGTGGGGCCCATTTGGAGCCCACATCCAATTTCATAATTATAGGGGTTTAATGAATCATTTGGTATATAATTAGTTATATATCATGTTTGGAGAAGCACATAAAATCTAGAGTGAAGAAACCTAAAGAGAAGATCAAGATCTGGAAGGATCGATCGATTGATGCTGCCAGGTTTTTGGCAATTTTGCTTATGGTTTTAAATGGGTTTTTGGTTTGGGGTTAATTTAAGGTTGACTTTTATAATTAATTTACCCTTATAATTATGTTAATGGAATGATTCTTAGGATTCTAATTTGGAATAAATAATTGGATGCCTAAACCTTATAAATGTAATAAATTGAATAATTTTGAGTTTAGATTACATTTTCATAACTGAGTAGGATCTATTATATTTGTCATATGTGTAATGGATACCATCTGTGAGTGCTTGTGGATATCATACTAATGGGGGAATTCTGTTATGGGGGCAAGTACGATGCGAACCGCAATAGTGCCTCGGCGAGGAGACGAGTTTACCATGGTCATTTTACCCGTGGTCGCACATCTAGGTATCCGTGTTCGAGATGTTTTACGAATAGATTTCATTATATGGTGAGAAAGAGTGCTAATAGGGAAGATTGTCTAAACAATAGTCAATTTTTAATTTTGTCAAATTAAATATTAAAATTATACAAGTTAACTCAAATTAAAACTTAGTACCAATTTTAAACAGATTGCTTTGATTAAAGGATTAAATAATTTTATCCTATCCTAAGCATGAATCTAGGTGAATATAGCAAGATAAAATAAATCAATCACACAATTATCGATGTATGAGGAAAACCCAAATGGGGAAAACCTCCGATGACCCAACCGATGCAATTCACTATGATACGGATTTACACAAGTTGACGATGATTTACTCAACGACTAGATTCCCTTGCCAGCATTGGCGCATCTTCAATATTAAATCACTCCTCCACAACGATAATGCATGAATCCATCTACACAAGTTCCACAACCTGTGAGTTCACACACGCCTCGATATTGCAACACCCTATATTTTTGAATAATTTATAATTTATTTAATTTTGACATTTTTAAATTACACGTGTACAATAATTTAAATTAAAAAAAGAAATGTTGCAAAATTATCTAATATTAATTGGAGAGATTAAAATTAACATTATGTATTAAATTTACTAAGTGTGTATAGTAAATAAAATACGGTAAATCGTAATATGTCAAAATGGGTGGGAATGATGGGAGACTATTTTAAAGGTTAAAATAGGAAATTTATGTTAGATGACTCGGGTGGTGATTTTGAGTGCACGGCGGTCCCGAATGGATCAAGATAGGCAAAATTGAGTACTGGGGAGTAGTAATTGGGTTCCGGGGGCTTTTTAGACTAGATCGGGCTCACACGGGAGTGTTTAGGTCATTCATGCATGGCCATTGGATTAATTTCGGGATTAACATTATTTAATCTAGGGTTAAGGTTTTGAGGCAGCCTAAACACAATTCTAAACCCTTATTAAGTGAAGGAAGAGGGTAAATTGAAGAGAAAAGAAGAAAAAGAGAGTGCGAGGAGCTAATTTGAGGACCAATTCATCTTCTCCAATGAAATTTCACATCCTACGAACCGTATAAGGCAAGTGGTTATCTTTCTATGAATTTTATATGTGGAATTCATGTTCATATCATAGTAGGTGTAGAAAATTATTTTGAGAAGGGTTTTCTCATAGAAAAAGGGGATTTTGCGATTGAATCTATATCCTGAAATGTTAATATGATTTTGAATGGAGAATTAATAAATTGAGATGAATTATAATTGCTGGGATTTGAAACATTGATGAGACGTAGAATTTAGTTTGATTAAAATTTGAATTCGTGAAAGTAACCTAGGTTTTTTTTGGAAGTTTTGAAAATAAACACATTTACTTGTTGAAATAGGAATTATTAGTCCAATCTGAGATATCATGGGAATTTAGAGGTGTTATAATTATCATAATTACGTTCCTTTGTGTTGGAGGATTTTTAATGGAGGTTGGGTAAATTTTGGAAGAGTTTTGGATCATTTTTGGGGTAGAAAATTTGCTGCCACGGGTAGCGAACCTGTTCGGATTTAGTGGCGAACCGGTTCGCTTTGGTTGAGCGAACCGATTTGGATGTCTGGCCGAACTGGTTCAGACCACCAGATAGTCCAAGTTTTTTTGTTTAATTTGTGGATTAATTGGGAGGGTTTTTAATTGAAATTTTGACTAGTAAGGATGAGAAAACTTCGTTGGGTAATTTAGGCAGAATTATATTACCTCGATTTAAGTGGGTAATTAAAGTGGGAAATTATTATAATACGAGAATTAATTAGTGATTAATTTTACTAACAAACTAGGTGGGTTAATTTGTGATTTATTTAACATATGGGCTAATTGGGTAAGTCCGAGGATTTAGCGGAGTGATGCTACCATTTTAAATATTTATAAATGAAAATTAAAATTTGTCCAAGAGTCAGGGATGTAGACTCGTAGTAATTAGGCTAGTGCTTTGAGATACAAAAACGGTTTAGCCGGAATAGTATTAAAATATATATGGAGATAGAGACAGTATATATATATATATATATATATATATGATATTGGTTTGAACATATCCCTCTAGTGCTCTTAGTGGAGGTTGCACGATGTTGGTGATCCTCCCAGGATAGTGAATATAGGATGAGTATAGTCCCCAGGCCATAGCGCCATGCATGTGACCTCGTGATAGTTGAAGTTCGAAGTGAGGCAATTAAAGGTATGGTTATGAATCACCATCGAATGACAATAGCCGCCTCTAATACATTTACAATTTTACCGAGTTGTTGTGAGATTCTGATCATCGGTAGCTAGGATGATATGAGTATGCCTCGGTGATGATTGAATATTAGAGAAAGACCTCTGATGAGTTATTACTCGAGGGATTATGATTATACACAGAATATGTGTGCTTGTTATGGTATATCTTTTATGTATATAATGGTGTAGAAATTTATATACGGGTTTAACACGTAAAGAGTGATTATATGTGTAACTCTTATATTGAATCTATAGGTATATAATAGAGTGATAATTTTTTTACAGATTTAATACATTACGTGTGAATGTTTAGAAATAATCGGAGTAAAGTTATATCATTATAAATGATGAGATAATTAAATAATCTAACAAGCAAACTATCTTAGTAATGGACGTTTGACAATACTCGGGTTAGAGTGGTGTATCCGTGAGGTTTACAATAGGACTAGTTAGACGGAGTAGTGTAACTAGGAGGGTTGAGAGGTACGGGCTAGGTGTGCACAATAGTTGAGAGGTGACGAGTAATCTCATGAGAGTGCGACATCGACTTAAATATGGAAGGCTTACTACATATTTATTTACTGCATTTTAACCACTTGCAAATATTTTCAAATGTTTTGGGATCTAACCAACGTCAAAAATATTTTCCAAAAACTTTTAGATGTCCAGCCGCCGGGACGCCATGGATGATCATTCATTTCAGGAATGCGTAGCAACAACATATGTGGAGGCTTGCAAAGTTCAGTGTAGTTGCTTCATTTTTTGTTTCATAGATTAGTTTTCATTTCAGTTATAAGTTGGGTATGTTGTTCTTTGCTGAGGCATTAGTGATGTTTAGTTTATTTATTTTATTTTGGATATTTATATCGGATTTAGGGTAACGATGGTTTATTTGGTGCTCATTTATTGTTATACATTTGGACTTCTGTTGGATGTGATTTATCACTTAGTATTATTTCATATGATTTATGTGTTGATGATTTTATGTGGCATGAAATGACAAGATTAAAATTGACACTGCTTGTTAAACTAATAGGTGATTAGTAAAGTTAATTAACTTTTCGACAGTGATGCTAAGAATGAGCCATATGAGACTACTATTTTATTTTAGTAGCGGGATGGCCGCCCACTATTTTGATAGGCGGGGTATCACAAATGGTATTAGAGCATCAGATTCTATTATCCTATAAGATTTGTGTGGCTTTTTGCGTTTTAACTTAGCATCCTTTGATATAGAGACCTATGTTTAGGACTGTTGCATTCGTAGTTATGCATTTACGTACTTATGTTATTCTGCTAATTATTTTGAATTTTTCTGTGAGCTAATACAAATTCAATCCCCTTTTAGATGCCTCTAAAGTGAAACCATCAGGCAAGAGCAGATGCCGGGGATGAGGCCCCACAGAGGAATATTACGCCGACAGATGTGGCCGACATCGTAGCCCAAAAAGTTAATGCGACGATGATCACAATGGCACAACATTTTCCATAGACTCAACCATAGTAGCCAGTGGCACCAGTCGTTCATGCCTACTTGGGGCCATCTGATTGGCAGAGATTAAGGGACTCATTTCAGAAGGAGCACCCACCGGAGTTTTAGGGTAGCTCAAATGTAGTCATTGATAGTCAGTGGAAAAAGGACATGGAATGCCACCTCTTTATGGTTGAGTTCAGTGACACTCAGAAGAAGATTTTAGTGACATTTAAGCTAGTGGGTGAAGCTTTATAGTGTTGGGATTCGGTCACCACCTTCGAGGAGAGAGATTCTATGACGATCACTAAGTTTTGGGGGCTCTTCGATCATAAGTACTTTCCTTCATCGATCCAGACAAAGATGAGGAGGAAATTTAATGAGGTGGTACAAGGAGATTAGTCCGTCGTTGAATATGAGGAGGAATTTAACCGTTTGGCAAGCTTTGTGCCCGATGAGGTGAACAACGAGGAGAAGAAAATGCTGAGGTTCATGGATGGACTCACTTGGAGGATCATGCCACACTTTCTTGGTTATCCGGCATTGAAGACTTATACTATGGTCATCAATGCCACACTACTACATTTCTAGGACCATCGTTTACACCTGAAGGGAAGTAAGAAAGTGGGAGAGACCAACCAAAGTGGAAAGGACGGTGGGAATGTTGATAGTGGGGTACTACCGAAGTTGGCGAGCAGGAAGCCCGAGCAAGATTTTTGGCAGGGAGATCTGAAGAAGAGATTTAAATCCGAATGATTTAAAATAGAGGGTAGTGGGTTTAGGCAGGGCCATTCGGGTCCTCATCATTAGGCCTGTCAATGGATCGGATTTTATCTGAATCCGAATCCGATCCATTTATACGAATTTGGATCAAACCTGAAACCCGATTACTCGATTATTAACTAGAGCGGATTTGGATTCAAATGATCCGATCCGTTAATAATCTGATCCGATTAATATTTATAATATATATATATATATATATATATATTATATATATAATATTTTTAATTAATATATATTATATTTTCAAATATTTTGAATATATATCATATAATTTATTTATAATAATATATAACTGAAAAAATAAAAAACATAAAAAAATACACACGTACGCAGCTCCTGCTAAAGCCTAAGGGGCCCTTAGTAAACAACACAACACGCACACACGCACACACTACACAATTCACAACCTAAACCTAAATCTAAAACACACTACACTTCCACAGTGAGCGCCCCCCTCTCTCTCACACATCCTCCTCTCCTCCCTCATTTATTCTATCCGGCCATCATCTCACGAGTCACAACACTTCCTCATTCAGATCTGTCCACAGCGAGCGGCGCCGCCGCAGGTGTTTTTTTTTTCTTCTTCATTCAGATCTGTACAATAACTTAGGTTGTATGTAGTGCTGATTTCGTACAAGTGAGTGCTGATTTCTTTGTAGTGCTCCCTCATTTCGTTGTAGTGCTGCTGATTTCGTGCAAAGATTTTTTTTTCTTCTTCTGATTTTTTTCTTCTACTAATTTTTTCCCCTTCTTCTGATTTCGTTGTAGACTTGTACAATAACTTCTATGTTTTTTTTAACTACACATCTGATTTCGCTTGTATGTTTTTCGTTGTAGACTTGTACAATAACTTAGGTTGTAGACAATAACTTATCTGATTCTTCTGATTTCGTTGTAGACTTGTACAAGAACTTCTGATTTCGTTGTAGACTTGTACAATATTTATAACTGAATTTTTTCTTATAACTGAATTTTTTCAATCAATATTTATGTACTGCTTGCTTGAACCAATGTTTTTTCAGTCCCAAATTAATGTTATTTAGTATTTTTTTGGTAGGTACGTCTTCATTAGATCCTTGTAAAAATTCGAGCGGTATGGGTGGAAATGATTTTATCGACGTTGATAGCCAACAATAAGACGATGAGCAATGACCATCAAAGAGGACTAGGCGCCATACATCATCGGTATGGACTGTTTTTAGTATTGGAGGTAGAGTTATTGATGAGACACGTTCATCTTTGCTTTCCAAGATTGTTGAAGCTTTAGTTACCACTACGGATTGGATAGAATAATAAAAAACGTCAAGTAAGTAGTTATTTAATTTGTCATTATTTTAATATTTTTTCCTTTCTTCAAATATCTAAATCTTTATAATATTTGTTTCAGCTGTTCAAGAATCATAAGGTTTGTTTCAGTGGTAGCATAGAAGAAGAAAATCACTAAGTAAGTTCATTATTTTCTTTTATTTTTTAACACATGTTATCTTACAATATTTGTATTTATGTTTGAAGGATAAATGTCCATTATTTTCTTTTGTTTTTCAGGGTGGCTTTGAAGGAGAAAGTTGAAGTGAAGATATGGTTTTGTATTTTGATTTTGAACTTCTATCGAAGTGATGTTTGTAATTTTTGGATTTTGAATGTTGTTGGATTTGATCTTGGGTTTATTTGTGATGGATGGTGTGTTTAATATTTGAATGGTGGACTTCTATCTTGGTGTTAGTTTGATTTTGAATGATGGACTTTTTATCTAAGAATAAATGTTGGACTTTGATGTTGGAATCATTTGTAAATTAAATTTATGAAATAAGAGATGAAAATAAAAATCGGATTTGGAAATATCATTATTTGGATTTGAAACTATCATTATGAAATAAGAGATTAAATAAAAAAATGTTGCAAAATAAAATGTTAAAAAATGTAATTTTAACTTAAAATTAATTTTTTTTAATGAAAATCATAATTAAAATAAATAATTAAATAATCGGATCGGATCGGATCGGATAAACGGATTCTTAACAAATCGGATTTGGAACCATAACAGATAATCCGTCGGATAATCGGATCGGATCCGAATCTGTTTAACGTAAATGGATTTGAATTTGTATTTGCCTGATCAGGTCTGAATCCGATCCGTTTACACGCCTACTCATCATGCTCACCAGTAACAACAAGTTCTACATTGTAATACCCCGCATTTTTTTGATATTAAATAATTATGGGATAAATTATTAATGTTGGATTAATAAAATTAAAAAGGTCAAGAAATTTAATTGTTAATTAATTCAAATTTAAAACAATTATTAACAAGCGTGCCAAGGGTTAATACTTATTGATGGAAATCATTGATTATTACCGTGGGTATATGTAATATGGAATTATATAATTTTTATAAATTACCGGAGTGCGAAATACGATAGTTTGGTATTTTGGTATTTTAAGTCTGGACACGCGTGTGAGCCGTGTTGGGATTAATTGTATGGGATAAAAAGGTATATTATTTTTATATAACTCATATGGTAATTTTGAGTGCGCCATTGAGTCCGTAAGGGTTGAGAAAGTGGTAAAACTCTACCCGGACATTTTATTTGGACTCCAAGGTAATTTTAGGCCTAACCGGCACCCCGTAGTGGTAGTTTTATCATTTGGATTTTTGGGGAATTAAAATGGACGAAAATTAGGTAATTATTATATCATTTACAGGAGTTCCATTAGGGTTAAGTTACACAGAACTCATGATAGGATCACAGAGGGTGAGGGAGAGCAAATCCCAAAGGAGGAAGGCCAATTAACACTGCCTTGCACAATCACCACCACCACCATCGTGTAGATCGAAAAGGGAGGAATGCATCTATACCAACATCACCAGCGGATCAGACATTAAAATTTGAGGCAAGTGTTTATTACTTGCTTTCCTTTAGCAATAATCATGCTCATGTTAGTGTAGGTGAATTTGATCATGAATTACATATGAAATTGGGTGAAAATTGGAGGTTTCATTTATGATTATGGACTGATTTGATTAGTAGTTTAATTCCTTCATGTATGTAGAGGATTAATCATGAAATTGGAAAATTATATCGATGAACAAAATCTGGGTTGGTTAGGTTCTTTAATTGAAAATTGGGAAACTAGGGTTCTTATGATCTAAATTTGGGGATTTTGAATTATAATGATGATGGGTGATGATTTACAGATGTCATATTAGTGGAAATCATACATACTTGTTAGGAAGATGATTTAGAATGGTTGATTGGTAATGATCCGTAGAGGTTAGAGGTGTTGAAATGGTGAAGAGAACATATCTGGGTAGGGCCGCCATTTTACAGGTAGAGGTCTGGACCAATTTTTAATAGGTCTGGATCGTTTTCCTTATTAATAGGTTCGGACCATTTTTCTTAAAAAAGTACGGATCGTATTTTCATTAAAAGGTGTCCGGACCGTTTTTCATTAAAAGGTCCGGACCGTTTTCTTAAAAAAAGGGTCCGGATCGTTTTCCTTAATAGGTTCGGACCGCCCTGCTGTATTTTTTAGAATTGAATTGTGGGCCTCTAGGACATCCTTCATTACTTAAAATGCAAGAACTTTAATGAAATATACTGAGATTTGAAGTGATGATATATTAAGACAAGTGTGATTTAAGACTTGGGCATAAGTGGTGATGATGCTGGAAACAACACCACTCTTCAGGGTGTTTGTAAGCTCAAATCAATGTTATTAATGGCAGCACAAGAGTATATTAAATATAAGAGATAGAGATGAGGAGAAGAGGATGCAAGATAATATATAAGTGGTTCAGCCAATTAAGCCTACGTCCACTGTGTAAGTGAGTGAGTAAAGTCACTTGAATAAGGCACTAACGACCATGGATACAATCTCTTAAGCTTTCTCTCTCTACTGTATAATTGGACAAAGTTTCATCTAGGGTTGTAATTCCTGGATCCTTCTTAAGGTAGGAGAAGACAAGTATATATAGTGTGTGGAGGGTGTAATGTACCCCCCATGCATGGAATGAGCATGTGTGTGTTGATCTGCCCAATCTAATGAAGACATCTGTCACTGTCACATGTAGAGAATGATGATGAAATATTCCCCCACGTGAAGGGATTGATTCGGTTACAACTGATTCCATCCACGTGTTCCTACCCTTGCATACTCTTGTCAATGCTCGGCTATCTTAGCTTGATACTTACCTCGGCTTGGGTGAGTACGAGGTTGGTGGAGTACGACCCTTGACTTTTCAGAGATCATTGTTCCATGAAGACCTCAACCAGGATGTCCGACGGAGGTTGGGTATGAGGTGTAACATCGGCCGAAGCAATGATGACATGGTTCTTATTGATTGATCTTGAGTCTTTTGCTGGTTTGAGAACGTGTGTGCTTGCGTTCAAATGATCAAATTATATTTAAAACACCTTTTAACCCAAATAAACCCTAAACATGCAACCAGGTGTGATTGAAACAATATGAAATCATGCAAGAGTTATTCAAACACACATAATTGAGGAAAAATCCCCCACAGGGGCAAAACCATTTATTTTCACTATAATTTGTAAGAAAACGGCTTACAATCGGATTACAATGAAAATACAAGTTGACTAAGAATTACCCTCAGGTATCGGATTCTTTAGTCACGGCTGGAATTATCCCTTTCCAGTAGGGCTACAATGGAGAAGAAGAACGGTCTCCTCCACAAGGGTTGAACTGCAAAAAACTGCGTTCCTGGGTTACCAAAAGGGATTCACAAATGTATGGATTTTGTGTGAATCAAAATACCTAGAGTATTGGTACTCAATAGGTGAAGACTTGGGGCTTTCTCTACTCTGAAAATCGTGTGTATAAGTCTTGGAAAAAATCACTTCCCGTAGTGGGATTAAATAGGAGAACTTGAGCCCTAAAATTCGGAACATGATCTGAACACGATCTGTTTGAAATTATCCTCGTCAGATCGGTCCGGTCTCTTTAGGCGTATCGGTCCGGTGACATCGGATCGGTTCCTTTTTGAAGACGGATCAATCCGGTTGGCATCGGATCGGTTCAGCTTTTTAGCTTCATCGGTTCGCTATGGATCCGGGGTACACTGGCCTCACCTCAGCAGGCGGATCGGTCCGGTCTCTTTAGGCTGATCGGTCCGGATGAACCGGATCGGTTCATTTATCTGGGTCGGATCGGTCCGGTCAGTTCCCTATTCCTTTTCTGCCTTTGATATTCGGATTCCGTTGATGAGCGTATGATTCTTGAATTTTCTCAACGGTGTAACGGCGTACGACATATAGAATGCTAATGTACAAAAATGTCCTAACAAATCTCCCCCTATGTCTATGCCGGTACATACATAAAAAACAAACATCCGAATTATCAATCATAAAAAATTGCTTATACAAATCTACCCTTCCATGAACCCAAAACTGAAAGAGTGCAAGTGAATAAGGCTGCATCGTTTGATCTTCAAATCTTCAGGAATCTCAAGCTTTTCTCATCAGGGTGTGCAATACAATGATAATCCATGTAGTACCTACACACATGAGAAAAAACAAAATACCACGTGACATATCGAGTTTGAAGTGAGATAAACATATATACCAATTTATGAACAAACTCAAACTTTCAAAATTCCCCCATAATAAGATAATTCATTCTCCCCCTTTTTATGATGTCCCCAAATAGACAAATGAGAGAAACAAATCAAATAAGCACTAACGGGGTGACACTAGGATAAAACCACACCATGAATGAACACAAAACAACCAAGTCGATGTTAGCGTAAATGAAGTGGTGTGATCAAATTCGATAGGAAAATCAATGCATACAAATATGACATATGTGCACGATGAATATTGGATATTCCTAGCGAATGAACTCAAATGCTTCCTTTGGTGTAAAAGAATGACTTTATAAGATATTGACTCAATCAAATCAACAAATCAAAGCTCAAAATGATTGTCACACCAATAACGTCTAAAATGATTTTATGCTTTTCAGGACTTTCAAGGAAGTGCAAACCCATTTATATGCTCCAACCAAACTCCCTCATATATTATTTTGAATAGAGGCATTCTAAATTCTCAAACTTTGGAGAATTGATGGTGAAACCTAAGTGGCCCATATTTGGCATGTATAGCTTTTTATTGCCTTTAAATTTTTTTTCGGGATCTTTTAACCTCTTAGGACCTCGGATATTAAAATTCCTCCATTTTTTAGGTCCTTTTTAACGGTGGCTTTTGCGCAAAGTATATATGATTACCTTTCGCAGCCCCTCCCCGTTATACAAAATCACACAGTCTCACCAAAACGGTTTTTACATGCATTCCAATCTTGTCAAGTTTTATCGCATATTATACATTGTATAGACAGGATTGAGATGAAAACACGCAAGCCAACATGAGATAGATAAGTGCAATAATCAAATATAGCCGTGCATGTGTGCAATAAAGGATATAGGAGTCAAACATGTAGGAAGATATCACTAATTACATCTCAAAGACTCCAACCAATGTAAAGCACATGGATGAAATGATGTAGCCTCTCAAATCTCTATCAAACAGTCACATGGATATATGGAATGAAGTTGTGACTTGGCTAACTTAAATGCTCATCCATAAAAGGTGCAAAAACAGAAAAATCTTTTTGGGCTTTTCTTAAAAATTTTCTTAAAGGAAAATCTTTTTGTATTTTTCAAAAGAAATATAAAAAGCAACAAGAATAAAACAAAGCTGTACAACTAAGCAATGGTACATATAAAATAGACTAGCAATAGGAAGCATATGATATGAACAAGAGGAGCATCCTATTCTAGACATAGACCAACCCCTCAGTCAACTGTGCAAATCCCTAAATATTTCCTAAGACTCTCAAATCTAAGGGACTCTAAAGGTTTCGTGAAAATATCGGCTAACTGACGGTCGGTGGGAACAAAACTCAGGGATACGACTTTCTCTTCAACTAACTGACGTATAAAGTGCTCACGTATCCTGATGTGTTTTGTGCGCGAATGCTGAACTGGATTGCGGGATATGTGTATCGCGCTCGTGTTATCACAGGAAATGGTCATGGTGTCCTGTGATATCCCATAATCCTCCAGCATTTGCTTCATCCACAAGAGTTGGATGCAACAACTCCCGGCGGCTATGTACTCAGCCTCCGTAGTGGACAAAGAGATGGAATTTTGCTTCTTGCTCAGCCAGGAGACAAGAGCAGAACCAAAATAGAAACACCCACCATAAGTACTCCTACATCCATCTACATCCCCAGCCCAATCGGCATCCGAATAGGCAGACAGACGGTCATCGGTATCAAAGGAATACCAAATCCCGTATGAGAGATTCCCACTTACGTATTTAATAATACGTTTTAGAGCAAGTAAATGTGACTCTTTTGGGGATGCCTGATATCGCGCACAGACTCCAACACTAAAGGCGATGTCGGGACGACTGGCAGTCAAGTAGAGAAGACTACCTATCATACTCCGATATAAGGTTTGCTCTACGTCCTTGCCTGAAGTGTCCTTACTAAGCTTGGTAGTGGTACTCATAGGTGTACGGGCATGCTTAGCGGAGTCTAAACCAAATTTCTTCACTAGGTCTCTAGCATACTTGGATTGGGAGATGAACATCCCATCCTCTAGCTGACGAACCTGGAGACCAAGGAAGAATGTAAGCTCACCAACCATGCTCATTTCAAACTCACTTTTCATCTCCTCCTCAAAGTGATGAGCATGATGGGAGCATGTGGATCCAAAGACTATGTCGTCCACATAGACCTGGGCAACCAAAATAGCACCGTAATCTCTCCTGACGAACAACGTCATATCTACTCCCCCTCTCTTGAAGCCACGAGCTAAGAGATAGGAAGTAAGCCTCTCGTACCAAGCACGGGGTGCTTGCTTCAAACCATACAAGGCTTTCCTCAGATAGTAGACGTGCTCAGGGTGCTGAGGGTCTTCAAACCCTTTTGGTTGTTCCATATAAACCTCCTCCTGTAGAATGCCATTCAAAAAGGCACTCTTGACATCCATCTGATACACCTTGAAGCGCAGATGACATGCGATGGCGAGCAGAAGACGGACGGACTCAAGCCTCGCAACAGGAGAAAATGTCTCCCCAAAGTCTACACCCTCTATCTGTGTGTAGCCTTGAGCGACCAACCTAGCCTTATTTTTGATTATGGTACCATATTCATCCATTTTGTTCTTAAAATCCACAGGGTACCTATCACATTAGTCTCACTAGGTCGGGGGAATAATTCCCAGACATTATTATTTTTAAACTGAAGCAAATCATCCTGCATAGCAGATATCCAGTGTTCATCCTTGAGTGCTTCTTTATGGTTCTTGGGCTCGACTTTGGACGTGTAGCAAAGATGGCTAACAACGTTCTCTAGCTGAGCACGAGTCTTCACCCCTAGAGTGGGATCACCAACAATGGCAGAAGGGTCATGACTCTTGCGAACCCAAGCAGGTGTGTCCCCTAAAACAGGAGTAGGATCCACAGAGTGTGAGAGAGGAACAGGTAAATCACTGTCAGAACAATCCTCATCCTCACACTTAAGTTTAGGATCAATAACCGTCGAAGGTTCGTCATCTTGCACGGTAACGTTTATTGATTCCATAACCCTAGAGCTCTTCATGTTAAATACCCGGTATGCTCTACTATTCGATGAATAACCTAGAAATATTCCCTCGTCGCTCCGGGAGTCGAACTTTCCTAATTGCTCTCTATCCCGTAAGATGTAGCATTTACTCCCAAAAACACGGAAATACGCCAGGTTGGGCTTCTTGCCGGTCCACAACTCGTAAGGTGTCTGTAGTGTGTGTGGACGTAAATAAACCCTATTCACCGTGTGGCATGTAGTAGACACTGCCTCTGCCCAAAATCTCCTAGAAACTTTACGACCTAGAAGCATAGATCTAGCCATCTCTTGGATCGTTCTATTTTTTCTCTCAACAATCCCATTTTGCTGAGGAGTTCTCACAGCAGAAAACTCATGTTTGATCCCAAGGCTATCACAGTACAAATCCACCTTTGCTTCCTTAAATTCAGTGCCGTTGTCACTACGTATTCTGTTAATAGTGACACCGTGTTGATTTTGCAGGACATGGCACTTAGTCGTTAAGAAATCTACAGCATCGGATTTCTCTCTCGGAAAACCTACAATGGAGTACCTGGAGAAATCATCTACCATCACGAGGATGTACCTCTTACCACCTAGACTCTCAGTACGAGTGGGACCCATAAGATCCATGTGAATCAACTCCAGCACACGAGAGGTGGTAATGGACTGCAACTTCCTATGAGGACTACGAATTTGTTTTCCCAACTGACAGGGTCCACAAACGGTTGAAGTTGACTTTCCAAGAGATGGTAAGCCACGTACTAGGTCCTTTTTAGATAAACGATTAAGATCTCTAACGTTCACGTGACCTAGACGTTGGTGCCACAGATCCATAGGAGTGATAGTGGCACTGTTGCAGACAAGTGAGGATGTGGGCTCAGTCCCATAGCAATTATCCTCGATCCTCACCCCTTGCATCAATAGTTTACCGGTTTGATTGTAGACTTTACACGCGTCCCGATCAAACTTTACTGCAAGGTCAGTGTCGCACAGCTGGCTAATGCTGAGAAGGTTTGCTTTCAAACCTTTGACGTACAAAACATTTTCTAGCTTAGGAAAACCAGGTAACTCGATAGTACCTCGTCCTATAATGCTAGACTTACTCCCATCTCCAAAGGTGACTCTTCCATCTTGATAGTCCTCAAGAGTAGTAAAAAATGAGGCATCACCTGTCATGTGTCTGGAGCACCCACTATCAAAATACCACTGAGAGGTATTATGTGCTTTGAGAGCAACATGAACAGCAAAATCTTTTTTATCTTTCTTAGGTACCCAAGTCGAGATGACCTTTTGTTTGCCTTTGTTGTTGTTGATTTTAGCTGGAATGTGAGAAGCATTCATTAACGGCAAAGAGATCCGTCGAAATTCTTCCATTAAACTTTGAGTCGTGGCAGCTAAGAACTCAACTCGCTCTCTCAGACTAGAAAATTTATCAGTATGACGTGGTGGATCAGTAGTACGTCGTGTTCGACCCATACTATAGCAAGATTCCCTAAGGTGGCCTTTTCTTTTGCAATAAGTACAAAAGAGCACAGTCAAAGGCGGACCTTGGTTTGCTTTTCTTGGTCGAACTCTCCTTCAAGGTTTTTTATGGTGACCATAAGGAGTTATAGTAAACTCAGGAACTGGTCCAGGTGCGATTTGGGACGTGGAGGCACCATCATATCCAATTCCTTGACGATCACCAAAACCTAAAGCGGGGCCGAGGAGCATCTTTCCCATCTTCCCAGATCTGTCCTCGATTTGAACCTTGACTTCCCGTGCTTTCTCAAGATTATGAGTCAGCTGGGCAACAAGGGCTTCAAGTTTCTTCCGAGTCTCCACAGAGGAATGGAGCTGACTCGTAAGACTAGCCACTTGCTTAATCAAGTCCCCTCTCTCTTTCTCTAAAACACTCTCTCTCTCTCTAAACAAATTCTCATTCTCGACACATGTAGAATCTCTCTCTCTCAGGGCGTGGCAGGTGGAGAACTCTCTTTCTTTCGCTTTCTTTAAATCTTCCTCTAAGCAGGTGATCTTAAGAACTAACGCTTTATTACGCTTTTTAGTTTTAAATGACTCAGAATATAACTCAGCGTAGGCGCGTTGTATATCACTCTCGCTCTCACTTGTGTCATCCTCCCCCTCACTCACATCGATCTCACTGTCGAGGTGTCCCAGTGAAGCATCACCCTCAACGTTGTGAGGAGAACTAGGAGTGCTCACTTGGCTGGCCATGAATGCGGTGAAGTTACACTCATGTGGTGACTCATCTCCTGAATCCACCGTCTCGACCTCACTGTCATCACTAAGGGTAGCATTATGGACAACTTTCCCTTTCTCTCTATTCAGACGATTGGCACACTCAAAGGCTCTACGACCCCTACCATCACACTCAAAACATCTCTCACTTTCTTTCAGAGGAGGATTTTTGGAACCTTTTTCATTTTTCTTTTCAAACTTATTTTTCTCAAATTTCTTTTTATCTTTAAAATTGCCATTTTTCTTAAATTTGAGAATCCTCTTGAAATTTTTTGCGAAAAGAGCCAAATCATCTAAGTCAAAATCGCACTCAGAATCTGACGTGTCAGTCTCTCTCTTTCTATATGACTCTACCCTCTTTCTAGCTGACCCCTCACTCCTTCTCTCTTGGGCTTTAAGAGCAATTCCCTTATCTTTAGATTTAGCATTTTTAGGGAACATATCGATTTCATAAGTTTGCAAATCTCCTACAAGTTCTTCCAATTTTAGCGTATTTAAATTACCCATAGAATTTAGCACAGTGACTTTAGGGATAAAACGCTTAGGCAAAGAACGAAGAATCTTTTTAACAACTCTAGCATTCGGAATATGTTCACCAAGATTAAAACTAGTATTCACAATGTCAGAAAGTCTAGCATAAAATTCATCAAAGCATTCAGAATCATGCATGGCGATTGTTTCAAATTGAGTTGTCAAGTTTTGCAACTTAGACTCTTTCACAGCATTAGTTCCTTCATGGGTGAGTTGTAAAACATCCCATGCCTCTTTTGACGTGGTACACGTCATTATGCGTTTTAACTCATCAGGTGTGACAGACCCAGAAATAGCACTTAGACCCTTAGAATTAAAAGATGACCATTTAATTTCTTCATCAGTCCAAGAAATGTCAGGTTTCAAGTTGGTCACATTATCAACAGTCACGGTGGGAGGAGTCCACCCTCGTTCAACCAAAATCCAGACACGTTCATCAATGGCTTTTAAAGCCGACCTCATACGGGCTTTCCAATAAGCATAATTTGTCCCGTCAAAAACAGGCATTTTATAATATGACTTCTCCATTTGAACACGCACTTTTTCAAAAATCAATTTTTTCAGAAAATTGATATCTTAGAAAAATTTTGCGAAAAAAGGAATACGCGATAGATTAGCGTAACCTGCTCTGATACCAATTTGAGAACGTGTGTGCTTGCGTTCAAATGATCAAATTATATTTAAAACACCTTTTAACCCAAATAAACCCTAAACATGCAACTAGGTGTGATTAAAACAATATGAAATCATGCAAGAGTTATTCAAACACACATAATTGAGGAAAAATCCCCCACAGGGGCAAAACCATTTATTTTCACTATAATTTGTAAGAAAATGGCTTACAATCGGATTACAATAAAAATACAAGTTGACTAAGAATTACCCTCAGGTATCGGATCTGTAGTCGCGGCTGGAATTATCCCTTTCCAGTAGGGCTGCAATGGAGAAGAAGAACGGTCTCCTCCACAAGGGTTGAACTGCAAAAAACTGTGTTCCTGGGTTACCAAAAGGGATTAAAAAATGTATGGATTTTGTGTGAATCAAAATACCTAGAGTATTGGTACTCAATAGGTGAAGACTTGGGGCTTTCTCTACTCTGAAAATCGTGTGTAGAAGTCTTGGAAAAAACCACTTCCCGTAGTGGAATTAAATAGGAGAACTTGAGCCCTAAAATTCGGAACATGATCTGAACACGATCTGTTTGAAATTATCCTCGTCGGATCGGTCCGGCCTCTTTAGGCGGATCGGTCCGGTGACATCGGATCGGTTCCTTTTTGAAGACGGATCAATCTGATCGGCATCGGATCGGTTCGGCTTTTTAGCTTCATCGGTTCGCTATGGATCCGGGGTACACTGGCCTCACCTCAGCAGGCGGATTGGTCTGGTCTCTTTAGGCGGATCGGTCCGGATGAACCGGATCGGTTCTTTTATCTGGGTCAGATCGGTCCGGTCAGTTCCCTATTCCTTTTTCTGCCTTTGATATTCGGATTCTGTTGATGAGCGTATGATTCTTGAATTTTCTCAACGGTGTAACGGCGTACGACATATAGAATGCTAATGGACAAAAATGTCCTAACACAGATGCTACTCGTAACGTTGGCCTCAAACGACACCATGCGTTCGTGGCCATATGCAGGGCTCATTTGAGGTGATGCTGGCAACGTCGGCTGTGGCCGACCCTATACAAGTTGAGCCCAAGTGCCTAGTTAATCTTGGTTGATACAATGTAACATCATCCTGGGCCGATATTATGGATGGATGTCTGAATCCAGATACAAGACTTTATGATGAGGTTATTGCAACGTTTTCCAGAACCGACCTTGTGAGGGACTATATTACTATCGGTCATTATGAGCCTCTACCACCTCAGTTGTGAGTCAGGTCGAGGTTAGTGTCTGTGAATGGGAAGGTGCACTTTGGGCATATCAATCACCCCTAGCCCTTAGTTACCTATGTGAGTATGTGATTGAGGGGTATTTTCAAGGCCGAGGCTAAGTTTTTTTGTGTGCCAATACTAGCTTGACACATGTCACTTTCTTAAGTGATTAGTGTGCATTCATAATTTGTACCTTTGGGTTCCCAAGGCAATGACGAGCCTTGGGACGCGTGCAAAAATGATTGTGGGTTTAAAACACCCCTTTCCTTCTTTCTTCTTCATTTCCTCTTCTCTTTTCCCGCCAGTGCTTTTCTCTGTAACTTCATTCTCTTCAAGAGCTTTTGCTGCCACTGCGAGGTGCTTGTTCGATTCTCATCTCCTTCCTCTTATTCCACGGTCATCCAGGTATCCTCTCCACCTTGTCCTACCATTTCCTTCCTTTTAATTTCTATTTCTATAATTTCTGGTGTGAGCTTGGGTTTTTGGGTGAGAGTTTGATTTTTCGGTGACATTTAAGAGTTTTTCGATGAGATATCAAGAGTTTTTCGCTGACATTTAAGACTGTTCATACTTGTTCTTGTTCTAAAGTATCATTTAGATCCTTCATTAAGTTAAGACAAGTTGTTTGTTTGTGGCTTTGAGTCTTAATTGTAGTCTCATCCTTACATGCTCAGACCTTTATACCAGCTTTTAGAGGATTTCCCCTCTCTTAGGGAGAAGACCTTAGAAAAGATTAGGCAGATAGAGCGAGCCCAAGAGGAAGCTCGTAGGGTTGAGGCCTTCCCCCTCAGACCTATATTTCCACCCCCTCTGAAAGTGATATATCCTAAGCCATCTGTGCTAGCAGAGATCCCAGTAGAACCCATTCCGATGTTTGAGTCTGAGTCGTGAACCTTAGACCCTATATCTGTGGATTCTTTTCAAGAAGCCATGGATTATTCCATCAGGATGGATCAAGTACCTGACCAAGCCGAGGTTTCCAGCCGTGCCTTGTCTAATAAGAGTTCTAGCACTTTGCACTCTTCCTCTGATGTCGAAATTTTAGAACCTAGTGTGGACCTTCCACCATCTATCAATGCTATCCACCTGTCATCTGCCACAAAGGATGAGTTCTGTTAGAGGTTCCTCACTGGTGCTCTCACCCCTACCCAAGCCGACGCTGCTCGAGATGAGGATGATGGTTACGAAAGTGATTTTGATGTCTCGAAGGAGGCCGAGATAGAGAGCACTATCAACTAATTCGACCTCCTAGCCTTTAGTCATCTTTATTCCATAGGTCCCTCTATAAAACTTCGGAGGCCTCTGAGGGATGAAAGGGCCTTTGGCGGTCGAGATGGTGAAATCTGCCTATATGAGAAGATGTTCAAGTTAGGATTTTATCTCCCCATTAATCCAACAATAAGGTCCATATTGTCTCATATTAACTTGGCTCCCTCCCAATTATCCCCCAATGCCTGGAGGGTGATGATTGGAGCTATAGTCTTATGTAGGGAAGTCCATCATTCAGACCTTCCTGTCCAGGTCTTCACAGGGTGCTACGTGCCCTCCTCTGCTAGGAATCATCCGAGTTATTACCACTTCCTAGCTCGAAAGTCTAATAAGAAGATGTTGATGGTTACCCAGACTTCTAACCATAATTGGAAACCACGATACTTCTTCGCTTCAAGGTCATGGGAATTTGGTGACTATGCCACCTCTTCATCTTTAGAGCCGAGAATACCTCTGAGGTGGGAAAAGGTCAAAGACCTTCAAGATCAGGGGGAGCATGGTTTGCTGGTCAAGTATGAGCATTTGATGACCCCCTACTACCTCTCTGAAACTGGCCTTGGAGGGAGTCCCCTGACCGAGCTTCGTAAGTTACTTTATTTTTTCAACAAGTGGTACCTCTGATTTTGATATGTCTCTGATCTTTTAACTCATATCCTTTCTTTTTGTAGAGCGTTCGAAAGGAGTATCAGGCGATATTTGGGAAATTTCAACCCCCAGCCTTACAAAACTAGTTAAGAAAGCAGTCCTGAATGCACCTCCTCCTCCTCCTCCCACTTCAAGAGCTGATGCCTCCAAAAAAGGAAATCCAATGACCCTGCCACTGAGGTTCAGAAGCAGAAGAAGAAAACCTCAAAGAGGGATTGCGCGATCCCCATATCCTCTGAGGATGCATTAGTTTCTCGTCTGGAGCAGCTGAAGATCGGTGATAGCCTTATTGGACAAAGTATGAAGGCCTTGGATGCTATCGGCTCCATGATGATCGACGCTGACAAACGATTCTGCCATTCTCTGGACACCCCTCTGCTGGCCGAGTTCTACCTCCACCGATCTATCCAACTAAGACTTTTGCTGTTGTTGTTGAAGTGTGACATCGGCTTTGAATTTCATTAACTCTTGAACTCATGTGTCAGAATGTGTTTTGTAGGGTATACTTACTATGCACCAATTTGTTGATTGGACTCTGAGGAAGCTCCCTCTGATTGAGAAGGGCAGAGAGTCCCAGAAGACAGAGGCCGCTATGCATGCTGAAGTGGAGCGTCTGGAGGCTTCCTTAGAGAAGTCTGAAGCTAATGTTAAGCAGCCGGAGAAGGACATGGGAAATCTTAAGAAGGATCACAGCACTGCTCTTAAGATCCAGGATGACTCTCTCTAACACAAGGTTGATGTCGCTGTGAAGGCTGCTCTAGAGGACGCCTCAGAGAAGATCTTGGAGGACTACAAGGTCTTTGACGAATTCGTCAGCTTTGGCTTTGAATACCTCAAAAAGGGTGTTAAAGCCACTGGAAAATGGGCTGCAATAAAAGAGAAGGAGTCAGGGAGCCTGGCAGCCTCGGACTTCGTTGGTCTAGGCTATGCTGATCCTCGGTTTTCTCAGGCCTTACAAGAGGTCGAGGAGGAAGGAGGTGCTGCACCTGTCGAGACTGCTCAACCAGAAGATACAAGGACTGAAGACGTTAATCCTCAAGATGATGGGGTAGAAGTGACCAACCTCGGCCAAGGAAGTGTGGGCATGGCCACTAACCCTGAGATTGCAGACACTTAGGCCGTATTTTGTGTAGCTCTTATTTGTAATTTTTTGTTTCTGGGTCATATTGGTCTGTAACCTCTGATAACATTTTCTATTAGCTTTTGACTTGTAATTCTAACTTCTTTGTGCTATACCATTCTCTGAGGAGAATTTTTCTTCTCTTGGCCTTGAATGTTCTTATATGTTGTGCACCAGTGTCTTCATCACTAAACTATGATTTTTCACTTGTAAAATAATACCAAATTAATGATGTTTAAGTTTTGAGGTCATCAAACTAAGATGTTACCCCCATAAATTTCACCAAACTAATGATGTTTAGGGTCTGAGGTCATCCAAATATGATGTTCACCTCAGACCTTATCACCAAGTTATGATGTTTTAAGGTCCGAGGTCACCAAACTAAGATATTACCCCCATAAATTTCACCAAATTAATGATATTTAAGGTCTGAGGTCATCAAACTAAGATGTTACCCCTATAAATTTCACCAAACTAATGATGTTTAGGGTCTGAGGTCATCCAAATATGATGTTCACCTCAGACCTTGTCACCAAGTTATGATGCTTTAAGGTCTGAGGTCATCAAACTAAGATGTCACCCTTATAAATTTCACCAAATTAATGATGTTTAGGGTCTGAGGTCATCCAAATATGATGTTCACCTCAGACCTTGTCACCAAGTTATGATGTTTTAAGGTCCGAAGTCATCAAACTAAGATGTTACCCCCATAAATTTCACCAAATTAATGATGTTTAAGGTTTGAGGTCATCAAACTAAGATGTTACCCCCATAAATTTCACCAAACTAATGATGTTTAGGGTCTGAGGTCATCCAAATATGATGTTCTCCTCAGACCTTATCACCAAGTTATAATGTTTTAAGGTCTAAGGTCATCAAACTAAGATGTTACCCCCCATAAATTTCACCAAATTAATGATGCTTAGGGTCTAAGGTCATCCAAATATGATGTTCACCTCAGACCTTGTCACCAAGTTATGATGTTTTAAGGTCCGAGGTCATCAAACTAAGATGTTACCCCCATAAATTTCACCAAATTAATGATGTTTAGGGTCTGAGGTCATCCAAATATGATGTTCACCTCAGACCTTGCCACCAAGTTATGATGTTTTATGGTCCGATGTCATCAAACTAAGATGTTACCCCCATAAATTTTACCAAACTAATGATGTTTAGGTTCTGAGGTCATCCAAATATGATGTTCACCTCAGACTTTGTCACCAAGTTATGATGTTTTAAGGTCTGAGGTCATCAAACTAAGATGTTACCCCCATAAATTTCACCAAATTAATGATGTTTACGGTCCGAGGTCATCCAAATATGATATTCACCTTAGATCTTATCACCAAGTTATGATGTTTTAAGGCCCGAGGTCATCAAACTAAGATGTTATCCCCATAAATTTCACCAAATTAATGATGTTTAGGGTCTGAGGTCATCCAAATATGATGTTCACCTCAGACTTTGTCACCAAGTTATGATGTTTTAAGGTCTAAGGTCATCAAACTAAGATGTTACCCCCATAAATTTCACCACTAAAGCATAATGAACCAATAATTTACACAGGAACTGATCTTCTCATTAATAATCTCTTCATAAGTTGATACATTTTCATAGAAACCACTGCAACATCATATGTAATATTTTTTCAGATAATCAGCATTCCATAGATTGGAGAAAGATTCCCCTTCAAGGTTTTCTAGTCTGTAGGTCCCGGGTACAACCTCTTCGATCACTTTGTAAGGGCCATGACAATTTGGGTGAAGCTTGTTTGCCTTTTGCAATGTCTTCTTCAGCACTAGGTCTGCCACAGCTATGGGTCTTGATTTCACCCTTTGATTATAGAACTTTGCTATTCTTTACTGGTAGGCTGCCTGTCTGATCTCTGTGTCTTCTTCTCTCCTCAATCAAATCTAGGTCAAGTCTTCTCTCCTCCCCATTCTTCTCAGGGTCATAGGTATGAACTCTGTGAGTGGGGAGTCCTACCTCTGTTTGTATGACGGCTTCTGAGCCATGTGCAATATAAATGGGGTTCCCCCCGTTGGTGTCCTAGCCGTTGTTCTGTAGTCCCATAACACAACATAAACCTCTTCAGTCCATCTCCCCTTAGCTTATTCTAACATCTTCTTGATCCCGTCGAGGATTGTTCTGTTTGTGACTTCGATCTGACCATTTGCCTGAGGTCGGCCAGGAGAAGAGAAAAATTGCTTGATCCCAACTCTTTCGCAATACTTCTCCAAGGAAGAATTCTTGAAATGGGTTCCGTTATCCGAGATGAGGGTGGTAGAGAGGCCATGTCTGCATATGATACTCTTCCAGATAAATTGAAAGGTCTTCTGCTCTGTAATCGTAATCATCATCTCAGCCTCCACCCACTTAGAGAAATAGTCAATCGCTACTATCAGAAATCGGTAATTATTCGCAGCCCTTGACAAGGGACCCACCGAATCAATCTCCCGTACTGCGAATGGCCAAGGGGAACAGATTAACATCATAGGATGATGAGGTTGATGGGGAATAGTGGAGAGTCTTTGGCATTTGTCGCACCTCTTCACGTAGGCTGCAGCATCTTTGGCCAAGGTCGGCCACCAGTATCCTTGTGTGATAATCCTCTTGGCCAAAGATATTCCTCCTATGTGACTGGATCCGGAACCCTTGTATACCTCTTGTAGGTTGCGGGGGACCTCTGTGGGATAAACACATCTGAGGAGGGGTAACAAAAATCATTTCTTATATAGGACATTTCCTATTATTGAGAACTTTGTAGCTCGGTACCTCAGTTTCCTCCTCTCTAGCTTTGATTTCGGAAATTCTCCCTCTTTGATATATCTGATGAGGGGGTCCATCCATGAGTCCCCTAGGTTCAAGTTGAGGCAAGGGCTGGCAACCTCTTCTTCCTCAATGGTCGGTTTGAGCAGGATCTCGATTGGTACTGTCTTTCTGATGTCTGCCCTTGTTGTTGAAGCCAACCTTGCTAGTTCATCTGCGTGGATATTGTTTTGTCGGGGTACCCTCTTCATCTTTACCTCTTCGAAACCTTCTAGCATCATTCTTACCCTCTTCAGGTATTTGGCCATCCTTTCATCCTTGGCCTCATAAACTCCAAACACTTTGTTGACGACTAATCTTGAGTCGCTATGAAGTGGGAGTCGTCCAACCCTAAGGGTCTTTTCCAAGAAGAGGCCTGCTATCATGGCCTCATATCCTGACTCGTTATTTGATGCTTGAAGTTGAACTTTAGTGCATATTCAACGTTGGTAGCATACGGAGCTGAGAGTATCAGCCCTGCACCGCTTTCACTTTCGCAAGAAGACCCATCAACTAAGAGGTTCCATACGTCTTCTTTCTAAGAGAAGCTCCCCTCTGACAGGGTTCCTTGCTTGAAGAGGTACCTGTCCTCCTCATTATCGATTATTCCATTTTTTGCTCTGTTGGCTACAACCTCTTCCGGGTCTCGAAAGTTGTTACTATTTGATCCCTCTACGGTCACTGGGTTGTCTCTTCCCACGTGAACTCCGTAACAAAATATGCAAGTGCCTTCCCTTTAATGGCCACCCTGGGTTGATAAGTAAGGTCATACTCTCCCAAGTCAATGGCCCAAGTCATCAATCTGCCTGACTTCTCAGGCTTGTGGAGGACCTGTCTTAGTGGGGAGTCAGTGAGGATGACCCTACAGTGGGCTTGGAAGTAGGGCTTCATCTTCCTAGAAGCATGTATCAAAGCATAAGCCAACTTCTCCACTCGAGGATAGTTTTGTTCAGACCCCTGAAGGGCCTTACTATTGAAGTACACAAGCCTTTGCACCCCAACGTCCTCCCATACTATGGATGCACTTATAGCTGAATTAGAAACTGCTAGATAAACATACAACTTCTCTCCCACTATGGGCCGAGATAAGAGCAGGGGAGATCCGAGGTAGGACTTGAGCTGATTAAAAGCCCCATCACACTCTTTTCCCCATTCGAAGGCCTTTCTAAGCACCTTAAAAAATGGAAGACACTTATCCGTCGCTCTAGAAATAAATCTGTTGAGTGCAGCTACTCTTCCTGTGAGCCTCTGAACGTCTTTGATACTTCTTGGTGTCTTGATGTCAAGAAAAACCTTGATCTTCTCAGGGTTCGCCTCTATTCCCCTCTGATTGACAATGAATCCAAGAAATTTCCCAGCTCTTACCCCGAAGACACACTTTTTGGGATTGAGTTTCATTCTGTACAAGTCCATGGTATCGAAGGTCTTTTCTAGGTCTGTCACGTGAGTGCAGGACTTTAAGCTCTTCGTCAACATAACGTCTACATACACCTCCATAGTTTTGCCAATTTTATTTTCAAACATCTTATTCATAAGACGTTGATACGTTACCCCCGCATTTTTCAAGTCGAAGGGCATAACCTTATAGCAATATGTCCCCTTATCGGTGATGAAGGCTGTCTTCTCTGAGTCTTTAGTATCCATAAAGATCTCGTTATAGCCTGAATACGCATCCATGAAGCTCATGAGCTCATGCCCTGCCGTGGCATCTACCATCTGATCGATCCGAGGTAAGGGATAACTGTATTTAGGTCAACACTTGTTCAGGTTGGTGAAATCTATGCACATCCTTCATTTTCCATTAGCTTTGGGCACAATAACGGCATTTGATAACCACTCTGGGTATATAACCTCCCTGATGAATTCTGCCTCTTCCAATTTCCTAACCTCTTCTCTTATGACATCATATTTTTCCCTAGAGTAAACTCTTCGTCTTTGTTTGATTGGCCTAGAATCTTCTGCCACATTGATTTTGTGGCACATAACCTCCGGGTCGATGCCAGGCATGTCTGCGTGGCTCCAAGCGAAGACACTCTGCCTCTTCTTCAAGAATTTTGTCAGATCTTCCTTGATCTCCAATTTTAAGGCCTTGCCGATTTGGATGCTTTTTTTTCGGTTCGTCCTCATTGAGGACGATGGATTCTACCTCTTCTGCGGCCTCTCCTTTGTTTAACTTCGTTTCATCTCTAAGATCAAGTGTATCAATGTTATACGTGGTGGTCGCTCTCTTATCGACCTTTCTCTCTTCGGCTGAGTTGAAGTAGCATTCTCGTGATATAGTCTGGTCACCTTGCACTTCCCCTACCCCATAGGGGGTCAGGAATTTTAGCATCTGGTGGACCGTCGATGGCACGGCCTCACACTCCTTAAGGCCTACTCTTCCTACGATGAGGTTACAGGCCGAGAAGACATTTTCATCCATAACGAAAAAATTAATCTTCCGGGTTAACCTCTTAGGACACTCATCACCATTCGCATGTCCATCTCATACATGCCCAACAGATGGACCTTTTCACCGCTGAAGCCCATTAACGGATGATGATAGGGTATTAGCCTAACTTTTAAAACAGGGCCAGAACATCACATCTACTGAACTTCCTCCATCTACGAGAATTCTTCGTACCTCGCATCCATGCACTCCTGTTGTAATTACCAAAGGGTCATCATGCGGAGCTAGGATACCTTTGAAGTCTAGTCGGGAGAACCCAACTATAAGAGTGTCCATATCCACCTTCTTTCTCTTCTTCTTTGCCTCTGAAGATGCTAGATTTACCACCTGTACTTTGGCCACTGTCTTGGCTTTTGGCCCATGAGCTTTTCGGTCAGCTACTTCAGAGCCACCCCCTGCGATTCCTCCACATATGGTGCTAACACTGAAGGAGATCATACCAACCCTTTTCACTAGGGCATTGCCGTCTTTTGGTGGGAGGTCTGGATCATCTTCATCATGACCATCTGATTCATCGTCTCTTCTTACTGGAGTATCATCTCGACGTCTGTCGTTTTCTTCTTTTTAGGGTCATCTCTTACCCTCTTAGGAGACTTTCTATCAACATACTTCCTCAACTTTCCAGATTTTAACACTTCTCGATCTCATCCTTTAAGGCGAAGCACTTCTCTGTCACATGGCCATGGTCTTGGTGGAACTCGCACCACAAGTTCTTATTCCTCTTATGGAGGAGCCTTTAGCTTATCTGGATATCTTAGAGACCGGTCATTCTTGATCTCGTTGAGGATGTGTTCGCAGCTCACAGTTAGAGGGGTATAGCGTGCAAACTTGTCGTCAGCTGACCTCTTCTTTTCATCCTTCTTTCTTTGGAACTTTTTGCTGCCACTGCCATTCTCATCCTCATACTTTGTGGCCATGGCCTCTTTAGCATTCATGACCTTCCCCGCAGTTGCCAATAGTTCTGCCATGGACTTAGGAGGGTCTTCTACAAGTTTCCACAATAACTTCCCTTTCTGGAGACCTCCTATGAGGGCGATCATAGCTATATTCTCTTCGTAATCTTCAACCTCCAATTTTTCTTTGTTGAATCTTACGATGTAGTCTCTTAGGATCTCATTCTTTCCTTGTTTGACATATAGAAGATGCGTGGTCTTCTTTTGAGGTCTTACCCCCAAATAGAAATTATGGATGAACCGTTCAGCCAAGCCCTTAAAGTTCTCTATTGAGTTCTTCAGAAGAGAGGTAAACCAAATGTGTGCAGCTCCCGTCAATGTCCCGGAGAAGGCCCGACACTTCATCTCATCTGGTATTGAGTAAATGTCCATCGCAGACTGGTATATCTCAATATGATGTACATGGTTGGTGCTACCATCATATTTGGGAGACACCGTAGGTGGCTTGAACTTGGCAGGGGTTGGAAAGCTCACTATCTTAACCACGAATGGGGAGCCCTCTGAGAAACCTCTTTGCAGTGGGTCTTGGCTTTTGATGAGGTCTCTTATCTTCTGCTCAAGGCGTTGGATGGAGTCATTCCATGGTCTTGCAATGTCGGCCTGGCCGAGGTTATCCCCAGCCACCTCCAAGGGGTGTACCGAGGGTTCCCCAACTGTAGCACAACGTCGGCTGTTGACCTCCTCTTGATCCCTATCTCGGCCCTGATGAGGTCGTCCATGATGAGGCCGATGTTCCCCATCTCCCCTTTGAGAGCCAGCGGCACTTCGTGACCTGGATAACCTCTGCCTCAGGTCATTTACTGGGCCTAGCCTTTTAAAGGCCGACCCTTTACTCAATCGATCAAAAGTTAATCCTCTTCACTGGGAACCTTCACCTCATCTGCCTCTATAACCTCGTCTCTGCTGGATAAGACACATTGTGTTATTTGAAACCTCATACGGCTCCCAATAATCTTCTGGAGCATCTTCTGCCTCCATATCATCATACCCATCCTCAGGGTAAGGGTATCTTTGACTCCCCAGACTCAAACGCCTAGGGTCAGCAATGTCCCTCCTCCAATGAGGTATAGGTTGGTATTTCTGCGGTGCCTAGGGTGGTCCCCTGGCCTCAATATGGGGTTGATCAGCTGTCGGAGTAATCATCTCCGGTGAGACCCCAGGTGGTCTCATCATATTTTGACCGAGTTGTGTAAATTGGTCCTTCATTTCTTGTTGCATTACAGCCAAAGACCTTAAGGATGCTGCCACCTCAGCCATTTCAGACTGGGGCGGTGCCTGGTTAGAACTAGGTCCTCAGCACCAGGTGGTGGAAAAGGTGGTGGCAATTCCGGTTTCGTACGTTAAAACTAAAGATCTTATGAAGTAGATGAGCCTAATACCTTAAAGGACCTACTTCAATGATGAAACATCTCCACGCGAGGGGTAAGGCCTGGTTTACCACCAGAGTCTCCGGTGAGGTTAAGCAGAAAAAGAGGAAGAGACAGCTTCTCGTTCCTACAGACGGCGCCAGAATGATGATGCTTGAAACAACACCACCCTTCAAGGTGTTTGTAAGCTCAAATCAATGTCCAATGGTAGCACAAGAGTATATTAAATATAATAGATAGAGATGAGGAGAAGAGGATGAAAGCCAATATATAAGTGGTTCATCCAATTAGGCCTACATCCACTGTGCAAGTGAGTGAGTAAAGTCACTTGAATAAGGCACTAATGGCCATGGATACAATCTCTTAAGCTTTCTCTCTCTACTGTATAATTGGATAGAGTTTCATCTAGGGTTGTAATTCCCGAATCCTTCTCAAGGTAGGAGAAGACAAGTATATATAGTGTGTGGGGGGTGTAATATACCCCCATGTATGCAATGAGCATGTGTGTGTTGATCTGGCCAATCTAATGAAGGCATCTATCACTGTCACATGTAGAGAATGATGATGAAATATTCCCCCACGTGAGGGGATTGATTCGGTTACAACTGATTCCGTCCACGTGTTCCTACCCTTACATACGCTTGTCAATGCTCGATTGTCTTATCTTGATACCAACCTCATCTTGGGTGAGTACGAGGTTGGTGGAGTATGACCCTTGACTTGTCAGAGATCAATGTTCCATGAAGACCTCAGCCAGGATGTCTGACCGAGGTTGGGTATGTGGTGTAACCTCGACCGAAGCCGATGATGACATGGTGCTTGTTGATTGATCTTAAGTCTTTTGATGGTCTCAGATGATACTTGTAACGTCGGCCTCGGTCGACACCATGCGTTCGTGGCCATATGCAGGGCTCATTTGAGGTAATGCTGGCAACGTCGGCTGTGGCTGGCCCTATACAAGTTGAGCCCAAGTTCCTAGTTAATCTCGATTGATACAATGTAACATCGTCCGGGGCCGATGTTGTTGATGGATGTCTGAATCCAGATACAAGCCTTGATGATGAGGTTATTGCAATGTCTTCCAGAGCCGACCTTATTAGGGACGATATTACTGTCGGTCACTATGAGCGTCTACCACCTCGGTTGTGAGTCAGGCTGAGGTTAGTGTCTCTGAATGGGAAGGTGCACTTTGGGCATATCAAGTGGAATGAATGACCCTTAGAAAATTAGGAGGGGGGGTTATAATCATAATTAATAATACATCGAGAGTATTAAGTGAAAGTAATACGGTGAATAAAACATGATACTTAGTTGTGTGAATACCTAGAGATTATAATAGGTTGTGTGTATACCTATGTATTGATTTATTATGTGTATAGCATACCTACACTGCTTTCTATCGAGCGGAGGTTTCGCGGAGTGGACAGTTTTATCCTGGGTGACCCGATGGGGGGATATTGACTTGTACCCAGATCATATGAATTTGGATATGTGCTAACTGTTACGTTGAATAGTTTTGACGGTTGAATGGGTGCATAGGTATGTGCGTGACCCATTTAGCTGGTGAGTATGCTCACCACTAATATTTGTGTTATGAGATTTACAGTTCGTGAGAGATGCCGAACCAATTGTCCTTTATTCAGCCAGTGATGCATCGGGACACGATAGCAGAGTATGCATTGCACCAAGTGGTCCTAACCAAGGGGCGCAGGTTTATATATATATATATATATAGGGATGAATGTGACTATATGTATATATAAATAAATATACTTGAAAATGAATGATTCTAATGTGTGAAATTAGAAAATGTATAAATATGGATAAGTAAAGTAATTCCAGAGGATAAAAGACTTCCTATCAAAATAGTGAATATAAAATGGGTAACTGGCATAAAAGAATATTATTAGCGTATTGTATGGGCGATACGGGTTGCTCCCTTGAGTATATTTTGGAGTTCATGTCAGTCACCTAGCTGGGAGTATTATAGACGACTAGGTTGGGGTAGATGTACGCTAGGTGTGAACATGAGTAGAGCGGTGAGAATCTCAAGTGAGAGTTCGGAACTAACATGTACATAATTGCATCTTTGCAGTTTTAAATACTTGCTAAAATAAATATTTTTACAAATCAGGCTCTGACCCGTTTCTTGTTATTTCTCTTCTCTTTTTCTATATATATAGTATACCAGGTGTCTAGCCACAGGGTCACCGCCAGACTTAGACACGTGGATCATTCGACGAGCTGTAGCTATTGTGGAAGCCATATGTTAATGATATTAGACGCTTCTATCTCTTCATTCTATTCCTAGTTTAGATGTTTCATTTAGGGCATGTGTCGCCCACTTCCAGATTAACTATTTTAGGGATTTTATTTTTATTAGCATTTCCTTACTGTTGGATTGAGTATTATGATACTATGGTTTTAGACTTTGAATTGGAATGTTTTATCGAGTCTCATTTATTTTAATATTTGATTCGTGTCCAGTATTTATTCTTGTGGACTGGAATTGGCTTATATATATTAAAGAATGAAATTTATTAATGGATTAATTGGGTATAATTAATTTGGGAAAATGTTTTGACACTTAGCTTAATTAATTATTAGGTGATTAATAATGAAAATTATTTTCGACACTGATGCTAAGAATGAACCAACCAGACACTTTGATTTTAATTTAATAAAGGACTGATCACCCGGTATTTAATTAGGCACGGTGTCACACCCAAGGCCTCCAAGGCCAAGAGAAAAATGGGGGTGGCCAACAGGGCCAGGGACAGCTCTGACAGGGCCATCAGGTCTAGAGACAAAGAGACTACATTGTTCGTTGCTATAATTATGGAGAGACGGGTCATCAAAAAAGGAACTGTCCACACCCAACTAGGGGACTATAACAGGGTGCCTAGAAGGGGAAGCAGACGCAGTACCACCGATAACACCAGCTCCACCAGCCCCATAACATTAGGGGTAGTTATAGTATGGAGGTGTCTATAACGTTAGGGATGCCTCCATAACTCAGGGACCACATGCACCATCGATAGTAGTAGGTACATTTACTATTCATGGGCATATGGGTCGGGTATTGTTTGATATGAGAGGTACACATTCATTCATAGATGCCAGTTATGCATGCACAATCGATCTATTAGAGGCAACCAACAGTCTTCTTATGTGTGTAGAATTACCAATGGGCAGCGGGTCCCTTATTCACTCGATATGTAGGGGTTGATATAGATGTGGGGAGATTTTATCTAGCAGTCGACCTTCTAGTGTTGGATATGGAGGGGTATGTTGTCCTTCGGGACATGGATGGTTAGCCGCGTATAAGGCGATGGTAGATAGCTATGAGAGGATTATTGTATTCTCCATTCTAGGATAAGAGATGTTTTTACTGGAGATGCCTCTACCCGAGGGAGGGTCAACCATTCACTTGTATTGTATTAAGGAGGAGACCTTACAGGGGATGGTTATATCCTTAGACTCCATCCCAATCGCGAGGGAGTTTGTAGACATTTTATAGGAGATGCCCGGGCTACCACCCAGTTGGGAAATTGAGTTTGTGATTAACCTAGTACCTTAAGAAGAGAGATGGGTCCTTCATCTGTATGTGGACTATCAGGAGCTGAATAGGGTCACGATTCAAAATAAATATCCGTTGCGTCGAATCGATGATATGTTTGATCGGTTGAGAGGAGAAACATTATTCTCGAAGATAGATTTACGATCAGGGTACCATTAGTTGTGTATCGGGGAGAAGAATGTGCCTAAGACCGCATTCCTGACGTGGTATCGATCGTCCGTGTTTAGGGTGATGCCGTTTGGGTTTACCAATGCACTGACAGTGTTTATTGACCTCATGATAGGGTTTTCAGGGAGTTTCTTGACAAGTTTGTGATTGTGTTCATCAACGACACTTTGGTTTATTCTCGCACTTAGGATCAACATGCAAAGCATCCGTGTTTAGTTCTGCAGACACTATGAGATCATCAATTGTACACCAAGTTTGAGAAATGCGAATTTTGGCTGAGGGAGGTGCAGTCTTTGGGGAACATCGTATCAGATAGGGGGATATCTGTGGATCTAAGTAAGGTGTTGACGGTGAGGTAGTGGGGACAACCTATGACATTGATGGAGGTTTAGATCTTTTTGGGGTTGGCTGGGTATTATCACCGCTTCATAAAGGGTTTCTCGAAGATTGCGGGTCCATTGACTAATATGACTCATAAGGGAGTACCATTCATTTTGGATGACTATTATCAATTGGCTTTTGACGAACTAAAGGACAAATTGAGTTTATCACCCGTGCTTGTACTGCCTAGGGGAGGAGTGGAGTACTGTGTTTTCATAGATGCATCTCTACAAGGACTTGGGGGTGTATTACATCAGGAGGATAGGGCTATAGCTTATGCATCTCGCAAGCTTAAGCCCCGTGAGAGGAATTACCCCCCATGACTTGGAGCTAGCAATAGTCGTGTTTTCCTTGAGGGTCTAGTGATACTATCTTTTAGGTGAGAGGTTCAGCTTATTCACGGAACATAAATCGTTACAGTACCTATTCGCGCAGAAGGATCTGAATATGTGATAGAGGAGATAGTTGGAGTTCATGAAGGATTAGCATTTTGATATTCAGTATCATCCTAGGAAGGCTAATGTGGTGGCAGACATGTTGAGCCAATGGCTTATTGGAGAGATAACAAAGGTCTAAAAAGAAAAGTGGGGTGATCTTTGACATGACGAAGACATCGCCAGAGCTTGCATGTTAGTTTTGGCTATCACACCCGAGATCGTTATGTGAGTAGTGAAAATGCAAGCCGGGGAAAAGTTCTATCAGGACAGGGTGATACATTTGTTAACAAATGGGGTGGAGTCATACTTGATCATCTCCTAGGGTGGATTACGCTTCAATGGGAGGCTGGTGGTTTCGAAGGATGAGGATTTGATACACGCGGTGATAACCGAGTATCATAGGTTGAGGTTTGCGGTACATCTTGATGGGGATAAGATGTACCAGAATCTGTGCAGGAAGTATTGGTGGTCAGGGATGAAGCAGGAAATAACAAATTTTGTCTCGAAGTGTGCTACTTGCTAGTTAGTAAAGATTGATCACCAGGTACCGACATGGATGTTGCAGCCACTTGAGATCCAAGTGTGGAAGTGGGAGAGCATATCGATGGACTTTATTACTGGGTTACCAACATAATAGAGAGGTCATAACTCCATCTGGGTGATTGTCACTACACCAAATCTGCCGAATTGTCACGGTCATTGACCTTGACAAGTTGAACTTGTCAAGGTCAATGACCGTGACAATTCTGGGGGTGATAACTTTTTTTGTCACGGACTTGTCACGGTCATTGACTGTGACAAGTTCATTAGACTTGTCACGGTCATTGATCGTGACAAGTTTTGTCACGGTTAAGGACCGTGACAAACCCATGACATTTAATAAAAAATTATCATGGTCATTGATCGTTACAAGTCCGTGGCAAATTTCTTTGTCATGAACTTATCACGGTCAATGACCGTGACAATTCTGGGCAGAATTGAAAAAAAATCTGCTGGGCAATATGGCCACTGCCACAACCCAGCAGTATATTTGTACCTATTATAGCAACGTTGTACCTGTTCAAACATTATATATCCAAATAAAATAGAGATAGTGCAAATATACATTCAAAATAGAGACAATATGCATCACGATATAATCCAAATATAATTCAAATGTACCAACTTAAAATCAATTCTAATGTACCAACTTAAAAATAGTACAATTCAATTCAAATAGTGTCACTACATGTCTTGGGTAAGGTTAACTTTGAGGAGGTGAGTAGGCCACACGATATACGAATTGAAACACCCACTAATATACATCGTGCCGCATTGTTCGCACAACCACAATGGGGAGTTCTCCTTCCCGGGTATCACATGCATGACGAGCACCTTGGACTCGATGTCTTGAATCTCACGTCCAAGAACTAGTCCACCCTGGATGATATTCGGGTCCCTCAACCCCCACCCTATCCGCTGGCCATCAAATACGTCAGTATAAACACGCTCAGCCAATCAAGTGTCGACATCGGTCGGTCGAAGGGAGATAAATAGGTAAGTGGATCATCAAAGTTCGCACGTGTCGGCGATGAAGCAGCTAGGTCCACATCCCCGTCATCCTGCACCTCGTCCTCCCGAACCTCCTCCTCCATCACCTTTTCCTTCCCTTTCCCCTTGCGTTTTCTTCCCAACGAACGTTTCATGAATGAGAACATATCTTGGACCATCACCTCCAAACGAGACAGCTTTACGTCATGCGAGTCCACTGTTCGAGCCAACCCGGTGTCACTCGTCTCCAATCCGATGATCCTAGATTTTGTCACCCGTGATCTCACCCCCTTATCCTCCCCTTGCGATCAGAACCAAGCACTTGGCTGAGTGCGTCTGTGGATAAAGATGCCTTGTCGGCATCAGACTGCGACTCATACACTTCCTTAAGTTCTGCCTGAAACGTCAAAAAGCACATGATTAGTAAAATAAGTAAATTAAAAAATTACAACGTAATTAACAAAAAGTAAACTGTCGGATAACTTACAATCGTGGCCACGACGCTCGGGGACACCTTTTTGTCCTTCCCCTTCTTCGTTCGAAGAGCCACATAAGTATCGAGCCTATGTGGCCTACCCCCAGGGCCACTCCCTGTCCCCTGAAATAAAATAAAGTAAAATTAGTATCGGCCCCACAAAGTAAAATAATGCAGAATAATATATTTTTGTAGTTACAAAAAAATTAAATCTTACCATCATCCTATGCTCCACCTCGGCGTAAGACATTCGGCCGGAGTAGTGCACGTTCGTCTTTTTTGCCTGGTTTTCCCTCCCCGATTGGCGAGATGCAAATTGTCGCTCTCCGATCTCATTGTCAACGAACTGTTGCCATTTTGCCAATGAGATCGGCTCCTTCGGCGGGACGAATTCATGCATTCGGATAATGGACTCTCGTATCTTCCCAAAGTACCGGTCCGCATATTTTTCTTCCACATCTTGTGTTGCTCCCTCAACTGCTCCAAGACGGAATCGCGTAGCTTGGGATCGAGGCTGAATTGTTCCTGTCCAACAAATACAATGCTAGTTGCGAATAAATATAAAATGAAATTAAAATCAAAATTTTCATAGAAATATAAATATAAATACATTACCTCTAGTGCCACCCAAACAGCTAACTTGAACTCATATGGCACCTCCTTCCAACTAATGTACCCTGGGACGATGATCGTCTTTACCAGCTCGAGGGATCTCGCTAATAGCCCCGACTTGTTCTCGATGGCATCCCCAATTTGCCATATTTGGGGAGCCTAGGGGCTGAGGAGCCCTCGTCGCCTTCGCTACCACTGAGCCCAGACGACATCATCATAACCAACATCATCATCCTCGCCTTAATACCTGAAGAAGACATTTGCTGTAAACAAATGTTATTAGTAAAAATCAAAATGAATTAGAAGAAGACATGCAAATATGTACAATTACTACAAATACAAATGAATTTTTACTGTTAAACACCTCAATTATGAATTCCAAAATAATAGCATCTAGCTCATAATATGTACAATTACTAAAAATCCAAAACATCCCCAACCCCACCCCTACTTCCCCTCCCACACATGCACACACACCCTGCCCCACCCCCTTCCCCACTACACACACACACACAGCTCCACCCCCCACATAGACAACAAATTCTATAGATTTAAATAACTTGATAACAAGTCCGAGCCCAAACATAGAACAACAACCTAGAAAGCTGTTCCATGAGTAGCATAGGAGAAACAATCCTATAACCACATTTAATAAAGTTGATAGAGACATTATCATATACACCTCAAATCAGGAATAATTTTGATGCAACTAATCAAAAAAAATAGCATGCTAAAATATTAAGCACAACATTGAAAAACATAAAAACACAACAAGCCACACACACAATCATAAATTTTCCGTGACACAATGAAATGTAATGTTTACATTAGTTGGTGTTTGGAGTCTGATCCTGAAATTAATAAAAAATGAGAAAACTAGATTATCAATATCTTCAAAAATAAAAACAAAATATTTAGTATAGAACATCACTAAACAACACAACATAACCATGAACACTGTCCGATTTACCCTCTCTTTCTCTTTGTTAATACCTACCCTTCCTAGATTGTCGTTCTTTTGAAAAAGAATGAAAATTGGAAAAAGTTGAATGTCGTATCTTTTCTACTAAAATGGTAATAAACAACCTATAAATGAAAATAAAGATGGTAAATAGGAATGTTTATTGGTTGGGTCTAGCACACTATATGTAATTTCAAGTATGTTTCATTTAATTATCATACTATATATATATATATATATATATATATATATATATATATATATATATTGTTCGATATACAAAGTAATTTTCAAAAAAAGTTGAAAAATTCCACCCCCATATGGACAATAATCTAGTGGTCATGCCACTTTTAAAATTAACCAACCCAACATTGATCCACTATAATCCAACAACAATGTCAACAACAAATGTGTATCCCGTACTCCTTCTAATTCATCTACGCAATTAATTATTTTCATCAATTAAACTAACAATTAAAGTATACAATTATTAATTTACTAATTTACAATGAGGGGCAATCCTACTTTCATAATTAATCATATATTAATTTACTAATTTATAATAAGGGGCAAACATATATTAATTTACTAAAAAAATTAATAATCAATCAATTCATTTACAAGGGACACTACGCATAAACACGCACATATACACCCGCATACATACACACACACACACACACGCAGCCCCCCACCCCCACCCATCCCTGCCCCCTCCCCCCACCCTGCCCCATCCCCTTCCCCCACCCTGCCCCACCCCCTTCCCCCACCACACACACACACACAAACATCCCCCCCACCCCCACTACACACACACGCACACACACCCTTGCCCCATCACCACACACACACACACAAACAACCCCCACCAATCCTGCCCCTCCCCCCACCCTTCCCCCACCCTGCCCCACCACACACACACAGACACACAACCCCACCCCACCCACCACACACATGCACACACACACATACAAAGACACATGCACATATATATACACACACACACATATATAAATGGAAGAGAGAGAGAGAGAGAAACTAACCTGAAAGTAGAGAGAGAGAGAGAAAAAAGGAGGGAAGAATCGACGGGGGAAAAAAGAAGGGGAAAGGGTTTTTTTACTAGGACATTTGTCATGGATGTGTCACGGTCCTTGACCGTGATAATATTATAAGGATTGTCATGGTCAATGATCGTGACAAGTACATTTGTCATGGACTTGTCACGGTCATTGACCGTGACAAGTCGTTGTCACGGACTTCTCACGGTCAATGACCGTGACAAAGCTAGCCGCTTAAAGGGTGCCAATTTACCCATTTTGGTGTAGTGTGTGGATTGGTTGACCAAGGTGTCCCATTTTCTACCAGTTCGTACGGACTACGAGACAAGGCAGTACGCACAGTTGTTTATCTCCGAGATAATGAGGCTGCATGGGATGCCGGTTAACATCGTGTCAAACAGGAACAATATTTTTGTGTCCTATTTTTGGCAAAGCTTTTAGGAGACTATGGGCACTGATTTGAGATTGAGTACGATATGCCATCCACAGACAGATAGGCAGATTGAGCGTGTTAATCATATGTTAAAGGACATGCTCAATATGTGTATACTTGGCTTCGGGGGAGGGTGGGAGCAATACCTTACATTGGTAGGGTTCACTTATAATAACTATTATCCGTTTACCATTGATGTGGCACCATTCAAGGCGCTTTATGGACAACCTTGTAATTTGGCCACTTGTTGGTTAAAGGTGGGGGACAACAAATTGTTGGGATCGGAGATGATTCAAGATATCACTACCAAGATCAAGCTCATTCGAGGATGCATACAGACAACTCAAGATAGACAAAAGAGTTATGCGGATGTAGATAGGAGACACATAGAGCTGGGGATATGGATTCTGGTCTTGGTGCGGGTGTCTCCTATGAAAGGAGTCATACAATTTTTGAGGAAAGGGAAGTTACAACCGAGGTATGTTTGGACTTTACCAATCATTGAGAGAGTAGGGGAGGTTGCTTATTGCTGGGTTTACCGGATCAGCTACAGCAGATCCATGATGTGTTCCACGTGTCATCACTGAAGAAATATAAGAGGAGTGAGAGGGCCTATTGGCATATCCCATTGGAGGAGATAAATTTAAGCCAGATGTCTCGTATGAGAAGAGACTGATTACTATTTTTTATCATAGTGAGCATAATCTATAGTTTATGGTGGTGCACTTGGTTCGAGTTCAGTGGGGGGAGGGGGGACACCATAATGCAGACGAGTCGTCATGGGAGCGAGATGATGATATGCAAGTAGTATCCTGAGCTTTTGATGCAGGTATGTATGAATTTTGGGGACAAAATTCCTTTGCAAGGGGGAAGTATGTAACACCATGTATTTTTGAATAATTTAGAATTTATTTAATTTTGGCATTTTTAAATTACACGTGTGCAGTAAATTAAATTAAAAAATGTTGTGAAATAATCTAATATTAATGTATTAAATTTACTAAGTGTGTATTGTAAATAAAATACGATAAATTATAATACATCGTAATGGGTGGGAATGATGGGAGGCTATTTTAAAGGTTAAAATAGAAAATTCATGTTAGATGAATCAAATGGTCATTTCGAGTTCACAATTGGTCCAGAATGGGTCGAGATAGGCAGAATTGTGTACCCGGGGGTAGTAATTGGGTTCTAGGTTTTTTTTAGACTAGACCGGGCTCATACGGGGGCGCTTAGGTCATTTTGGCTCGGAGCATTAGATTAATTTCGGGATTAACATTATTTAATCTAGGGTTAAGGTTTTGACGCAACCTAAACACAATTCTAAACCCAAACCAAGTGAAAGAAGAGGGAAAATTGAAGAAGGAAGAAGAAAAAGAGAGTTTGGGGAGCCAATTTGAGGAGCAATTCATCCTCTCCAATGGAATTACAGACCCTATAAACCGTATAAGGCAAGTGGTTATCTTTCCATGAATTTTGTATGTGAAATTCATGTTCATATCATCATAGGTGTATAAAATTATTTTAGTAACGGTTTTCTCACACAGAAAGGGGGTTTTGGACTTGAATCTATCTCCTGAAATGTTAACATGATATTAAATGGTGAATTAATAAATTGAGATGAATCATAATCACTGGGATTTGAAACACTGATGACATGTAGAAGTTAATTTGATTAAAATTTGGATTCATTAAAACAACCTAGGGTTTTGTTAGAAAGTTTAAAAATAAACCCATTTACTTATTAAAATAGGAATTATTAGTCCAATCTCTGATATTATAGTAATTTGGAGGTGTTAGAAATATCATAATTATGTTCCTTGTGTTGGAGGGATTATAATGGAAGTTGCGTAAAGTTTGGGAGAGTTTTGGATCATTTTTGGGGAAGAAGGTTCGTTGTCATGGGTAGCCAACCGGTTGGGGCGTCTGGCTGAACCATTTCAGACCACCTCACACTCTAAGTTTTGTTATTTAATTTGTGGGTTAATTCAGAGGGTTTCCAACAGAAATTTTGACCCGTAAAGATGAGAAAACTTCATTGGGTAATTTAGGCATAATTATATTACCTCTGTTTGATTGGATAATTAAAGTGAGAAATTATTATAATGCGAGATTTAATTAGTGATTAATTTTATTAACGAATTAGGTTGGTTAATTCGTGATTTATTTGACATACGAGCTAATTGGGTACGTTCGAGGATTTAGCGGAGTGATGCTAAAATTTTAAATATTTATGAATGAGAATTAAAATATGTTCAAGAGTTGGGGATGCAGACTCATAGTAATTGGGCCAGTGCTTTGAGCGACAGACGTGGTTTAGCCGGAATGGTATTAAAATATATACGGAGATAGAGACAGTACATATATATATATATATATATATATATATATATATATGTGCGTATGATATTGATTTGAACATACCCCTCTAGTGCTATCAGTGGAGGTTGCACAATGTGGGTGATCCTCCCTGGCAAATGAATATAGTCCTAGGTCATAGTGTCACGCATGTGCCCTCATGAGGGTTTAAGTTTAAAGTGAGTTAATTGTTGGTATGATTATGACTCACTATCGAAGGACTATGGCCGCCTCCAATACATTTGCGATTTTATCAAGTTGTTGTGAGATTCCGACCGTCGGTAGCCGGGATGATGTGAGTATGCCTCGATGATGATTGAATTGTAGAGAAAGACCTCTGATGAGTTATTACTCGAGGGATTATGATTATACGCAGAATATGTGTGCTTGTTATGGTATATCTTTTACGTATATAATAGTGTAGAAATTTATATACGGGTTTAACACGTAAAGAGTGATTATATGTTTAACTCTTATATTGAATCTATAGGTATCTAATAGAGTGATAATTTTTTTACAGATTTAATACATTAAGTGTGAATGTTTAGAAATAACTGGAGTAAAGTTATATCAATGATACATGATGAGATTATTAAATAACCTAACGAACAAGCGAGCTTGGTAATGAACGTTTGACAATACTCGGGTTAAAATGGTGTATTCGTGAGGTTTACAATAGGACTAGTTAGACGGGGTAGTGTAACTAGGCGGATTAAGAGGTATGAGCTAGGTGTGCGCAGTAGTTGAGGTCGAGGGTTAATGTAATGAGAGTACGACACCGGCTTAAATATGGAAAGAAAACTGCATATTTATTTATTGCATTTTAATCACTTGCAAATATTTTCAAATGTTTTGGGCTCTGACCCGTGTCAAAAATATTTTCCATTAAATTTCAGGTATCTAACTATAGGGACACCATGGATGATCATTCATTCCAGGGATGCGTAGCTGCAGCGGATGTGGAGGCCTGTAGAGTTTAGTGTAATCGCTTCATTTATTGTTTCCTAGACTAGGTTTCATTTCAGTTATCAGTTGCGCATGTTGCCCTTTACTCAGACATTAGTGATGTTCAGTTTATTTATTTGATTTTGGATATTTGTATCGGATTTAGGATGATCGATGGTTTATTTGGTGCCCTGTTATTATTATGCATATAGACTTCTGTTGGACGTGATTTATCGTTTAGTATTATTTCATATGCTTTATGTATGGATGCTTTTATATTGCATGAAATGGCAAGATTAAAAGTTACACTACTTGTTAAACTAATAGGTGGTCAGTAAATTTAATTAACTTTTTAACAGTGATATGAGACTACCATTTTACTTTGATAGCAGACTGGCCACCCATTATTTTGATAGGTGGGGTGTCGGAGATATCCACCGATCTAGACTTAGAAACCGTAACACAATACGGAGTCCATTGTATGTAAATAGACCAAGAATGAAATCTATCGCACAAAACTTTTCTATATCAAGATGACGAGAGAAACAAACAATTATGCCCACAAACAAGATCTCAAAGCATATAAAGATGAAATTTGGATCTTAAACTAATTTGGGTGAAAACTAGGGTTAGGTAAAACCGAAGTGATTTTGGTAGAGTTTTGGGAACTAAAAACATAATAATTTCTCTCAAAATAAAATGCTAATCCGCACTCCTATTTATAAAAGTTCTTTGAAAAATGATACAAGGATGAAAAAGCATTAGGACCTCATTCAAATGACTTTAAATCTATGATTTATCAAAAAATTGCGTACTCATTCGAACGACTTTAAACCTCGGTCGAACGAAGTATAACATCTCGTTCGAACACTATTCAAACAACATTTCCAATGAGCTTCTAGAGAAGGGTAAAAAAATATCTTGTTCGAAGTTTCGTTTGAACAAGGATCTAACGAGGTACCTATACTCGTTCGAACAACTTCCCAAGTTCGTTATAATGAAGTCCCAAAAAAATTATTGTTCTTCCAAAAAATATAAAAGGGATAAAATCATTTTAAAACCATTTATAAAAATCATATTACAAAATTATTAAATATCCAAGGATTAACAAAATACGCATTCATACTTGAGAGATCCTTGAAAAGTAAAGATGAAAACGAGCACAAAACACAACACGATATGCAATCTCTGAGGCTTGGCCGATACGTCTTCATCCAAACACTTCATAGGCTTGAAAGATCAACATATAAAGCCTAACTTATGAATCAAAATATTTTCTTCGGAATTAAGCCAATATATACAAATTGACTCTACTGAAAATTTGACCTTACAAATATCCCCCTTTGGATAATTTGATATAAAACTAAAAATAAAAACTCCTATGGGCCATTAAGATCATTAAAAGACTCAATCCCCAACCCCAAATGGAAAATGTATAGACTAGATCAACACATACCTGAGTAGCTTTGCATGCTTACAAACTTTTCCGCATATTGCAAACTTGCACATTTAAACACACTTCAAATGCAAAGAATATGTAACAATGTAAACTTCATAAGAATACACCCCCTAGTATAACAATCCCCACCTAGGTAAGACATCTTCCCCTAAGATAAAGATCTCCTCATAACACTAAAGTGAAAGATACCATTTCTCTCCCTTTTTGTTCAGGAATAGACAATGTAAGAATGCATAATAACCGTTTATCTCCCATGAACTACATATCCCCCAAAATGTGAGAACATGTGATATCAATAGGAAATATAGAGAAAAGAGTAATATCATGCAATAATGTGAAGTGAAACAAATACAAAATAACAACATAAGCACAAATAATCTAAACAATGATCAATTATTACCAATATTGATGAAAATATGATACCAACTTGAATACTGAATGAAGCATAAAATACCAATGTGAACAAGAAACTAGATATACCAATATGATCATGTATCATGCCAATTTAATTCAAAGATAAACCACATGACAAACACGGATTAAGTGCAAATACATAGACTCAAAATAAAATGATACCAAATATATAAATATGCAAAAGATATCAATGACGCAAAAGCACACATATATATATAGATATACACACCAAAAAATGACACAAAACACATAAGTTTTATACACTAGCATATTATCAATGTGTATAAACATGTGGGATGGAGTGAAGGGGCTTGAACTAGAAACAAATAAATCATAACCCAATCACTTAAAAATATCTAAGAAGTTTTATTTCACAACAAAACTTTATCTAACTAAGATTTAGCCTCAATTGATAGATAAAGCGAACTCAAATAACAAACAAGAAAAATGCACACAAGCCTAGAATTTTGATGATTCTACAAATCAATATCATCATGAGATGATAAGAATAACTACGATTCATTATCCAAATACGTTGATCTTCAAATATAACACTCTCAAAAGATAACCAAATATAATTTATTTTTTCACTCAATTCTTTTGAAGATACCGTTTTTTAAAATCAGTGAAACAAGCATATTGGCCTTTAATATTTTCTTTATGCCTCTAATTTTTTCTAGGCTGTTGCCAATGATGGTTTTCTCGCATTTTGTATCCCTTTCCTGCGCACCCTTATATTTTCAAGAAAAATCAACATACACATGGGCAACGGTTCTTACGTGCATAAATCCCCCATAGTCAACAAATATGGTGATAAAAAGATTGATGGGAGTACATCTCACTTGGCTCAAATAAAATATGTGAAGTTAAAGTTCAAAAGAGCTCGTGCATGTGTGTGGAGGCATATACAAAGTGAATCCATTAAGAAAATCAAAGTTAAACAACTCCATGCAATCGTGTTTGAAAACAATTTATGTGTTGAAAATCATAATCAAATGTCCTAGCCACTTGGAAACATGGAATGAAGTGGATTCATATAAACCAATATGACAATAAAATGTGTAAAACTAAACTATCGCAAAAAACAAACAAAATATTTTTTTATTTTTCAATAGAACTCAAAAAGGAAAATCAAAATACAAAAACGATGAACATTATACAACTATCAAGCATATATATCACTAAGTATAAAAGCTAGTGTATGAAAAACATGCAAGAAATTAAAATAACTCAATCTTATATTTAACAAATTTAAAGGCAAGATTGAGAATCCGAAAGGCTTGTTGAAGAAACTCTTATTTATAAAACCAAGATTTGACACAAGATGTGTTAAAACAATACAGAAGTATAAATATGATATTTAAAACCCTTGGTAACAAAATTTTAATAAAATAGACTCTATTAAACCTAGTTCAAGTTATGGAAGAAAGTAAGAGTTAAGATCATCCAGAGATGTTCACACATAGGTTTTAACGTGGTAAAACCCTAAAGTTAAGGGAAATACATACAGTGATATCTACGCCACAAAATAAAAAAAATCCACCAAACATATGAACAAGGTTACAAATTACAGTCATGCAACATGACCAAATAAAATGAAAGAAATATACCTAAACCTATGAGATTTATTCCTTCGATAATATTCTTGATCTAGAAAGCCTTTGAACCTCCATTTTAGTAGCGTCTTTATGTCTATTTATCTATCAAGTTCTCTAGGAAACAACCACACTTAAACTATGTGAAATTTGTGAGAGGATGTAAGTGTTGTGAGTAGTCTAAATGAAAATGCAAGAGTACTCTCTCTCTCTCTCTCACACACACACACACACACACACACACACACACACACACACACACACACACACACACACTGATATTACAAACTGTCCTAAAAAATTATATTTGCAATCTAAAAGACCAGATTTGAACACTATATACCAATTAATCTCCTAAAACCCTAGGTTTGGTAAGATTGTTTAAAAATAGATCTAATAGGATATATGCAAGAAAATAGATGTCATAAAATATAAAATCACATTTTTTAAAAAGTCTAGATCTAAAACCAAAAGTTAATTTCTGATATATTTTACCTTCAATCTAGAAAATTATGGATCTAAAAGACTATACGACATGCAAAGCAAGGTCCACATAGAAATATCAGTGTTTATAAAAAAATTGTTTCAAAAAATAATTTGAAACTGACATTTCTAAAATAGAATTAACACTAGTGTGTGAAAATATATCACAGTGTTAAATTCTTGATTTTATGAGAAAAATAAAGACTCTTACACTCGTGAAGGCTATTTAAGGGAGAATAAGACATCTAAGGAGTTAAATGGATAAACCTATAACTCAAACGAGTTTGTTTTGGAAAAACCTAAAACCTTTGACTCTCAAAAGAAAGTTCTCTCTAGTTTCTTAAAAAAATTCACTCAGAAAGTCTTGAAGGATTTTCTCTGGAAAATATTTTCTTTTCTCTCTCTAACCTATTCTCTCTATTTATTTTCTCTCTTTCTCTAGACCGAGCCAAAAGTCTCAGAATTAAAGATGAAGGATCTATTTATAGATGAAGTAGAAGAGTCTGGTAGGTTAGGTGGAAATCAACAACTAAGATTGAAGTGACTGGGTAGGACTTGATCCAATGGTTTACACTAATGCGTATAAGGTATGATAAATGGTTTGCAAATGGTTAACAAGTAAGGTCGCTGATTGGTTTTGGGGATCATAAGGATCGTCTCATCTTACACTCACAACCTTAGATTATAATGATCGAATGGTGTGAAGTGTGTGCACTTATTGTGAGAGTAAAAAAAAACACAAGGGACCAATAAGGTACTAGAAGGTGTGAGACACGTGTAGTGCATTAACACAACCAATTGAGCCGGTTCAAAACATTCCAGAATTGAAACTTAACCCCAAAACTTTTAACATGAATTTAAAAAATGTTTAATTAAATTATAAAATTTGATTTTAAATCCAAATTAGTTTGAAAAAATTATTTAAATATTTTATAAAATCCAAAAAATTATTTAAACACCTAATATGCATGATGTGCAATTAGTGTCCTATAGTGCCTTATAGGTGTGGATTTTATACTTTTGTTGCCAAGATGGATATGGTTGAATGTTGAGGATGCCAATTTGAAGTAGACTCCTAGCTTGATAATGCAGATTACCCATAGAAGAACTCAAGCTTGAAAGTTAAAATTTTATCTTAATATTCAAAGATGAAAGACCTATGTAGTATAGACTCTTAGAAAGTCAACTGCATAGGTGTTTCAATCCCCCCATTTGGATATTAAAGACAAAATCCTTTGAGTACATCAAGGGTAATCGTAGAAAAAAAATTCATAGCTCTATACAAATTCTAGCTACCCTTTCCCCGTCCTAGAGCTGAAATAAGGGCAAGAAAATAAATACATAACTTGATTAAAATACATACTAATACCCTAAATCTGGAAAGAATGATGTTCAATGTTTTCATGAAAAACTCACAAAATAGCCTGTTAGTCGAATTTTGAATTTTAAAAATATAGTCAATCCTTAAGATATACTTAATCTTTCTCCTCCATTTTGTCTAAAATAGACAATGAGTAAATAAACAAGAGATAGTATATAAAAAATAAATAACTACTAATCTAATCATAGCAAAATTTCATATCACGTGTCTCCTACATTAAAAAGATAGAGGAGGCATATTTTGTCATTTGTGAAATGACCATATTCTAAATTCTCAGAGAGAGATTATAAGCATGATATAAACAGGAGGATATGACAGATAAGGTGGAGAGTTAATCTAGAATAATCATACCAATGGATTTCCTTAAAGATTCAAATATGGTGTTATCAAGGGGCTTAGTAAACAAATCTACCAATTGCTTCTCGATTTGTAAATATCCGATAAGAAGTTCTTCAGATTCTACTAAATCACGAATGAAGTGATGTATAAATTTTAATGTTCTTAGCTCTAGAGTGTTGTAAAAGATTTTTAGAGATATTAATGGCACTCTGGTTATCACATCACAAGGTCAATTGATTCTGAATAATACCATAGTCACTAAGCATTTGTTAGATCCATAATAATTGAGCACAATAGCTATTAGTAGCTCTATGTTCAGACTCAGTGGTGGATAAAGATATGAAAATTTGTTTCTTATTGATTCAACCAACTACATTGTTCCCTATGTAGTAACAAGCATCAAAGATACTCTTATTATAGTTAGAGCACCCTGCCCAGTTAGTGCAAGTGTATCCAACTATGGTGCTAAATGTATCCTTTTTATAGTAAATAACATACTCTAGATTGCCTTTAACACAGTTAATGATACGTTTAACACACAGTAAATGGGACTCTTTAGGTGCACATTAGTAATGTGTGCAAACACATACGACATGAATAATATCAGGCCTAGATGTGTTAAATATAACAGGCTTCCTACCATGCTTCTATATAAAATAGGACACTATCATCTTTAGATATCTTAGACGTGGTACTCATGGGAGTTCCCTCTATTTTCATATTGTCTAAACCGGATTTCTTAAACAAATAATTAGCATATTTTGTTTGAGATATAAAGAGATCATCACTTATCATTTTTACTTGTAACCCAAGAAAGTATTGCAACTCCCCCATAAGCGATATTTGGTACTTTCCATGCATAATTTGAGAAAAATCACTAACTTGTTGTTGGAAGGTGAACCAAAAATAATGCCATCTACATATATTTGTGCAATCATAACCTCTTTGTTAATTTTTCAGACAAATTTTTTTTGGTCATTGACGCCACGCTCAAACCCTTTATTGACTAAAAAGTTTGAGAGGCGTTCGTACTAGGTCCAAAGGGCTTGCTTTAAGCCGTATAAAGTCTTCTTCAATCGCAAGACATGATTTAGGTGAGAGGGATCAATAAAAACCGTAGTCCATTTTAGGTATACCTCCTCATTCGAAATGCCGTTAAAAAGGCGAGCTTAATATCCAGATGAAATTTTTTGAATTGTAAATGACACGCCACTACGAGGAGAAGGCAAAGATATTCGAGCCTTGTTACCGGTGCAAAAGTCTCTTCAAAATATATTCCTTTAATCTAAGAGTATCCTTGCAAGACCAATCTGGACTTGTTTCTAATAGTTATCCCTATTTCATTCATTTTGTTTTTAAAAATCCAATGAGTATCGATAAACTTTTTATTTTCTGGATTGGGAACAAGATACTAAACATCAAGACTCCTAAACTGTGATAATTCTTCTTGCATAACATCAATCGAGTAATAGTCATTTAGGACATCGTTTACATTTTTTGGTTGGCTCTTCAAGGTTACCGACTACCTTATCAAGGGGATGGTCTTTAGAAACCTAGGTCGGTACTAAGGGACTTCTGTTGGCAGTGAGTAAGTTATTTGAGGTGAGTTAATTTCAATTTTTTTCTAACTCATCTACGATAATTGATCCAGTGTTTACATTCCCCGTGGTAGTGTCATTAATAACTACAATAATTGATTCCACAAGAACTTTGGTATACAAATTATAGACGCGATAGGGTCTACTGTTTTGAGAATATTCCATAAAAATGCCTTTATCACCCCTGGAGTCAAAATTTTAAAGGTATTCCCTATCTTTGCAAATGTAACAAACACTCTCAAAGATCCTAAAGTAGTTTAAATTGGATTTTTTATTGCACCAAAATTCATATGAAGTCTGTTTGGCATTCTTCCTAAGGAATACACGATTAATAATGTGACCTGCTGTCTAAACTGCCTCAACCCAAAAGTATTTTGGTAGACTTTTGGCATGTAACATTACTCGAGCCATTTATTGGATTGTTCGATTTTTCCTTTTACTAATAACAATTTATTACGAAGTTTTAGGAGCACTAAACTCATGTTGATATCCTTTACCAAAATAATATTCTACAATGCCAGTCTCCTTGAATTCTCCACCTCTATCACTTCTAATACCTGATAATTGCGTATACTTTTCATTTTATGTTCTTAAGAGGATTTTGATAAATTCTCAGAATGTATCAGATTTATTTTTCATAAAGGCGACCCAAGTATACCATGTAAAATCATCCACAATAACAAGGATGTAACTGTTACCACAAATGCTCACCATACGAGAGGGACCATAAGGTCCATATGGAGAAAAAGTCCAGTGGTTTTCAAGTCATAATATCCTTAACTTTCTTATGAGTTTCATTACATATTTTCCCAACCTGGTAGGGATCACTAATAATGTTTCAAGAAATTTTTATTTTGGATAAACCTCTAACAAATTCTTAGGAGATCAATCTGCTTAAGTTATCAATATTAGTATGACCCAATCTATTGTGCCACTAATCAAAATCATCTAATCTTGTTAACTGATAGGACTCAACACTAGGAATAATTGAGTAATAATTATCCGACGTGCTATTTCTCGTAAGGATACAATTACTATCTTTGTTAAAAATCTTACACTTTATTTGGAAAAAGTAACTGTGTGATCAGAATCACAAAGCTGAGATATACTTAGCAGACTGGACTTTATGCCTTTCACTAAGAGGACGCCATTAAGGAAAGGTAAACCTTCGTCTTGAATTTTTCGTTTACCAATGATCCAGAATGAGACTCCGTCACTGATTAGGACATTACCTCCTAAGAAGTTAGTCATTTTTTTCAATTTAGTCTCATCCCCGATCACGTGTTTAAAATAACCAGAATCAAGGTACCAAACAACATAGGTGCGTACAACTTTTAATATAGTTATTACAATATTAAGCCTCAGTTGGTTTATCGAGTCAATTTTTTCAAAACCGAAATGGCCCTAGTTTTAAAAGATTTTTTTAGCCTTTGGTTTAGAAAAGGGCTGGGGGTTCGCATTAATGGATTTTTCTTAGTGTGAGACTTATTAGTATTTTTTCTAAAGTGAAATTTTTTGTTGATATGCCTTGGGAGAACATAAGTATTGTGTCTCACTCTAGAATAGTTAAAGTTATTGTAAACGGGGGTATATTGACGCTTTTGAATACACTCCGCAAGAGAATGTCCATAAACACCACAGTATTTACAGTAAAGATGTGAGGACAGATTGACACTATTTTCTAAGCCCTTAAAAATAGGTATAGACTCATTTTGAAAATGAGGTTTATCTATAACAAAATTCAAAATTGACCCGAATTCTCTAATGGGGGGTCCGACATACTTCGAATTATTGTCAGGTTTTTTCTTAGGACTGCACACAGTCTTTGTGTCTTGTGAGACAAATTTCTTTAAAAAACCTTTTTGAGATTTCTTAAATTCATGGCTTGGTGAATTTGGTAAATTCCTATAGGAAACAAATATAGTGTTAGAAACATTTTAGCTAACAACCTTTGTTCCTATGGGTTTGTTTCAAAACTAAGTCCAATTTTGTTTTCGAAAATTATTTCACTAAAACTAATGATTTTATCATATGCTTTCACATTTATCTAAAAAATGAAGACATTTAAAGTGGACTTGTATCTTTGTTCCAAAATAGAATTATCTCCAAATGTTCATTTTTTTGAAAATGAAGTTTTTTATTTTAGTTTGATGAGGCACACGGCTAGTATAGCCCTCGACTTTCTGCCTAACAGTCTTAGTTAAGATTTCCACGCGTTCAGTTATGTTTTTACCATTTTTTCAAGTTTAGAACTCTTTCTCAAGATTTTAGCATACAGTTCTTGCATATCAGGTAAATCATCATTATTAGAATCAATAAGTGAAGTGTTTGAATTGCTCCCTAATGATTTGATTTTCGATTTGGGACTTACACACCCATTCAATTCATTAGGATGATTATCACTTTGACTCAGGAACACACTTAACTCATCAGAAGTATTAGAAATAACAACATTTTACATAAAATTCATCACATACATGCTGGCGGGTACAGCATTAAAAAAATTCAAGAAGGTAGGCATGCTTTGTCATCAATATACACAATTTTAGCATAAAAATATATGCATGATTCATTTATTTTAGATGACTCAGAGTCATCTTCTGAGTCACTAGAATCATCCTAAGTCTTACACATATGGGCCTTAGGTGTGGTCTTAATCATAGATTTGCATCGATTGGCATAGTGACCCATATTTCCACACTTGTGGCATTGAAAATTACTCAGGTCTTTCTTTGGCATATGATTGTTATTGTTTTACTTCTATCACTATTATGGTCATGGGGTTTTGTGCCTTGAAAGTTTTGATAACCAATTTTTCCTTATTTAGTATTCATAACATTCCTAAACTTGCTAATCTTTTTAAATATTTTGCTCATAAGAGCAATCTGATCATCAAGACTCTTAAGATATAGTCATTTCCTAACTCTGTGTTAAGGCCAAGGACATTTAAATTAGTCACAGTCATTTGAGAAGAAAAGATAAAATTTTACCTAGAGGATCTCTTAGTATTGAGGTCATGTGTGTCTTATATTCTAATTCCATTTCTATTGTCCTTCACTTACTACTTTACAATTCAAGGGTCAAATTAGGATTGTCCTTTGCTTCAGTGGAATATCATTTATTATCAAACGTAGAGGAAAAAGATATAAGTATTTTCTAAAATATTTCTCTTATGCCATGCATGATTCCATTAGCAAGCAGTTTATTGATTCTATCGGTGAGTTTGATGTAGAAGTCATTAAAAGTTTCAGTTTCATCCATCACAAGGGTATTATATTATTGAACAAGCATTTGAGTCTTCCTAGCCTTAACACGCTCATCACCTTCATGGGCAGTGACAAGTGTGTCCCAGGATTCTTTAGAGGTAGTGCATATAAGTGTTTTTAAAACTCATGCTCATTTATGACATGAATATAAAATTTTTATGCTTATTATTATAGAGAGACAATTATTTCTCTTCCTTAGTGAGCTCATTTAGCATTTTCTTAATTCTTATTGTGATTCATTTACTCATAAGTCTAGTAGGATGTGAATAACCATTTTAAATAGTCTGCCAGACCTCATCCCCTAAAGTGAGATGGATGAAAGAAATCATCCTTTCTTTCCAGTAAGAAAAATTGTGTCCATAAAAAAGAGGAGGTCAGGAAAGGTAACCATTTTTTTTAAATTTCTCTTACATTTTTTGAAAAAATAAAATAGTTTTTGAAGCTTAGGATCCAAAACTTTATTAAAAACCGCTTTAATACCACTTGAAATTAATCAATTTGATATTTAACAAATTTGAAGGCAAGATTGAGAATCCAAAAAGCTTGTTGAAAAAACTATTATTTGTAAAACCAAGATTTGACACAAGATGTGTTAAATCAAAACAAAAATATAGATATGATATTTTAAAACCCTTGGCAACAGAATTTTAATAAAATAGACTCTACTAATCCTAGTTCTAGTTACGGAAGAAAGTAAGAGTTGAGATAATCCATAGTTGTTCACACACAGATTTTTATGTGGTAAACCCCAACGTTAGGGAAAACATCCAAAGTGACCTCTACGCCACAAAACAAAAAAATCTACTAAACACATGAATAAGGTTACAAATTTACAAGCATGAAACATGACCAAATAAAATGATAGAAACGTACCTAAACCACTGAGCTTCACTTCTTTGTTAATCTTTCTGATCCAGTAAGACTTTGAACCTCCAATCCAGGAGTGTTTACTCCCTTATTAACGTTGACTCATATTCAATATTCAATCACTCCTCCATAGCAATACGCGAGAATCCACCCATGCAAGTGCCAGAACATGTGAGTCCACCCACGCCTTGATATCCACCAATCTAGACTTAGCAACTATCAAACAATACGAAGTCCACTATATATAAAAAGATCAGGCACGAAATCCATCAAATGAAATTATTCTCTATCAACATAATGAGAGAAACAAACTATAGTTACCATAAAAAACATCTCAAATCATATAAAGATTAAACTTAGATCTTAAACTAGTGTGGGTGTTAACTAGGGTTTGGTTAAAACCGAAGAGATTTCGGTAGAGTTTTGGGTGAGAGTGCGCACGATCTTAATGGATTTGTTTATCTAATTAAATGCCACCAAATACACAAATCCATTTTTAACCAAATTATAATATTTGATTAATTTAGGTTTGCATATGATGTTCAATTCAAAAACAGAAAATAAACTATGCATGCAATCACAAACATATATGAGAAAAAAAAATCCATTTTAAGGGCAAAACCTTTATTTCTGCACTTTAGATAGTTTTACAAGACAATTTACTTATAGAACTTTCTAAAGAAAACCATTTAGTTCTAAAGTAGTCCATAGGGGGCGATCCACCCTTAGTATCCACCAATTATCGTTTCTTCTAGCAGTGATCCCCCGGGTCATAAGGTCAGTAGTAGATATCACTCTCTGCAAGTATATATCAGGTATGAAACTATTTAGGGTTTTAAAAGTATTCACAACTATATTAGGGAGGTTATTTTGTGAATAAAAGGGGTGTTTTGACCCAATAGGATTGAAGACTTTTGCAACAGATATGTAGTATGCATTTTTCAAAAGTCTCTACTAAAATCTTTTCGAAATAGGATGTCACAGGTTGTTCACAAAATTTGAGGAGGAGAAATTCGTTCAAACAAAAATAAAAGTCATTTGAACGAGAATGTCATCTCGTTAGAACGAAAGTTGAGTTTGTTAGAACGAGACTCCAATCTCATCTGAACAAGCTTCTAACGAGCTTAAAATGAATTCAAATAGAACACCCTCGTTGGATGTTCATTCGAAGAAATGATCAAACAATCCTTCAAATGAAATAGCCTTTTTGTTCGAACAAGATAGACACTCGTTTGAACGAGATCAATAAAAAAATATTTTTTAACTCTAGAAATATCTGCCTCGATTTTTATAAAAACTTTTATAAAAAGTCTCCAAAATATAAATGTAAATGAATTTATAATCCTAAGATATTTATACCTTAATAATATGAAGTAGTCTTCGACTTGGAGATGTTGAGATTCGGTTCATCGTGTCAGCAATTGTCGGTTTGTGACGGGATGTGCCAAATGTGCCATAGTGACAAATAAAACAAATACTAAGCCTACGCTAAACTATTTGCCCTTAAAAATCTCTCCCTTTGGCCATTCAAATACAAAACTAATCAAAACCCAAATTACAAAAATTTCCTACCTAAGACAAAAATTCTAATACCCATCCTAAATTATAGAAATGGAATGGCATAGATAAATAAACTTTGCATTAGATAATCTTTGTCTTCAGTCTCCACTTATTCTTTTTGATCTTACCTTGGGAACTTTGTCTTAATGTGGTAGAATATGATCTTAGATTGTATACCTACACACATGCAACAAAGAAAAATACCCATGATGCATAGAGTTTGATATATTTAATAAAAACACGTAAGCAAATCAAACCCCCCTTAATTTGTTCTCCCCCTTTTTGTCTGAAATAGACAAAGGAGTAGAAACTAAACATGGCATATAAATAACATCACAAATAAGAATAAGATATCATCACAAAAATATTGAAATGACGAATCATGCAATGATAATCTCAAAGGCTCCACAAACTATATTTGACATAGTTTTTCAAATTTTTTCAAGCATAAAAGTTTACAATTACAACACACCATGGAGAAACACAAAAATACCCGAATCACAGAAATAAAATGTAGGGGTTTGAACCTATTCCATAGGTTAGTCAATGTTGACAAACACAACACATTTACACGAAGTATTGATATACCACTAACGAATGATCTCGACGTCTACCTTAGGTATAAACTATTGTGAACTCATGTAAAATCGAATTAACCTAATCAACAAATCAAAATTGTAAGTGATTTTCACACCGATGATGCCCAAAACTATGTAATTTTTTCCTGAGATTTTTTATAATTTGTGCAAACCCATTGATTTTCGACTTAAATCCCTTGAAATCTCACATATAGCAATAATACTCCCAATTATTTTGGAGAAATTAATGCTCATTTGTAGTGAAGCATCAATCTTCAAATAAATGGCCCAACACTTCTATTTTTTGTGTCTCTAATCTTTTTAGGTCCTTTTCATTGCAAATGATGGCTCTTAAAGCAAAGACATTGACTTTCATAGCCCCTTTCTATTGCTCAATATTTAACAAAATTTATCAAGAAATAATTTAAATTGGTGCAATGGTTCTTACATGCACAACTTTTTTATCTCAATTTTCACATTTGGTTTGTCTTAAAGTAAAATTGAGATGAAAACACTATGACCAACATGCCACAGGTAAGGGCAATACTCAAATAAGATCGTGCTGGTGTGCAATAAAGGATACAAGTGTTTTAACATATAGTAAGATATCATCATATCACATCTTAATTAATCCACACATTATAAAGAACATACATGAAATGATCTCACATCTCAAAACGCTACAAAACAATCACGTGGATATGGAATGAATGGGTGACTTGGACATCTTTAATGTTCATCCATATATGGTGGGAAATAAAATACAAAACTCATTTTATCATTTAATTTTTTTTTATCAAAATAAAATCTTTTTTCCCTTTTCACTTTTTCTCAAAAGAAACCGAAAATCTTTTTGTATTTTTCAAAATTTTTCAGAAAAGAACTATTTTTGGATTTTTGAAAAATATATGAAAATAAAATAAAAATACAATGATAATAAAATCTAGAAATAGGGACAAACTGATATAATCATGATAATAATCCTATACTAGATAACATATCCTAACTCAGTTAACGGTGAAAAAACTTAAAGATTTCCTAATATCCTCAGATCGAAGTGCATCTTAAGGTTTCGTGAATATGTCAACTAATTGACAATCGGTGCTTACAAAGCTCAAGGACACGACCTTATCCTCAACTAGGTCTCAAATAAAGTGCTCGTGTATCTTAATGTTCTTTGTGCACGAATGTTGGATCGAATTATGAGAAATGTGTATAACACTCGTATTATCATGCGAAATATTCATCGTGCAATGTGAAATGCCGTAGTCCTTTAACATTTGTTTCATTAATAAGTGTAGCGTGTAGCAACTCCAGACGGCTATATACCCAATCTTCACTGTGGAAAAAGATATGGAGTTTTACTTATTTCTCATCCAATAGGTAAGATCATTACTAAAATAGAAACACCCACTCGAAGTGCTCCTATAACTATCTACATCCCCGAACCAATCAACGTCCAAATAGGCAGACAAACAGTCATCAGTATAAAAGGAATACCAAATACCATTAGAAAGAGTTCCACTCACGTATTCGATAATGCATTTAAAGGCGTGAAAGTGTGACTCTTTTGGGGTGCCTGGTATCGTGCACAGACTCCAAAACTAAAGGCGATATCGGGATGACTAGCAGTTAGGTAAAGAAGACTACCTATCATACTTTGATATAAGGTTTGGTCTACGTCCTTGCCTAAAGCATCTTTGCCAAGATTTTTCGATGTACTCATTGGGGTGCTCGAGTGCTTAGCACAAGGTCTCTTGCATATTTGGATTGAGATATGAATATCCCATCCTTAAGATGATAAGCCTGGAGACCTAAGAAGAATGTAATCTCACCTACCACACTCATCTCAAACTCACTCTTCATCTCCTCCTCAAATGTGTGATAATGGGGGGAGCATGTGGATCCAAAGACCATGTCATCCACATAGACTTGGGGAACCAAACTAGGACCACTCTCTCCCTTCACGAACAACATCTTATATACTACCCCTCTCTTGAAGCCACGAGCTAAGATATAAGAAGTAATCCTCTCGTACCAATCACGAGGTACTTTCTTCAAACCATACAAGGCTTTCCTAAGATAGCAAACATGTTCTGGGTGCTTAGGGTGTGACACCTCGCCCAATTTAATATCGGGTGATCAGTCCTTTATAAGATTTTAAAACAGAATGTTAGGTTGGTTCATTCTTAGCATCACTGTCGAAAACATTAACTTTATTAATCACCTAATATAAATTAAGCTAGTGCCAAAATACTTTCCTTTTTACATTGTAACCAAAAAAATCATATTTATAAAGGCTATGAATTTAAATATAATCCATTCACCATTCGACTGAATAAAATAAATAATAAATATGAATCATGTACTGAAATAAATAAGACTGGATAAAACATTCCAGTTCAAAACTCTAAACCACAGATCCATAGTAAAACTAAATCCAACTAAAATGAATAGAAGTAAATTAAATACAATCTCTGATAAAATGTCTAAGGAATGGGCGACACATGACCTAAATGAAAAGTCTAGATGAACTGAAAGAAATGATAGGAGCGTATAATGCAAAGATCTACAATTTCCACATCAGTCGTAGCACGCCAAGCAATCCAAGTCTCTAAATCTGGTGTCCCTGTGGCTGAGCACCTGATATAATACACACACACACACACACACACACACACACACACACATATATATATATATATATATATATATATATATATATATATATATATATATATATATATATATATAGCAAGAGAGAAAATATATGCAAGAGACGGGTCAGAGCCCGTTGTATAAAAATATGTTTTAGAAAGTATTTAAAACTACCTTAAAGCAAGTACTATGTGCATGTTAGATTCGTACTTTCACATGAAGTTCTCACCTCTCTTCTATTGGGCACTCGTATTGCATCTTTTCTCTAGTACTAGTAATTCTACCCAAGTTAACTAGTTCAAAGTCATCGTAACACTATCTACATTCAACAGTAGTACTCCCGTATCACCCATAAAATACCTCATAAGTAGTCTCTCACATTTTACTGCCTTTTCTGTTCACTCTTAGAGTATTTAAATCTTTATTTCATTAAGATTGTTTCACATGTCATTGTTGCCATAACTACTAGTTTCTCTTATTTGAATTTCTCTCTCTCTCTCTCTCTCTCTCTCACACACACACACACACACACACACACACACACACACATATATATATATATATATATATATATATATATATATATATATATATATATATATATATATATTGTCATAACATCCCTATACATATATATAGTCCAGTCCTGCACTCCCGGTTTGAATTCCCATTAGTGCTGTAAATAAAATGATCCTGCACCCTCGGGTTATCACCCATTTGTGCACTTAATACAATATCCTTGTACCCCCAGGTTATCACCCATTAGGGAACTAAATAAAAACCTTACACCCTCGGGTTATCGCCCTTTAATGTATTAAACAACATAACCTTGTACGCCCAGGTTATCGTCCATTAGTACACTTTAACAAAAATATCAAATAATAGGCATACACACATCCTATTGAATTTTATAGGTATTCTCCCAACTTAGTTGCACACTTACCATACATATTTTATTCTCATTGTTACGTATTATATAATATTATTAGATTACCATAACTCTCTCGTAATCTTCAAGGTAAGTCTTCTTCCCGAAATATTTAAAGTATAAATCTCACACACTTTCTCGTAAACCTGTCTCGTTTTAAATTTATTAACTGGCAGTTCCTCTCACTCCAATAAACAGAAAATTCCAAAACTGGATTCTAAGAAATTCCCAGAATTTACCTCGTCGCTCAAAACAGATGGCAACGTTGTTTGAACGACTGCCACGTGTCACTCGAGCAACTTCGTGCGACATCTCTATCTCGCTCGAACGACTACGCGCGACATCGCGCGAGATGCACTGTTTCGTCTTCTTGCCCAGATTTCAGCATTTTTCCACCATTAACACCTCTAAAACCTCTACTGTTAATTCCCAAACACCCAAACAGCAAACCCAATTGATGCTCTAACATATTTAGATGATTTCTAAAAATCTAGAATCACTAATTCTTCACAATATATCAATTAAATACTAATTCCCCAAATTAAACCAGTAAAACCCTAGTTCTTCCAATTTCAATTCAAGAACTACTATAACCTAGATTTGTTCATGGAAATTATTATAAATTCGTGGATGATATCCTATCTACATGAAGAAATTTAATCTCTTATATCTCAGACCCAATAATATGCAAGAAACCCCTATATTATTCATCATAATTATAAAAAAAAATATGGGGAAATTTACCTACTCTAATATAAACACAATTATTGCTAAAAAGGATCAAGTAATAAACACTTACCTCAAACCAACCATCTGATCTCTTGATGTTGTTAATATGGGTGTGTTCTTCTTGTTCCGATCTACACGATGGCGGTGGTGGTTGTGCAAGGTGGGCTAATTGGGCCTTCCTTCTTGGAAATTGTTCTCCCTCACAAACTCTGTGTCCGTTCCTTACTTTTGTATATCTTAACCTTAATGAACCTCTCATGAATGATCTAATAAATTCCCAATTTTCATCCATTTAATTTCTCCAAAAATTAAAATTATAGGGGTGCCGATTTGGCCTAAAATCTCTCGGAGTCTAAATAAAATACTCGGATAGTGTTTTATGACTATCTCGACCCTCTCGGACTCAACGGCGCACTCGAAACTACCCTAAGAGTAACTTAAAAAATAATTTACCTTTATATTCCATTCAATTAGTCCTGACATGACTCACACGCGTGTCCTGACTTAATATACCAAATTGTCGTATATTTCACTCTAAAAAATTTATCAAATTCAAGAATTCCATATTACTTATTCACTTGGTAATATTCAATAATTCTCATTAATAAGTATTAACCCTTGTCATTCTAGTTAATATTTAGTTTTAAATTTCTGATTAACCACCAGTTAATTCTCGCATATTAATTTAATGAATCCCACAATAATAATTAATCACATAATTATGTATGTTCTAAAAAACACGGGATGTTATATAGGGTCTTTAAACCCTTTTGATTGTTCCACATAAACCTCCTCCTGTAGAATGCCATTCATAAAGGCACTATTGACATGCATCTGATATAATTTGAAGCGTAAATGATATGCTATGGCGAGTAGTAAGCGGACATACTCAAGCCTAGAAATAGGAGCGAATGTCTCCTGAAAGTCTATACCTTCGATCTGTATGTAGCCTTGAGTGACCAACCTAGCCTTATTGCAAACTATGGTACCATTTTCATCCACCTTATTCTTGAAAATCCATTTGGTACCTATCATATTAGTCCCTCTAGGTTAGGAAACCAACTCCCAAACCTCGTTCTTTCTAAACTAAAGCAACTATTCTCGTATGGCAGAAATCCAATGCTCATCAGATAACTAAAAACATTTTCAAGTTGAGAATGAGTCTTTACACCTAGTGTAGGAACACCAAGTATAGCATAAGGGCTATGAATCTTTCGAACCTAAGATGGCATCTCCTCTAAAACTGGAATGGGGTCCACCGTGGTAGCATGTGAAAGGATAGGATCATAGTGGGTACATTATCCTCACACTAAGGGCTAGCTGCAACAAATTATAGTGGCTCTTTATCTCTAATTGTGAAGTTTATAGAATCCATAACCATAGATCTAGCCAGATTTTAAACTTGTTAAGCCTTACTCATTGATGAATATCCAAAAAATATTCCCTCGTCACTCCGAGAGTCAAACTTTCCTAAGGGATCTCTATCTTTTAAGATGTAGCAAGTATTCCTATGACACAAAAATATGATAGGTTAGGATTCTTCCCTTTCCATAACTCAGAAGGCAAGTGAAGTGTATGCAGATGAAAATATACCCTATTTACACCACCCCAAAATGACAAAATTGTCACCTTTCAGCCGGCCACCCTTGTCAAGGTCATTGATCGTGACAAAAAACACGCGTTTTGTGTCACGGTCATTGACCTTGACACGACCGTGACAAGGCCGTGACAAATGTAGTTGTCACGGTCAATGACCGTGACAATTCTTTAAATAATTGTCACGGTCAATGACCTTGACACGACCGTGACAACTTCTGCAGTAAAAAAAGCCCTAGGCTTCTTTTTTCCCACCCTTTTTTGGTTTTCCCCCTCTCTCTCTCTCTCTAAGCGATTCTCTCTCTCTCTCTCTCTCTCTAAGGTATGTTTTTTTTCCTCTCCTTCTCTTTCATTTCTATATGTGTGTGTATGTGTATGTGTGTATATATATGTGTGTATATGTATGTGTATATGTGTGTGTATGTGTGTGTATATATGTGTGTGGTGGTGTGTGGTGGGGGAGGGGGGAAGGGGGTAGTGGGGGTGGGGTGGTGCAGGTGTGGTGGGGGGGGGGGGAGGGGGTGGGGTGGTGTGTGTGTGTGTGTGCGCGTAGGTGTGTGCATGTGTGTGTGGCGGGGGGAGGGGGACAAGGGGTGTGGTGGTGGTGGTGGGGGGGTGTGTGTGGTGGGGAAATTTTAACAATTGTATAGCTTTAATTAATAAATTGTATAACTTTAATTGTAATTTTAATTGTATAGTTTTAGATGAAAGTAAATTAATAATTAGTGCCAATTTCATATGAAAGTAGGATTGCCCCTCATTGTAAATTAGTAAATTAATAATTGTATATTTTAATTGTTAGTTTAATTGATGAAATGAATTAATTGAGTAGATGAATTATAAAGAGTACGAGTTACACATTTGTTGTTGAAATTGCTGTTAATTTATTTTGTTTAGTAAATGTTGGGTTGGTTAGTTTTAAAAGTGGCATGACAACTGGATTATTGTCCATATGGCGGTGGGATTTTTCAACTTTTTTTGAAAATTACTTTGTATATCGAACTATATATACAAAGTATGATAATTAAATGAAACATACTTGAAATTAAATATATGTATATGTGTGTGTATGTGTGTGTATATATGTGTGTGGTGGTGTGTGGTGGGGGAGGGGGGGCAGGGGGTGTGGTTTTAACAATTGTATAGCTTTAATTAATAAATTGTATAGCTTTAATTAATAAATTGTATAGCTTTAATTGAAATTTTAATTGTATAGTTTTAGATGAAAGTAAATTAATAATTAGTATCAATTTCATATGAAAGTAGGATTGCCTCTCATTGTAAATTATTAAATTAATAATTGTATACTTTAATTGTTAGTTTAATTGATAAAATGAATTAATTGAGTAGATGAATTAGAAGGAGTACGGGTTACACATTTGTTGTTGAAATTGCTGTTGGGTTGGTTAGTTTTAAAAGTGGCATGACCACTGGATTATTGTCTATATGGGGGTGGGATTTTTCAACTTTTTTTGAAAATTACTTTGTATATCGAACAATATATACAAAGTATGATAATTAAATTAAACATACTTGAAATTAAATATGTGTATATGTGTGTGTATGTGTGTGGTGGTGTGTGGTGGGGGAGGGGGAAAGGGGAGTGGTGGGGGGAGGGTGGTGGGGTGGTGGGGGGTGTACGTGTACGTGTGCGTGTGTGTGGTGGGGGTGGGGTAGGGGTGTGTGTCTATGTGTACTAATAACATTTTTTTTATCTGTACTAATAATATTTTTTTACAGCAAATGTCTCCTTCAGGTATTAAGGCGAAGATGATGATGCTGTTTATGATGATGTCGTCTGGGCTCGGTGGTAGCGGAGGCGACGAGGGCTCCTCCGCCCCTAGGCTCCCCAAATATGGAAAATTTGGGATTACCATCGAGAACAAATCGTAGCTATTAGCGAGATCCCTCGAGCTGCTAAAGATGGTCATCGACCCGAGGTTTATGAGTTGGAAGGAGGTGCCATATGAGCTCAAGCTAGCTGTTTGGGCGGCACTACATGTAATATATTTATATTTATATTTCAATTTCAATTTCAATTTCAATTTCAATTTCAATTTCAATTTCAATTTCAATTTCAATTTCAATTTCAATTTCAATTTCATTTTCATTTTCATTTTATATTTATATTTATATTTATTCGCAACTAACATTGAATTTGTTGGACAGGAACAATTTAACTTGGATCCAAAGCTACGCGATTCCGTCTTGGAGCAGTTGAGGGAGCAACACAAGACGTGGAAGAAAAATATGCGGACACGATACTTTGGGAAAACACGAGAGTCCATTATACAATGGCGTGGATCTGTCCTGCCCAAGGATCCGATCTCATTGGCACAATGGCAAAAGTTCATTGACAATGAGATCGAGGATCGATAATTGGCATCTCGCCAATCGGGGAGGGAAAATCGGGCAAAAAAGACGGACGTGCACTACTCCGGCCGGACCTCTTACGCCGAGGTGGAGCATAGGATGAAGGTAAGATTTAATTTTTCTATAACTACAGAAATATATTATTCTTCATTATTTTACTTTGCGGGGTCGATTCTAATTTTACTTTATTTTATTTCAGGGGGTAGGGAGTGGGCCAGGGGGTAAACCACATAGGCTCGATACTTATGTGGCTCTTCGAATGAAGAAGGGGAAGGACAAGGAGGTGTCCCCGAGCGTCGTGACCACGATTGTAAGTAATCCAACAGTTTAATTTTTATTAATTACATTATAATTTTTTAGTTTACTTATTTTATAAATCACGTGCTTTTTGTCGTTTCAGGCAAAGCTTAAGAAAGTGAATGAGTCGCAGTCGGATGCCGAGAAGGCGTCTTTTTCCACATACGCACTCAGCCAAGTGCTTGGCTCTGATCGCAAGGGGAGGACAAGGGGGTGAGTTCGCGGGTGGCCAAATTTAGGATCATCGGATTGGAGACGAGCGACACCGGGTTGGCTCGAACAGTGGATTCACACAAATTGAAGATGTCCCGTTTGGAGGCGATGGTCCAAGATATGTACGTATTCATGAAGAGTACGTTGGGAGGAGACCGTAAGGGGAAGTGTAAAGGGAAGGAGAAGGCGGTGGAGTAGGAGGTGCGAGAGAACGAGGCGCAGGAGGACGAGGATGTGGACCTCGCTGCTTCTTCACCGTCACGTGCGTATTTCGATGATCCACTTCCTTATGTGGCTCCCTTCCCCAGACCGATGTCGACACTTGGTTGGCCGAGCGTGTTCATATTGGATGTATTTGATGGCCAGCAGATAGGGCGGGGGTTGAGGGACCCGAATATCGTCAAGGGTGGAATAGTTCATGGACGCGCGCTTCCAGGGATCGAGTCCAAAGTGCTCGTCACGCATGTGATACCCGAGAAGGAGAACTCCCTATTGTGGTTGCGCGAACAATGCAGCACGATGTATATTAGTGGGTGTGTCAATTCGTATATCCTGTGGCCAACTCACTTCCTCATATTTACCCAAGACATGTAGTAACATTATTTTTAAGTTTGTCCATTTTAATTATATTTGGATTATATCGTCATGTATATTATTTCTATTTTGAATATTTGGATTATATCGTCATGAATATATATTTGCACTATCTTGAATTTATTTGGATATATGATGTTTTAATAGGTACAACCAACGTTGTTATAACAAGCACAAATATACTGCTGGGCAGTGGCAGTGGCATTACTGCCCAGCAGAATTTTTTTAAATTTTTCTCAGAATTGTCACGGTCATTGACCGTGATAATTTTTTTAAATATTGTCACGGGTTTGTCACGGCTATTAACCGTGACTAAACTTGTCACGGTCCATGACCTTGACATAACCGTGACAATTCTAACGAACTTGCCAAGGTCAATGACAAAAAAATTTGTCTCGCCCCGAATTGTCACGATCATTGACCTTGACAAGTCCAACTTGTCAAGGTCAATGACCGTGAAAATAGTGCAGATTTGGTGTAGTGTTACCGTATGGAATGCGATGCTCACTTCCTCTGCCTCAAAACGTCTAGGCATGTTTCTCCCAAGAAGCGTGGATCTATCCATTTATTGAATCGTCCTCTTCTTACTCTAAATAATAACATTTTTTTAAGGAGTGCGAACGTGAGAAAATTCATGTTTGATGCCCACTCCATCACAATGGCTATCCACTTTTGCGCCTTTAGATTCAGGGAAGTTTTCACTACGCATTCGATTAATAGTGACACCATGTTGGGTTTATAGGACACGTCACTTGGCCATAAGGCAATCAACCATATCAGACTTTTCTCTAAGGAATCCAATAATAAAATATCTTGAAATTCATTGAACAGCATGAGAATGTATCTCTTACCACCTAAGCACTTCGAGCGAGTAGGACCCATAAGATCCATGTGAATCAATTCCAAAATGCGGGAGGTGGTAATGGTATTCAACTTCTAATATGGACTTGGAATTTGGTTACCTTGTAAGTAGGGTCCACAAATTGAGGAAGTTGGTTTCCCAAGAGATGGTAACCCACGAACTAGGTCCTTTTTCATTAATCTCTCAAGATCTCTACAGTTCATGTGTCCTAGACATTGATGCCAATGGTCCATAGTGGAGATCGTGGAACTGTTGTACATAAAAGAGGACTTGGGAACAATCCCATAACAATTATCTTCCATCCTCATACCTTTTAGTAAAATTTTCCGGATTGATCATAAACATTGCATTCAGACTGCTCAAAATTTACTGTAAATTTTGTGTCGCATAATTGGCTTTTGCTAATTAAGTTTACTTTCAAACCTTTCACCTACAACACATCATCTAGCTTAGAAAATTTGGGTATCTCAACACTACCTCATCCTAAAATGCTATATCTAATTCCATCTCTAAAGGTGACTTTACCATCCTTGCGATACTTAAGGTGGCTAAAAAATGAGATGTCACCGGTCATGTGCCTAGGACACCCACTATCAAAATACCATTGTGAAGTATTTTGATCCTTGAGAGAAACATGAACAACAAGGTCTTTGTCATCTCGCATAAGTACCTAAGTGGCGGTAGCCTTGTGTTTGCCCTTATTGTTTTTGACTCTAGTAGGAATATTGGAAGCGTTCTCAAATGGAAAAGAAATCCATTGAAATTCTTCAATCAAACTATGCGAAGTCGCGACTAAAAATTCAACTTTCTCTCTAAGACTAGAAAAGTTTCTAAAGTAGTGTACGAGAGTATGTGTACGCCTAGTTCTACCTAATTTATAACAAAACTCTCTAAGGTGACCTTTTCTTTTGCAAAAAGTGTAAACATAGATAGGTTTGGGCCTACCTTAGTTTGTTTTTCTAGGTTGATCTCTCTTTTATGGTTTAGGTTGGGGGCCATAAGTATTAATCACAAATTTAGGAACCGGCTCCAGTACGGTATGGGAAGTGGATGCACCGTCTAAACTTATTCCATGCCACTCACCAACACCTAAAGTGGGGCCGACGAGCATCTTACCTACCTTCTTTGATGTATCCTCTATAGTTACCTTAACCTTCCAGGCACGTTCGAGATGTTTCTCGAGTTGGGATACAAAGGATTCAAGTTTCACGAGTCCCCATGGATGGTTGTAAATCTCTCGTAAGACTATCCACCTTATTGGTCAAGTCCCTATTCTCTCTCAACTAAACAAAATCTCTTTCCCAAATCTTCTCTCACCGAGGACTCAATTTTTCTCACCTCTCTTAACTCTTTCTCTAGCGCTAAAACTCTCATATCTAAACCTTTGTTTTGTTTCTTAGTTTAGAGGCTCTGTATAAATATCGGTGCAGGCGCACTGTAGGTTACTCTCGCTCTCACTTAAACATTATCTCCCTCACTCTCCTCGGAACGACGAGACTAACTGTCAATGTGATCATGTTTAGTAGCTTCCTCATTTTCGTGAGGTGCACTAGATATAGTAACATGACTAGATATGAATGCAGTGAAGTTAAATCCATGCGGTGATTATTCCCTCGAACTCATCGACTCGACCTCACTATCATTAAGCGTGACATTTAAGGAAAGTTTCCCTTTCCCTTGGCATTTCAACCTAGTCGGACATTCGTGAGCTTTGTGACCCTTTCCCCCACACTCATAACATCTTTCCTCGTCTTTCTTTGGGAAATATTTCTTTTCTTTTTCAAAATTTTTCTTACCCATTTTATATTTTTTTACCTTTCTCAACAATTTTCTTATCTTTAGAATTATTTTGCCTTTTAAGTTCGAGAAATTTCTTGAAATATTTATCAAAAAGGGACAAATCATCTAAATCAAAGTCATACCCATAATCAGACGACCCTTCCTCTCTCTCTTTAGATACTTCCTCTCTCTTTTTAAGTTGGGCTTTAAGTGCAATTCCCTTTTCCTTAGGTTTGACAGTTTTATGGAACATGTCTATCTCGTATATTTGAAGATCTCCTACAAGTTCTTCTAACTTAAGAGTATCTAAGATCCCTAATGAATTAAGTATGGTAACCTTAGGAATAGATCGGACGGGAAGCGATCTCAAAAATTTCTTAACCACACGCGTCTCAGGTATTTTCTTACCTAAATTGAAATTCGAGTTAAATATATCGGACAGTCGCGCATAAAACTCGTCATAACATTCAAATTCAAGCATTGTGATAGTTTCAAATTGTGTTGTGAGATTCTGTAGTTTAGAATCTTTAACAACATTGGTACTCTCGTGAGTGATCGAGCTGGAGGGTATCCTAAGCTTCTTTAGACATGGTGCATGTCATAATGTGGTAGAAATAGTTAGGGGTTATGGTTCCCGAGATGGCATTCAAACCACAAGAATTAAAGTTGATCTATTTAAAGTCGTCCTCTATCCATTGGGAGACATGTTTAGGGACAACGACATTGTCAACAGTAATAGTGGATGGTGACCATCCTCTTTCACAGAGAAACCAAATGCGTTCATCAATAGACTTAAGAGTAGACATCTTTCTATCTTTCCAATATGCATAGTTGATACCATCAAATATGGCCATTGGATTATTCAAATTATCCATTAAAATTCTGCCTTTTTCAAGATCAATAATTTTTTTAAAAAGTTTGATACCAAAGAAAAATTTTACGAAAAAAGATCATACAATATATTTGTGTGACCAACTCTGATACCAATTTGAGAGTGCGTAGGATTTTAATGGATTTATTTATTTAATTAAATGTCACCAAACACGCAAATTCAATTTTTACCAGATTTTAATATTTGATTAAATTAGGTTTTCATATGATGATCGAACCAAACACAGAAAATAAACTATGCATGCAATCGCAAACAGATATAAGGAATAATCCATTTTCAGGGAAAACCTTTATTTATGTACTTTAGATAGTTTTACAAGATATCTTACTTTCAAAACGTTCTAAAGAAAACCACTCAGTTCCAGAGCAGTCCATAAGTGGAGGTCCACCCTAGGTATCGGGTCACAAGGTTAGCAGTAGAGATCTCTTTCAACAAGTATAGATTAGGCTTGAAACTATTTAGGTTTTCAAAAGGATTCACAATTATATTAGGGTGGTTGTTTTGTGAATCAAAAGGGTGTTCTAACCTAAAAGGATTGAGGACTTTTGCAATAGATATGCAGTTTGCCTTTCTCAAAAGTCTCTATTAAATTATTTTCGAAACATTTTTTTTAGGCCATACACAAAATTTGAGGCGATAAAATTCGTTCGAACGAAAATAGAAGTCGTTTGAACAAGAATGTCATCTTGTTAGAACAAAACAGAGTTTGTTAGAAAGAGACTCCAATATCGCTTGAACAAGTTTTTAATGATTTTAAATAGAACAAGCCTTCAAATGAAATAACCTTCTCATTCGAACGAGATACGTATCTCGTTTGAACGAGGTCAATAAAAAATTAATTTTAACTCTAAAAACATATTGCCACGATTTTTATAAAATCCTCAATACAAAGTCTCCCAAATATGGATGTAAATGAATTTAGAATCCTGAAAGATTTATACCTTCATAATGTGAAGTAGTCTTGAACTTAGAGATGTTAAGGTTCTATTCATCATGTCAACACGTGTCAGTTTGTAATTGGATACACTAAATGTGCCATAGTGGAAAATAAAACAAATATTAAGCCTAAGATAAACTATTTTCCCTTATATTAGGAACTCAAAACATAAGAATTTCTCTTAAAATAAAATGCTGCTCCGTACTCCTATTTATTGGAGGTTTTCCAAAATGAGATAAGGATGAAAAAGCATTTTCAAAAATTTTAGATTTATAAAAAATTGCATACTTGTTCAAATGACTTTGAACCTCGTTCGAATGAAGTATATCATCTCAGCCTAACACTATTTATACGACATTTCCAACAAGATTCCAGTGAAGGGTAAAAGACACCTCGTTCGAAGTTCCATTTGAACAAGGATGTAACGGGGTACCTATAATTGTTCTAATAAAGTCCCGTAAAAATTATTTTTCTTCCAAAAAATGTAAAAAGGACAAAATCATTTTATAAAAATCCTATCACCCAACTATAAAATATTAAAGGCTCAACATAATAATCCATTCATACCTAAGAGATCCTTGGAACGTGAAGATGGAAATGAGCACGAAACATGACATGATATGTAATTTCTGAAGCTTGGCCTCTACATTTTAATCTAGACACGTCATAGGCTTGAAATGTCAACATATAAAGTCTAACCTGTGTCTTAAAATGTTTTGTCTAGAATTAAACCACTACGTACAAATTGAATCCATTGGAAATTTGTCCTTACATATGGTATTGGGTATGGTAGGCTATATGAATGATGTGTAGGTGTGGTGATTTATCACTTGGTTTTGATGTGGTTTTATGTTTAGGATTACCTAAGAGCATAGCTATTACTCAAGAGTAATACTTAAGGGAAATATGGATAGGCTTTCATTATTTGTCATGTTCATGTGAACATTAGACTTTGAGATTAATTTCCTTGATTTATTCACTTGAAATTGTTTAGGTTAATGATATTCTGAATTCATTAGTTATATTCAATTGTGAAGAATAAAACTTAACGATGGGTTCAGTTAGGATTTGGATTTCAGATGTATGAGATAATTAGGATTGTTAGGTGGGATAAGTCTAAAGACATTAAAATACGATATGTGGATGCATAGTTATGTTTTATTCCAATTTTAGTTATACTCTTATTCTAAATAAACTTGCTATTAACATTTCAGCACCCAGACCGCCTATGCCACATCCTTGATAGATCATGTTTTCATCATCTCACTCTCACCGCTACTAATTTCTTTGGGATGTAGGTATCATTGGCCTACGTGTCAATTCTATCTTCATTTTTGTTAATACAGATTTATATACAAGAGACATGTGTAGTGTTTTACATTTTGGTGGTTGAGGATTAATATCATGTATAGTTTGGATTGATTGTATGTATTTTACTTGAATGTATGATGTTATCAGACTAGCTAGGCATTTTTCTTGTCTTGGTTTAATATTTCATTTTAGTATATTTTATCTATATGCATGCTTAGAATGGCACTGAATAGTTTTGACTCCTGTATTTTTTAATTTAGACCTGATCAATATAATATTAGATTTTACGGTATGTCACAGTTGGTATCAGAGAATTTTAGGTTCGAGTGCCCTAGGTTCTAGTGTGGATGGGGTCTGGTAAAATGCTAAAATGGGTGAGTCATGACCCACTTTAATGGACTCTGCCTTTAAATTTTTTAGGAACATCTAGAGCCTCACCTTTTAAAATATTCTCCTTTTGGTAAAAATGGAACCAAAGCAAGAACTACTCCCTGCAAGAAGATGAATTTCACAACAATAATATTAAGTTTTCTTAAGAGGATCTCTTTAGAATAATGGTTGTTAGTGCGGAGTGAAGGAATAAAGCACTTAGCACTAGAGAGAGAAGGGAGAGAAAACTACGTGGTCTGGTGTGATTTTGACAGAGTAACGTGTAACTTGCATTTCTGATTATGACTTGACCTTGCCTAGGGTTCCTATTTATACTTGCGTACTAGGGTTGAGTTGGCACTTTTTGGGGGCCAAAACTAAGGGTTGGTGAGGGATAAGGTTTACAATGTATCATTTGCCCTTGTCTATGTGCAGCCGCATGTCCCATCTGACAGGTGCCACCTGGTGTAAACCAAAGTTAAAAAGCAAATATATCTGCGTCGAATGACAAAATATCTGATTTGGTAAATATCTTTTGAAACAGTAACTTATTGTACAAACTTTGTAAACTTGAGAGGGGTCTCAAGGACCACCTCCTCTAAAATTTTTGTAAACTTGAGGAGGGTCTCAAGGACCACCTCCTCTAAAATCTTTTACATACTTGAGGAGGGTCTCAAGGACCACCTCTTTTAAAATCTTTTATAAACTTGAGTGGAGGTCTCAAGGTCCACCTCCTCTAAAATCTTTGAAACTTGAGTGGGGCCATGAGGGCCCCGTTTATCTACAATCACTTTATAAACACTTAATTTCTTTTAAGAAACCTCTTGGTTTCTTACTTTGGTTATGACTGCGGGTGACTGTGAAAGGACTGGGTGACCCATAGGGTATTTCTATTAGTATTATCTCAATCTTAAAGTGCTAAGTGGTTGAGCTTGCTCAACAAACCTTATTCCTCAGTGACCAAGCCAAAACTCCCAAGAGATCCCAACTTACCTTTTTGAGACCTGCTTGCTCAACTAGGCTACCTGTACAAGAAAGTAAAATATCAGTACTTTAATATATTTATGAATTGCAAGTCTTGGGGAGAAGGTCACTGTAGGTAGACCTCCTCTCCCATTAGATCTTTTAAGTAAATCATTTGGGATTAGAGGGATCATTCTGGGTAAACCTCTTCAACCAAGATACATTTCTTGTGATAGGCTAACTGGGGAAGAGGGGGATGCTCCCAATGAGTCCCCCTGCCTTGGCCTTTTTCTATGGCTTGAGTGTAGGACGAGGAGCTCCTCCCCAAGGTCCTCCTCACTTTTCATTCATTTCCTCTGTATTTTAGGCTTGGAGGACGAGGGTCTCCTCATAGTGGGTCTCCTCTCCTAAACCTCATTTCTGTCTTCTTTGAACTTTTGGGGATGAGGAGCTCCTCATGGTGGGTCTCCTCGCCCAAGCTTCCTTTCGGTGATTTTTGAGCCTTTTGGGACGAGGAGATCTTCATGGTGGGTCTCCTCAGCCAAACTTAATTTCTTTGTTCTTTGAAAATTTGGGGACGAGGAGCTCCTCACGGTGGGCCTCCTCACTCAAACTTCATTTATGTGATTTTTGAGTATTTTGGGATGAGGACCTCCTCATGGTGGGCCTCCTTGCCTAAACTTCATTTATGTGATTGCTAAATCTTTGGGGGATAAGGAAATCCTTGTGGTGGGCCTCCTTGTCCAATTAAGTAATCTTTTATCTTGGCCAGGGTACTCTTTAGAGGGGGCTGCTTGTGATGAGGGCCCCCTCGCCATATGCACCTTCTCGCTCATTTATTTGGGCAAATGAGTAAGCACCCCTCTACATTAGTCCCCTCATACAAAAATCTTTGTGTTGGGTATACCAAAGGTTTTTGTACGCAATGATTCACTATTTCTTGGAATACGAATAGTCTAACTCAATCTCATTATGATACTGTCGCATTAATTTGGTCTGTCACATCAGCCCACATTTAGGGCCTCGAGGTGACACGTTTCAGATGGGGACACACATCTCATCATTTGGGAAATGATCTGCTCCCTTTTTTATTGGCAGGTTGCATGTGTCTTAATAGGACTTCTTCTTTCTTTTCACCCAAACATTTTTTAGACTTGGGTTTCTTCTAGTGAGAGAGAGAGAGAAAATTGAGAACCACAATTATCAATCACTTAAATCTGTCCTCTTCTTCTTCCTTGAATCCCATTTTTACGATCACCACCACCACTAGCGAGGTGGTAGTAGGGATGATACCCATTTCTGTCACCGCTTCAATAGTTGTAGCCTCCAGAGCCACCACCATTGCTTCCACCATCTTGGAACCCACCACCTCCATGCGAGGTGAGGGGTTTGTTGATCTTCTCACGAGTAGGGGATCATCGTCTCTTTCTATTCAAAGTCACAAAGGGAATACATGGCTGCTCGTGTGAGAAGAGATTTTAGCCTCTATCGCTTGGCACCCTACTTTGGCGAGGATGACACCTTCATGGATTTTCTCATAAATTTTGAGCAAGAGTTTATGGCTAAGATAAACGATCAACCCCATGTGGGTCTAGGTGAGTCTTATGACCTTCCTATTGTATTGCCTAATTCAATTCTTAGGGTATGAGTGGATAGTGATGATTTTCTCCATTTTAACATTCAGGTCAAGGCCGGTGGGGGCACCACGGAGGAATGGGGTCTTTGGGTAGACCATGTCTTATCCACCGTCTCGCACAAGTTTGTCATCGGGGGGGGGGGGGGGGGGGGCTAGGCCTTCTGACCACCATCAGCAGCCTCAAGTCCTGCTCTATCGCCAAATAAAAATACTTCCTTTACTTTGCTAACTTCTTGTTTGATTAGATATTCAACTGCTTTTGTTACTGATTGGGGGGAATTTACTAATACTTTGGAAGATGTCTGCCTTCCTTACTTATGATACCATATACTCACTGATGGCTTCAAGGATGAGACTGAAGAAAACATGGTGGAAGAGCTCCACTCAGCTTTGGGTGAGTGATAAAGTATGTTGCTATCAACAAGATCGGGAATAGAAAGCATTCCTTCATCAAGTGGAAAGGTATTGGTTCAAGGATTTCGAGCAGGTGCCTGCGGGTGAGAGCTCGAACATGTCCTTGAGGAGTCAAGAAGGACCAAAAATTAACTCCCCCTCACACTTGGAAGAATTCTTTGTTACTTTTATTAGTAGGTTCTTGCTTCCTGGGAGGCCAGATGACTCTCCTCGTGAACTTCTCTTTAAGTTGGCTTTGAGAGTTGCTCAAGGGAGAGAAATCGCCTTGGCGGCTCTAACACTGGGATCATTGTAAACTTGGCTAGACAGAGGTCACGTAGCTTTTGAGCACTTCTGTGGGTATCATAATTGCATTTAATTTTACCAAGATTTTCATTATCACGTCCTTTTTGTTTTTGAGAGATTTCCTAACTTTGTCCTAGAGGCCAGGGCTTGTCGCAATAGGGATGCTCGTGCTGTGAGGTGGCACAAAAGACTCCTAAGGCCTCTCTAAGGTTTTTGATAGAAAACATTGATGAGTTCTCCTTTCGGCCTCACTGTAAGACGGTTGGTGGTATTTTTACTTGGAGATCTTTCTCTGCTTTTGTGGGCACCTTTGATTACCCTGTTAATGCTAAGTCCATCTCCACTTATCCTCACATCTCTGTAGTTGTCATGCTTTTACCCTGCACCTTTCCTTCATTGACTGGCCTGGGCCAAGGTGTAGTGTTTTATCATTCTAAGAGAGTAAGGTGGAAGTTTGGTTATGATCATGGGGTCACACTCCTACTTATCCTTCGATCACCCCCCTATGACCTGTACCTTGAGTCCTTTGATAATTTTACATTAATGGAATTATTAACAGAGTTAGACATTTGGGAGGTCTATTTGTGCCTTCTAGAGACTACTTTCTTACCTTCACTTATTCATGATTCACTATTTGGCAGAGGCAGATCCTCCTCATCGTAATTGCATGAAGGATGTACCCCACGAGACTATTTCCATAAATATTCCCAACAATGACAGGTACTTAGGCAATATCACCCAAAGATCATTGTGGTACTGAGGCACTATCTCCAAGGCCCCCTCAAGCAGGTCACCCCAATATTGGTGAGGCCATTATTCCGCGAGTTTATTTATTCAAACAACCTGAGCCCCAACCTACCAAGCCTAAGTCAAAAGGAAAGGCAAGAGTCCCCGCTGCATCTAAGAGGAAACATTATGACGTGAATGTTTCTAACTTTATACCAGCTACTACTGCTCCATCTACCACTGCTGTTACTACTGCTTCTTCCCCTACTTCCCCCCGCTAGTAAGAACTAGGGAGAGCAGGAAAAAGAGAACTAGTGTTGAGGTTACTGCTCCATCTGCTGCACCAGACCAGGGATCTGACACCGATGACCTTAGAGTAGAGGAAACATTTTGGACTATGCGAGATTAGGGTTATGAAGCCCTAGGATTATCTGCTGCGGAGCCTGCTATTAATTTCATTCCCATTGGTAAAGGTACTACACCTTACTCCTCTTTACTTAGTGAAACTGACTTTATCGAGGTTTCACTTACTGTTTATCCTTCTTTATCATTTGAACAGGAGCTAGTTAATTATAGAAGCACTACCCTTATGATGATGACGATTCTTCTTTAGTTGATATGAGTGTTTTTGATCCTTATAATGATCAAAAACCTAATTCTTATTCTTTTTTACCAGTTTCAGAAGAGTCTTCCAGCGAGGGTATCATGATAGATTCCCCATCCGCCAGCAACCCAACTATTGGGCATCTACTATATGGGCCGACTGCCCACTTGACAGCTGTACGTCTTTTTTCTTGACTTCTTTTGTACCACTTATTATCTGCCTATAGTTTATGTAGTTCATATGTAAGATGTCTTTATCTTTACGGCATTTGTAGGATGTTTCTATTATGGTGAGTGACCCTTCACTTTCGCCTCCTGCCCGGGGGCCCTTTCCTAGAGAGAGGAGCTCCATATTGGTCTCATATTTGAAAATGTCTAGAGATGTTTGTCACTCCCTCCCTGCTCAGTTATTATTCTTTTTTCTTTTTATCTTTATTCGTATAACCTGTTCTTTCATTTAACTTTTGCAGTTATCTTCCCTGTTCCCGATGATCGTGAGGACTTCTTCTATGTTAGCCTCTTCGGTCCAGGTAATCATTAGCTCTTATGAATATTTTCTTTAACTCGTTAGATTTTAATGCATATCTTTTTAAATTCTTTCTCTTTTATATACACAGGTGACCATTTCTCTTAGCTGCACTTCCTCACTTCTTACCCTCGTTGTAGTGGGAGGTTCTTCTATCAGGCTATCTGAGGTATTTTGAGCTTGTCACCTTTATTGTCTTTCTCTATTCAATTCTATCTTCTATATATATAATTGTATTGTCTTTGACTTTCTTCATTGTAGGGATTATCCTCTAGTGACCATTCTTCTACTGGGGAGGCAACACAGCTCATTGGAGGCACTGCTTTAGGTTTGTCGCCTTCATGGAGGATTCCCATTTCCCGAGTCTTCATGCGCATAGAAATAGGCCCCATATCCAGCCTATACTCTCTCAGCTAGTCTTCATAATTGCTTCTAGTGTGCCTGTTACATAGGATAGTTCAATCACTCAGGTATTTCTTACTCTTATTAGGCTCAGTTTCTTTTCTTTTATCCATGTTCAGTTCTCCTGTAATGAGAAGGCCACTACTTCTGGTGTGGCCACTCTACCAGTCATTTTTCATCCCTTTTCCTTAGAAGGAATTCATGTACTCTTGTTTTGAATCTTTCATTTCTTAACTCATTTTTTCTTTGTTGTTGGTATTTCATATCCATACCCTGTCTATATCTGCTTACATTTTAGCTAGTTAGTGTCGCTGCTCCACAAGCTGCTTCTTCAATTGCTCCTCCAGCAGCTTCTACGGCTAGTCAGGGAGATCCGACTGCCATTATCTTTGCTGAAGGGATTATTATAGCACCCCTCCCGGTAATTAATCTAACCTTCCTCTACTTTTTTTTCTACATATTTTTCTTTGTTACTATGAACAACTTGTCATCATTCATATTCTTCTTCTATGCGTAGGTCGGTGCCAGTGAGGCCTCTTCATTCGTGGTGCCTATGATGAGGGCCACAAAGACAGCTCCTAAGGCACCACCCATTAGTTTATCCTCAACTTCTTTAAGGGAGATGCCTTAGCTAGCCTAGCTGAAGTCCCCTTGTCTGAGGGGACTGTTCCTAGCTTTGTAGGAACAACTTCAGTGGTACGTTAGTATTTGCACATCGATGTGCGATACTTGTTGTATATTTGAACATTCGCGTGTTTCTTCTAACGTGTCTGTAACTGTGGTACCTTTATCTTCATGACCTATATTTGATATCTCAAGTCAACACTGCATCAGTTTATGTGTCTGAGGAGGCATTGGCTAGCGTCCCGGAGGAGACTACCCCAGTACATGTGATACAATGTATATTTTTCTTTTTATTGACTCACGCTATCTGCACAAGGTTCTATTGACACCCTCTTACTTTGTTATCTTGCAGGGCAGTGTTGTTCCTATTCATGTTGCTACGGGGTCTCTTACCATGGTCTCAGAGGAGAATTCCGTATAAGTACTTGGTCTACTTAGACCTATTAAAACTGCATTTTCAATGCAAGTGCTTTGTTGACACTAACTTGTTTCCTTATCCTCAGGTTAGCGCTACAGTTGTTCTTATGACTATGGAATATCCATGGGAAGTTGCTGTGAGAGAGGTATTATGCTTTCATACCCTACTCTTTTTTATATTTCCCATTACTTCCTGCTTTTAACTGCACAGGTAGGCTCATCCTCACTCCCCTGTTACCTTATTTTCAAGTTAGCGAGGCAACCATCCCTAGTTATGAGGGACATACGTTAAGTGCTGTATTGCGCACTCCCTTGGTATTAAACTGTCATACCTAGTTTATTTATATCTATAAAAGTTAGTAAATTTTCTTTTCTTTTCTTAACAAGAGAAATTATAACTTATGCTTATTTTCTGTTAGGGTGGTGTTCAGGGTCACATGGTGCCTCCTCGGTTTGGTGGCAGTATTTTGACCCCACTGGGCTACGGGGTGAGATTTTTATAATCTTTTTTTAAGTTTGAGCATGGGTATTCTATCACTTGATCCTTCTCTTCTTTGTGAATTATCTCTTTTTGTTTGTCCATTTATAGGATCCAGTCGGTGAGACTGCGAAGGCGATTGGTGAGGTTAGCAGAGCTTTAAGGCTGTCGGTGATGCTGGTTCTGGCGAGGACTCCTCTCTTTCTATTTTGGAGCTTGAGTTTCAGAATACAGGCTATGATGATATCGAGGTAGAGGCTCCAGGAGCTGTTATGAGTGCATAGAGCTTCCCTCGAGGTTCTGTACGCATGAACGGGAGGTGTTGGAGATCCTTCTGGAGCACCATCCTGAGACCTTTATGTCTCAGAGTGTCCTGAACATTAACAATCTCATAATCTTCAACCTGAAGGCCCTGGACAACCATCTCCATGACTTCTTATCTACTTCTCCTACCATCATGACCACTCATAGGGTCGCGCTGTTCCTCCAGGCTCTTCACGATCTTCAGCGATGCTATCACTTTCAACTGAACTAGCTTGACGCTTTCGTTCATCATTTTCTTGGTGTCACTTTTAGGAAGATGATGAAGCTTCATACTTCGAGGCAAGCTAGGGTGCAACAACGTCAGGCTGAGGTAGCTCAGATCGAGGTCCATATTCAGTCCCTCCTGGTTAAGCTGGATAAGCTAGAGGCTGGTGATGGGGAGGATGAGGCCCGAATGGCTAGGATAGAGGAGCAGTTTATTGAGGAGGCCGATCCTTCTTACATAGACTTGTGCTCCCAGTAGGATTTATTTTTTTATTTTGTCTAGCGGGTAGATAGTCTTGTTATGTAGGCCTCATTTTGAATTCTTCTTCATATGTAAAGAACTGTTGACATTATTAGTGAAAATACCTCTGTTGGCTTCCATTACGCTGTTCATTCTCTGCTTCTGTTTATATTTTGACATCTTCTTACTATGACTAGGTCTAATTTTCTATGAACATTTAGTCTATTTGAACTACCCCGTATACTGTACTTGCATAAATTAGAGCAAGTTAAACCTTTTAGAGCCGTCCCTTGTGACTATGGGGACTTGCATATTATCTAAGCAAGTTGATATTTTTTAGAGCCATCCCCTCTAACTGTGGGGTACTTGCATATTATCTGAGCAAGTTAATATCTAGTTTTTTTAGAACTTCCCCTTCTAACTGTGGGGTATTTTGCTATGTATTTACATTTCTTAGGGAATAGCTGGGAGAAAAGGGTTGGATTTTCTCCTTCCTGTAAGCTTTGAATATAATTTATGAATGTAAGTAAATAAAAGTGGCCATTTTCTTAGAAGTCTTGCCCTTGATCTGCGGGGTCCTTGTTCCAAACAAGTTTCTTAGGAACCTCTTTTAAAAAAAAAATTTAGAGCAGGAGGGTGTAGACCCCCTTCTCCACAATTTTGGTGAGCTGGTCAAACTAAATTTTTTTTTGGAGAACAAAGGTTAGAACTTGTTCTCCAAGCTATAAATCTTGTTGTAAGATGAGTAAATAAAAATAAAGCAAACATGTTCTTTTTTTTTCATTTTATTATTAGGAGGATAACCTCCTGCTGGTCTAGTGATGTAAGAAAATTTGTCTGCAGAGACTTTGCTCAATACACTTATCCTTTGGGATATATGTATCCCCAAGTGTGATGAGGAAAGTTTCTTTTATCATGAACTCTCTTTTAAGCTAGTAGAGAGTGATTCTAAATTATTCTAGTGTATTTACCTCACACGGTAGGTAAGTCAGCAAAATAGTAAAAAAAAGCATCCATACAGTGAGCACTATTTACAAGATGGTGTAGCTCTATCATTTTTACAAAAAGGAACTTTTCGAGTATTAGAGCAAGCCGCTCAAATTATTTTACAGAAATAAATTTTAACAAAAACTAGGCATAGTACCTCTTCAACCATTTGCAGTTTATTGATTAAAGATAGTCACTCTCTGGCTTCAAGATCTGGCAGCACCCTAATTTGCCTACAACCCTCACCACAAAGGATCCTTCCTAATTGGGTTTTAACTTTGATGCTGACATACTGCGAAGGTGATGAGTAGATGCGCGGATGACCAAATCCCCCACCTAGAATTCTCTGGGCTTGATTAGGTTTTCATAGGCTCTAGACAACTGCTGGGTGTAGACTTCAAAGTTATCATTTGCTTTGTCGCTATGCTTGTCCAGTGCCTTCAAGTTCACATGTCGTGGATACGGGTTGATCTCATTGCTTAGAGCGACCCTAGCTGATGGCATCGCCAATTCCACCGGTAGGACAACTTCGGCCCCATACACAAGTAAGAATGGAGTGAAACCGGTCGACTTTCTTTTTGAAGTGCGGTAAGCCCATAATACCATAGGTAACTTTTCATCCCATGTTCCCATCATGTCTTCCAGCATCTTGTTCAGGATATTGGTCAAGGTTTTATTATGGCCTCCGCCATACCATTTCCTTTTGGGTAGGAGATAGTCGAGCTGTTGTGCATAATCTTATATTTATCCTTGAGCAGAGCCATCTCCTTGCATACGAACTGTTTCCCATTATGTGTTAGAATCACCTTAGGTATACCCAACCTGCATATGATATACTCCTTGATAAATTAGGTTACCACTTGGGCAGTCACTCTTCTTAGAGGAATGGCCTCTGCCCAATTGGTATACAATTCCAGATCCATAATAATAAAAGATTTCCCACGAGATGCTAGGAGAATTTTTCCAGCCAAGTCAGAAGCCCATATGTGGAAAGGGTAGGGAGCTGCTAGGCATTGTAAGCTGACTGAAGGGGTATGTACCATATTACCTTGCACTTGACAAGCTCTGCATTTTTTAACATAACAAAGGGAGTTAGCCTCTATGGTTAGCCAGTAGTACCCCAGCGTCATTAATTGATCATACAATTTGGCACCTCCCATGTGAGAGGGCTCATGAGCTTCCTTCAACACTCTCCCCGTATCATCTTTGGCTATACATTTAAGCACCTTCTTATTATATCCTTTCCTATAGATCTCTCTTTCTGCCAGGTAGAAATGGGCTATTCTCTTTCAGAAATAAATTTTGTCTACTCTTTCTGTTGGCAATTCACCATCTTTCAGATAAGCTATGTATGGTTGCCTCCAATCTTCAAAGGCTTCCACAAAATTAGCTTTTGCTGGCTGGTCAAATTGGGTTTGGCACTTTAAACAGGCTTGTTGCAGACGAGCAACCTCTCTGCTCATGGTGGGCTAATAGTAGCCCCACTGTAACCGTCGATAAAGAGGGATATAGGTGTCCCCATAATGCTTTTCACGTATCTCTGCCAACCTCTCTGTAGCTTCCTTTTCTCCAACACACCTTGCACCCTCCAGGGCACTTGAAGTAAAGTGTTCCCTATAGCAGGTGGTAGTTAGACAATTCTAACATCTTCATTGTTCCTTCTCTTATTTTTAGCTGCTTCACAACTAGGTACCTCTAATCTTCCGTCTCATCACTTGAAAATAAAAACTTCACAGTGGTAGGCACTGTTCTCCGTCGTACTATGATTGTTATTTCTAGCCCATCCATGTCTAATTTTTGGGCTATTATGGCTAACGCATCGGGATGCCTATTTAGTGTCCGTGCATGCCGCTCAACAATTACTTCCAGGAACTTCTCCAACAACTTTTGGATGATGTATCTGTAGGGTACAAGTTAGCATATTTGAGGGTGAACTCCCAATTAACCTATTTCACCACCGGGTTAGAGTCCCCTCGTTTGCAAAATACCCTTATGACTCTTCAAAGTGCTTCCAATATTCCCAAAATGAGGGCCTCGTACTCATCCTCATTGTTTAAGCATTTGAAGTCTAACTTGAAGGAGAAGGTGATCTTCTCCTTACTATTTGAGAGTGTAATGTTTGCACCTCCCGTCCTTGAGCACTAGAGCCATCAAACTCCATTTACCACTTCTCCATATCTTCCGCCACACATGCTTGAAAATTATCCCCCAATAACTCTTCAATGGGGGGCTCAAAATTCCCACTTTGGAAGTGGGCGAACAGATCTACCGTCGCTTGAATTTTAATGGCTTTGGGCACTACGCACTTCAGATTGTATTTTATCAAAATTAAGAACCATCTCACTGCTCATCCTACCAGGACCGTCCGTGCTAGGAGGTACTTGATAGGTGTAAGGAGATTTTTAAGCTATCCGGAATATTCATTTATGTATGTCGTACACCGCTATATTTGGCACGTCTCTACACGATCTCACATGACGGCCTCAATATGAATTTCAGGAATCAAGCATTCAACATCTCTATCATGTGTCCCACATCTGCCTCAACGAATTTACGTTCCATGATTTTAGGGACTTAATGCAAGTAGTATGCAAGAGAAGTCAAAATAGTGAAAGAAGGCAAGATATGAAAGTTCAAGGGCATTTTGGCAATTTTACAGACACTATCCGAAGGTTCAATCAACTAGAAAGTTGAAGAGCTCATCGCAACGAAGATACTGGAATAAACGACACCTTAATCCGAGCAACAGTGAAGAAGTTATGACCCTTTGAAAATAGAGAAAATTCTGAGAAAAAACCTTGGAAAAATGCCAAGTGTTTAAGCCCCAAGTTCCAGCGAATTTTTGCGAACCGAAGGCCAAACCTATTCGGGGGAGAATCGGTTCGCGATACACCCGAACCGGTTCGAGGTACCTGATGCTGGCAAGTGTTTTAAAATCATGAAACTCTTTTTGGTTTCTTATAGAAGCCAACTTCGGGGGAGTTATTTGATAAGACTTGGTGAGACGATTTTGAGAGTTCTAATTACTCTAGTCTTCATATTTTTGAGTCCCAAGACTCATGTTTTGATTCACATATCATTTCCAAATATTAGTGAATCCTTTCGAAACCCAAGAACACAACTTTGAGTTTGTTCAACCCTTGTGTAGAAGCCATCTTCTTTCTTCATTGCTGCTCATCTGGAGTTCCCGAGGGAGATTACAGCCGTCGACATCAGAACTGATGCCTGTGGGTATTTCTGTGTCACACTGTAGTTTCATTGTAATCCGTGTAATCGTATCTTACAAAATTATAGTAAAAATAAAAGGTTTTGCCCCTTTGGGGGATTTTTCCTTACATGTGTGTGTTTGAATGTTCTTGCTTGATTTTATCATCCTCAATCACACCTAGATGCATGTTTGGACTTAATTGATAAAAACTGAGTTTAATTAAATAATTTCTTTATTTGAACACAAACGCACTCCTTTCAAATTTGTATCAGAGCGGGTTACGCTAATTTATCGCGTGATCCTGATTTTTTCAAGTTTTTTATACAATTTGACTTCTCACGTCATCAAATTGGTATCAGAGCCAATTACACAATTATACCGTGTAATTTTCCGCAAAATTTTTCTAAGATATCAATTTTTTGAAAAATTAATTTTTGAAAAAGACTGTGTTCATAATGGAGAAGTTATATAATAAAATGCCAGTTTTTGACAGGACAAACTATGCATACTGGAAAGCCCGCATGAAATCTGCTTTAAAAGCCATTGATGAATGTGTCTGGATTTTGGTTGAAAGAGGGTGGACTCCTCCCTCCGTCACTGTTAATAACGCGACTTGTTTAAAACCTGACACTACATGGACTGAGAAAAACAAGTTTGAAAAGAAAATTCAAAAAGATATTAAGATCCTCCTAAGAAAGAGAGTGAAAGACGCTATGAGTGCAACGGTATGGGTCGTAGAGCTTTTGAGTGTGCTACTAGGCTGAACAGAGAAAAGGGCAAAGCTGTCCTTAATGCTACCCTTAGTAACGATAGTGAGGTTGAGTCGGTGGACTCTGGAGATGAGTCATCGCATGAGTGTAACTTCACCGCATTCATGGCTAGTCATGTGAGTACTTCTAGTACTCCTCTCGACGATGAGGATACTATTTCACAGGGACACCTCGACAGTGAGAGCGATGTGAGTGAGGGGGATGATGATGCAAGTGAGAGAGAGAGTAATCTTCAACGCGCCTACGCTGAGTTATATAGTAAGTAATTTAAAACTAAAAAGCGTAACAAAACATTAGTAATTACGATCACCGCGTTAGAAGAAGATTTAGAAGAATCGAGAGAGAAAGAGAGTTTGTTTAGAGAGAGAGAGAAACTGTTTGGAGAGAGAGAGAGAGTTATTTTGAGAAAGAGAAAGGGGACTTGACTAAACAAGTGGCTAGTCTTATGAGTGAGATCCATTCCTCCCTGGAGACTCGGAAGAAACTTGAAGCCCTTGTTGCCCAGATTACTCATGATCTTGAGAGAGCACGGGAAGTCAAGGTTCAAATCGAGGATAGATCTGGGAATATGGGAAAGATGCTCCTCGACCCCGCTTTAGGTTTTGGTGACAGGCAGGGAATAGGTTATGATGGTTCCTCCACGTCTCAAATTGCACCTGGACCAGTTCCTGAGTTTACTAAGACTCAATTTGGCCATCATCAAAAACCAAGGAGGAGAGTTCGACCAAGAAAAGCAAACCCATGTCCACCTAAGACTGCATTCTTCTGTACGTACTGCAAAAGAAAATGCCACCTCAGGGAGTTTTGCTATAGTTTGGGTCGGACACGACGTACTACTTCTCCACCACATCATACCGATTATTTTGACAGTCTGAGAGAGCGTGTTGAGTTTTTAGCTGCCACATCACAGAGTTAGATGGAGGAATTCTGACGGATGTCTTTACCGTCAGTGAATACTTCTCACTTCCCGGCTAAAACCAACAAAAACAAGGGTAAACAAAAGGTTACCACTTCTTGGGTACCTAAGAAAGATAAGAAATCCCTTGTTGTTGATGTCACTCTCAAAGCACATAATACCTCACAGTGGTATTTTGATAGTGGGTGCTCCAGACATATGACAGGTGATGCCTCATTTTTTACCTATCTTGAGGATTATAAGGATGGTAGAGTCACCTTTGGAGATAGGAGCAAGTCTAGCATTGTAAGATGAGGTACGGTAGAGTTACTAGGATTTCCTAAGCTAGAGAATGTTTTGTACGTCAAAGGTTTGAAAGCAAACCTTCTCAGCATTAGCCAACAGTACGACGCTAACTTTCCTGTAAAGTTTGACCGGGGCGCGTGTAATGTCTATAATCAATTCGGTAAACTTTTAGTGCGAGGGGTGAGGACAGAGGATAATTTCTATGGGACTGATCCCACGTCCTCACTTGTCCGCCACAACGCCACGATCACTCCTATAGATCTGTGTCACCAACGTCTAGGTCATGTGAACATTAGAGAGTTGACTCGCTTAGCTAAAAGGGACCTAGTACGTGGCTTACCATCACTTGGAAAGCCGACTTCCAGGGTTTATGGACCCTGTTAGTTGGGAAAGGAAATTTGTAGCCCCTATAAGAAGTTGCATTCCATTACCACCTCCCGTGTACTTAAGTTGATTCACATGGATCTTATGGGTCCTACTCGTACTGAGAGTCTGTGTGGTAAGAGGTATATACTCGTGATGGTGGATGATTTCTCCAGATACTCGATTGTAGGTTTTTTGAGAGAGAAATCCGATGCTGTAGAGTTTTTAATGACCAAGTGCCGTGTCCTGTAAAACCAACACAGAGTCACTATTAATAGGATACGTATTGACAGCGGTACGGAATTTAAGGAAGCAAAGGTAGATCTTTACTGTGATAGCCTTGGGAACAAACAAGAGTTTTCTGCTATGAAAGCTGCTCAGCAAAATGGGATTGTTGAGAGAAAGAATAGGATGATCCAGGAAATGGCTAAATCTATGATTCTAGGTCGTAAAGTTTCCAGGAGATTTTGGGCAGCGGCAGTGCCTACTGCATGCCACACGGTGAATAGGGTTTACCTGCGTCCACACACACTTAAGACGCCTTATAAATTATGGACTGGAAAGAAACCCAACCTTGCATATTTTCGTGTCTTTGGGAGTAAATGCTACATCCTACGGGATAGAGAGAAATTAGGAAAGTTTGACTCCCGGAGCGACAAGGGAATATTTCTAGGATATTCATCCAATAGTAGAGCGTACCGAGTTTTTAACCTGAAGAGCTCTAAGGTTATGGAGTCAATAAACGTCACCGTGTAAGATGATGACCCTTCGAAATTTATTGAATCTAGCCTTCAGTGTGAGGATGATGAACTTTCTGGCAGTGATTTACTTATTCCTCACCCACACCCCGTGGACCCTACTCCTGTGTTAGGGGACACACCTGCTTGGGTTAGCAAGAGTCATGATCCCTCTGTCATTGTTGGAGATCCCACTTTGGGGGTCAAGACTCGTGCTCAGCTAGAGAACATTGTTAGCCATCTTTGCTATACGTCCAAAGTCGAGCCCAAGAATAACAAAAAAGCACTCAAGGATGAACACTGGATATCTACTATGCAAGATGAGTTGCTTCAGTTTAAAAAGAACAATGTCTGGGAACTTGTCCCCCGACCTAGTGAGACTAATGTGATAGGTACCAAGTGGATTTTTAAGAATAAAATGGATTAAAATGGCACCATAATCCAAAATAAGGTCGGGGTGGTCGCTCAAGGCTACATACAGATAGACGGAGTAGACTTTGGGGAGACATTTGCTCCTGTTATGAGGCTTGAGTCCGTCCGCTTACTACTTGCCATCGCATGTCATCTGCGCTTCAAGTTATATCATATGGATATCAAGAGTGCCTTTATAAATGGCATTCTACAGGAGGAGGTTTACGTGGAATAACCAAAAGGGTTTGAAGACCATAAGTACCCAGAGCACGTCTACTATCTGAGGAAAGACTTGTATGGTTTGAAGCAAGCACCTCGTGCTTCGTACGAGAGGCTTACTTCCTATGTCTTAGCCCGTGGCTTCAAGATAGGGGGAATTGATATGATGTTGTTCGTCAGAAGAGATAACAATACTATTTTGGTTGCCAAGGTCTATGTGGACGACATAGTCTTTGGATCCACGTGCTCCCTGCATGCTCACCACTTTGAGGAGGAGATGAAAAGTGAGTTTGAGATGAGCATGGTAGGTGAGATTACTTTCTTCCTTGGTCTCCAGGTTCATCAGCTAGAGGATGGGATGTTCATCTCCCAATCCAAGTATTCTAGAGACCTAGTGAAGAAATTTAGTTTAGACTCCTCTAAGCATGCACATACACCTATGAGTACTTCTATAAAGCTTAGTAAGGACACGTCAGGCAAGGACGTAGAGCAAAACTTGTATCGGAGTATGATAGGTAATCTTCTCTACTTGAATGCCAGTCGTCCCGACATAGCCTTTAGTGTTGGAGTCTATGCGCGATATCAGGCATCCCCGAAAGAGTCACACTTACTCGCTCTAAAACGTATTATCAAATACGTGAGTGGGACTCTCTCATATGGTATTTGGTATTCCTTTGATACCAATGACCGATTATCCGCCTATTCGGATGTCGATTGGGCTGGGGATGTAGATGGTTGTAGGAGCACTTCTGGTGGGTGTTTTTATTTTGGTTCTTCTCTTGTCTCCTGGCTGAGCAAGAAGCAAAACTCCATCTCTTTGTCCACTGCGGAGGCTGAGTACATCGCCTCCGCGAGTTGTTGCACGCAACTCTTGTGGATGAAGCATAAGCTGGAGGATTATGGGATTTCATAGGACTTTATGACCATTTCCTGTGATAACACAAGCATGATGCACATATCCCGCAATTCAGTCCAACATTCTTGCACAAAGCACATCATGATACATGAGCACTTTATACGTCAGTTAGTTGAGGAGAAAGTCGTATCCCTGAGTTTCGTACCCACCGACCTTCACTTAGCCGATATATTCACGAAGCCTTTAGATGCCCTTAGATTTGAGAGTCTTAGGAATTCTTTGGGAATTTTCACAGTTGACTGAGGGGTTGGTTCTTGTCTAGGATAGGATGCATTGTCATGTTCATATCGTATGATTCCTATTCCTAGGTTGTATCATTTGTATTATTATTGTTTTATTTTTAAAAAAAATCCAAAATTTTTTTTTTTTTATAAAATTTTGAAAAAGCACAAAAAGATTTTTGCATTTTTTTGCACCCTTTATGGATGAGCATTTAAGATAACAGAGTTACAAATTTCATTCCATTTATCCACGTGATTTTTTGATAGTGATTTGAGACGCTACATCATTGCATCCATGTGCTTTACATTGTTTGGAGTCTTTGAGATGTGATTAGTGATATCTTTTTACATGTTTGACTCCTATCTCCTTTATTGCACACATGCACGACTATATTTGATTCTTGTACTTGTCTATCATATATTGGCTTGAGTGTTTCCATCTCAATTCTGTCTATACAACGTACAATATGCGATAAAACTTGACAAGATTGGAATGCATGTTATAACCGTTTGGTGAGACTGTGTGATTTTTTAAAAAACGGTGAACGGCTATGAAAGGTTCATTTAGCCTTTGCGAATACTAAGCCACCATTAAATTGGACCTAAAAAATGGAGGAATTTTATTATCCGGGGTCCAAAGAGGTTAAAAGAGTCCGAAAAAATTTAAAGGAAATAAAAAGCAATTCTTGCTAAATATGGGCCATTAGATTTCACCATCAATTCTCTAAAGTTTCAGAATTTAGATTACCTCTATTCAAAATATAAATCTTAGGGAGTTTGGTTGGAGAATTTAAACGGGTTTGCACTTCCTTGAAAGTCCTGAAAAAGCATTAAATCGTTTTGGACGTTATTAGTGTGGAAATTGTAAGGACATTTTTGTCCATTAACAATTTATTATGTCGCACGCCGTTACACCGTTGAAGAAATTCAAGATTCATACATTCATCAACGGATCCGAATATCAAAAGAAGAAGAGGAATCAAAGTCTGACAGACCGGACCGGTCCGCCTGCAATAAAAGAACCGATCCGGCTAACCGGACCGGTCCGCCTCAGACCCGGACCGATCCGTCTGCTTAAGGCCAGTATACCCCGGACCGCAAGCAAACCGATGAAGCCTGAAATAAAAGAACCGATCCGAGTCAACCAGACCGATCCGCCTGCAATAAAAGAACCGATCCGGTCAACTGGACCGATCCGCCTCAGACCCGGACCGGTCCGACTGGGATAAACTTAAACAGATCATGTTCAGATCGTGCTCAGATTTTTATGGCTCAAGACTTCTTATTTCATCCCACTACGGGAAGTGGTTTCCAAGACTCATACACACGATTTTCAGAGTACAGAAAACTCTAAGTCTTCACCTATTGAGCATCAAGACTCTAGGTATTTGATTCACACAAATTGACAAACATTTGTGAATCACTTTGCAACCCAGGAACGCACTTTTGCTGTTCGCACCCTTGTGGAGAAGACCATTCTTCTTCTTCATTGCAGCCCTTACTGGAAAGGGATAGTTCCAGCCACCGACTACAGAATCCGACACCTGAGGGTAATTCTTAGTCACTTGTATTTTCATTGTAATCCGAAATTGTACAGCTAAAATATTATAATGAAAATAAATGGTTTTGCCCCTTTGAGGGATTTTTCCTCACAAGCATGTGTTTGAATGTTCTTTCTTAGTTCATCATCTTATTCAATCACATATTATTGCATGTTTAGGGTTTGTTTGGGTTAAAAGGAGTTTAATATATAATTTTCTCATTTGAACACAAGCACATACGTTCTCAAGTTGGTATCAGAGCAGGTTACGCTAATCTATCGCGTATTGCTATTTTCCGCAAAATTTTTCTAAGATATAAATTTTCTAAAAAAATTGATTTTTGAAAAAGTGCGTGTTCAAATGGAGAATTTATATAATAAAATGCCTGTTTTTGACAGGACAAATTATGCTTATTGGAAAGCCCGAATGAGGCCGGCTTTAAAAGCCATAGATGAAAGGGTTTGGATTTTAGTTGAAAGAGGGTGGACTCCTCCCTCCGTGACTGTTGATAATGTGATCAACTTGAAACCTGTCACTTCTTGGACGGATGAAGAATTTAAATGGTCATCTTTTAATTCTAAGGGTCTAAGTGCTATTTCTGGGTCTGTCACTCCTGATGAGTTCAAACGCATAATGACATGCACCACGTCAAAAGAGGCATGGGATGTTTTACAACTCACCCATGAAGGAACTAATGCTGTGAAAGAATCTAAGTTGCAAAATTTGACAACTCAATTTGAAACCATCACCATGCATGAATCTGAATGCTTTGATGAATTTTATGCTAGACTTTCTGACATTGTGAATACGAGCTTTAATCTTGGTGAACATATTCCTAATGCTAGAGTTGTTAAAAAGATTCTTCGTTCTTTGCCTAAGCGTTTTATCCCTAAAGTCACTGTGCTAAATTCTATGGGTAATTTAAATACGCTAAAATTGGAAGAACTTGTAGGAGATTTGCAAACTTATGAAATTGATATGTTCCCTAAAACTGCTAAATCTAAAGATAAGGGAATTGCACTGAATGCCCAAGAGAGAAGGAGTGAGGGGTCGGCTAAAAAAAGGGTAGAGTCGTCTAGAAATAAAGAGACTGACACGTCAGATTCTGAGTGTGATTTTGACCTAGATGATTTGGCTCTTTTTGCAAAAAAATTCAAAAGGATTCTCAAATTTAAGAAAAATGGCAATTTTAAAGATAGAAAGAAATTTGAGAAAAATAAGTTTGAAAAGAAAAATGAAAAAGACTCCAAAAATCCTCCTAAGAAAGAAAGTGAGAGATGTTTTGAGTGCGATGGTAGGGGTCATAGAGCCTTTGAGTGTGCTACTCGTCTGAATAGAGAGAAAGGGAAAGCTGTCCTTAATGCTACCCTTAGTGACGACAGTGAGGTCGAGACGGTGGATTCAGGAGATGAGTCACCATATGAGTGTAACTTCACCGCATTCATGGCCAGTCAAGTGAGCACTCTTTGTCCTCTTCACGACGATGAGGATGATGCTTCACAGGGACACCTTGACAGTGAGATCGATGTGAGTGAGGGGGAGGATGACTCAAGTGAGAGCGAGAGTGATATTCAACGCGCCTACGCTGAGTTATATTCTGAGTCATTTAGAACTAAAAAACGTAACAAAAGCGCTAGTTCTTAAGATCACTGGCTTAGAGGAAGATTTAAGAAAGGCGAGAGAAAGAGAGTCCTCCACCTTCACCGCCCTGCGAGAGAGAGAATCTGCCTGTGTCGAGAAAGAGAGGTTGTTTAGAGAAAGAGAGAGTGTTTTAGAGAAAGAGAGAGGGGACTTGACTAAACAAGTGGCTAGTCTTACGAGTCAGCTCCATTCCTCCGTGGAGACTCGGAAGAAACTTGAAGCCCTTGTTGCCCAGCTGACTCATGATCTTGAGAAAGCACGGGAAGTCAAGGTACAAATCGAGGACAGATCTGGGAAGATGGGAAAGATGCTCCTCGGCCCCGCTTTAGGTTTTGGTGATCGGAAAGGAATTGGATATGATGGTGCCTCCACGTCCAAAATTGCACCTGTACCAGTTCCTGAGTTTACTACAACTCCTTATGGTTACCGTCAAAAACCTCGAAGGAAAGTTCAACCAGGAAAAGAAAACCAAGGTCCGCCTTTGACTGTGCTCTTTTGTACTTATTGCAAAAGAAAAGCCCACCTTAGGGAGTCTTGCTATAGCATGGGTCGGACACGACGTACTATTGCTCCACCAAGTCATACTGATGAGTTTTCTAGTCTGAGAGAGCGAGTTGAGTTCTTAGCTGCCACGACCCAGAGTTTAATGGAAGAATTCTGACGGATGTCTTTGCCGTTAGTGAATGCTTCTCACATTCCAGCTAAAACCAACAACAACAAAGGCAAACAAAAGGTCATCCCGACTTGGATACCTAAGAAAGATAAAAAGGATTTTGTTGTTCATATTTCTCTCAAAGCACATAATACCTCACAGTGGTATTTTGATAGTGGGTGCTCCAGACACATGACAGGTGATGCCTCATTTTTTAAGACTCTTGAAGACTATCAGGATGGCAGAGTCACCTTTGGAGATGGGAGAAAGTCTAGCATTATAGGACGTGGTACTGTCGAGTTACCTGGATTTCCTAATCTAGAAAATGTTTTGTACGTCAAAGGTTTGAAAGCAAACCTTCTCAGCATTAGCCAGCTATGCGACACTGACTTTGCAGTAAAGTTTGACCGGGATACCTGTAAAGTCTATAATCAAGCCGGTAAACTTTTGATGCAAGGGGTGAGGACCGAGGATAATTGCTATGGGACTGAGCCCACGTCCTCACTTGTCTGCAACAACGCCACGATCACTCCTATGGATTTGTGGCATCAACGTCTAGGTCACGTAAATGTTAGAGATCTCAATCGCTTAGCTAAAAAGGAACTATTACGTGGCTTACCATCTCTTGGAAAGTCAACTTCGACCGTTTGTGGACCCTGTCAGTTGGGAAAACAAATTCGTAGTCCTCATAGGAAGTTGCATTCCATTACCACTTCTCGTGTTCTTGAGTTGATTCACATGGATCTTATGGGTCCCACTCGTACTGAGAGTCTAGGTGGTAAGAGGTACATCCTCGTGATGGTCGATGATTTCTCCAGGTACTCCATTGTAGGTTTTCTGAGAGAGAAATCCGATGCTGTAGAATTTTTAACGACCAAGTGCCGTGTTCTGTAAAATCAACACGGTGTCACTATTAACAGGATGTGTAGTGACAATGGCACTGAATTCACAGAAGCAAAGGTAGACCTTTACTGTGATAGGCTCGGGATCAAACATGAGTTTTCTGCTGTGAGGACTCCTCAGCAAAATGGGATTGTTGAGAGAAAGAATAGAACGATCCAAGAGATGGCTAGATCTATGCTTTTAGGTCGTAAAGTTTTTAGGAGATTTTGGGCAGAGGCAGTGTCTACTGCATGCCACACGGTGAATAGGGTTTATATGCGTCCACACACACTTCAGACTCCTTATGAGTTGTGGACTGGAAAGAAGCCCAACCTGGCATATTTTCATGTTTTTGGGAGTAAATGCTATATACTACGAGATAGAGAGCAATTAGGAAAGTTTGACTCCCGAAGCAACGAGGGAATATTTCTAGGATATTCATCGAATAGAAGAGCGTACCGGGTTTTTAACCTGAAGAGCTATAAGGTTATGGAATCAATAAACGTCACCGTGCAAGATGACGAACCTTCGACGGTTATTGATCCTAACCTTTATTGTGAGGATGAGAATTGTTCTGACAGTGATTTACCTGTTCCTCTCTCACACTCTGTGGACCCTACTCCTGTGCTAGGGGACACACCTGCTTGGGTTCGCAAGAGTCATGACCCTTCTGCCATTGTTGGTGATCCCACTCTAGGGGTAAAGACTCGATTATTCAACACAAATAGATACGAGAAGTGCAATCACCAAGCAGAATAAAGAGGACAAAATGCCAATCACACAACAGGAGATGTACGTGGTTCAGCAAGAATGCCTACCTCCACGGTGGTTCAGTCGGTATTATTTCTACATACTCCGGGGAGTTATTAAAAAGAATACAGTGCGTGTCTTATGCCCCAGACCTAGGGTTTAATAAATACATATTTATTTTCAGGGAGTGGGGGTGTTGGACTCCTCCACTTTCTCCATCTTCTCCTGGAACACCTCTTTACGAGAACATGGGAGAAGACTAAGTCATAACCGAATTAAATTAAGGTGCGCCGGTCTTGGACTTTGGGCCGTTTTAATTAGGCTACTCGTCCGGGCCCGTAATGTCAAATTCGGGTACTCATAATTACCCCTAAATTTGTTGGGCTATAATTTTGGCTCAATAAATTTAAATGATTGGCCATAATGGCTCTTTTGCATATCGTGCAACTCTTCCCAAAGTTTGAGGACTGATTTAGGCGGCACTTGTTTCGTGTTCTGTACACTATGATTAGTAACATTCAAAAGTTATTCTGAGCAGTCGTTTCACCATCGCCGTTTCAAGCTTCTTAGTATTCTTCCATTTTTTGCGAGTTCTAGCGATTTGCGTTCTCTTCTCCAGGTCTTCATTCTTTTCGCTTTCAATCTCCCTCGTCATTTGGGCTTGTGATTCTTCACCGTTCAAGTCAAACTTCCATCTTGTAAGTCTCATGTGCCTCCTCTTTTGTGTTTTGTCTTTGAATTTGTAGTTTTAGGGCTTACAAATGGCAAAGATTGGTAATAAATCAGTGTCTGAGTTTAGGAAGTTTTACAATATCCCAGAGTGGGTGGATATTGAATGCGCCTCTCCCCCTAGAATTGTTAGAGAGATAGAGGGTGCCCATTGGATTCACGTCTTGTTGCTTTCCCAAGGGTGCTTACTTTTCCTCCAAATAATCTATTCTTGCACTTCTTCCATTATTTCAACCTTGTTCCTGCACAGTGTTCTCCTAATGTATAGAAGATAATCAATGGCGTCCGTAGAATAAATCAGCTCTATGGCACCAAATTAGGGCTCACTGAAGTCTGATTTTGCTATTCCTTTTCTCGAACTAGTTTTGGTGTTATCTATCTCAAATCAAGGAGTCCTGACAGGGTGTTGGTAGTAAACCTACCTGATTCCCACAAGGACTATTGTCAAGATGGCTTTCTTACTAGAAATTGGCAGTTTTCCCCCAGACTGAGGGGTCGAGGTCGGATAGGTTTACTGTTCCCTTTTATGGGGAAGAGTATATAGGTAGTCTTTGCTCTGTTCTTTTAATTTCTGTATTAATGTGTGATCTTCCTGACTCTTTCCTATTTTTTCTTCAGTGAGGTCGAAGAACTTGGAACCTGCTCTCAGTGAGGTTTGTCTTTCTGAGTTGGTCAAAGCTTGAAATATCAGGGAGCCCCTAGTTGAAGGTGAGCATCCCCGTTCTACTGCTCGGGAGCAGGAGAGGAAGAGGAAAGAAGAAGAATATATGAGAGAGAGAGAGAGAAGGAAGGAAGAGGAAATAAATAAGATAGAAGAGAAGAAGAGGATGGAGAAGAAGAAGAGAATGGAGAAGGAGAAGGAGAGGGAGGAAGAGAGAAGAAAAATGGAATCGAGGATGAAGGCTGGGCAGGCCTTAGTCCCTATGTCCTCATTGCCCGAGGGGGCCTCAGTTGCCATTTCTCCTCAACTGTCCTCTGCGCTGCTCAAGAGGGCAGTCCTTCCTGCAGATCGCCAAAGGGAGACAGGGTCTAATCAGCTAGCTCTGCAAGCTAGTCAGAGGCTAGCCTTGGTAAGACCTTTTCCTTTCTCTAATACTTTGATAAATTTCATCTATTTCCTTCATCTAATATCTTCTTTTACTTGCAGTTTGTGACTGACTTCGTCGTGCTTTATCGCTCTCGCGATGAGCTGGTGAAGAAAAATGGCGAGCTGGAGCAGTAGAATGCTGCCTTAAAGTTGAAGGGTACAAAGCTCGAGGTTGGTTTAAAGGTCGCTGATGCTGCTCGAGACGCTTCCGATATGGCTCTTGTTAATGCCAATCAAGAGAGGGATGTGACTACTAAAGAACTGAATGAGCTGCGATAAGCCTACGATCTGGTTTGCTCGAGCAAGCTGGCTGTCGTGGAGGAGAACAAAGTGCTAACCGAGGAGCTGAAAAAGAAAGAGTCTGAGGTACCCACCACTAAGGAAAACTCATATAACTCCGAGTGGGTTGCTGCATACGAAGATGCCGAGGTTTAGATAGGCTACATTAGCCGTATGAATTTCAAGAAGGGCTGGAATAAGGCCCTCTTAGCTGTCGGAGTGGATGTTGCATCTTCGCTGTTCGATGAGCACGACCCGGGCCCAAAGCCAATTGTGGATGAAGCCCCTGCCTCAGCCATTGGAAGTGTTGATCCTTCCCCCAGACAGTTCCTGCTGATGCCCCTCCTGCTCAAACGACAGAGGTTATCCTTACCGAGGGAGGTTTCTATTATCGCTGACAAGGGGAAGCAACCGACCTCTTCTGAGAAGCCTGAGGTTGCTTGCTAATTTACCCTTAGGGTTTCTCTTGTATTTTTTTTTTCTATTTGTAATTTTCCTTTTAGCCCTTCAATGTATTCTGATCCTTTTTGTATTAATGAAATGAGAAGGTTTTTCATTCCTTTAGTGTACTGAATTATTTTGTCTTTCATTGCTCTTTTATTGCTTGTAGTTGATTGATGTTGATGATTATATACCAGCCACTTCTCAATTGGGAAGAATGCTTAGACCTGATGTAAGCTCTGAAGTTCGTTATACCTTTGTGAGGATTTACAAATCATTGTGATTGAGGAATAAGCGTTTCATAGAGCAGACTGAGCTTGTCATTAAATTGAAAGACAGGCTCCAAGAGATGGAGGAAGTTGGTGCCTCAGTCCAAGAAGAGGTGAATACACTGAGAGCAAAGCTTTTAGATGCTTCTAAGATCAACCAGGTTGGGGAAATTCTTCAGCAAGAGAATGAGGCTTTGAGGAGAGAGGTCTCGCTACTTAAGGAGAATGCGCCGAGCATCGCTCCTGCAGTATTACGAGGTTCCTCCTCATCGCGAGCTAGAACTGGTCCGAACGATGTTCCTCCAGCTGTGAGGCTCGACCCCGCCAACTGTTCTGCCAGCCAGTAGGAGCGCAAGGAGTTCAGTTAAGGAAATGGAAAAGCTTCGAGGTGATATCCAATGAGCATACGTGATTGCTGCTGGGCTTCAAAGGGACGTCACCCGGCTAAGGCATTTGTTTAGGAGAGGACCTCGACAAGTATGGGCCGACAGCTACGACCAAGGTTGGTTAGATGCTCCAATGAGGCTAACAGAGTTTGAAAAGCTCGCCTTTATCAGGGGATGGTTGAGTGCTCTGAAGGAGCTACAAGTCCCAATGAACTTAATGCTCTGGTATCGCCATGATATCTCTCCTTCCACTCTAATGCCTAACCCCTTCCGGAGAGATGATCAGTGGATCCCCATTGATGCCATCCCTCGGCAGTTACTAGAGTCGGATGCGAATGAAGTCGAGGAGGAGTTAGTCCCACATCCTGATGACGATCGAAGATCTCAAGTGGCTGATTATCTTATTTAGAGGCCTCAACCTCATTAAGATTTTTGCCAGTGGTAACCCTGTATATATATGTAATAAAGCGATGTAATTTTGATGATCTGGGCGAGCTCGTCGACTAAGCATGTATTGTATTTGTTGTAAATATGACGAATTAATATAAAATTCATGTTTTGGGTGAATTTGCAGACTAAACAAGTGTTATATTTTCCACATCTTTGCTCAATAATCTTGAGCCTCTATTGGCTGGCTAGATTTATAAGTTTGCATTATCAAGTAAGTGTCCCTCTAGTCCAGTATGCCAACAAAATACCATTCTGCCCCACTTTACCTTTTAGGTTGTGTCGTCACACTCCCTTAGGCCTAAGTGTGGCAATTGGCAAGGATACACCTGGTGTTGGATGCTCTATCCGATCAGGATTTTATTCAACCAAACATTATTTGGTGACCAATTTTGACTTGGCCATATTGCCTAAAGATCTCCTGTAGGGCTTCATATATTGCCAGGGCAATGTTAAGAGGTCTTTCATGTTTCATAACGAAAACCTGTGGAGGGTTATTTCCCTGCTATAGTGTAATGATCAGTGTGCATGTCACTTGGAAAAATGGGTTATAAAGTTTATACATTAGTTAATTGACACCTCGTAGAATGAAAATTAGTTAATTGATACTTTGTAGAATGCAACTGCCAAATAACTTTTATTAATGATAAGGAAATGAACTTCCAGTTTCATAACTAAAGAATAAAAGAAGAATCTAGAAATAGAATTTCTTAAGATTGGATGCATTCCATGCTCGGGGTGTCTCTCTGCCTTCCAGTATTTCCAAGTGATAGGCTCCCTGCAGATCATCTCTTGTTATCTTTAATGGTCCTTCCCAGTTTGGCCCTAGCTTTCCATCTGATGGTTTCACTGCGCTGCCCATGACTTTTCTTAGGACATAGTCCCCAACTCGGAATGCCCTTGGATTAACCTTCTTGTTATAGTGCCTTGCGAGCTGTTCCTGATAGCTCGCTAGTTTTACTAGGTCCATCTCGTGGCGTTCATCGGCTAGGTCGAGCTCAATGAGCAATGTTGCATCATTACGGCCTGGTCGACAAGGCTGGACCTCATTGTTGGCAAGCTTGCTTCTAATGGGATGACTACTTCCACGTCAATGAGAATGGGGTTTCCCCTGTCGCTCATCATGGAGTAGTACGGTAGGCCCATAGAATATGTGGTAGCTCATTTACCCATGCGCCTTTAGCTCGCTCTAATCGTTTCTTTGATCCGTCGATCACCATTTTATTGGAAGCCTCGTCTTGGCCATTGCTCCGAGGATAGGCCACCGAGATGAAATGGTGTCTGATTCCATGCTCATCACAGAAATCTGAAAGGAGATGCTCTCGAACTGCGTTCCATTGTCAGTGATGATGGTTCTGGGGATGCCAAAACGGGTGATTATATTTCTCCATATGAATCTTATCATATCTGTATCTCGGATGTTCGCTAGGGGTTCCGCCTCAATCCATTTGGTGAAGTAGTCAGTTGCGACCAATAGATACTTGCGATTGCCAGCGACGGTAGGAAGTGGTCCTATGATGTCCATTCCCCATTGGGCGAATGGCCATGGGCTGGAAAGTGATTTTAGGTCGCTAGCAGGTTGATGGACCATAGGAGCGTGAAGTTAGCATTTCAGGCACTTGCGAACATACTCTGCAAAGTCCTTTTGCATATATGGCCACCAATAGCCTTCCTTCATTGCTCGGAAAGCCAGAGACCTTCCTCCAATATGTCTTCCACAGATTCCCTCGTGAAGTTCATGTAGAACTTACTCGACATCCCTCGGGTGAACACATTGAAGGTAGGGACCAGAAAACGGTCTCTTATATAGCTTGCCCTTAGGAAATAAGTGAAAGCGATCAACTCTGACTCTTATCTGGTGGGCAGTCTTCTTATAGGTTGGAAGTGAGCCATCCTTCAAATAGTCCCTTAAAGGATCCATCCAACTCGGTGCTGATTCAATTTGGAGCACATGTTCGACGGTTGGTAGTTCATTATCATGGTTAATGCTCAAATGAGCGAGGAAGTCAATGGGGATTGTTCTTTTTAAATCGGAATTGATTTCCAAACTCAGGGTTGCTAAGGCATCGGCATGGCCATTTTGTCCTCTGGGAAACTGTTGGACACAGACTTCCTCGAAGCTAGCCATTAGCCTTTTTGCTAAGGCGAGGTAGGCTGACATTCTTTCATCTTTTGCATTGTAGTCTCCACTTATCTGATTGGAGACTAATTGAGAATCGCTGAACACCTGTAAATGCTTTGTCCCCAAAGAATGTGCCTTCTGGAGGCCGACTATTAAATCTTCATATTCTTCTTCGATATTGGAGGCTGCAAATACAAGCCTAATTCCTTATTTGAGGATTGTATCCTCTGGAGTAATAAGGACAATGCCTATTCCTGCCCCCTTTGAGTTGGAGGCTCCATCAACAAATAATTTCCAGACTCCCTCTGTTGCGTGGTTTTCTCTTTGCATTACTGGTTGAGGTTTGCCGAGGGGATACTCACCTGTGAATTCGGCTATGAAATCAGCAAGGACCTGCCCTTTGATTGCATTCCTTGGTTGAAATTGGATATCAAATAGTTCGAGCTCGACTGACCATTTAGATAGTCTGCCCGATAAATCCGCCTTCCTCAGGATTGCTTTAAGGGGGTTCGATGTAAGGCCGATGATAGTGTGAGCTTCAAAGTAGTGCTTCATCTTTCTTGAAGCCACTACTAGTGTAAAGGTGAGCTTCTCCAGTGGTAGGTACCGCTGCTCGGCGTCTAATAAGGTCTTGCTCGCGTAGTAAACGGGGTGCTGGGTTCCAGCTCTCTCGCACATCAATGCAGAACTGATGGTGTGGTTGGAAACAGCGAGGTATAAGTATAAATAATCTGTTTCTTGTGGTATGACGAGCAGTGGTGGCAAGCTAAGGTAAGCCTTGAGCTCATCCAATGCCCGCGAGCAATCTTGATTCCATTCTACTGCTTTGTTTCCCTTTAGGAGCAAGAAGAATGGTTTTCACTTCTCGGAGGATTTTGAGATAAAACGGTTCAAGGCAGCGAGCATGCCGGTGAGTTTATGTACGTCCTGGATTGTGTGATGAGGTTGTATCCTATTTATAGCATCGATATGATCTGGATTAACCTCGATACCTCTCTTACTGACCAAGTACCCAAGAAATTTTCCTGACTGGACATGAAAAGAACACTTGCTTGCGTTAACTTTCATTCGGTACTTCCTGAGGATTTTGAAGGTTCTTGATAGGTCTGAGAGGTGGTCTTTTTTCTTCTTGCTTTTGACGAGCATATCGTCGATGTAGACCTCTATGGTGTCTCCCATCTGGTCTTTAAACATCTTAGTGACTAACCGCTGGTAGGTTTACCCTATGTTTTTAAGTCCGAAAGGCATGACCTTGTAACAGTATAACCCAACTGTGTTGATAATGCTGTCTTGTCTTGGTCTGGAGTATACATAGGGATATGATGATACCCCGAGTATGCATCCAGAAAACTCATTCTCTCATGAGCTGCTGTGGCGCCCACTAGTTGATCAATTTTTAGAAGGGTGAAACTGTCTTTAGGGCATGCTCTGTTAAGGTCAGTGAAGTCGATGCAAACTCTCCATTTCTCATTTCTTTTTGGAACTACTACTGGGTTGGATAACCATTTAGGGAATTGAACTTCCTATATGGATCCTGCATCCAATAGTTTTTTAACTTCTTTTTCTACGGCTCTGGCCTTCTCGGGGGCGGTTCGCCATGACTTCTGCGTGATAGGTTTGAAAATGGGGTCGACATGCAGCCGATGACAAGCCACACTGGGATCGATTCCAGGTAGCTCGTATGGCTCCCACGCAAAAACATCTACGTTGCTTCTAAACAGAATTATCAATTCCTTCTTCTCTTGATCTGTGAGAGAAGCTCCGATTAAGAAAATCCTGTCATTGCTGCTATCTCCGGCTGTAACTTCCTCCAGGTCCTCGACGACTCGTTCAGAGGGGAGGAGTCTGGTCTCCTCCACTCCGGGTCTTCCATACTTTAACTGCTATTTCGAAGGTGTCAAACCTTCTTACTCCTCAACTTTCTCTCTGGGTTTGTCGACCTTCTTCTCTAGTTTTCGACGGATGGCCACTATGAAGCACCTTCTTGCCATTGCCTGATCACCATGGATCTCCATTACTCCTCGCTCGGTCAAATATTTGAGTTTCTGATGGTAGGTCAGGAGACTGCCTTCATCGCGTGAATCCATCCTCTGTCGAGGATGGCTTGGTATGGCGAGTCGATGTCAACTACCAAAAACTCAATCATCTTGGAGACATTTCCTGCTCGTACTGGCAGCATGATCTTTCCCAAGGGCATAGTTACTTTTCCAGTGAAGCCAACTAAAGGGACAGTGGCTTCCCTTAGGTTGGCGATGCTTAACTTCAATTTCCTGAATAGGTCGAGATACATTACCTCGAACGAGCTTCCTTGGTCGACGAGCAATTTATCGACGTCATAGTTAGCTATCCAGAGAGTAATGATCAAAGCATCATGATGTGGGGTTCTCACTCCCACCAGATCCTCATCTGTGAATATAATATGCTTACTATAGTCGACATCATCTACTCGCCGACGCTTTATTGACTGTGTTTTTGCTGGATCGATTTGAAAAGCTTGCATTACCGCTGTAAGCTTTTTTACCTCCATTCGAGTTGAATTTCCTTGAATCTGTTTGACATCAGATGCCCCATGAATTACTGCGAATTGATGTCCAACATCATCTTTGAGCACGTTGTTAGGCCTCGCTTCTCCATTGGCAGCAACTTTCTCTGCCTTCCTCTCCACAAATTCGTTCAAATGCTGGGATTGGACCAGCTCCTTGAGGTGGGACTTAAGAGCCTTGCAATGCTCGGTCTTATGTCCCCCCTCTTTATTAAAAGCACATCTCAACGCATTGTTTCTCTTTGAGGGATCTCCTCCCATCTTTTTGGGCCACTTAATAAATGTCTCGTCCTTGATCTTTGTGAGAATCTTGTAGGGTTCTTTGAAGACAATATTGACTGCTTGAAATGCTTTCGACACATCATTCTTGCCTCCTTTGTTGGAGCCACTCTTGCTCCTATTCTTTCCTCCTTTCTTCTGGTTCTCATTACTGTCACCGCTTTTGGTAGCGAGCTTGGTACGACCATTTTCTCCAGTGTTGAGGCGAGTAACATCTTCTACCTTGGCGTATTTCTTGATGCGAGCCATCAGGTCGTCGATGGTCGTGGTCTCTTTCTTCGTCAAGGACTGGTACAGGAGGGAGGAGCTGGGTAGCCCAATTTTGAAAGAGGCCACCGCTACCTGCTCCGTGCAGTCCTTGACTTCGTTGAATAACTCCCAGTATCTCTTTGCGTAGTCTCAGAGGGTTTCTTGAGGTGTCTTTTTCATTGTGAGTAAAGCATCCGTCCTTTTGGGATGGGAGCTACTAGTAATTAAGCGGGCTATAAAGAGCTATGCCAGGGACTCGAAGCTCCTGATAGACCTATGGGGAGCCTTTCGAACCACTTTTGGGCCACGTCATGCAAGCTTGAGGGGAAGATTCGGCACATCAGTGCGTCTTGATGGCTCCAGAGGGTCATGACCTGCCTATATTGTCTAACGTGATCAATGGGATCAGTTTTATCATCATAAATCTTGAATCTCGAAATAGAAAATTTCTTGGGGGTTTCCTCTTCCTCTATTTCCCTTGAGAAAGGGGACTTCATCTGAGTTTGGAGTGCTCGCCTAGTGAGCTCTCGGGTTGACCTGGCACCGCGATGTGCAGGGTGTTGGTCCATCTCCCTTCGGACCAAATTTTGTATTTTTCATTGCTGTGAGTTGGGCTCCTGTAATGGTGAGCTAATCTTAGTTGCTCGAGCAGGTTGTCCTCTGACTCGTTTCCCTCAACCTTCTGGGATCCGCATCTGGGGCTCCTTCCTCGGCTGCGAGACTTGCTCTCTTGAGGGCTAGGAGTGCGATACGGGCGTCTCCTGGTGCCACGATGGAGCTCTATCTCCATTCTTTCTAACCTTCTTCTGAGGCGAGCATTCTTAGCCTCGTGCTTACGAGAAAACTCCTTTTGCTCTTGGAGCCTCGCCTTATATGCATCAATTAACTGAGAGATTTGTGTGGACCTCACTGGTCCTTGGCTTTCTTCTGAGGCTGGCCTTTCCAGGCGAGCCCTCTGATCTGAACGTCGAACTTCAGACCTGCATCTGTGAGGAGTAGGTTGTTCCTGGATATCTCCTGCCTGAGGAGCATTACTACTGTGACCAGACATTTTGAACTTATTTTGCTGGTGTGGGCTTTCTCAGGTAAGATAAACGTTCCCACAGACGGTGCCAATTGTGGTGACAATTATTATTCAACACAAATAGATAAGAGAAGCTCAATCACCAAGCATAATAAAGAGGGAAAAATTCCAATCACACAACAGGAGATGTACGTGGTTCAATAAGAATGCCTACGTCCATGGTGGTGCAGTCAGTATTATTTCTATATATTTCGGGGAGTGATTACCGAGAATACAATGCGTGTCTTATACCCCAGACCTAGGGTTTATTATATACATGTTTATTTTCAGGGAGTGGGGGTGTTGGACTCCCCCACATTCTCCATCTTCTCCTGGAACACCTCTTTACGAGAACATGGGAGAAGACTAAGTCATAACCGAATTAAATTAAGGTGCGCTGGGCTGGACTTTGGGCCGTTTTAATTAGGTTACTCGTCCGGGCCCGTAATGTTAAATCCGGGTACCCACAGCACTCTAGAGCCTTTTCTGGTTCTTCTATATGTTCAATGATGTGGGATTCATCCACCACAAAGCATTTTAGTGTCGGGTCGGCGCTCTCATCCCAGACCATCACCTGCACAGACTGTTATAAATGGTATATGAATTATCCATCAGGTAGGACCACCTTCTTGTAAGTTCGAGGAGGTTTGGATATATCCTCCACCTTCATCTTGCCTTTTTCTATGTGGGGGATCACCCTCTCCCCCAAACTATCGTGGACAGACTTCTTTGGCTGGGCACCTCCTCCATCCACTTGCCTTTCCTCTAACTTTCTGATAGAATTCTTCCTTTTTTTGTCTAGTTTTGTGTAAAATGTCGCATCCACCTGGTGGGCCTCCTCAACAGAAAAGGGATTCTGTGTTTCTTTAATTATGATATCTGTTCCTTGAATGATGGATTTTGCATATTGGTGGTATCTGGAGGGTACTATGCCATGTGTATGCATCCACACCCTTTCGATGAGCAACTCGTAATTGGTATTGGCATTGATGACGTAGAACTTGATGTGGGAAGTGAAATTGCCCAACTTGATACCCACATTAACATATTCTAGGGATTACATACCAGCGCTGTTGAATCATGAAATCACCACCAATAAAAATACTATATTTTTTTGATTATTCCCCATTTCATACAACGTACTGATTGGTAAAATATTAATAGACGCCCCTCCGTCCATCAACGCCCTGGGGAAGGAGATTCCATTGATCATATCTGTCACGTACAATGAGCAGTTATGGAAATAGGGAACCTGACTCAGAGAAGACCACTCCATAAGTGTATGTTTTGATCAACCTCCCAATTCGTCATTGCCAATTTAGTGAGGGGTCTTCACGTTGCTGTACTGCTTCCAAAAACTTTCTTGTTCTGACTACTCTGGTGTCATACTTTACTCCTATCGCGTCAAAGAGCCACTTAAACTTAGGACTCCTATCTATAGCTTCACATTCAGAGTTTAAGTCTACTTCATATGTTTGGGCATTACAGATGTACTCTGCCTCAGATGTCCCTCCTTCATCTAGAGCAAGGATGACATCCACTTTTCCTTCTATGAGGTTCACTTGCTCGGCCTCCTTACCTCCAATCTCTTCTTGGTCAGGAGTGAAGAACCACTCCTCGCGCCTCTTCCCCTTCTCAGTTCTTTGTTCACTGTTCAATATTAGCCCTTATATCTCTTCGCATACTTTCTCGAAACCTTCCCACTCCATTAGATCTCAAGCCACTTGTTTATCATACACTACTACCATATTGGTAGTGCCAAAGTGATGTGCCAGGAGTGGATTCTCGCTAACATCTACTAGAGGTATTTGTAACATACCATTGGCTACCTACTCGCCAATGATTCTCCTTAGATAGTAGCAGTTCTTAGTGGAGTATTTCACCCTCTGATGTAACTCACAATACTTAGAATTAGCTTTGCCAGATGCTGTTAGGATTTCCTCATTCAACCTTCTACCCCTCTCGTACCAGTATATGATAACAATCCATTCCTCCACTACGCTGTAACGTAGCGGTTATGGAGCATCCTCTCTGAGCTTTCTCTTGTTACATGGGCTATTTTTTTTATATTCGAGGCCTCCTTTCTTTCCCTTTGAACCTCCATCCATATAATTGACTGCTTACTCCTCAAGACTTGAAATCTTCTAGAAGTCAGTGGCACTTGTGTCCTCCAACTTGAGGACCTAGGCTTGATTATCATGGCTCTATTGTTGGCAGCCCTGGTAAACTCTCAAAAAATTCCATCTCTGGTCTCAATGACCTAATGGAGATTGTATTCCTCCAAGAGCCCCTCAACACATATTTGAAGAAGCCTTACCTCTACTACCTCCTCATGGACATCCAGTGCCCTCTCGTAAAAGTGATTAATATATTGCATTAAGTCCTCACCAGGCTTTTGCACCTCCCGCTCCAGGTGTCTCAATGTGAACTCACCCTTTATTACAAAGAACTTTTGGAGGAATTTCCTATGCATTTTTTCCCACGTGGGGATGCTGTTGGGTTCAAAGTGGAAATAACACTTGTAGGCCTTCCCTATAAGGGTCTTAGAGAACTCCATTAACCTCATATTTTTGTCATTTTCATGCACTCTTAGGTACTCGACAAATCTCTTCACATGCTCTCTTAGATTCTCCCCTTTGCCATCGAAGTTGATAAATTTTGGTGGAATATACCACTCTGGGTATGGCTTCTCGTTCAAAACTTGTGGGTAAGGGTCTTTTCGCTCCTCATATAGATGAGGTGCCTCCCTCTGAGAGGAGGAAAATAACTTCCTAACCTCCTCTATTGTAACAACTTTGGAGGGAGATTACTCCAAACTGATGCCCTTTGCTGCTGGTGAACTTAATGGTGCCACAACTTGCTCCAGCACCACCTTTTGTGACGGAGCCATTTCCACCTGAATCACTGTTAGTGTTACACAACCTTGACCCAAACATTCCAGGTCCACATTGTTTTGTTTTAAAAACTCAAAAAACATGCCCATAAGGTTCATACCTTTCATGGGGGCTACTGCCGGTGAACTGGTCTGCCTTCCTTGAGGAGAAGATGCTTTAGCTCCAATCACCACAACATCCTCCTGAGTGGTTGATCACTTTGAGTGCCATTCCTAGATGGAATGTCTTAAAAACTAGTTGCTTAGAAACTTTAAAACCTTCTTTGTCCATGAAAGTGAGGATAACTCCCCAGTGGAGTCGCCAAATGTAGGGGGGGGGGGTGGTGTGATTGGGGTCTAGTATGATGCTGAAATGGGTGAGCTGTGATCCACTTTAATGGACTCTGCCTATAAGGTTTTCAATAACTTCTATAGCATCACCTGGTAAAACCTTCTCCTTTTCGTAAAAATGGAACCAAAGGAAGAACTACACCCTGCAAGAAGATGAACTTCAGAATAATAATAGTAAGTTTTCTCAAGAGGATATCCTAAGAATAATTTCTATCAGTGTGGAGTGAAGGAACAAAGAACTTATCACTAGAGAGAGAGAGCAGGGAGAGAACACTAGGTGTTCTGGTGTGATTTTGACAGAGTAACGGTGTGACTTGAGTTTATGATTATGGCTTGACCTTGCCTAGGGGTCCGATTTATACCTGGGCACGAGGGTTTAGTTGGCACTTTTTGGGCGTCAAAATTTAGGGGGTTGGTGAGGGACAAGGTCTATAATGTACCATTTGTCCCTGTCTATGTGCAATCGCATGTCCCCTCTGACAAGTGCCGCCTGGTGTAAGCTAAACTCAAAACGCAAATATATTTGCGTTGAATGAAAAAATATCTAATTTGGTAATGAAATGATAACTTTTGTTTGTTAATTAAGTAGGGAAAGGCAGAGACCATTCCTATCAGTAAGATCGATTCCTTTGTGTGCCAATTACTGGATCTGATTGACTATTAAAAGATCTCTTTTGTTTATCCGTTCGCGTACACGAGAAAGCGATCCATTTCATTCGGGATGCTTTGATGCTTCTTTCATTCCTTGCCTTTCTTTAGATTAAGAGGTGCAGTGGGGAGTCAGTCGTGATTCTCCGGTTGGAAAATGGCCATGTCAGCGATCTTTGAAGCAATTAGGTAGGAAGAATTGAAATCTTAGATCAAAACACTCTGTATGGATGGTATGAACTGCCTAAACAAGAATTCTTGAACTTAAACTTGAGAGGGGTATCAAGGACCACCTCCTATAAAATCATGGTAAACTTGAGGAGGGTCTAAAGGAGAACCTCCTCTAAAATATTTTATAAACTTAAGGGTAGGTCTCAAAGGCCACCTCCACTAAAATATTTGAAACTTGAGTGGGGCTTTGAGAACCCCCTTTATCTAAAATTATTTTATAAACTGTTAATTTCTTGCAACCAACCTCTTGGTTGCTTACTTTGGTTATGACTGGGAGTGACTATGCAAGGACTGGGTCTACTAGTATTATCTTAATCTTAAAGTACGAAGTGGTTGAGCTTGCTCAACAAACCTTGTTCCTCAGCCACCAAGCCAAAACTCCCAAGAGATCCTAACTTTACTTTTTGAGCCCCGCTTGCTCAACTAGGCTACCTATGCAAGAAAGTAAAATATCAGTACTTTAATATATTTATGAATTTCAAGTCTCGGGGAGAAGGTTACTGTAGGTAGACTTCCTCACACACTATCTCTTTTAAGTAAATCATTTGGGAGTAGAGGGATCATTATGGGTAAACCACTTCGGCCAAGATACATTTCTTGTGATAGGCTAATCGGGGCAGAGGGGGATACTCGCAATTAGTCCCCCCGCCTTGTCCTTTTTCTGTGGCTTGAGTGTAGTATGAGGAGCTTCTCCACAAGGTCCTCCTCATTCTTCATTCATTTTATTTATGTTCTAGGCTTTGAGGACGAGGGTCTCCTTGCCCAAACCTCATTTCTGTGTTCTTTGAACTTTTGGGGATGAGGAGCTCCTCATGGCGGGCCTCCTCGCCGAATCTTCCATTCTGTGATTTTTTTATCATTTTAGGACGAGGAGCTCCCCATGGTGGGCCTCCTCAGCCAAACTTCATTTCTATATTCTTTGAACATTTGGGGATGAGGAGCTCCTCATGGTGGGCCTCCTCTCCCTGACTTCCTCTCTGTGATTTTTGAGCATTTTAGGATGAGGAGATCCTTATGGTGGGCCTCCTCTCTGAAACTTCATTTTTTTACTGCTCAAGCTTTGGGGATGAGAAGCTCCTTATGGTGGGCCTCCTCGTACAATTAAGTCCCATTTGTCTCGTCCATGGTACTCTTTGGAGGGGGCTGCTTGTGATGAGTCCCCCCTCTCCATATGGACCTGCTCACTCATTTATTTGGGCAAATGATTAAGCACCCCTCTACAAGTTTTGACTCATGTATTATTTAATTTATACCTAAGCAATCTAATATTAGATTTTACGAGGTGTCACAGTTGGTGTGAGAGCATTTATGGTTTTAGTGTCCTAGGGTCTTCGGTTCATTTGTCACTTTTTTGCATTGCGTTATTTGATACTTTAGAGCCATATATTTAGCATTTGTACTCTACATAAATTATAAGCTATTAATGGGACTTTGTTTACAATCTTTCGTAGACGAAAGGGATCGCAACAAGCAATCGAGAGTGCTGAGTCGGAGGCCACTGCACCTCAGTTGTAGTATCAACCACTACTTACACCAACACAGGGAAGGTGACAATTATAACAATAATGGATTTGGCATCGATTATGGCTCAGATAGTGGTAGTGACGATGACATCCTTCCAGCAGTAGCCACCACCACTGCCACTACCCATGGATGCACTATACTTACCCCATGTTATGCTCCTCTTTGTGAGTGGGCTAAGAGTAACCTTGGGATCGATATTTGATTGGAGGGAGTCCATTGCCACGACTACAGATTATGTGCGACACTTTACTCTCATGGTGCATTTTGGACCTGAGATTAAGAGTATCGAGGAGCTAAGAAAGGGCCACTTTATTGGAGGTGGAGCCGACCAAAAGATGAATATAAAAGTGGGTGGGGAGTATTATCGAGGACAAGGAAGCCCCAATCAACTTTAGACAGGACCGAAATAGGGGAGTATCCCCCTGAGGGGTTTCATGGGGAGTATTATCACCATCAGGGCAGACACATGTAAGGACACCCAAACCAGGGCCAGTTTAAGCATCAGGGCTTACAGCAATAAAACCAATTGGGTTTGAAAGGTCAGGGCCAGTAGGGCCAGGGGAAGATATAGTATGATAGAACCCATGGGCAGGGTCATCAGGATCTCTAGTAGGGAAATCCATTATGTTGGATGTGCTATTCTTTTGGAGAGGAGGGTCACTCCTTTAGGAGGTGCCCTAACAGGCTTTAAGTAGGAGCGGGATAATTTCAGCTAGGCATTAGTAGCTGCTTCCAGCCCTGCCCCAATTTCAGGCTATGCCACCTGCGTCTTAGGATCCCATATTTCTTCTTCCTAAAGATTAGGCGAAGGGGTACCCACAGTTATATGAGGGACATGTGTTTAACATATATCAGCAAGACTAGCAGGCATATCCCCGAGTGAGGGAAAGTATGCTTATGGTTACAGTGATTATATTGAGATAATTTTTGATACGGAAGCACCATGTCCATTTACTAGTCGCATATTTATTATTACATTAGTTATAGAAATAATAGCATCCAAGGTGATTATTTATGTGGATACCCTAACAGGTTGGGGGTTGCCTTACGTGTTGATGATAGAGATATGATAGTTCATTTGCTTGACTTGGTTTTTAGTCATTTCCTGAACTTTATAGATGAGAGATCATTATATTATTATTGATATATTTTTTCTTTAATTTAGGCTCCAAGCACTCAGCCCAGAGCGAGATCACCCTATAGGATGACTCAATTGAAGAAGAGAGAGTTATGAGAGCAGATCCAACAATTGGTGAGTTTAGGGTTCATACGGTGGAGTTTGTCTATATGGGAAGATCCCGTGTTATTAATGAAGAAGAAGGATTGGTCACTCCGACTATGTGTGGATTAAACCAAGTTGAATAAGGTCACAATAAGGAACAAAACCCGTTTCCTCATATCGATGACTCTTCTGTTCAAGTTAGGTCTTGTCATTATTTTCCAATATTGACTTGTTCTCGAGGTACCACCATCTTTGGATTTAGGAACATGAAATTCTAAAGGTATCCTTTATCTCATATTACGAATCAGATGAGTTTCGGGTCATGCTGTTCGAACTGACCAATGCACCTATAGTTTCCATGGACCTTATGAATAAAGTATTTTGTCCACACTTAGATCAGTTTGTCATTATGTTTATAGATGATATACTAGTGCATTCACGATCAGAGAAGGATCATGTGCATCATTTGAGGTTGGTTTTACAGAAGATTATAGAGAATTAGTTATACGCCATGTTCTCTAAGTAGGAATTTTGGCTCTGGGATGGTGAAATTTTTGGGAAACATAGTGAGTGAGATCGGGATTTCGATAGATCCTAGCAAAAAGTTTGAAATTATGGATTGAGGATATCCAACGACATTTAAAGAAATTAGGAGTTTTATGAAATTAATGAGATATTTTATGAGGTTTATTAATGGATTCTTAATGATTGTTGGACCACTAATTTATCTCACCCGAAAGGGATTCCTATTCGTTTGGAGGGGCCTATTATCAATGAGCGCTTGAAGAGAGCAAGGAGAAGCTCACTATTGCACCCATTCTTGCTTTTCCATGGGTTAATATAAAGTACACGATTGATATCAATGCATCATTTAGAGGACATGGAGGAGTTATAACGCACGAAGAAAGGCCGATAACTTATGCCTCCCTAAGATTAATCTACATGAGGGAAATTACCTGACCCACAATTTGGAGATTGGTACCAGTGGCATTTACCTTTAATAATTGGAGGCACTATTTTCTAGGAGAGAGGTTCATGTTTTTTTTTACCATCAAAACCTTCAGTATTTGTTCATTTGGAGAGACTTGAACTTGAGACAAAGTAAGTGGTTGGGGTATGTGAAATACTACCACTTTTCAATATAGTACCACTCTAGGAAAATAAATGGGGTAGCAGACACTTTGAGTTATAGGTAAAAGGTTACCTTGACTACATTATTGGTCGAACAAAGGGATGATTTATATTTGTATGACAGTTGGATTTAGCAGACACTTTTACGGAAGTTGTGACTGTCATCCCGACTATCATTTCACGGGTAGTTCAGGCACAGGGGGATGGATTCCTTTTGTCAAGAGAAGGTTATTGGACTCATAACTGGTGAAATTATTTTCTTCTTAATTAGATTAAATGGAAGGTTACAGTTCTAGGGATGGCTAGTAGTGCCCAAGGACCCAAAGGTACGGAAGGAGATTTTAGCTGAGGCTCATTACTCCCTACACATGGTGCATCCCAAAGGGGACAAGATTTATAAGGATATGCGATGATCATATTGGTGGGTAGGAATGAAGACAGAGATTGCAGAGTATGTATCAAGGTGTGCCAACTATCAGTTAGTAAAAGTGGAACATAAAAAACCAACAGGGGAGTAACAACCATTGGAGGTTCCTCAATGAAAGTAGGAGAGTATCTCCGTGGAATTTATTATGGGGTTTCTGAGATCATAGAGGGTCACAATTTAATTTGGGTCATCATCGACAAACTAACGAAGGTGTTTCATTTTCTATCGATTAGGATGGATTACACTATAGATAAGTACACCAAGTTATTTGTGGGAAGGATAATATGATTTCACGGGGTACTTTTGTATATCGTGTCAGAAAGGGGAAAATTTTTTATCTCTTAACTATAGAGAGAGTTTTAGTATGCGATGGGAGTGAAGTTGAGTACGATTATGACCTTTCACCTTCAGTCAGACTGTCAGACGAAGCGTGAATTAGTTTTTAGAAGATATGCTTCGAGCATGTGTGTTTGATCTCAAGGGAAGTTGGGATACGCATCTACCACTTATAAAGTTTGTATATAATAATAATCACCAAAAGACTATTGGTATGGGACCATATGAGGTGTTGTATGGATGACCCTGTCGTTCACCCAGTTTTTAGGTTAGGTAAGATGAGTATATGATGTTTAGGCCACACGTCATTCAGGACACCTCAGAGAAGTTGACACTTATTTGGGCATGAATAAAGGCAACTCAGGACTTCCAAAAGTGCTATACGTATAAAAGGAAGTGTAAATTAGAGTTCTAAGTGGGGAATCAGGTATTGTTGAGGGTCTCCCTAATGAAGGGATTGGTTAGAATCAAATCGAAGGGTAAGTTAGATCCCTGATACATAGATTCCTTTATGATTATAGAGATGGTGGTACCGATGGAACATCACTTGGCCTTATCCAATAATCTTCAACAAGAACATGGTTTTTTCTATGTGTCCATATTGAGGAATTTTTTAAGGGATGAGGAGGTATATCAGCACATGGATCTTGACGAGATTGAGCTACAGGAGGACGCTAGTTATGAGGAGAGGCCGCAACGTATTATTGATAAAAAAAGAGCATATCCTGCGATCAAAGTTCATTCCCTTAGTGAGAGTCAAGTGGGTACGTCATAGAGAGTATGAGTCCACTTGGTAGAAAGAGGAGGTCATGTGGGCGAGGCATCCAGAGTTATTCCAATGAGGAAAACTTCAAATTTTGATGAAGAAATTTATCATTTAGGAGGGGATGTAAAACCCCGTATTTTTATCCATTCAATTAATTATGAAATTATCTATTATGTTTGCGTGACATGTGATGTCACTTGTTCAACTATATGTGTGTTATATATAAATAAATCCAAATTTTGGAATTAATACATGATAAAGTTTTAATTAAATATTTTAATGTGACAATGTATTATGGGTGACTATGGAACGGTGAGGAATTTAGTGCCAAGGGTTTCCTTATTTGGATTATCCCCTCATTATCGTGTTTTAATGATTGTGAAGTAGTTTCCAATAATTCTACATCACGACAAATTAATAAATAATTAAATAATTATTTTTTGCGTTATAAATTGACATATTGAATGAAAGTGTTGAATTAATTGTATAATAATTGGTGTTATGAGTTAAGTAGGTTTGGAACAATTAAAACATTAGTTTTTAACTAAAAATGTTGAATTATAGGCCTATTGGGTTAGTATATTGCCTTGGTAGATTTTTAAGACATTTGGAGACTAGTTTGGACTCTTATAGGTTAGGCCCATTTGGGGCCCAAGTCCAATTTTGGAATTATAGGACTTTAATGAATCATTAAGGATATCATTACTCATATATCATATTTGGAGAAGCACCCAAAGTCTAGAGAGATGGAACTTGAAGAGAAGAGGAAGAGCAAAATGCCTTGCCATAGTTTTCTATACCAAATTAGAAAATGCAAGTTTATTTAGAATGAAAGTATGATTGTTTTTTGTTTAGATTATTCTTATTCATTTTAATATAAACATAATTATGATTATATTTACGAGTTTGATGAGTTAATTTGCTAATTTCACAATGACGCCATTTAAGTTTATAATTAGTCTTAATTTCTTACTTTTTTGGTTTAATTCTCCCAATGTTCATGAATTATTTATTAGTACGATTCCTTCAAAAACCCTATGATTATATGCCTTTATCTATTGAAATAGGAATATAATTGAAGGAATTATAAATTCTAGGGTTCTTGAGTAAGAAATTGAGTTTTCATTTGAACCTTGGATTATAATTGAGATTTTGATGTTTGATTTATGATTCAATCATGTATCATATGTCGATATGATGATGGGATGGATTAGGGAACTTTAATGAAGGTTTTAGAGTCATTAATGGAGGTTTTTTTAGGAGAAATGACAAATTGGAGAAGATGAATCCCGTAAGGGGGAATTTTCTACCGACCTATAGCGATCAATCAATCGATTGCTGGTCGATCGATCGATGCTGTCAGGTTTTTGGAAATTTTCTTGTGGTTTATTTATATGGATTTTTGGTTTGGCTTAATTTAAGGTTGATCTTTAGACTAAATTGACCCTTATAATTTTGTTAATGGGATGACTTGTAGGATTCCAATTTAGGATAAATAATTAGATACTTAAACCTTATAAATATAATGAATTGAATAATTTATAGTTTAGATCATATACCCGTGATTGAGTAGGATCTATTTTGTTATGTTATATGTGCAATGCATACAATGTGTGGGTGCTCATGGATATCATATGGGTGGGGTGGATTTTGGTGGATTTCATTATGGGGGCACGTACGATGTGAACCGCGATGGTGCCTCCATGAGGATATGAGTTTAGCGTGGTCATTATACCCTTGGGTCACACCTCTAGGTACCCATGTCCGAGATGGATTTATGAGGAGATTTCATCATATGGTATTACGTATGAAAATCTATATGAATGATTGGTTGGAGTTGTGATTTATCCCTTAGCTGTGATGAGGTTTTAGGTTTGGGATGACCTAAGACTATACTTGGTACACACGAGTGATTCCAGAGGGAAATGGTTGTAAGCCTTTGCTATTTGGCATGTTGATGGTAACATTAGCCTTTGAGATTTATATCCTTAATTTATACATCCGAAATTATTTAGTGTAATGATATTCTGAAATCACTAGTTAGATTTAATTGTGTTCAATAAAACTTACCCATGGATTTACTTGGGATTTGAGTTTTTGATGTATGAGATAATTAGGATCACTGGGTGGAATAAATATAAAAGGCATTAAAATGAGAGAGGAGGATGAATAGATATAATTTATTCCAATTTAAGTTATACTCTTATTCTACTTAGAATTACTATTAACATTGTGGAGTTTGAAAAACTGTTACTAAAGTCGTTTAATACAAGATTAAACTATTTAAGTAACTCCGAACTGTTTTTTGAAGAAACTCTTTCTAGAAATCAAACCAGTTTAATCACAAGAGGTGTTTAAAAAATATGCACGATATCTGTTCAAGATTTGTTAACAAGTTTTGAAAAACAAAACTAAAATAGTTTTAAATCAACACACTAAACAGAAAGGGATGAGGAGATGTAGAAAGATTAATGACAAGATATTTTTAACGTGGAAAAACCTCAACCAACTAAGGAAACATCCACGACTCCCTCTACGGAGTAAAAAAAATCCACTAAAACAAATATAGCAGTTACAAACTATATAACACACATGCACACAAATCAGACCTATACAAGTTTAGGAATGTACCCACTGGTGTCCTTATAACTTTTCTACAGTTCTGATTATTGATGTTGTTCTCCCAGTTTGCTAACTTCACTTTGTTCCAGTCTTTACGTCGACTCTTGTATCAAGATCTTATTACCAATACTTTCAGTGTTGTAGTGTGTAAGTGTTTGTGATGGTGATCTAACACATGCATGCACACACTCACGCTTATTTTTACAAACAGTCCTAGCAAATTACAAATCAGATCAATATGCTGTGATTTTCAGTTTCTCTCTTCTTTGGAAACTTTGAACCTTATTTGACCTCTAATATTAACCCAGAATCCATGGCTATCTTGCTCAGAAGACGTATTAAGATCTTAATCAATCTCAAGGTTTTGAAAATATTTTTGAGATTGAAAATCACGAAGTGCGATTCCAACTAGGTCAAAGGTCTTATTTCAAAAGAACTAGAAACAAAAAATATTATTATTGATTTTGAGTATGAAAATATTTATAGAAAAGAATCAACAATAGATTTCTCAAGATGAGAAACTATAAATGCAGATCTAGGTGTGATGTAACATAAAATGCTTATCTACGAATAAAAAATCCAGATCTAGCTAAATGCTTAAGTTGGAAACAAGATCTTAACACAAAGAGATTACAGTACGAAACAACTTAACAAACTAACTCTCAAACTCTCAAGCACTCAAGGTTGTGTTTGGTATATAACTAGTTTTGAAGAGATTAGGGTTTGAAAGGTGTTTTGGACGATTTAGGGTTAGGGTTTCTTACTCTCTCTCTCTCTCTGGTTTCTCTCTCTCTTCTCTCTACTCTCTTTACTCTCTTCTCTCTCTAGAAATGATGAAATGACAAAATGACAAAAGCTTCTAAATGGCTGAGAGTAAGGCTCCTTATATAGGTGGCTAAGAAGGTTCGAGAATGAGGTTCAAAATCAATGGCTACGATTTAGTCTTTAGCTGTTGACTTTGATCCAACGATATAAGAGAAGCGGTGGATTAAAACGCATTTGATTGGTTTAAGAGGGATTCACAGGGATTAAGCCAGAACGCATGCAGATCGTTGATTAAAACAATCCAAAGGTAGGAAATGAGCAAGGCTTATGTCTCACTGAAGAAACACAAATTGGACCGATATCAGGCTGACATGTGTAAGGCTGAGATTAAAGCTAAAATGCGTGTTTTGAAAATAATTACACAAACATCTTTAAGTCTTTAGCGCTTTTGGTTTCTACCCTAGTGGACTTCTAGAGATAAAATCATCAATTCAAAATTGCAGATTGACCCCAAAACTTTTAATTGCATTGTTAAATTAGAAAAAAAGTTTTAAAAATCATTACAAATTCCCAAAAACTTATTAAAATTCAAATTAAGGGAAATTAATACATACAATACACACATAACCAATTATATGTAATATGCAATGTAGGAATGCAATACTAATGTGTGTGAGTGTTGGTAAATGTACCTTAGATCAAGAGGAATAAAATAATGAGAAGGATTGAGGCTCTTTGGTTTCCAGGATGGGATTCAATTTTGTTTCTATTTCCAAACTAGATGAGCACTTATACAATATAGACTCAAGTGAGTCAAGAGTATAAGGTGCTTAAATCTCCCCATTTGGAAGTATGAGACAAAATCTCCTTTGAGTCAACTTGGACTCGTAGGGAAACAAAAAGAAAAGAAAAACCTATTCCTATACAAAAATTCTATCTACCCATTTCCTAGAACCGAACATTACATAACTCAACTAAATACAATTCAATACCCTATTACAACTTTGAACATAACAGAGAATAACTGTGAAAAACTGTACAGAATCTTGCAATTAATCACTAAGAACAAGCTCTTTAGAATATGTACAAAATAAATGAATTCTTATAAGACTCAAATTTCTCCCCCATTTTGTCTCAAATGGACAAAGGGAAAAATTATGTAAATCCAAGAAATTATTCAGCACACACCATTCCAATTAATTTACACAAGGCAATAAACCTATTATAATCCAATGATTTGGTAAACATATTTGCGAGTTGCAAATTAGTAGGAAGATAATTGATTTCTAATTCCTTAGTCTCAACTAATTCGCGTATAAAGTGATGCCTTATTTTTATGCGTTTTGTTCGCGAGTGTTGAACAGGATTTTTAAAGATATTGATCGCGCTTTGATTATCACAATAGAGATGTAATTGTTCTTCTTTAATACCATAATCACTTAGGATTTGTTTAAGTCAAAGTAATCGAGCACAACAACTGCCAGCGGCTATGTTTTTAGATTCAGCAGGGGATAATGAAGTGTAGTTTTATTTCTTACTACTCCAACCTACCAAATTATTACCAATATAATAACATGCGCCTGATGTGCTCTTGCTATAGTCAATACACATTGCCCAATCAGCATCGGTGTATCCTATTATAGTGCTAGGTGTATCATTAGTGTACCAAAGTCCTAAATTTAGAGTGCCTTTAATGTACTTGATAATTCTTTTAACACAAGTTAAATGACTCTCTTTAGGATTGTTCTGGTAACGAGCACAAACGCAAACAGCGTACATAATATCAGGACACTACGATAAAGGGTGGGATCTACGGACTTCCCTGGTTCATCCTTAGACAGTTTGACAGTAGTACTCATGGGAGTTTTAGCATCTTTTGTACTTTCAAGGCTGAATTTTTTAATAATCTCTAATGCGTATTTTGATTGTGAGACAAATAATCCTTCTGAATTTTGTTTGACTTGAAGACTGTAATACCACGTAATTTTAATGACTTTTAAAATGGGTTATATTTTAAATTAATGGATTAATTGGATTTTATTATAAATTAATTCATTTGGGTTTTATCCGAATTGTGGATATTAAAATGAATGATCTTGAATATTACTTAAAGATATTTAGGTAATATATGAATGTGATATTATTGATATTGCTGTGAGTTATAAATTCAGTAATTTGAATTTTTAGTCGGACGCAGTATGGGACGTGTCCAGACTAATTTGTTAAATTAAAAAGGAAACATATTTTTACATCAATCTAAGAGTCATTTCGACTGCATCGTTGCATCCGGAAGGTTGAAATAGTCAGAACAGTCTATTTGGATGTTGATTTTGGCTCTCGGGTCATTTGGAAATGAAAAGACAATCCAAAAGGACAGTTTGGTCATTTTTACAAGGGGATGAATAGTGATTTTAGATCTTGTCTTATTATAAATATTTGGAGATTAGTTGTACGTGGGTTCATTCATCTCTTCTACACAAACTTGAGAGGTCACCTTGTGAGAAAGAGTGAAAGGTTGCTTGGGAAGAGAGAAGCTTGCTTGGAAAGGAGGAGAACTAAATACCAAAGGTCACCACCACCAACCACCACCAGAAGTTGGCCGGAGAAGGGGAGAACCAACTATGATATATAACCCCAAAGTATTAGACCTTCATTAGAGGCAAGTGTTTGATAATTGCAATCTAAGTTTATATATTATCCATGTTCGGATAGTTATAAAAAGGTGAGATTTTTCATGTTTGGAAGATAATGAAGAGATGTTAATGAATTTATGAAAAATGGAAGTTTATAGGAATCAAACTCATGTTGTAGGTAGATAGTAATCCACGAAGTAATCATAAATCTGTTGAGGAAATGCTGAGAATCAATGGTGTGTTCTTGAAGATATCATGTATATAATTTTCTGGAAAAAGAGGTTAAACATATGCTTTTAATTCAAACTCTTGATGATTCTAGGATGTTTAGAGTATTAGAAATCATTCACATATGTTGCTATATCATGTAGTAAGGTTTATAAGGAATTTGGGTAGTTAATATGAATGTTTGAATGATCTAAAGTGATGAAACCCGTAGTAGAAGAAATGCAGAAAACTGGGCTATTATCTGAGCGATCGATCGATCGATCGACCCCTATCTTCGATCGATCGACCTCCTCAGAATTCATGATGTTGTTTCTTTTTAATGATTGTTCGTATCCCAAACCTTTTGTGAATCTTTGGTGATTATTAATTGGATATAATGGGACTTAGGAAGGTTCAGTAAGCCCTAGATAAGAATCGAAGTAATTTGATTGGGATTTAATTGATTATAAATATGATAATTATGACGAGCTATGGAGACATGGAGTATTGCGTAGACGCCTATCTTCATTTGATTCACAGTGTTCTTTTAGTTAGGGCATGTCGCCCAAAGGAACTCAATTATCTCTTTTTTATCTGAGTCAAATACTCTTGTATTCCTGTCATTTTAGTACATTTACTATTAATGGGATTACTATATTGGATTATTATTCGGGAATGTTTAATCCAATTTCATTTAAATTCTTATGTATTAGATTTTCGGTTAATAGTGCTGTAGAATAATATGTGTTGTGTTATTCGTAAACTGGATTTTGTTGAAATTAAAATTTGGAAAGTTTTTAACACCAGCTTAATTGGGTATTGGGTGATTCGTACATGTTTTTGACAGTGATGCTAAGCATGAGCCAACTGTATATTATGTTTTAATTTGGTATGGGACTGGCCACCCGGTATTTAATTAGACAGGGTGTTACTAGTGGTATCAGAGCATCAGGTTCTAGTGTCCTTTAGGGTTTGTACGACTTACAGTGTTTTCAGCTTAACGTTCTTTGATGTAGAGCCCTATGTTTAGGATTGTTGATTTCTTTGGTAAGATTCCGTATATATTAGTGAATCTTATTTGCGTTCGTACGGGTTCGTACAAGAAGTATGGCAGATGAGGGCCATTGGATGGATAGCGGAGGTCGTACTTTGGAGGTTATGAAGTATGTTCGATTATGATGACCGTAGTCGAGGTCACCCCTATTATGGAAAATTGAGGAGAGTCATCAGTAGAAGTTCTTGAAATGTGGGAATCGTATATGTTACCTAACGAAGGAAATATATTCAAAGGCTTGGGCATATAGTGGAGGGTGGTGAACTAGAACTGAAAATTTGGGGTAAAATTTTTCTTGACTCATCGGAGCAAAGTTATAATAGTGGGAGTCAACAACCACCACCCACGAATGAGGGTATGTTTTCTATCTAAGTAATTATGATGCGTATATTGATTTTTTTTTTTGTATCGATTAATATTGTATGGGCTAAAGGGTTGTTAAACTTATCCTATAGCACTGTTATTTACGTAGACTCACCGAGGGGTTGTGGGACACCTATATTTTTTTTTCATGTCATCACGTGGGTCTGATTTTTATCATGAAATTACTTACTTTAGGCATGTTCGATCATTATGTGACTATCGGCGTGGATTGATTTGTGGTATATGAGAGTGTATAGCCAGCATCTTGTCTTTAATAAGAGAGTAGATGAGTAGACTTTTATTTGAAATCGATAAAATCTGTAGAGAGGTTATAAACTATTGACTAAGTACCTGAGGAGTTTCGATGACCGACTACTTTAGGTAGTAGTGTATCGGGGGGGTTCCTTGTTTGGATTTCGCGTGCGAGAGACCCCACGAATGAAACTAATAACCGTTGGGAGTCGAAATAAGTTAGGTATTTAGGATATGAGTTTATAACCATTGCGATAAATCAGAGTATTATGCGGGTAATCATATCCATATTATAATGAAAGATATACGATAGGGTGTATGGGCGCCCAGGATGGTTGCATTGTAGTAGTTTTCATAATTGTGAAATAGTAAGTAGTTGTGACTTCAGGATTTATTTGTTTAATAAGTGAGGGTTTTTTTCCCAAACTTTTTCACGAGGATGGTGTAGGTAAGATTGCATAAAGTTTAAATTTGATTCAGTTGGAACTATATGGTGAGACTTGGCGTATAACATCAATGGGAATTTTTGATAATGTACTATATGGGCGGTACGACATAGATAATTTGCGATGTGAGATTTATACTCAGAGTTGACCTTACTAGTATGATTTATTTTTCTGAATTTCGGGACGAATTCTTTTATAAGGGGGGAAGTATGTAATACCCTATAATTTTAATGACTTTTAAAATGGGTTATATTTTAAATTAATGGATTAATTGGATTTTATTATAATTTAATTCATTTGGATTTTATCCGAATTGTGGATATTAAAATGAATGATTCTGAATATTACTTAAAGATATTTAGGTAATATATGAATGTGATGTTATTGATATTGCTGTGAGTTATAAATTCAGTAATTTGAATTTTTAGTCGGATGCGGCATGGGACGTGTCAGGACTAATTTGTTAAATTAAAAAGGAAACATATTTTTACATCAACCTTATAGTCATTTCGACTGCTTCGTTGCATCCGGAAGGGTTGAAATAGTCAGAAAAGTCCATTTGGATGTTGATTTTGGGTCTCGGGTCATTTGGAAATGAAAAGACAACCCAAAAGGACATTTTGGTCATTTTTACAATCTTATTATAAATATTTGGAGATTATTTGTAAGTGGGTTCATTCATCTCTTCTACACAAACTTGAGAGGTCACCTTGTGAGAAAGAGTGAAAGGATGCTTGGGAAGAGAGACGCTTGCTTGGAAAGGAGGAGAACTAAAGACCAAAGGCCACCACCACCAACCACCACCGGAAGTTGGCCAGAGAAGGGGAGAACCACCTGTCATATACAACCCCAAAGGATCAGACCTTCATTAGAGGCAAGTGTTTGATAATTGCAATCTAAGTTTGTATATTGTCCATGTTAGGATAGTTATAAAAAGATGAGATTTTTCAAGTTTGTTAGATAATGAAGAGATGTTAATGGATTTTTGAAAAATGCAAGTTTATAGGAATCAAACTCATGTTGTAGGTAGATAGTAATCCACGACATAATCATAAATCTGTTGAAGAAATGTTGAGAATCAATGGTGTGTTCTTGAAGATATCATGTATATAATTTTCTGGAAAAAGAGGTTAAACATATTCTTTTAATTCAAACTCTTGATGATTCTAGAATGTTTAGAGCATTAGAAATCATTCACATATGTTGCTATATCATGTAGTAAGGTTTATAAGGAATTTGGGTAGTTAATATGAAGGTTTGAATGATCTAAAGTGATGAAACCCGTAGTAGAAGAAATGCAAAAAACTGGGCTGTTATCTGGGCGATCGATCGATCGACCCCCTACCTTCGATCGATCGACCTCCCCAGAATTCATGATGTTGTTTCTTTTGAATGATTGTTCTTAACCCAAACCTTTTGTGAATCTTTTGTGATTATTAATTGGATATAATGGTACTTAGGAAGGTTCAGTAAGCCCTAGATAAGAATCGAAGTAATTTGATTGGGATTTAATTGATTAGAATTATGATAATTAAATTGAAAGAAATTTCGGTTGCTAGATTCATGTTTTGGATTCGAATTGGTATGCATGAGGATTAAGGATAGGTCCAGTAGGGGAGATTGTATATAACACATGGGTAGCCTTAAGTTTACAAGAGGGTTTAATCCTATGTGATACAGGATGTGTTTATAAGAGATTTGAAACTATCGGTTTTAACCCTAATCAAGGGAGAGTTTAATTAGTAGTAATTAGCGAGATAAGATGAGGTGGACCAGTAGGATATTAGTGAATTCTTACTGAATAAATATATTAAGGAAAAACCTATTTAAACCTTGAGTAATTAGTGAGGTTCTGGGATAACTAAATTAAAGAAGTAAAGCCATAATATTTTAATGCGTAGGATTTAAAGAGATATAATGCTACGTATGGGAATTATCCGAGGGTAGTGCGATTACCTTGTTGATATTATATCTATAGGTAGATGGTAATGCCTATTTGATTGATTGATGATTTATGTGTATGACATACCTAGCTTACTTGCTATCGGTGGGAGGTTTGCGCGTGAGGGCAGTCATATCCTGATGAATCCATAGGATCTTTGATTTGTCGCTCGAGAACATAGGTCTATGAAAGACTTATCGGGGAGTTGATAAGTCCGCTGACTATGGGAACGTAGGTATGTGCGTGACCCATGGATACGAGAACTATGTTCGCCTCCAATTTGTATATTGTTGTTTGTGGTTCGAGGAATCCTTATCAGACCTTTAGTCCCCTATTCGGCGACCAGCGATATTGGGACATGATAGCAGAGTAATGCATGCACCGCAGCTGTGACTCGGGGTACCGTATTATATATGTATATATATTTAATAAAATAAATGTATGTGTATAAAGTGGTTAGATCATCTACTGTGTGATAATTGTAGATAAAGGTGAATTGAGAAAAAGAATTGAATTAAGTTAATGAATGTTTATTCTTATAGATTTGAAAAGCTTAATTCATATTAATGAGAAATGATGCATGTTAATGGGAAACGTATAAGAATGATTATACTACGTATGGTATGGGACATACAGGGTTATGATATGGGATAGAATCATATTATGGAAACTAGTGAGGAGGAACCATTAACTAGGAGGTTAATAGGAAATGTTAAGCGTGCACTCTAGATGAGAGGTGAGAATAAAAAGTGAGAGTATGGATACTAACATGTACATAATAAATGCTTTATTGCACTTGTTAAATACTTGCTGTTTTCAAAATCATTTTCACATCGGGCTCTGACCCGTTTCCTTGCATATTCTCTTTTCTATTGTACCTTCTATATCAGGTGTCCAGCAGCAGGGATGCCAACTTTAGAGAATTATGACGAGCTATGGAGCTATGGAGCTATGGAGTAATGCTTAGATGCCTATATTCATTTGATTCATAGTGTTCTTTTAGTTAGGGCATGTCGCCCAAAGGAACTCAATTATCTCTTTTCTATGTGAGTCAAATACTCTTATATTCGTGTCATTTTAATACATTTACCGTTGATGGGCTTACTGTATTGGATTATTATTCGGGAATGTTTATTCCTATTGCATTTAAATTCTTATGTATTAGCTATTCGGTTATTAGTGTTGTAGAATAATATGTGTTGTGTTATTCGTAAACTAAAAATGGATTTTGTTGAAATTAAAATTTGGAAAGTTTTTAACACCAGCTTAATTGGGTATTGGGAGATTCGTAAATATTTTTGACAGTGATGCTAAGAATGAGCCAACTGTATATTCTGTTTTAATTTGGTATGAGACTGGCCACCCGGTATTTAATTAGGCGGGGTGTTACAAAGAACTAAGAAAAATTGTAACTCCCCCATAAGAGACATTTGAAATTCTTTATGCATAATTTCAGAAAAGCATTTAACTTCTGAAGGGAAAGTTGATCCAAAGAGGATATCGTCTACATAAACTTGAGATATAATGATATGTTTATCAAAATGTTTGATAAAAAGGGTTTGATCATTTCCACCTCTCTTAAAACCTTTGTCTAAGAGAAAGTTGGAAAGGCACTCATACCATGCTCTTGGCGCTTATTTTAGGCCATACAAAGTCTTCTTCAGACGAAAGACATAATTTGGATATTTAGGGTCAATGAACCCTTTTGGTTGTTCTACATAGGTCTCTCCAGCCAATATTCCATTAAGGAAGGCAGATTTAACATCCATTCGGTAAAGCGTAAAATGTAAGTAGCAAGCTATAGAAAAGAGAAGACGAACAGATTCTAATCGAGTAACGGGAGCAAAAGTCTCATTAAAAGCTATTCCCTCTATTTGAGAGTATCCTTGAGCAACTAATATGGCTTTGTTTCTAATGACTATCCCACTTTCATCAGATTTATTTTTAAATATCCAACGTGTGCCAATAACCTTTTTGTGATCAGGCCTAGGTACAAGATACCAAACATCATGAATGAAAAATTGAAGAAGTTCATCCTACATTGCAGAAATCCAATGAGGATCATTCAATGCATCATTAATATTCTTTGGTTCCACATGGGAAACGAAACATGCATAATGAGTATAGTTTCTTAATTGTGATCTTGTACGCACAGGTTCATTGGGATTACCAACAACGTTGTTTATAGGATGGTCTTTAGCAACCCAATTAGGTACTTCAGGTGTCTCAATCGGTAAAGAATCATCTATTTCGGGTGAGTCATTTTCTAAAATATTTTCAGACTCTACCACAATAGTTGGTTCTCCAGTGTTACTCTCTACAGTAGTGTCACTTACAATTATGTTTATGGATTCCAATATGGCCTTATTGCGAAGGTTATAAACATGGTAAGATCTATTGTTGGGAGAATATCCTAGAAAGATGGCTTTATCACCTCGAGTCTCAAATTTGGATAAGTGTTCTCTGTCTTTACAGACATAACACGTATAGCCAAAAGTTCTAAGATACTTAAGATTGGGCTTCTTCCCATACCAAAGTTCATAAGGAGTTTGTTTAGAATTCTTTCTAAGATAGACCTTATTAATAATGTGACATGCAGTATGAATGGCTTCTACCCAAAAATACATAGGTAAAGTCTTGGCATGAATCATAACACGTGCCATCTCTTGAAGGGTAACATTCTTTCTCTCAGCTATACCGTTATGTTGAGGAGTTTTAGGAGCATTAAATTCATGTTTATAAACATTATAGTCACAATACTCTATAACACCTGTATCTAAGAACTCTCCACATCTATCACTACGAATCCTATTTACCTGAGAGTCTTTCTCATTTTCAATTCAAAGTAAAATCTTCAAAAAGGTTTGAAATGTGTCAGACTTTTGTTTTAATAAAGCTACCCAAGTAAATCTGGTGAAGTCGTCAACCATAACAACAATATAACTGTGTCCACAGAGACTAACAGTTCGAGAAGGACCCATAAGGTCCATATGGATGAGCTCCAAGGGTTTAGAGGTTAGAAGATCTTTGACTTTCTTATGAGGGGCCTTAACAATTTTTCCTTCTTGACAAGAACCACATACAATGTTAGAAATAGGTTTGATCTTAGGTATCCCTCTAACTATTTCTTGAGACGACAGTCTACTAAGATTTTCATAATTTATGTGACCCATACGATTATGCCATATCTCATTGTCATCCATTCTGGTAATGTTACAAACCTCAACACTATTTTGAACTGTATAACAATTGTCCGGAGTCCCGAATCCTGTAATTATGCACTCACCTTTTTCATTTAAAATTTTATAATTATTCTTTGAAAAGGTGACAGTATGATTTGAGTCACAAAATTGCGAGATACTGAGTAGGTTTGCCTTAAGACCTTTTACTAGAAGAACATTTTAAAGTAAAGGTAATCCTTCTTCTTGGAGTGTTCCTTTAACAATGATTTGAGATGATACACTATCACTAAAAATAACTTTTCCTCCAGCAAAGCTGGTTTTGTTTAGAAGTTTGGTATCATCCTCAGTCATGTGTTTTGAACATCTAGAGTCTAAATACCAACCAGATGGAGTGTGTTCAGCTTTTGAAGCAGTAATAACAATATTACACTTCATCTGGGGTAATATCTCATCTTTTCTAATCCAAACAACTTTTGTTTTTATTTTGCGCTTATTTGCTCTTAATTGATAAAATTTGCGACCATTAGATTTTTGTTGAAAAATATTTTGCGCATGAGGTTGAATTTTATGGAAAGAGAGAGAATTTGGCTTAGAAATGAGTTTAGGTATCCTTCTTGGAAATGATCTTTTAGGTTTAGTCTTTCTCCTTCAATAGTTAGAGTTTTTGTCTGGTTGTTTAGGAAGAACATAATTGTTATGACTTCTCCTAGAATAGTTAAAGTTTTGATACACATGAGAATTAAAGACAGGGTTGACTATACGTCTAGAGTAGCATCCTTCAAAGGAATGACCATATAGATCAAAGTAAGATTAGTATAGATTGCTCAACGATGGTATCTCCTTAGGAAAGTCTCTAAACATAGGCTTGATGATTTTTTGATGTTGAACCTTAGTCCTAGGGAGTACAGTTTAAAAGACCGAATCACTCTTCCTAATAGGGGGGTAGACATATTTAGTCTTAGGTGGAATTTCATACTTAGAGTAACTTGATTACCCAATATCAAACTTAGATTGGTTTTTTTTCAAACTCATTTTTCAGAGAACGAAAGTCTGGATAAGTTTCTACAGGTCTTTTGCCTCCTGACACAAACTTAATTGGTTCAAAAAATTTAGTTTGAGTCTTCAAATTGGGGTAAAATCCTATTCCAGTTCAATCATTAGAATTATTTTGGAATCAGCAACAAATCCATCAAAACAGTTTGAATTATTTTTAAATTTAGCAATTTTTTTGAAAACTGTTGTTGTCTTCACTTTAGATTGTTCCAATTCTAATAATGTCCCTTTATATTTTTTCTCCTGGATTTCATTTTCTTGGATCAAATTCTTCAATTTTTGATCAAAAGTTTTAACTTCATTTTCATGTGTTAGACATTGGGTAGTATACTCTTCAGCATTAAGTTTAACCATGAGACTTAGGTCTTCTAGTTTCTTAGTGAGATCTTTCACTATCTTTTCTAGTCTAGTGCTTTTCTTGAGAGTTTTTGCATAAAGCGTGTGAATGTCAGGGAGGTCTTCAGTGTCTGAGTCTAAGTGCAGTGTGTGAAGTGACCCCTAAGGATTCATTTCTTGAACTCATGCACCCACAGACATCGTCATTATCGCATTCCCTTTGACTCACACACCCCGTGGTAGAACTAACAATATTCTCAGAAAGTAAAGCATCTAAACGAGTAGCAGCATGATTCACAACAGTAGGAGTAGAGTTACTATCATCATTCTCATACATAGGCATATCATCATTGCATATTATCTTAGAAAAGAAAGATATGCAAGGATAAAAAACATCAGAAGATTCAGGATCCTCATTCTCAGAATCACTTTAATCATCCCACGTTTTACAGATGTTGGCCCTAGTATGTTTATTGACAGTGTTCAGTTTCACTCTACAGTCTTGTGCTATGTGTCCTAGTTTTCCACATATTAAAAAACTCAATGTTTTGAAGTCTTTGTTGGGTCTCATGTCCTTGTGATGTTTGTCTTGACCTTTCTCATGAGGTTTGTAGTTAGGTTGACTTGGATAATTTGGCTTGCCTTGTCTGTTTACCGATTTATTTCTAAATTTGACAATTTTCTTAAATTGTTTTGACATCAAGGCAATTTGATTATCCAAACTATCTATATCACATTCCTCATCAGAATCATCAGTGGGAATGGTAAACTCAGGTTTCATCAACTTAGAGGAAAAACTCAAGTTGGAACTAGTCTGTTACCTATGGGACTGGGTCATTTGTTTCTTAAATTCTAATTCAATTTCCACAGTTCGAAGTTTACCACTGAGTAATTCAGGAGTGAGATTTTGATCAAACATTTCCTCAATAGCATATCTTTTATTATCAAATTTCTATGGTAATGACCTTATAATTCTAGATACAATTTCATGTCTGCCATAAGTTATCCCATTAGCATGCAGTTTGGTCACAATGTCAGTTAATTTCATGTAGAAATCATCGAAGGTTTCAGAATCAGACATAATTAGTGATTTATACTACTGAACAAGCATTTGAGTTTTAACAGCCTTAACTCTAGTGTCACCCTCATGTGCAGTGATCACTGTATCCCAAGCTTCCTTAGAAGTGGCACAAGATGAGATCCTTTTGAACTCATGTTCATATATGGACATAAAGATAGCATTCTTGCCTTTGTTATTATTTCGAGAAGTATTTTTCTCTTATTGTGTGAACTCACTTAATGCTTTCTTAACCCTCTCATTACTGCCTTCAGTGTCTGGTTTAGTAGGATAAGAGTATCCATTTTCAACAATATCCCAGACATCATCTCCCAAGGTTCCTTGTATGAAAGTAACCATTCTACCTTCTAGTAAGCAAAGTTGTTTCCATCAAAGAGTGGGGTATGGTCAAGTTACTAAATCTTTCATTTTTCTCCTCCATTGTTATGATTTTAAGAAAATAATTTCAGAAACATGAGATGTTTTAAAAAGATTTCCAAAGCTCTGATACCAATTGAAAAACTGTTACTAAAGACGTTTAATACAAGATTAAACTATTTAGGTAACTCCGAACTGTTTTTTGAAGAAACTCTTTTCTAGAAATCAAATCAGTTTAATCACAAGAGGCGTTTAAAAAATATGCACGAGATCTGTTCAAGATTTGTTAACAAATTTTGAAGAACAAAACTAAAATAGTTTTAAATCAGCACACTAAACAGAAAGGGATGAGGAGATGTAGAAAGATTAATGACAAGATATTTTTAACATGGTAAAACATCAACCAACTGAGGAAACATCCACGACTCCCTCTACAGAGTAAAAAAAAATCCATTAAAACAAATATAGCAGTTATAAACTATATAACACACATGCACACAAATCATACCTGTACAAGTTTAGGAATGTACCCACTGGTGTCCTTATAACTTTTCTGCAGTTCTGATTGTTGATGTTGTTCTCCCAATTTGCTAACTTCACTTTGTTCCAGTCTTTACGTCGACTCTTGTATCAAGATCTTATTACCAATACTTTCTGTGTTGTAGTGTGTAAGTGTTTGTGATGGTGATCTAACACATGCATGTACACACTCACGCTTATTTTTACAAAAAGTCCTAGCAAATTACAAATTAGATCTATATGATGTGGTTTTCAGTTTCTCTCTTCTTAGGAAACTTTGAACCTTATTTGACCTTTAATATTAACCCAGAATCCATGGTTATCTTGCTCAGAAGACGTATCAAGATCTTAATCAATCTCAAGGTTTTGAAAATATTTTTGAGATTGAAAATCACCAAGTGCGATTCCAACTAGGTCAAAGGTCTTTTTTCAAAAGAACTAGAAACATAAAATATTGTTGTTGATTTTGAGTATGAAAACATTTAAAAAAAAGAATCAACAATAGATTTCTCAAGATGAGAAACTATAAATGCAGATCTAGGTGTGATGTAACATAAAATGCTTAGATCTATGATTTCTAAATTCTTAAGTTGGAAACAAGATCTTAACACAAAGAGGTTACAACACGAAACAGCTTAACAAACTAACTCTCAAACTCTCAAACACTCAAGGTTATGTTTGGTATATAACTAGTTTTGAAGAGATTAGGGTTTGAAAGGTGTTTTGGATGATTTAGGGTTAGGGTTTCTAACTCTCTTTCTGGTTTCTCTCTCTCTTCTCTCTACTCTATTCTCTCTCTAGAAATGACAAAATGATAAAAGGTCCTAATGGCTGAGACTAAGGCTCCTTATATAAGGGTCTAAGAAGGTTCGAGAATGAGGTTCAAAATCAAGGGCTACGATTTAGTCTTTAGCTATTGACTTCGATCCAAAGATATAAGAGAAGCGATGGATTAAAACGCATTTGATTGGTTTAAGAGGGATTCACAGGGATTAAGACAGAACGCATGCAAGTTGGTTAAAACAATCCAAAGGAAGGAAATGAGCAAGGCTTATGTCTCACAAAAGAAACACAAATCGAACCGATATCAGGCTGACAGGTGTAAGGCTGAGATTAAAGCTGAAACGCGTGTTTTGAAAATAATTACACAAATACCTTTAAGTCTTTAGCGCTTTCGATTTCTACCCTAGTGAACTTCCATAGATAAAATCATTAATTCAAAATTGCAGATTGACCCCAAAACTTTTAATTCCATTTTTAAATTAGAAAAAAAAAGTTTTAAAAATCATTAAAAATTCACTAAAACTTATTAAAATCCAAATTAAGGGAAATTAGTACATACAATACACACATAACCAATTATATGCAATATGCAATGTAGGAATGCAATAGTAATGTGTGTGAGTGTTGGTAAATAAACCTTGGATCAAGAGGAATGAAATGAAGAGAAGGATTAAGGCTCTATGGTTTCTAAGATGGGACTCAATTTTGTTTCTATTTCCAAACTAGATGAGAAGTTATGCAATAAAGACTCAAGTGAGTCAAGAGTATAAGGTGCTTCAGAGTTTAACATTTCAGGACCTAGGCCGCTTGTGCCACAGCCTTAATAGATCATATTGCCACCATCTCATACTCATTGCTTTTGATTTCCTTAGGATGTTAGTTGTCATTAGCCTGCGTGCCAAATCTATCTTCATTTCTATTGTTACAGATTTATACGAGAGACATGTATATTGTTTTACATTTTTGATTGTTGGGAGTATTAGCATGTTTAGTTTGGAATAGTTGTATATATTCTATTAGCATTTATGATGGTGTCAAACTAGTTGTGAATTTTACTTGTATTGGTTTAATATTTCATTTCAGTATATTTTAGTGTTACGCATACTTAGAATGGTACATAATTGGTATAACTCCTATATTATTTAATTTAGACATGATCAATCTATTATTATACTTTATGGGGTGTCACATTAATAAAACCAAAATATCCCAAATAACAAGAGAGAAACATAAAGGCCTAAAAATTAGGACCACCATAGGGTCTTGGTGCATCTGGATCATGCACCACACACGGAACATGAAAATATGGTGGTATCGGCACATCTTGGACTTTTTGAAAAGTGTAGAGGTCTGTCATCATCATTTGAACCATGCCAAAATCTTGACGATAGTCAGCTTTGTGCTAGTCTTACCTCGCCTTGGACACCATGAAACAAGCATCGATGGACAAGGGAGCCTCCTATTAGACAACTACCTTCTTAGACCTACACATCTCTATCTTCTCGTTAGAATCATCCTTAATCTTCTTCCATTTCTACCCTTCCTTTCCCCAAATGTGACCGAAGCACCTCTTGATATTCATCTTGGATAGTCGTGCGATAGGATCCTTTTGAGGTCATAATTATGCTCAGGGGAACCAAAGTGTAAGAATATACTAGTAATTAAAGTAAGAAATGGGAGGGGGAAAGCCTTGAACCTCTTGATAAATATGACATACATCATTACTAAGAAAATATGGGGAAATTTTATATTCCCCATGTCCTTCATTAATTCTATAGGAAATCTGCATGTTTGTGCCTCACCTTTGAATGGTTCGATGTGATTGCGAATGAGTGCACATTTATGTAGTGTAAAACTCGAGGGAGATCAACCATGTAAACTGACATAAATACTTTCTTCTCCCAAATATGGCCAACACCAAATATTCAACCAACGGGTCACAGCCAAAAGTATCCACATCATCTATCTTCGCAAATGTGTTGAGGTTCGACACATTATTCAGAAATTGGGCCAAATACTTTGGAGTGAATGAAATTTTCACTTCCCTTACGTAGGGATCATACAACACCTTTTCCCTTTTAACACCACTAATAAGACATAAAACATCATCAATAATTATTCATTAATACGCTCATTTTCGTGAGGATTGCATCCCATTCGAACTTTTGTAGAAGAGTACGGGATTCATCAGGGATATCATCCAACACCCATGGGTGATTGACATCCACAAACCATTAAAATATTTGAAAGCACTTGCATTACCAATCCCTTTATCGCCCACATATGAACCTGTCCACACCCTTAGCAGACACACACTTAGTCGAATCATATTTGATAATTTCATCCATGTCAACCTACTAAATAATTATTGGGCAAAACAGTATAAATTATAAAGCTATATTAAGGAATCAAGAGGCGAAGAAGTAAAAATGACACATCTCGATCAACTAACATGTTAATGTGTGTGAAACTATACCACATTTGTGACAAATTAGGCTAACACGTGATAAAGAGTGATAAATACATAAGTGTGTGCTAAATTGAAAAGTAAAAAATAGTTTGGCATTTTAACAAACACTTGGTGTGTACAATGTGAAAGTGGGTGTGGGGTTATATTTGAACCAACAAGGAACCCTCATTTATGAACAAAAGAGTGTATCATCATATGTGTTAGTGAATGATAAATTATACAATAATGTAGTATTTAAAACTGACTTAAAGTGGAGCCATTTTGATTGGGAGAAAATCAAGTGGTTGTGTAAAGACACTGTTGTTGATTGGATTACTACCATATTGAAAAAACCTAAACTTCAACTTCACTTGTTTTATAAGTATAGTGCTGAATTCGAGTATCGAATGCATAAAGAAATTGATTAGAATTCAACTAATTTATTACTTCACAAATAAAAGGGTAAAATATGATCTTTCGTTTTAAAATATACTATACTATAATTAATCTTGACAAATATTGAAGCTAAATTAATTAACAAGAAAGAAATCTATAGGTGAGAATCATATTCCTCACCTTAGACTAATTAGCATAGATGGTTACATGGAAAGAAAATAATTTTCAAGATTAAATCTCATTTGGAAAATTAATAAAACTAGAGTTGTCACCCCCTAAATTATCATAAAATATTTTTTTGAGTTTGGGATCAATAAATACTCACGAAATTACACACAAAAGGTGGAAAATATGGCGCATACATGTTATACTCAATTAAGGTTCCTAGATGCAAAACCAAGAAAAACCTAAGCTATCAAAACTAGACTAAGCCATCATACCATAACAAAGTAACTAAATATCCATGGTGAGTTTAATAATCTCAACCCAATTTAATTATCTTGAATTATTGTACAAGAAGGTGAATAGTAACTTACAAACCCATAATATGAAAAACGTAGTGGAGGGAAGCTCTCAAAAACCAAAGAAGACCCTAAAATATCTAATAATAATGAATGTTAACAAAGAACAACCCCAACTTACTATTTATAGTAAGTGGATTAAAACAAAAAGGAATAAATATATGAAAATCCATAGGAATCGATCAATCGACATAGGGTCGATCGATCGACCTATGTGAATCCGGCTATAATGTCTCCCATCTCATTATAAAACCAAGACGGATCGATCGATAGACCAGGGCGTTCATTTTATCGACTGGTGAAAAACCATCCTTGATGCCTACAAGTCTTCACAAAAATGAGGAGTGTCGATTAATCGAAACTCTCTTTCTAACCCATAATTTTCTTCAAAAGGGAAAATGTTGCTTCGAGGAAAATGACTATAAATTGGTCACACTGTAATGGAATGAAGTATTGTTTGGGGCCAATCGAATCTAAATCAACGAATTACATTTCACGGAGTTCCACCAACCGGGTCATGAAATCAGAATTTAAGAAAATGCCCCTGAAGTTTCACTTTGTAATGAAACTTTGCCAAAATGCAACCAATTTCTCCTCTAAGCATTCCCACGCCTAAAATGCTCAAATAAACCTTGAAACACACACACACACACACACACACACACACACACACACACACACACACACATATATATATATATATATATATATATATATATATATATATATATATATATATATATATATATATATAAATAATAAAGGTTATCCAATAAAAGAGCTTAAATATAGGAATCAACAGACACAATTATACTAGAATGCAGAAGAATAAAAGGGTACAAAATGCAATATTCAAGACTAATCATTTAGCCGTAATCAATTCACAATATTTGCTAAAAGGATATAGTCTTCAATACAATGTGAATGCATGGAAATGGAAGTCTACAATGAGTTGATTGCAAAATCTTCAATCTTGACAAGTTCATCTAACACAAATAAAGGCACGCCACTCATAAAAATAAAGTCTATGTGACTTGAATGACTCAACAACTCAAATATTATGTTAAATATATCTAGGTAACTGATATGAATTACAAAATTACATTTTCAACCTCCCACTTTGGCTATTATGCAAAACCCCTTGAAACCCAAAATAAGCTTGATTACTCTTATGGAACTCACACTTCACTAGACACATAGTGAAAGTAGTAGGAAGGCAATGAACAAAGAATCCAATAGACCAGGGTCATATCAAAATTTGAGTGTGCAAAATGGGTTCAAGTCAAAATCATCAAATGGCTAAAAACCCATGAAACAACAAAAACCGTCACGCAAGCAATAACATGCACAAAAAGAAACTCCCCCTTCTTGGAAATCCTTTGATAAGTATCAATGATGTAAATGAGATAAGACATGTGAAAAGCATGTGCACATGTGAAATATATCAACATCATCTAATATTAAGATATCAAAATACCAAAATGAATAATACAATGTAATAAAGTGTGGCTTACATATAATATCCCAAGTTAATCAACAAACTACTCCTCCATTATAGACATTTTCCCCCTTTTACACAAGTGAGAAACAAAAACTCCCCCCCCCCCCATTCATAAGTGAAAGAAAAATGCACTCCCCCTTTTGACACAATGGACAAATTAATGAAATAATTTTTTCTCCCCTTTATCTTAAGAAATAAATTTTTACCCCCCTTTTAACACATAAAAGTCAATGAGAAGACATATTATAGACGATAAGTATAGCATGGAAACAAGCAAAGTCACAAGACAAAGAGAAACTAGAAAAGAAAAAGCTAGTAAAGCATATGAACAACCATAAGTATATTATGGGAATCAATGAATGAGAATATAGATATGTATCACAATATGAATCTCACAAGAAATAACTAGAAGATGAATGGTATCTATCAAAGAAGCATAAAAACAGTATATTAGATATACATAACATCAAATTAGACAAACGAGATCATATAGTAAGCATGAGTATAACAATATAAGCCCAAGAACATGATACCAATAGAGAATGGAGCAATTGAGGGTGGAATTATGGATAAGACCAAATAATCGGTAAAATGAACAAAGTGTACCATAAGAAGCAAGATAACTCAATGATAAACAAAGAGAAAAGGTATATCACCCATCCACACAAACATCCAAATATCAGTGCATTAAGTAACAAAGAATAAGATATGAATATCCAACACCTAAGTACCTAATGAAAAGATACATCAAGGCCTCAACAAGGAAAAATCAATGGATGTAGAGATACACAGAAAATCTCTAATCTTAATCAAACACATGTGTCAAATGATGTAATGAATAAAATCACATAAGATCAACATGACAATAACAATTATTAAGTATCATGACAAAGGATCTACAATTTAATGACATCACAACTAGGGACATGCAAACTCCCTAAGTTCTAATCATATTTCCCCTAAAGCAAACATCACTCCCCCTAAAGTTATGCATGAAAAAGCAAAGCATAAAAAACATGAAGCATGTGAAACACGATGGGAGTAGGATTACTTTCACAATAACAAGTTATCATGAAAGTATGTGATATCGACATGTGAGGATGAAAGGTGTGAAGTGACATGTGAGATAATGACAATAATCAAATATGTCAAAATAATAAAAATCAATGTAATATCGACAAGATATATCTCAAATCAAATAACCTCACAAGTTATAATCAACAAGATATAGTACCAAATACTAGTCAAGACAAACATACCAAAAGGCCACTAGAGACAAGAAAAGCTACGAGGGACAAGATGTATCAGAGATTGATCTAGCAAGATACTAGTGTGATAAGGACAATCTCAAATCATAAACTCACAGGGATAAAAAAAATCCAATCCAAACTATAATTAAGGTCTCATCACTCACTCTAACTATGTAGGTTATACAAATCTCAGAATACGGTAGCCGACAATGATCTTAGAGAACATATAAATCTCTAAGAATAGACACATTATCTACCATAAAGTCAAATAAGGTCAACATAGAGAATCATGAAATGGTACTACAACCAAGGCAAAATGTACAACAATGCACATTGAGAAAAATGCATAAAAAGGGGTACAACCAACACAAAAGCTGGCTAGAACCAAACAATGTACCAAAAACAGAGTAGCATGTGCATGGTAACAATCACAATCCTGCGAACGGTTACTGTGTGAACAGACACACTTTCAGGACATTCAAATGAAATAAGGAATTTACCAAAAATAACTTAAATGTTTCAGAAGTTCCTAACATGACCTCCTTAATCCCAACACTCTTAATATTAGTAACATGAATGAATGCAAATGCACGAGAATTCAATGAATTTGACTTTAGTAACACAAGTTTGGGATAAAAAAAAAATGCAAAAATAGCAAAATTAATAATTCACACACACATATATACAAGTGCAAACAATAAACGTGTAAAGTGTGATTGTGATTAGGCAACTCATGATCAATTAATTTGATAAATATTTCATTTAAATCTTGATTAAAAATATGAATTAAAAACGCATTTAGCTCAATTTCAATGAATTCAACATCAAAGGCATAAAATTCTTGTCAAATCAATATTTTACAACCTTGTAATATACATCAGGGTGGGATTCATGTGACAAATAAGAATACAAAATTAACATGAATTCACATAATCAAATCATACAAAAATTATAAACGATGCTTAAAAAACAATCTTCTATAATATATCCTTTTTTTTTTTGTAGAAAATGGTAGTTTTAAATCATTTACTCAGTGAAGCATATGTTGATTAACATCTTTGAATGCCAACTAGTTAAGAATTTTCATTTTTAAAAAGCTATGCCCTATCTTGTTTTTCATGCCGTTTTAAGATCTTGTCTTATGGATATTTTTTTAGCATATTTTAGGTTTTTCCATTTATTGACTTTCCGAAAACCTAAATGAAACCTACCCCAAAACATTTAAATTTCCAAAATGGGTTTAATCACGATAGCCATATCCATTATCAATGCTTTTGAAAACGGTAACCTTTTATTTCGTTTCTATTAAGAAACTCACAAAATCTCACATATGGACCAATGGAATACCAATAAAATCTAGGGATTTGATAATTATCAAATTAAGCACTAAAATCAATATACACACAATAAACATCATACGCAACAAGTGACATGAGTGAGCTCAAGTAGTGTAAAATCAATACCATAGATTTTAACAAATTTTTTAATCTTGATTTATCAAATGAATTTCAACCAAACAATTAAATCAATCAACATTTTAAATCAAATGGTTTAAAATTCACTTTTAATCATCATTTACAATAAATCAATCATCAAATCTATAAAGTGAAATATTTAACCACATATCACAAAAAGAATAAACAAAAAATATTTTTGGATTTTTGAATAAGAATGATGCATGTATATACAAAAATTATTTTTAGTAGAGAAACACAACATAGAAATCAAATGCATGAAAAATGCACATATGCTTGAAAATCTCACCACACTGAATTTTCCCCACAAATAAAGAATGCAATAGGAATGGAAATCCATAAGAACCTAGTCATCTTAGCAAAAACTATACCTAGATAGTGATGGATTCCATCCCTAGGGTCAATGGGAGGAGTAATAACACTTTACTTCAAGTTCAATACTCTTTCTTGGTGCATTACTAGGCAAGCCACTACCTACCCTCAATTTTTATCTCTCATCCCTCCTTAAATTCTTTTGCTTCGTCTTTGGAACTTGAGTGCACTGTCGAGATCTAGACTTAGGAATATTATGTCTAGTCTCACCCCTATTTTACATTTTATTATTCATCATTCTTGTCAAATCATCTACTTTACCTCTAAAGTGATCGATAGGATCTCTAAAGAAAAAGTATATTTTATTGTCAATAAAACTGTAATTCTCCATCTTAAGTATCTACAAACTTAATTTATATGGATTTATACCCTACAAAATGTATAATAAGAAACCTTAATTTTCACACTCTTCTTTGCCACTTGAGGTCCCAAATTACCATTTTCATTTTTTTTGTTTGAAGCAAAATGGTAAGTGTTGTAGCCTTAAAATATTAGGCCACCTGGATCAATAAAACAGTGACAGCTGTCCACATCATCTTGAAGCTTTCCACAATGGGTAAAAACTGGTCGGCTCAGATATCTTGTGGTCAGCTGCCCTTTCGACCAGAGCTAAGAAGTTGAACCATCTGACACACATGGGATATTCAACAGTCACCATGCACATGCACGTGAAAGTCGTCCAACTGCATCTTATTATCTAAAGGTGTAAATGCTTAAAGCTATAAAAGCATTCCACCTCTTGAGTTTCCACTTACTATAAATATATCATTTCCCCCAACTGAAGGGACACGCTTGAACATATTACCTTTATGCTAAACCCTTTATTTGTAACATGATGATTATAACTAAACCCTATAATATTATTTCCCCGTGGATGTATGCTCCATTCCTGAGATGAACCACATAAAAATCTTTGGTGTCTTTCTTTATATATTTTACTTTTCTCTTTTATCTATGATTATAGGTTTTTTAACTAAGAGTTAAGATAAATAATCTAAATTTAAATATCAAAAGATTGGCGCCATATGTGGAAATGACAAGTCACTGTTGAAGTATGAAGGAAGCTAAAAAAACTTTTCGGTGTATTTTTGTGTCTTTGTTGCAACTCCTCTTTCCATAAAAAATCTTCACAAACCTATAAGAGTAGAACAAAACTAGAATATAGCAGTAAGTGAGGTATCTATCCAAATCTAAGGGTGAAACACAAAATTGGAGAGGACATATATAGATTCATTTGTATTTTATTATTATTTTCCTATTTTTGGTATTTATATTTTTTATGGATTTTTCAGGGGATCAATAATTAACTAACTGTACTAATTTTTAAAGTACTAACTAACATGTAAAAGCTAATTTAAGAAAAGTGAGATAAAAAAAATTGTACTCATAAGTAAACTAACCAAATTGGACTCATGAGGGCTTCAAAATTTCATCCCGTAAATGGGAGATTAGCCCTCAATAATCATTATCCAAAAAATATAAGATAAACAAATGAAGCATGAGATGATTAAAATAAAAGTAAAAAGAGAGGAATAGATCAAACCCATTTAAGCCTTGAATTGAAATGGAATCTTCAATTACATCAACAATATCTCAATTGCAATCCCTCATTAATGTATTTATTGAATCTAAACTAAAACCTAGAAAATAAAAATAAAAAGGATAGTGGATGAATTCATAATGGACAATTAAATAATAAAAGAGATTTGATAAATATTGCAAATCCTAACATTATAAAATTGTACATTAGAACTCACCCAAAGAAATAAATTCTAGATCATTACTTTATATTGAGATAATTGCTAACAATGCAAAATCTCAACATAAAAAAATGGGTTAGAATTTACCTTCCATAAGGGATGAATTCAACTACATCAATCTATTTTGAAATAATTTCTAAAAATGCAAAAAATCATTATAGAGGGGTCCTAGAGATAAATTTTACTACACACCTCTATGTTGAGATATTTGCTAAAAATACAAATACTCAACATAGAGGGATGGAGAGAATATTATCACACAAAGCTTAAAAATTAAATTTGAGATCCTTGTTCAAATGGTCTTCATCTCCTTTAAATAGAAGGCATGGAGCTAAGGGTAATTTGGGTAGGGATTAAATGGACATGAGGGGTGTGAGGATAAGTTGGGGTTAAAATAGGCAAATGCACAAATGTGCATGGGTTGTGTGAAGCCATGTGGGAAGTGGGGTAATGAGGTAATGGCTATAAAAACAAATCAGATTTGTTAAAACGGGGTCGGGGATAAAATGGGTATAAGTGGGTTAAAAGATGTTTAATACATGTGAGGACATTATTTTGATTTTTGGTTCATTTGAGTTTTGTCTTGATAAGTACAAATCGTGGCTTTTTGGAGAAATGGGTTTTTTGTTTTCAAATGGGTTTGGGGTCGGGGTCAGTTTTTGGAGGTACCCAGATCGGGTTTAGGTGTGAGGGTTGGGCACCAGGTTGGTTTCCGCGATTTATGGTTTCGTGGTTGGGTATTTTGGTTCACGGGTTTGCGTCGCGATTTGGTGACGGTATTGGAGTGGAGGTGGGTGACGGGTTCATGGTTTATAGCCGCGGTTGGAGGGGACAACGATGGGGTCGGGTAGGTGGCGAGGTTGGGTAAATACGTAGGTGGTTTTCGGGTTACTCCGGTGGGTGTTCTGGGACTGGGTTGTAGCGCCGACGATTTTTTCGCCGGTAGGTGAGGATGGTCGGCTGGAGTTGGTTTCTGGGTAGCTTCGGATAAGGGTCCGGGTTATGATTGTGGAGGTTTTGAGGTTTAACTGGAAGTAGATGTGGGTTTTTGGCTATGGTGTGTTAATGGAGGTTAGTGAGGAGAGATAAAGTGGTTGATGGGTTAAAGGTTGAAGATGATGGGGAAAGGATTATGTGTGGTGAGGGTGTGGGTTAATGGAGGTTTCGAGGAGAGAGAAAGAATGTTGGGGAAAAAGATGAAGAGGGGAGTGTTGGTGTGTGGTGAGTTGTAGGAAATTAAGGTGTGGTGTAGGTGAGGTGTATGGGATAGGGTGAGAGTGGAAAGGTGTTTGTGTGTATGTATTGTGTAGGATGTTTGTGTGTGTGTGTTTAATTTGTGACCCCTAAAAAATAAACTAAAACTAAAAAATAAAATAAAATAAATATTTTACTAAACTAAAAAAATAAAAATCAACTAAAATAAAAATGAGACGACACGACACACTATACAAATTCTAAAAAAAACTAAACACAATTAAAATAAAAACTATAAAAATAAAAACTAAAAAAATGAAATAATAATAAACTAACTAAAAACTAAGAAAATAAAAGAAAATATAAAAACTAATACACGGCGTGCAAAAAATATAAAAATCCTAAAAATATATACATGATTTAATAAAATAAAATAATAAAATATACTCTAAAAATAAAATGACACAAATAAAATAAAATGGGACAAACTAAACACACACAGTTCGGGACATGTTTAGGTAGGTTTAGGGTAGGCTAGGGTATGGGACAAGGGTAATTAGCTCCATAATCCGCACAATTGCCTTGAAATATGCGTTTGAACACCGCAACATGCATTCGACCTACAAAATAGATAATAAAACGCATAAGACCCAAATTGTCGAGAATTAGCATCTAAAATACGTCTATTCAGGGTATAAAATGTACACTTTGCTAGTCCTCGAGCAATAAGATAAAGATAAAGAGAAATATAAGTAACCAAAAGTGTACCACTTTCGCGGGCATTTGCGATTGCACTTAGCTTGTGCAACAAGCCTTTAAACCTATAGGTTTCCTTATAGGACGAGTTGTGTCTCGTGAGTGTTTGCAGGGAAAATACCCACAAAATTCTTATTTGCAAAGACGGTCTATCTCTTATTAGACATAAAAATGATCACACAATCCATTATGAAGGAACTATTTTTGAGAAATACAAGCTAGAATGTGTAAATAGTTTAGCTAAGTGAAAACTCAAGGCATATCCTTCCTAGAACTCAACGTGTGTGGGGTGAATCATTCAAAACGGGTTGAGTATCACAGAGTAATTCCTAGATTACCTTTTCGGAATCAACGCTTCAACTTCAAAATCTCACGGATATCTCTCTCTCAAACGAACTCTCGAGATTAGGGTTAGTGTATCGCTCTTGTGTGTGAGGAGGTGAGTAAATGTAAGCAAGTTCAAATGTCTCACACACATATAAGAAAGAACATACATTAAGAAAGAAAAGTGATCTCATGAAAGCTAATCATTATAGTGAGAACGTCGAGTTATTCACCACGTTGACTTTCATTTGCCCGAACACCTAGGGAAAAACATGTATGATTGGGTGAGGGGGAAATGAAATTGGAAGGATATGATGATGTGGGTAGGATATGATGGATGTGTGAAATGATGGATGTAAGATGGATGGATATGCGATGTGTGAGAGGATTGTTCTACACTTTGACGAACAAATGTCTTTATTTCTTAACTGCAACTTTCTCTTTTTCTTCTTTTCCAATTACTCATCAATGTATGAGATAAATCTGCTAAAAATACAAATAACCCCAACATAGATTTGTATTTAATTTTTCTCCATCTGAATCGACTTTGGGAGAGATATTCACTAAAAATGCAAACACTCTCTATGACAGATTCTCTCTTTTTTTAGTTTATTTTTTTCTTTTTTCTTGCTATTTTTCTATTTTTGCTATTTTTCTATTTTTTTTCTTTTTTTCTCTTTTCAAACCAACAATGAAGATATTTACATTTGAAATCACACTCTTTTCTCAAAAATTGATGGATGAAATATAAATGGAGATGATAGGTGAGGGTGTGGGGAATATGTGTGAATAGGGTAGAATATGGGTGAAGTGAATGGTAAATGGTATGTGTATGGATGAGAATCTAGTATTCGGGACAAATTTGAAGACACGTGTTTCTTACAACTCGAAAAAGATGTCATTCTCAGTGATCAAGCCAAAAATGAAGAATAATGAAATCATATAACAATTAAAGTGCGGACCCAAAAGAAGTTGAATCAACTTGTGACTCAGAGATTGCGTAAAACTCTCTGAAAGGGTGAAAGGAACGAATCTCACAAGCGAAAGTCTCTACTAGTGATCCTTAAGGTTCTCTTTAGAATTGTAGTACTCTTCAACTCTAAACCGTATTGACATGAGAAGTGCGCAAATTTTGTTGACTCTAGAAATTCATGGTGCAACATGCATTGGGACGTATTACATAAGCTATTTATAAAAAGATAAATCCTATAGCTTGATTCCTAGACTTAAAATATGGATGATTGAAAATTCACATCAATGGTTGAGATGAAAGAAACTGCACAAAATTTTAAAAATCAGGTTAAAAAATTAAAAAAATTCAAAAGAGGTACGATTTTGATAAAATTTCCCACCCCCAAACAAAAAGGAACATCATCCTCGATGTTAGGTAAAATGATTTTTAAAATTGAGAGCATAAGGTAGAAAAGAGATTACCAGAATCAACCGCTCATGAAGTGGGTAGATGTAGCCAAGAATAAACTTGAATAAGAAGTGAGCGAAAAAAATGTACAAGTCTATAGCATGGTAAATCATTGGGTGGTGTGACACACCACCCCCAAACAGGATGAGACTAGTACCAGAAATGCGAGCTGCCTCCCAGTAGAGCTAAGTTTAATGTCTTCAGCCAGACCGAAGGGATCTCACCCTAAGGATAGGATCGATGAAAGCGCGGGGCGGCAGAAAATTTGGGGTGATGAGAATCACCCCCAAAAAAGACTGAAGCGTCAGTCTTGTTGGATAAAGGCTAAAGATGGTCAATGCACTTGTATAGCAAAATGCATTACGCAATGCAAAGCATCGGTGGACCATAGGTGGGTGGGTATTAGGGTAAGGGTGAGGGTTATGAGGTATCGACCACGGGCCTTGTTGAGATTAAAGGTGAGGGCAACTAGGGCCCTATAAGCATGGTGCTCAAGTTGGTGAGGAAGGAAAAATGGTTTGGTAAGTTGAATCGAATGGGCCTCAGAAAAATCACACGACTTTTCTATGAATGGGTGATGATAATGGTCATTCCGTGACATACCAGGGAGTTGTCGATGGGAAAAATAGACACCACAAGATAGTGGCGGGAATGGAATAACAAGCTCGGTGTCACGGAAGTGGATAGTATTACCACAAATACTCTCGTGAATGATGGAGGATGGTTTCAGGTGAGGATCTAAAAATGTAGAGGGAAACATAAAATGTGTAAAATCAAGATCCAAACCAGGTGGTGGGATAGAAGAGATAATGGGTGGGTCGGGTGGGATAAACGGTGGAGGAAGATGATCCAACTCAAGCGTGGGAGACATAGAATCATTGGGAGGAGTAAATGAATACTCACAAGGAATTGTGATTTCTAAAGATGGAGTGGTCAACTTCTCCATAATAGTAGCATCGGTGAATGTGGTGGATGGGTAAGACGAGGAACCAAGATCTAAGATAGAGGAATCACTAGAAATATCAGGCTCAAAGGGAGCCATGCATGGGGGGACATCATCCATAACCGGATAGTTAGGAAATCTCACGAATTCTATCGCGGGAAAATGGTGAGCACTTGTAGCCGGAGCTAACCTAAAAGAAGTCTTGCTTATTAAAGGACATACTAAAAAGAAGTATTGCTACATGTAATGCTTTCAGTCCTTTTTCTCCTCTTGGTATGGGAGACTTATAGGAAATTCCACTCAACATCGCCAAAGGACATGAGGCATTATTGGAAACCGTGCGGTAACTTTCTCAAACGCTTCAAGCTAGATCCATTGCTACCCCATCCAATAGGAGGGAAATACCACCTCCACCTCCTACGGATGATAGAATGAGATCTAGATATTCCAGATCTTAACAAGATGATTCCTATCGTTTGAGAGTAACCTCTTCACTCCAATCCACTGATTACTATGACGGGTGATCTCTCACTCTAAAACGACCGAGCATCTTGGAGAGGCTGAGCAAAGCCTCCACTTTCGATCGCTTGGGACCCCAAGCAAGTAGAGTTTACCAAAGGGAACCCTTCAGGTCAAGAGATTTCGGAGAAAGGTCTACTAAATCTAGGGTTGGTATACGAGTGTCTGTGCATGCTAAGAAAACTTCTTAGGAATAGATCTCAGCACAAACACATGGTAGAGATGCCATAGCTGCTTCAGCCAAACTAATCCGAAAGATCACCTTAAAAAGGATCGATACAACAATTGGAATATCGTTTAGGAGAAATAGACAAGTCCAAAAATACCTTGCAAAGGAGCTTTGTGAAGGGATCTCTTTTTGTTCCAACCATTGTGAATTTCCCCACACCATCCAAATTCAAGCCACCCATTCTCACTCCCAAATATGATGGTAAAACCGATCCCATCCTCCATATTGAACAATATCAGACAATAAATGATATTTATTTAGTTCCAAATGAGATGCGTTATCGATAATTCTCAAGTATCATCATTGGATATGCACACATTCGATATAATATTCTTCCTCAAGGATAAATTTCTAGCTTCGATCAGCTCGCCGAGTTATTCATCAACAATTTTTTCTTTGGAGCCAAACCCATCAAGAGGGTATCTCACTTAATAAACATCCATAAGTGACCAGGGGAAACCACTCATGAGTATATAATAACAATGAAAAGTTAGACACGGTGGATTATGAAGAGACGACCACTATCATTGCTTTAATGAGAGGAGTGCTCCTTTAGAAGTTATACTATGCATTTGCCCAAGACCCCCCCTAAAACCATGACTGAGTTGATGGATAAAGCTGGAAAATTATGAATGTAGAGGAGGATATGGCTACCAAGCAAGCTCAAGGTGTAAAAGTCGATATTCATAAGAATTTTGACAAGAAGGAGAAAAAAGATAAGAAAGCCAAAAAAACCTAAAAACTATGAGGAATGCACTCCTCTCACTGTTGGCGTGCATCACATCCTGGAAGAAATCAAAGGAAGCAGATCCCTCAAATGGCTCGGAAACCTAAAGTCCCCTCCTAATAGGAGAAACAAGTCAAAGTACTGTGAGATTCACAAGGACCATGGGCACACGACTGACAACTTTATTGCTTTGAAAAATGAAACTGAGAATCTAATCCAGCATGACAAGTTGTCCATGTTCTTTGACAGGTCAGAAGAATGAGAATCCATAAGGTGATCAGAATCTCCTAGCAAAAGATGAGATGACAAGAAAAAGGTTGAGATAATGATTCAAAAGATGACCCAGATTTGCCAAAAGAACCTCGGGAGCCTAAAATTGAGGTGAAAATGATATCTTTTGGCTATCATTTTATTACAGGAGGATATGCCAGTAATAAAGATGAGATAGTTGAACGAAAAGCCTATTTAAATGAAGCCAAAGCATGTTCTTACATTCAGTAGATTAACTTATTTGATGATATTGGATCGGCCAATGTAAGTAAATAAAGACAAATTGGTGATTTTTTTCTCGAAGAATGACCTGTCAAGAGTACTCTATCCCCATGATGACCCTTAGGTCATCACCACAAGAGTACATGAGGCAAGGGTGGATAGATTCTTGAGTGAAAATGGTAGTTTAGCCGATGACATATTTTATAATTATTTCCACAATTTGGGATTATGCGACAGACTTATGATAGGCCTCTAATAGGCTTCTTGGGTGAAAAAGTATATCCATTAGGGACTGTTAAGTTGGATGTTTTGATCAGCACATAGCCAGCTAATAGGAATAAAAGGATTCATTTCTTTATTTTAAACAAAAATGTCCGATCAGCCTACAACATGATCTTTGGTAGGCTTGGCTTGCAAAAAAACTAAAGCAGCACCCTATACAGTTCACCAATGTCTAAAGTTCTCCATTAATTACGGGGCTAACCTTATTATAGGAAATCAAATTGAAGTTAGGGAATGCTATTATGCTTTAGCTAACTAAAAAAAAGTAAAGAAACTTACTACATCTACCAAATTAAAACCTTATACCCCCGCGAGGTGGATAGTTTAGCTAAAGTATAGGTTGTGGTGGCCACATAAACAATTTTCTTAGATGACAAAAGACTAAAAAAAACTTCACACATTGGCTCAACTCTGGAACCAACCCTCAAACAAGAATTTTTCAATTTTTTGAAAGAGAGAAAGAGCATGTTCGTATGGAGCCACTAAGATATGTTAGGAATTGATTCAAAATTTATATTCCACGAGATGAATATCACCAAAGATGCCAAGCCGATCAAGTAAAAGCGACGAGTATTTAGTGTTAAGAAGAACATAACTATCTAAGAAGAGGTGAAAAAGCTTCATAAGGCAAATTTCATTAAAGATGTCAAGTACCCAAACTGGTTGGCTAATGTAGTGATGGTAAAGAATAAGAACAATAAATGGCACATGTGTGTTAACTTCATGGATCCTAATAAAACTCATCCGAAGGATCATTTTGCTTTGCGCAAAATTGATCAACTAGTCGATGCCACGACGGGACATGAATTACTCTACTTCACGAATGCTTATTCAGGACATAATAAAATTAAAATGAAGCCAAAGGATACATAAAATACATTATTTATCACTAGCCGATGTACTTACTACTATAACATTATGCCTTTTGGGCTTAAAAGTTCTAGATCAACATAGCAAAAATTATTGAACAAGGTCTTTGAGGAGAAGATTAATAATAATAAGGAAGTTTATATGGACGATATGCTAACTAAAAGTAAAATAGCTTTCAAACACATCAAAGAATTAGGATAAACATTCGACCAGCTGAAGAAGCATCAGATGAAACTTAACCCAACCAAATGTGTATTCGACATATAAGAAGGGATGGTTTTTGGATTCATTGTAAATCAAAGAGGAATTAAGGCCAATTCACAAAAAATCAAAGCATTGATAGAAATTCTATAATCCTTGTTCAATAAAGATGTGTAGAAGTTAACAGGAAGAGTAGATACGCTCAATCGATTTATCTCTCGAGTAACTGATAAATGCTTACCATTCTTCAAGGTACTTGGTAAAACCTTCGAATGGAATGAGGAATGTGAAAAATCTTTTCAAGAATTGAAGAAATATTTAGGATCTCCACCACTACTTTCCCATCTAGTCATAGGAGAAAAATTATACCTAAACCTTATTGTATCTGAGTCAGTTGTCCACTCATCCCTCACCCCAACTAGAAAATGAAATTCAGAAACTAGTGTATTACACCATCAAGACTTTTAAAGGGCGAAGATTAGATATCCTCACCTAGAAAAATTGACTTTAGCACTTATTGAATCATCCGAAAGAATGATGACCTACTTCTAAGCACATACCATTGTGGTCTACGCAGATTTACCACTACGCCAAGTTATCCATAAACCAAGAAGATCAGGGAGATTGATGGCTTGGTCAGTGGACTTAGGTGAATATGATATACTCTATGAGCTCTGAAAAATATTGAAAGGGCATGATATAACTATTTTCGTAGAAAAATTTACCTACGAAGAAACCACAGTTGATTATGAGCCCATTAAGGGGAAACAGGACGAGTGGACTTCTTTAGGAGAGAGCTCAAAGTCGAACCAAGATGAACAAACCTCTTCAGAAGATAGTTCTAAACTGGACAAATTGATATCATATGCTACCCAAGACGTTGCCAAAAAGTATGAATGACGCGACTTAATATTTGTCTCAAAAGTGCGTACAATCTAGGCTCAAGTGCAAGCCTGTCGCTCAAGTAATAAACCCGATAAGTCGGGATCGTATCCACAGGGATCGAGATTGCCAAATAGTAATAAGAAAAATTATTAAATCTTGAAATGATTTCGTAAAAGAAACGAAAAGATGATAAAAAATTGGGAAAATTTATATTAAAAAATTACTTAAGAAAAACAAACTGAAAAGTGCAAAAGAAATTAGATCTGACAAATGGGAGAAAATAGGGTAGGGTACAATCCCTCAATCCTTAACAAATTACCGTATAGAATACTAGAATTGTAAATTAAAATTATTGACTAGATCCGGTCTTTATACATTCTAAGCATTACATATATGAGGGATCTAGCCCGCATCATATGAAATCAAAGATAGATATAAAGCGGTGAATGAATCCAGTCTTTATATATTCTAAGCATTACGTATATGAGGTTCAAGCCCGCACCATACGAAATCAAAGGTAAATATAAAGCGGTGCTTTCACGATTCAATCAATATTTTAATTTAACCTCTATTTTCTACATAAATAATTTTCCTTGGATTGAGTTCATGTACCCCAACCCTTGGGAATTTAGCTACTCATGATTTGGTTCAAGAATAAATTCACACACAAAATTATGGATCTACAAGACATGGGAAATAATTTGCAAATAATAAAAATAGAGAATGGAAAGATATTACTTGAATTCAGCAACAAAAATGGAATTGGAATCCAGAATTTCTTACAAACTAGGGTTCATGAAAACTCTTGAAGGAATAGAAAATTTGCTCTCAAAATCTAACCCTAAAATTCAATCTAGCACTTCTAACCTACTCCTAACCTAGCCTCTCTCTAGCAACTCCCCTTGAAAATGAGGTAGGGCTTGGTCTTTTATCGCACCAAGTTTCATGAATTTGGCATCAAATTTCGCTTGTGGCACAAGTTTTCCAAGAGTTGCACTGCATTAAATGCATAATTAATTACAGAAATCCGCACATCTAGACTCTTCATTATCGCGCAACTTCAAAACATCGTAACTTCTTCACCGTAGCTCGGATTGAGGTGCCGTTTTTTCCAGTATTCTTGTAATTTAGAACTCTTCAACTTTATAGTTGGCCCCACCTACGGACTAAGGCTGTAAAATTACGAAAATGCCCTTCAACTCTCCATTTCTTGGTTTCTTTCACTGTTTTGAGCTCTCCTTCGCACTAACTTGCGTGAAATACCTGTAAAACACATGAGAAATACACAAAACACGAAATACTTACCAAAAGGGGTTAGTAGAATACATTTGAGACAAATCCAAGCTACTTACACTACACGGGATCATAAAAATACTGAAATTAAGGGGATAAATGTGAAGAATATGTGCCTAATCACACCCCCTAACTTAGAACTTTGCGCGTCCCGAGCAATGTAAATGAAATTAGTCAAAATTCTACTCTTGAAAATTCTTTTATTAAAATAAAATTCCACTTTCGCAGGCAAGTGATTGCATTTAGCGTATGCAACAAGCCTTTAAATCCCTAGGTTACCCTAGTAGGACGAGTTTTGTCTCGTGAGGGTTTGCAGTGAATACACCCACAAAATTCTTTATTGACTCAAATAAAGATCAAAATACTTAAAAATTGATCAATATAAACTTTTCGAAAAATACTCACCATAAATTCATATTCAAGTGTCTCAAACCGTAGTGTGTGTGTGCAAAGCCAAAAATTAAACCTCAAACTTCCACCGATTGAGCATTACGTTACTTTCTGAAAATTCGTTTTGATTCAAATTCTTACGGAATGCTCTCACAAACGAATCACTCGGATTGTGGCTATTTTCTCTCGGTATGCATGATATAAAGAGTAAATATAATGGACACAAATTCATGCATACAAAATTGAAAAGAAGGAAATATATGGTGAAAAGATCTCATCATCGGAGTACAGTTATTTGGAAATGGGAACATCACCTCTAATTCACACCATTTAATCTCTCATATTATCTTTTCATGTCTTAGCTCTCCACGCGGTAACCAATTTCGCCATTCGGACTCGGTTAGGACTTTTTGGGGTTAAAAGGTGTAAAGGGTAAAAATGGGAATGGATGGAATGTTCGGAATTGGAAAATGTCTTTATGATGTCCATTAGTGCTTTTTCGGGCATTTGCTCATTTTTATCTTTCTTTTTCTATTTTCTTTTTTTCTTTTCTTGCTTTTTTTTTTCTTGAGCATTGTTTTTTTCTATTTTTCTCTTTCTCCTTTTTATTGCACAATTTGGACTTAATTGATGAATTTTCTCAAATTTCACAATTCCGGGCTATTTGGGTTTTTCGGGTTATCAAACGAAAAGATAAATTTTATTTGGCTCAACTTGGGTTGCAAAGGGATAATTTTTCACAACTTTTTTATGGCTAATATTTTTGGGTTTAAACAAACGAGGGCCTACTTCATTGTCCAAATTGCTAATCGCATTACCATATGCATCTCGAGATTAATTAAGTTTAGTGATATATTTAGCACGAATTTCGAGACAACATTTCACACATTTCCCATAACCGATCAAAACAAAGGATTGAGATCATCAACGACTTATTAAATTGCTGAAAAGAACTTTGAGTTAATCATAAACTCGGATTTATTTAAAAACTCATAAAAAATTGAAAGGCTCGAAATCTCACCGGGTTTGGACTAATCTCCACATTTATTCGTAAAGTCGTCAATTTTCTTTCAATTTCCATCTTCGGTCAATTTTGGCTTAGTGCAATTGAGAATTTTACAATTTGAGACTTTAAATAGAGCAAAGGTAATATTTTTGAAAATTTAAATTCTAATTTTTATTTATTTTGAACAAAAATATTTTTGGCTTTTTTCAAAATTTTTCAATTTTTTTTTCAAAACACACTTGGAAAGAACATGTGATCGAATCAATGAATCTAAACAATAAATGGGAAGAATATCCCACACCCCCTAACTTAAATGTTGCATTCTCCTCAATGTGAATCAAGAACACAACATAAAGAGAGGAAAAGAAAGATATTACCCAAATGGAGCGATCCCTGATGAGTGCGAGTCCATTGAATCTACAAAACATGTTAGAACCAAGCATAGCAAAAATAATAACAAAAACTTTAACTAATGACACTACACTATTAAAAACGGAAAGAAAAAGAAAAAGAAAAAAAACTAATTATGTACAACCTACAATTTGAACGGCTAATAAATCATACACTAGAAGTCGAAAAATTTGTGGGTCCACCCAAAATACAATTTGACTTTGAGGGATTAATGGTGTACCCTCATTAGGATGCATGCCTCCCGAAAAGTAAGAATTCCGTTTGAAAAACGGAAGGCATGTGAATAGTTTAAAAAATGAACCATCACCAATTACAAAATTTAGGGGGATAATGAAGGATTTTGGTGCATAAGAGGACAAGTCCCATTGGGATCCAAGAAATATAGAATCACGTTCCAAAGATTTTTCAAGTAGTATGGGGAGAGGGGCACACAAAAAGGAACAATCCATATTAGAAAACAATTTAAGCATAGAGTGCTTGTCCTCATAAACCGGAAAATGATCCTCTTGTTGCGTAGCACGTGTGTTGGTCTCTAAGTCGGACGATATTTGAGTCGTATCTTCAAGTACCTCCAAAGACTCAAATGGTATGGCTGAAGGTTTGGGAAGGAGGAATGCATCAATTCTATTGTCCCACTCGCTTTCGTCCAAATGACAAATTGAGGCCCAGAAAGATTGGACTTCATCAGTAAGGCTTGCATCTACCTGTCCAAACTCGCGCTCAAACTCTGCTAGGCTAAACTCCTCTAGCTCTCTCTCTTGCTTGGTGTCCTCAAAAATTTTTCCCTCAAAATTTTCAATTGGATCTGGTGGAGTGACACGTCTAAGTGTGTGGCCCGTAAGATGAAGCATCTCAAAATAACATTCCCATACAAGAAGCGGATCAACATCCTTAAGACATTCATCCAATTCTTGTGATGGATTTAATGGTTCGATAATAGTGGGGACACAAGGAGACAAATGATCCTCAACCTTAGTAGATTTTGCAATATTTATAATTGGTTGAGATTCAAAAGAACTTGGATCAATTTCAATGATTTCATTCTCAAAAGTATTAGGTGAAGCGCAAGTCTCGACCTTTTCTAAGTTGTCCAAATAATCATTCAACTCCTTGCAAGTTGCTATAATTTTCGACTCGAGAACAGCACGGCCATCAGATTGCTTTTTTAGATCAAGTAAGAGTTCTTCCAAAGTAGGCTTTCTTGGTTCTAGCACCTCGAATTCCTCATTTGGTTGAAAAATTACTTCATCTTAAAAACTATCGAAAAAAAAATCCTCATTGGGTTCAAATAATGCATCTAACTCTTGCTCCCAATAACGATTTTTTTCGCGATATTCTTTTTCAAGTCTTTCTTCTTCAAGCAATTGATTTTGATAAATTTGGAGTTTCTCAGCACTAGGCTTGTATTTAATATAATCATCTTTACTGATATTGATCCAATGGTCATAAGTCTTGAGTGCCTCCTCTTCCTCACTATTAGCATAACAATTAAAGCCACCAAAAGAGTTAAAATAAAACATTTCAAATAGGGCAATTCAAGAACGTGACACCCATTTTTTTTTCAATTTTTGTTATATATATATATATATATTTTTTTTTTTCTTTTCGAAATCACTTGTAGATAAAATAACTTTCTTAAAAATCTAACAATTTCAATCCCCGGCAACGGCGCCAAAAACTTGACGCGACTTAATATTTGTCTCAAAAATGCGTACAATCTAGGCTCAAGTGCAAGCCTGTCGCTCAAGTAATAAACCCGATAAGTCGGGATCGTATCCACAGGGACCGAGATTGCCAAATAGTAATAAGAAAAATTATTAAATCTTGAAATGATTTCGTAAAAGAAACGAAAAGATGATTAAAAATTGGGAAAATTTATATTAAAAAATTACTTAAGAAAAACAAACTGAAAAGTGCAAAAGAAATTAGATCTGACAAATGGGAGAAAATAGGGTAGGGTACAATCCCTCAATCCTTAACAAATTACCGTATAGAATGCTAGAATTGTAAATTAAAATTATTGACTAGATCCGGTCTTTATACATTCTAAGCATTACATATATGAGGGATCTAGCCCGCATCATATGAAATCAAAGATAGATATAAAGCGGTGAATGAATCCAGTCTTTATATATTCTAAGCATTACGTATATGAGGTTCAAGCCCGCACCATACGAAATCAAAGGTAAATATAAAGCGGTGCTTTCACGATTCAATCAATATTTTAATTTAACCTCTATTTTCTACATAAATAATTTTCCTTGGATTGAGTTCATGTACCCCAACCCTTGGGAATTTAGCTACTCATGATTTGATTCAAGAATAAATTCACACACAAAATTATGGATCTACAAGACATGGGAAATAATTTGCAAATAATAAAAATAGAGAATGCAAAGATATTACTTGAATTCAGCAACAAAAATGGAATTGGAATCCAGAATTTCTTACAAACTAGGGTTCATGAAAACTCTTGAAGGAATAGAAAATTTGCTCTCAAAATCTAACCCTAAAATTCAATCTAGCACTTCTAACCTACTCCTAACCTAGCCTCTCTCTAGCAACTCCCCTTGAAAATGAGGTAGGGCTTGGTCTTTTATAGCACCAAGTTGCATGAATTTGGCATCAAATTTCGCTTGTGGCACAAGTTTTCCAAGAGTTGCACTGCATTAAATGCATAATTAATTACAGAAATCCGCACATCCAGACTCTTCATTATCGCGCAACTTCAAAACATCGTAACTTCTTCACCGTAGCTCGGATTGAGGTGCCGTTTTTTCCAGTATTCTTGTAATTTAGAACTCTTCAACTTTATAGTTGGCCCCACCTACGGACTAAGGCTGTAAAATTACGAAAATGCCCTTCAACTCTCCATTTCTTGGTTTCTTTCACTGTTTTGAGCTCTCCTTCGCACTAACTTGCGTGAAATACCTGTAAAACACATGAGAAATACACAAAACACGAAATACTTACCAAAAGGGGTTAGTAGAATACATTTGAGACAAATCCAAGCTACTTACACTACACGGGATCATAAAAATACTGAAATTAAGGGGATAAATGTGAAGAATATGTGCCTAATCACACCCCCTAACTTAGAACTTTGCGCGTCCCGAGCAATGTAAATGAAATTAGTCAAAATTCTACTCTTGAAAATTCTTTTATTAAAATAAAATTCCACTTTCGCAGGCAAGTGATTGCATTTAGCGTATGCAACAAGCCTTTAAATCCCTAGGTTACCCTAGTAGGACGAGTTTTGTCTCGTGAGGGTTTGCAGTGAATACACCCACAAAATTCTTTATTGACTCAAATAAAGATCAAAATACTTAAAAATTGATCAATATAAACTTTTCGAAAAATACTCACCATAAATTCATATTCAAGTGTCTCAAACCGTAGTGTGTGTGTGCAAAGCCAAAAATTAAACCTCAAACTTCCACCGATTGAGCATTACGTTACTTTCTGAAAATTCGTTTTGATTCAAATTCTTACGGAATGCTCTCACAAACGAATCACTCGGATTGTGGCTATTTTCTCTCGGTATGCATGATATAAAGAGTAAATATAATGGACACAAATTCATGCATACAAAATTGAAAAGAAGGAAATATATGGTGAAAAGATCTCATCATCGGAGTACAGTTATTTGGAAATGGGAACATCACCTCTAATTCACACCATTTAATCTCTCATATTATCTTTTCATGTCTTAGCTCTCCACGCGGTAACCAATTTCGCCATTCGGACTCGGTTAGGACTTTTTGGGGTTAAAAGGTGTAAAGGGTAAAAATGGGAATGGATGGAATGTTCGAAATTGGAAAATGTCTTTATGATGTCCATTAGTGCTTTTTCGGGCATTTGCTCATTTTTATCTTTCTTTTTCTATTTTCTTTTTTTCTTTTCTTGCTTTTTTTTTTCTTGAGCATTGTTTTTTTCTATTTTTCTCTTTCTCCTTTTTATTGCACAATTTGGACTTAATTGATGAATTTTCTCAAATTTCACAATTCCGGGCTATTTGGGTTTTTCGGGTTATCAAACGAAAAGATAAATTTTATTTGGCTCAACTTGGGTTGCAAAGGGATAATTTTTCACAACTTTTTTATGGCTAATATTTTTGGGTTTAAACAAACGAGGGCCTACTTCATTGTCCAAATTGCTAATCGCATTACCATATGCATCTCGAGATTAATTAAGTTTAGTGATATATTTAGCACGAATTTCGAGACAACATTTCACACATTTCCCATAACCGATCAAAACAAAGGATTGAGATCATCAACGACTTATTAAATTGCTGAAAAGAACTTTGAGTTAATCATAAACTCGGATTTATTTAAAAACTCATAAAAAATTGAAAGGCTCGAAATCTCACCGGGTTTGGACTAATCTCCACATTTATTCGTAAAGTCGTCAATTTTCTTTCAATTTCCATCTTCGGTCAATTTTGGCTTAGTGCAATTGAGAATTTTACAATTTGAGACTTTAAATAGAGCAAAGGTAATATTTTTGAAAATTTAAATTCTAATTTTTATTTATTTTGAACAAAAATATTTTTGGCTTTTTTCAAAATTTTTCAATTTTTTTTTCAAAACACACTTGGAAAGAACATGTGATCGAATCAATGAATCTAAACAATAAATGGGAAGAATATCCCACACCCCCTAACTTAAATGTTGCATTCTCCTCAATGTGAATCAAGAACACAACATAAAGAGAGGAAAAGAAAGATATTACCCAAATGGAGCGATCCCTGATGAGTGCGAGTCCATTGAATCTACAAAACATGTTAGAACCAAGCATAGCAAAAATAATAACAAAAACTTTAACTAATGACACTACACTATTAAAAACGGAAAGAAAAAGAAAAAGAAAAAAAACTAATTATGTACAACCTACAATTTGAACGGCTAATAAATCATACACTAGAAGTCGAAAAATTTGTGGGTCCACCCAAAATACAATTTGACTTTGAGGGATTAATGGTGTACCCTCATTAGGATGCATGCCTCCCGAAAAGTAAGAATTCCGTTTGAAAAACGGAAGGCATGTGAATAGTTTAAAAAATGAACCATCACCAATTACAAAATTTAGGGGGATAATGAAGGATTTTGGTGCATAAGAGGACAAGTCCCATTGGGATCCAAGAAATATAGAATCACGTTCCAAAGATTTTTCAAGTAGTATGGGGAGAGGGGCACACAAAAAGGAACAATCCATATTAGAAAACAATTTAAGCATAGAGTGCTTGTCCTCATAAACCGGAAAATGATCCTCTTGTTGCGTAGCACGTGTGTTGGTCTCTAAGTCGGACGATATTTGAGTCGTATCTTCAAGTACCTCCGAAGACTCAAATGGTATGGCTGAAGGTTTGGGAAGGAGGAATGCATCAATTCTATTGTCCCACTCGCTTTCGTCCAAATGACAAATTGAGGCCCAGAAAGATTGGACTTCATCAGTAAGGCTTGCATCTACCTGTCCAAACTCGCGCTCAAACTCTGCTAGGCTAAACTCCTCTAGCTCTCTCTCTTGCTTGGTGTCCTCAAAAATTTTTCCCTCAAAATTTTCAATTGGATCTGGTGGAGTGACACGTCTAAGTGTGTGGCCCGTAAGATGAAGCATCTCAAAATAACATTCCCATACAAGAAGCGGATCAACATCCTTAAGACATTCATCCAATTCTTGTGATGGATTTAATGGTTCGATAATAGTGGGGACACAAGGAGACAAATGATCCTCAACCTTAGTAGATTTTGCAATATTTATAATTGGTTGAGATTCAAAAGAACTTGGATCAATTTCAATGATTTCATTCTCAAAAGTATTAGGTGAAGCGCAAGTCTCGACCTTTTCTAAGTTGTCCAAATAATCATTCAACTCCTTGCAAGTTGCTATAATTTTCGACTCGAGAACAGCACGGCCATCAGATTGCTTTTTTAGATCAAGTAAGAGTTCTTCCAAAGTAGGCTTTCTTGGTTCTAGCACCTCGAATTCCTCATTTGGTTGAAAAATTACTTCATCTTAAAAACTATCGAAAAAAAAATCCTCATTGGGTTCAAATAATGCATCTAACTCTTGCTCCCAATAACGATTTTTTTCGCGATATTCTTTTTCAAGTCTTTCTTCTTCAAGCAATTGATTTTGATAAATTTGGAGTTTCTCAGCACTAGGCTTGTATTTAATATAATCATCTTTACTGATATTGATCCAATGGTCATAAGTCTTGAGTGCCTCCTCTTCCTCACTATTAGCATAACAATTAAAGCCACCAAAAGAGTTAAAATAAAACATTTCAAATAGGGCAATTCAAGAACGTGACACCCATTTTTTTTTCAATTTTTGTTATATATATATATATATTTTTTTTTTTTCTTTTCGAAATCACTTGTAGATAAAATAACTTTCTTAAAAATCTAACAATTTCAATCCCCGGCAACGGCGCCAAAAACTTGACGCGACTTAATATTTGTCTCAAAAATGCGTACAATCTAGGCTCAAGTGCAAGCCTGTCGCTCAAGTAATAAACCCGATAAGTCGGGATCGTATCCACAGGGACCGAGATTGCCAAATAGTAATAAGAAAAATTATTAAATCTTGAAATGATTTCGTAAAAGAAACGAAAAGATGATTAAAAATTGGGAAAATTTATATTAAAAAATTACTTAAGAAAAACAAACTGAAAAGTGCAAAAGAAATTAGATCTGACAAATGGGAGAAAATAGGGTAGGGTACAATCCCTCAATCCTTAACAAATTACCGTATAGAATGCTAGAATTGTAAATTAAAATTATTGACTAGATCCGGTCTTTATACATTCTAAGCATTACATATATGAGGGATCTAGCCCGCATCATATGAAATCAAAGATAGATATAAAGCGGTGAATGAATCCAGTCTTTATATATTCTAAGCATTACGTATATGAGGTTCAAGCCCGCACCATACGAAATCAAAGGTAAATATAAAGCGGTGCTTTCACGATTCAATCAATATTTTAATTTAACCTCTATTTTCTACATAAATAATTTTCCTTGGATTGAGTTCATGTACCCCAACCCTTGGGAATTTAGCTACTCATGATTTGATTCAAGAATAAATTCACACACAAAATTATGGATCTACAAGACATGGGAAATAATTTGCAAATAATAAAAATAGAGAATGCAAAGATATTACTTGAATTCAGCAACAAAAATGGAATTGGAATCCAGAATTTCTTACAAACTAGGGTTCATGAAAACTCTTGAAGGAATAGAAAATTTGCTCTCAAAATCTAACCCTAAAATTCAATCTAGCACTTCTAACCTACTCCTAACCTAGCCTCTCTCTAGCAACTCCCCTTGAAAATGAGGTAGGGCTTGGTCTTTTATAGCACCAAGTTGCATGAATTTGGCATCAAATTTCGCTTGTGGCACAAGTTTTCCAAGAGTTGCACTGCATTAAATGCATAATTAATTACAGAAATCCGCACATCCAGACTCTTCATTATCGCGCAACTTCAAAACATCGTAACTTCTTCACCGTAGCTCGGATTGAGGTGCCGTTTTTTCCAGTATTCTTGTAATTTAGAACTCTTCAACTTTATAGTTGGCCCCACCTACGGACTAAGGCTGTAAAATTACGAAAATGCCCTTCAACTCTCCATTTCTTGGTTTCTTTCACTGTTTTGAGCTCTCCTTCGCACTAACTTGCGTGAAATACCTGTAAAACACATGAGAAATACACAAAACACGAAATACTTACCAAAAGGGGTTAGTAGAATACATTTGAGACAAATCCAAGCTACTTACACTACACGGGATCATAAAAATACTGAAATTAAGGGGATAAATGTGAAGAATATGTGCCTAATCACACCCCCTAACTTAGAACTTTGCGCGTCCCGAGCAATGTAAATGAAATTAGTCAAAATTCTACTCTTGAAAATTCTTTTATTAAAATAAAATTCCACTTTCGCAGGCAAGTGATTGCATTTAGCGTATGCAACAAGCCTTTAAATCCCTAGGTTACCCTAGTAGGACGAGTTTTGTCTCGTGAGGGTTTGCAGTGAATACACCCACAAAATTCTTTATTGACTCAAATAAAGATCAAAATACTTAAAAATTGATCAATATAAACTTTTCGAAAAATACTCACCATAAATTCATATTCAAGTGTCTCAAACCGTAGTGTGTGTGTGCAAAGCCAAAAATTAAACCTCAAACTTCCACCGATTGAGCATTACGTTACTTTCTGAAAATTCGTTTTGATTCAAATTCTTACGGAATGCTCTCACAAACGAATCACTCGGATTGTGGCTATTTTCTCTCGGTATGCATGATATAAAGAGTAAATATAATGGACACAAATTCATGCATACAAAATTGAAAAGAAGGAAATATATGGTGAAAAGATCTCATCATCGGAGTACAGTTATTTGGAAATGGGAACATCACCTCTAATTCACACCATTTAATCTCTCATATTATCTTTTCATGTCTTAGCTCTCCACGCGGTAACCAATTTCGCCATTCGGACTCGGTTAGGACTTTTTGGGGTTAAAAGGTGTAAAGGGTAAAAATGGGAATGGATGGAATGTTCGAAATTGGAAAATGTCTTTATGATGTCCATTAGTGCTTTTTCGGGCATTTGCTCATTTTTATCTTTCTTTTTCTATTTTCTTTTTTTCTTTTCTTGCTTTTTTTTTTCTTGAGCATTGTTTTTTTCTATTTTTCTCTTTCTCCTTTTTATTGCACAATTTGGACTTAATTGATGAATTTTCTCAAATTTCACAATTCCGGGCTATTTGGGTTTTTCGGGTTATCAAACGAAAAGATAAATTTTATTTGGCTCAACTTGGGTTGCAAAGGGATAATTTTTCACAACTTTTTTATGGCTAATATTTTTGGGTTTAAACAAACGAGGGCCTACTTCATTGTCCAAATTGCTAATCGCATTACCATATGCATCTCGAGATTAATTAAGTTTAGTGATATATTTAGCACGAATTTCGAGACAACATTTCACACATTTCCCATAACCGATCAAAACAAAGGATTGAGATCATCAACGACTTATTAAATTGCTGAAAAGAACTTTGAGTTAATCATAAACTCGGATTTATTTAAAAACTCATAAAAAATTGAAAGGCTCGAAATCTCACCGGGTTTGGACTAATCTCCACATTTATTCGTAAAGTCGTCAATTTTCTTTCAATTTCCATCTTCGGTCAATTTTGGCTTAGTGCAATTGAGAATTTTACAATTTGAGACTTTAAATAGAGCAAAGGTAATATTTTTGAAAATTTAAATTCTAATTTTTATTTATTTTGAACAAAAATATTTTTGGCTTTTTTCAAAATTTTTCAATTTTTTTTTCAAAACACACTTGGAAAGAACATGTGATCGAATCAATGAATCTAAACAATAAATGGGAAGAATATCCCACACCCCCTAACTTAAATGTTGCATTCTCCTCAATGTGAATCAAGAACACAACATAAAGAGAGGAAAAGAAAGATATTACCCAAATGGAGCGATCCCTGATGAGTGCGAGTCCATTGAATCTACAAAACATGTTAGAACCAAGCATAGCAAAAATAATAACAAAAACTTTAACTAATGACACTACACTATTAAAAACGGAAAGAAAAAGAAAAAGAAAAAAAACTAATTATGTACAACCTACAATTTGAACGGCTAATAAATCATACACTAGAAGTCGAAAAATTTGTGGGTCCACCCAAAATACAATTTGACTTTGAGGGATTAATGGTGTACCCTCATTAGGATGCATGCCTCCCGAAAAGTAAGAATTCCGTTTGAAAAACGGAAGGCATGTGAATAGTTTAAAAAATGAACCATCACCAATTACAAAATTTAGGGGGATAATGAAGGATTTTGGTGCATAAGAGGACAAGTCCCATTGGGATCCAAGAAATATAGAATCACGTTCCAAAGATTTTTCAAGTAGTATGGGGAGAGGGGCACACAAAAAGGAACAATCCATATTAGAAAACAATTTAAGCATAGAGTGCTTGTCCTCATAAACCGGAAAATGATCCTCTTGTTGCGTAGCACGTGTGTTGGTCTCTAAGTCGGACGATATTTGAGTCGTATCTTCAAGTACCTCCGAAGACTCAAATGGTATGGCTGAAGGTTTGGGAAGGAGGAATGCATCAATTCTATTGTCCCACTCGCTTTCGTCCAAATGACAAATTGAGGCCCAGAAAGATTGGACTTCATCAGTAAGGCTTGCATCTACCTGTCCAAACTCGCGCTCAAACTCTGCTAGGCTAAACTCCTCTAGCTCTCTCTCTTGCTTGGTGTCCTCAAAAATTTTTCCCTCAAAATTTTCAATTGGATCTGGTGGAGTGACACGTCTAAGTGTGTGGCCCGTAAGATGAAGCATCTCAAAATAACATTCCCATACAAGAAGCGGATCAACATCCTTAAGACATTCATCCAATTCTTGTGATGGATTTAATGGTTCGATAATAGTGGGGACACAAGGAGACAAATGATCCTCAACCTTAGTAGATTTTGCAATATTTATAATTGGTTGAGATTCAAAAGAACTTGGATCAATTTCAATGATTTCATTCTCAAAAGTATTAGGTGAAGCGCAAGTCTCGACCTTTTCTAAGTTGTCCAAATAATCATTCAACTCCTTGCAAGTTGCTATAATTTTCGACTCGAGAACAGCACGGCCATCAGATTGCTTTTTTAGATCAAGTAAGAGTTCTTCCAAAGTAGGCTTTCTTGGTTCTAGCACCTCGAATTCCTCATTTGGTTGAAAAATTACTTCATCTTAAAAACTATCGAAAAAAAAATCCTCATTGGGTTCAAATAATGCATCTAACTCTTGCTCCCAATAACGATTTTTTTCGCGATATTCTTTTTCAAGTCTTTCTTCTTCAAGCAATTGATTTTGATAAATTTGGAGTTTCTCAGCACTAGGCTTGTATTTAATATAATCATCTTTACTGATATTGATCCAATGGTCATAAGTCTTGAGTGCCTCCTCTTCCTCACTATTAGCATAACAATTAAAGCCACCAAAAGAGTTAAAATAAAACATTTCAAATAGGGCAATTCAAGAACGTGACACCCATTTTTTTTTCAATTTTTGTTATATATATATATATATTTTTTTTTTTTCTTTTCGAAATCACTTGTAGATAAAATAACTTTCTTAAAAATCTAACAATTTCAATCCCCGGCAACGGCGCCAAAAACTTGACGCGACTTAATATTTGTCTCAAAAATGCGTACAATCTAGGCTCAAGTGCAAGCCTGTCGCTCAAGTAATAAACCCGATAAGTCGGGATCGTATCCACAGGGACCGAGATTGCCAAATAGTAATAAGAAAAATTATTAAATCTTGAAATGATTTCGTAAAAGAAACGAAAAGATGATTAAAAATTGGGAAAATTTATATTAAAAAATTACTTAAGAAAAACAAACTGAAAAGTGCAAAAGAAATTAGATCTGACAAATGGGAGAAAATAGGGTAGGGTACAATCCCTCAATCCTTAACAAATTACCGTATAGAATGCTAGAATTGTAAATTAAAATTATTGACTAGATCCGGTCTTTATACATTCTAAGCATTACATATATGAGGGATCTAGCCCGCATCATATGAAATCAAAGATAGATATAAAGCGGTGAATGAATCCAGTCTTTATATATTCTAAGCATTACGTATATGAGGTTCAAGCCCGCACCATACGAAATCAAAGGTAAATATAAAGCGGTGCTTTCACGATTCAATCAATATTTTAATTTAACCTCTATTTTCTACATAAATAATTTTCCTTGGATTGAGTTCATGTACCCCAACCCTTGGGAATTTAGCTACTCATGATTTGATTCAAGAATAAATTCACACACAAAATTATGGATCTACAAGACATGGGAAATAATTTGCAAATAATAAAAATAGAGAATGCAAAGATATTACTTGAATTCAGCAACAAAAATGGAATTGGAATCCAGAATTTCTTACAAACTAGGGTTCATGAAAACTCTTGAAGGAATAGAAAATTTGCTCTCAAAATCTAACCCTAAAATTCAATCTAGCACTTCTAACCTACTCCTAACCTAGCCTCTCTCTAGCAACTCCCCTTGAAAATGAGGTAGGGCTTGGTCTTTTATAGCACCAAGTTGCATGAATTTGGCATCAAATTTCGCTTGTGGCACAAGTTTTCCATGAGTTGCACTGCATTAAATGCATAATTAATTACAGAAATCCGCACATCCAGACTCTTCATTATCGCGCAACTTCAAAACATCGTAACTTCTTCACCGTAGCTCGGATTGAGGTGCCGTTTTTTCCAGTATTCTTGTAATTTATAACTCTTCAACTTTATAGTTGGCCCCACCTCCGGACTAAGGTTGTAAAATTACGAAAATGCCCTTCAACTCTCCATTTCTTGGTTTCTTTCACTGTTTTGAGCTCTCCTTCGCACTAACTTGCGTGAAATACCTGTAAAACACATGAGAAATACACAAAACACGAAATAATTGCCAAAAGGGGTTAGTAGAATACATTTGAGACAAATCCAAGCTACTTACACTGCACGAGATCATAAAAATACTGAAATTAAGGGGATCAATGTGAAGAATATGTGCCTAATCAATGAAGATCAGAGAAAAAAGTTATTCAAGCAAGGATTTTTGAATGATGAGAGCCTTGATGAAGAAATTCCTATCTGGAAGTTGTACGTTGACCGGTCTTCCACTTCCTATGGCATTGGAGCAGGACTAGTTCTTAACATCTTTGATGATATATATGTGTAGTATGCCCTTCGTTTTCAATTCCAAGCTTCCAACAATGAGGCAGAGTATGAAACATTGATTACTGGGTTAGAACTCGCTTTGTCATTGGGCGCTGATCAAATAGTCGCTCATAGTGACTCTCAGTTGATCATTAATCAAGTTTTAGGGTTGTAGACACCCCATTTTAATACCCCCTAACCTCTCCTTAGGTCCCTATCACCTCCCTTCACCATTACAAACCCAAGTCATACCCCGGGTATTGACCTAAAGGCCAATGGGCACTCCCAGGCTCCATTTGACCAAAAGTTAAACTCTTCATCTCGAATGAGACTGAATGAATCTTCGAAGGGCACTGAATCCCCTTTACAACGGTCCATCCTTTGCATAATTCTGACTTACGGTGCGAACGAACGACCCATTTTCCCCCGAAACTTGATCAGGAGGTCACCAGACACTCCCAGGCTCTATTTGACCAAAGTCAACTCTTTATCTCAACCGATACTGAATTAATATTCAAAGGGTACTGAATCCCCTCTCCAATATTCTATCCCGTTCATAATTCGGACTTACGGTACGGACGAACGAACGCTCCGTTTTACTCCAAAAGGTCACCGAACGCTTCTAGGCCCCGGTTGACTAAAGTTAACTCCCCAAACTGGATCAAACTCTTTGGAATCTCGAATTACATCTCCTAACCTTTCTAACGGTCCTCCCAGTGTGCGATTCTGACTTACCATGCGGACGACCAATCCATTTGCGCCGAAGTTTCCTCATCCAAAGGACCGACGAACGCTTCCGAGCCACATTTGACCCAAAATCAGATCTCAGACCTTGGAGTAGTCCAAGGAATTTCAAAGGTCTCTGAAATATATTTCCAACGGTTCACCCCGTGCGCGATTCAGATCAACAGTTCGCGCTCTACGATCGATTTTTCGAAGGAACCTAAAAGACATTGCCAAACGGTGTGTGCCTAAACACACCTGCCGATTTGCAGGACCAGGGCTATGCCGATCGGTAATGACCTAGGCCTATAAAAATTAGGTCCTAACCTCATTCCAAAAAAGAAAAATCAGAGATCCATCATTCTCAGCAAGCTCAGAAAACCCCTCTCGAAATCAGCGTGATTTTTACATCCAAATCCCTTTCCAACCTTCACCTTTCATCACTTTCTTCATCAAACTTGGTGAATTAAGTACCCTCCATCATCACCCAAGTGCAAGGGCTGCTCTCCAACATCCAAGATCAAGCTCAAGATCTTCAAGAAGGTCCAACTTTCTCAACTCTCTCTTCAAATTCTCTTAAATTCGCATTAACTTGTTTTATTACTTAGCTCTTTTATTCTCTTATCTCACATATCCTAATATACTTTTTATCTAGTATTATTTCACATCTCTTATTTTCATATAAATAAAACCCAAAAAAACAAGAAAAAAAGGAGTTTCTCATAAATTCCAAACGGGAATTCTCATAGTCTTCTCACACTTTTCTCAGAACTAAAACACTTTCTTACACACACACACACACACACACACACACAAATAAGAGAAGTTATTGGTTGGATTCATGGGATAAATGCCACCCCTGATTTTGCATATGAACTACGTGGACTTTGATGCCTCTATAGGCTACGTAGGCATCTCGGGGTAAAACTTGAGACTCGAGTCCTTTTCCTACTTTTTTCCTACTTTTTCCACGTTCTTTAAATTTAACTCTCTTAGATTCTATATATTTACATATACACATATTTGTTCTTAGTGGCATATTATTCCACATGCGTTATCATTCCGCTATAATGATCGACGCTAGGATAATTGCATAAATCCTATTTTCTAATATTATTTTTTAGGAACATTCCTATGGATGACACTCTTTATCTCTTCCATGATACAAGTCGATGATTCCTATCTCCGCTACGTATACACATGCACACACATCACAAGGAAATAAAGGAAAATAATAACAACCCATGAGAGATCGTAAGGGCAGAATGGGTGCCTAGCACCTTCCCGTTTCGTAACATATCCACCGTACCCTTTTCGAATCATTTTGGTTTCGTATGTATATGTATGTCTTTGGATGCCGTCCTTCGGGATGGATACCTTTTCTTTTGTCTGTTTTAAGTAAAATAAACTGAAGACTCCATCTCTCTACATTTTTCACCTCATCAATGACATCGGCCAAAGCGCTCCCAAGAGGGATGCGCGGGACCAAGGATCCTCTCCTGTCGCGAGGATCGGGGATGGCCACAGGGGTTATATGGAGTTATAAGAGAACTGAGGACAAGATACCTAGACAAAACTTAAAGAACCATACTTATTCACATATTAAGTATTGTTTATATATTCTATAAATTAATTACAAATCATTTTGGTTAACAATGTGTTACATCCTTATATGTATTACTTGTATTTATATATCATTCTTGTTGAACATGTGTTATATGTTCATTATTTTTATGGCGAGTAGTTGGGAAAAATCGTAATCAGATGAATTTATGTATATGTTGGGTTGTGAATTTGGGTAAAATAATTATACCTAAAATGTGTAAATTTAATCTTAATAAATATGTTAAATTAAGATATTTATATTTTTATTATTGTTGGAGGATGCATAAGCATCTCTTAGCCAAACACCATGGATGGGGTGTGCTTTAGAGCTGCATTTTTGTCTCTTATTCGAGGAACTAGGGCATGGACTCGTTGGTATATTAAGCCTTTTGTTATGGTGCGTTAAACCATTATGGAAGAATTGTACAAGGTCAAAGAAGATCTCAAGATGCTAACTAAGAAGTTCGACCATGTCAGAATCTCTGAAAATTACATGGACTACACCCATATGTCTCCTTATCCTAAGGCAACGTTACCCGAGAAGTTTAAGATGTCGAATATCGAGAAATTCGGAGGAAGTGGACCATCGATTGTTCATGTTTGCAGTTATCACCGTTCCATGACTCTCCTAGGGTCTTCTGAAGAAGTGATGGCCCAATTATTTCTACAAACTTTGAAAGATAACGCTCTCCGATGGTTTTTATCTCTTGAGTAGTCCAGAATTCGTAACTGGGAGGATTTAGCCCGAGAATTAATGTCGCAGTACAGATACAATGAAGAGCTTGAGGTCACACGTCGCGATTTAGTGATGCTCAAACAGAACTCGGGGGAATCAGTCAGTAACTTCATAGCCCGATGGAGGGAAAATCATCCATTATGACCAATTGGCCATCCGAGGAAGAACAAGTCAACATATTGAAGAAGAACTTCTTGCCCTATGTTCGAGCAACCATGGAAGGACAATATTATCCCCACTTCCGAGCTCTCAGAGGAGCAGGAGTAAAAATCAAGGAAGGTCTTGCTAAAACAGAGGTTGAGCCAAAGAAAGTGTTCGGACAGTTCACCCCCAGAACATATGATAAACCTGCCACTGCTGCAGTCTCAAACATCAACAACATCTCTCAACCAACCACTTCGTGGGCATCAGAAAGCCGCCTTGTCCCAGTCAGAAAGTTTATCAAGACCTGTTAAGCCAAAACCTCATCAAACCCTTGGATCCTCGTCCATTGCCCAATCCACTTCCAAGGAACTTCAAGGCAGATGTCCATTGCGCCTTTCACCAAACTGCTGGCCATACCACCGATCAATGCTTTCACCTCCGAAACATAATCCAAGGTCTAATTGACCGGGGTACCATTACCCCACCAACCAATCCTAAGACAAACACTACTCACAATCCACTCCCAAATCATACCAATGTTGACTTCCTAGAATGGGACCCAAAATTTGATCCCTTAACTCAAATCATACCCATACACTCTCCCAAACCTCTCCAAACTTGCCCATATTTCCTCCTACACCCAGTTAGCCTCGCTGATCAGGCACTGTCACTCCTTACCAGAGCATGCATCGTTGTCCGTACCCATTTTGAAAATGGATGTATGGAATTATCACAAGCATTAAACCAACTCATAGAGTTCGGGCTAAAATTTCCCTTACAGATGATCATTGATTACCAGAGGTTCAGTAAGCTATTCTTGGAAGCACGTAAATGGTCCCGAGAGTCAGATAATTGGGTGGTACCAACCGATGAAGTCAACCTAGATGATGTTATCTAGATCATGGCAGGGTTATTCAGGCAAAATAATAATATCTGCAGTATGACCGAGTTACTTGATACTCTGAAGTTACAAGGACACCTGATCCCTTCACCCTTACATATCCCCACAGAGTGTGAAGACCTGTATGAAGAATCCATTGAAGTTGTGGAATGCATTGAATTTTTATGGAATGATAGAATTGTTGCCACCAAATGGGGGGAAGAATTTGAAAATTCAAGTGAAGAGCAAGCTTCAGAGAAAACTGGCCCGGTAACCGACATGTGTGGGGTGATATCATTTGAGGAGCTCCTAGAAGAAATAAATAAGGTAGCAAAACAACCCGAGATCGACGAAGAAATAGGGTTCATGTTCTTCCCTTCTTCTGTAAATCACATGACCAGATCAGGGAGGTATTACGAGATCCCAAGCTCACTACCAGCCAATGATAAGGGGAAGGGCGTTAAAAACCTTCCTATGCTAGAAATAACCCTCGAGGAGAGCAAGATCCTCGATCAACTGAAGAAAAATCAAGCTAACATCACTCTATGGAGGCTTTTCATGTCTTCTCAGTTGCACAGAAATGCTTTGATCAAGTTGTTCACTGGACCCACAGTTCCTCCCTCTACTACACCAGAAAAAGCGATAAATTTAGTCAGATCCTTAACCTCTACCCGAATGCTATCCTTCTCTGAAGAAGAAATCCCCAAAATTGGGCCAAATCACAATCATGCACTCAATATCTCCGTTAAAGTTATGGGGAAAATCGTACCACTCTCTCTTGTCGATAATGGATCCGCCTTGAATGTCTACCCATTGAAGACCTTCAAATGCTTAGGACTGAAAGAAAGTGACCTTGCTCCAACTTCCGCTGTTGTACGTGCCTATGATAATACTCGTCTAGAATTGATGGGATCCATAAAGCTTGTAATAGGGGTTGGCCTTATAAACTCTGTCGTTGAATTCCAAGTTATTAACATCCCAACTTGTTTAAGCCTATAACTCGAACGACCTTGGCTCCACATTATCAAGGGTGTGTCTTCCTCACTCCATCAAAAATTGAAGTTCTTCACCCACGGATGAGTCATCACCATCTTGGGCGACGACGACAATGCCGAGGGTGCAAGTACCAACAATCCAATCCTTGAGATACAATACGGGTCAAATGATATGCTCCTATTAGGATTCTGAGTTGAGCCACTCCTACTCCCGGTAAGGGACGATTTTAAAGAAAGGGTTTGTCCAGAATACGACCCTTATGTCAACGTCAATGTGATTAAGATGTTTAGAAACACGCACTTCATGCCCAGACTGGGGATAGGACAAAGACAGCAAGGGACACTTGATCCCATTAAACTGAAGAAAGCTTTACTTCCTTATGGTTTGGGGTATCAACCATCAGAATAAGAGCTCAAAATGATCCGCCAGTCTCGACCAAAGAGAAGACTAGACTATATCCAGACCATCTCAGATGACTCCTTGAATGGACGATTCATCAAAGAGGGCAAGGATTTTCCCTTTTGAGGCTTTCTAGAACCATGGTATGACCATACAAACAAAAAGATGAAACTCGAAATGGAGATCTTTTTCCATGACAACTACCCATGGGTCGAAACTTTCCAACACCATGTACAACCGCTCATCAAAGATACTGAAGAGATTGAGAAAAGTGACTCCAAGGACTCATGTAACTTACAGACACTGGGGTTGACACTCTGCATGGTTCATTCAGGCACTACATCACTGGATCCATCCCACCTGATTAAAGCTGCTGATACACCTCTCCTCAACTAGCATGTTGCGCCAGTTCTACCTGTTGAAATCTCACCTAACCCCAATGTTTACCCCATTTCTTCTTCTGTTATCTATCCTTGCTCAAATGTAATCGAGACCTCCTTTGATGAGGTTCTCAATGCTGTTTTTCCTATCAATGAAATAAACGAAGATTTTGAGTATCTTGTTGTGCCTTACATTAATTGTTTAGATTCTAATCAAACTTTTGATGACGATTGTTGATGTAAAAAACTAGATTGATCTAATTATTCAATCACAGATAAATAAATAAGACAAAGATTTTAAAGTGGTTCGGCTAGGAATAAAGCCTACATCCACTGTTGTGTTATTGCTGAGTGTTTGCAGAATTCTTGATTACAAGTTCTATCAAAAAAATTCCCCTCCCTTTGAATGAGGGTGATACAAGGTATTTATAGCCTTTAGGCTGTACATGAATGGGTTGATACATTAAATGATATACATATGAAAGGGTAATACATTTAATGCAGCGTGTGCGTCAAGATGATAAATATTCAATGAATGGTTGAACTGTTGATATTCTGGCAATTAATAATACGACCGAGATGCAGCTCGGACCGACTTAGTTGCTCGTCGCTCTAGAGTTCCTCGGAGCGCTAGAGTACCTCGGGGCACTGGAGTTCCTCGGTGAATCCTTGTTATTCGGATAGAACATGAGTTGGTCGGGAAAATGAACTTCCTCGTTGCTATTGTGCCATGTAGATTGACACGTGCCTTCGTATTATTGGTCCACATCAGCATATTAATTTTGGTATCAACAGAAGCCCCCAATGTTTCATATTTCGAACTTTGAGGAGTATGTAACATTCTTTCTCGGTTTATGGCAATATTGAATGATCTTCCTGGGTTTTAGGAGCATTTTATTTGAATTTATTTCTAAATTCAAAGAATCCGCCTTTTTTAAGAACGCTTCGATCTTAGTGCCCTTTTTGTCCTTTTAGCCGCCGGAAGTTCACTAGTTTATTTTTCGTAATCATTTCCTTCGCCGCTTCCCAAGGCAAAGTATTTAAACTTCTTAGGTAACCTTACCATCTTCTTCTTTTTCCAATTTCTTGCATTCAAGCTTTCTATTCTCTCCTTCTCTCTTGTGCCTTCATCCTTGTTTCGTTCGTTGTCAACATACCTCCTTTCTTCCTGTAAGATCTTCTTCCTTTCTTTTGTATCTCTTTTATTCAGTATGGTTTATATTGTGGAATCTGTTGAGAAATTTCGTTCCGATTTTTCCATTCCGTCCTGGGTAACTCTGGAGGTTCTTTCTGAGCCTTTAGATTATTTTCGATTGGCTGAGGGACATTGGTTCCCCAGTCTATTCATTGCTGAATGTGGATTTTCTTTTCCGCCAAATCCATTGTGTCTTGAGTTTTGTCAGTATTTTGACCTTGTCCCTGCAAAAATAGCCCCCAATTCATGGAGAATAATTAATGGGGTGTACAAATTAAATCTAACTCATGGGACTCGTATAGGGATCCCTGAAATAATGTACTGCTATAGATGGGCCGTTCTAGATAATATTTATTATTTAAAAACTAGGTTTTTGAATAGAGCCCTTGTAGTTAACCTCCCGGATGCAAATAGAGATTATTTTGAACATGGGGTGGTTATTAAAAATTGGCAACATGCCCCTTTAGTTGGAGATGGTGTATACAACGGTCCCAGATGCCCCCCATATGGCAATGGGATAGGTTTATTTTTCATTTTATTTCTTTTCTAAATTTACGAATTCTTTATGTTTGATAAAATGTATGACTGATATTTTATCATGTGTTTGTTTGCAGTTGATAGTAAAAGAAAAACTCCAAAGGAATTAGAAGTTAATATCAAGCATCTGAAACTTATCTGGGGTTTGCATAAGAACGTTGCAGACGAGCACATCAGGTCTGCATCATATTTGCTATAGTATAAGAGCTATACAACTTCTTATACTGCTCGCCCTGTTGAGCCTGCTTCAACTCCAGAGGATTCTTCTTCAGATTCTCATCTTCCTTTAAGTCAGAGAATGGGCAAGAAAAGAGCTCCTCCTGCTCTATTTGATGACATTTCATCTGCTGCTGAGGAAAAGAAAAGTAAAATTGATGTCCCAGAGGGGACTAAGAAGGTGGATGTTGCGCCTTCAAAAGCTACCGAGAAGCCCCCAGTGGCCCCGAGCAAGAAAGTTGCTCCCGTGGAAGTGATTACTATCTCTCCGACCAAGAGTTCTTCCTTGATTGAAGCTGCTGAGGTCCCTTTGAGGAGATTGAGGAAATCATCCCCAGTCATTCTGGCTGAAACTGCCTCCTCTTTACCTGCTGGTGGTGTTGGTGTTCCAATCATCATTCCTCCGAGCTCTGCAATGAGCTCGGTAAAAACTTGGATCATACCCGAGGTCCAAGGAATTGATGAAAAAATTTCTAGGGATATGCTGACATCCCTAGCTACTCGTCATCTTGCTTCAGTTAATATCTCATACTCTGGGTTTTCTTTCTTTCTCTGAATTCTTGCATTTTTGTATTGACTTTACTGTTTTTCTCATCTTTCAGCTGGTGAATTGTTTCAATAACATTGTGAAGAAAGATGAAACTATTAAAGCTTCAAGCTCCTCGTCTGGCGTAGAGGATGCTCTGTTGGGTTTGACCCAATCCTTGAAGGAATCTCGCCAGCAGTATAATGAGGACAAGACTGTTTGGGAGAAAAAGTTGTCAGTTGCTGAGGCTGAGAAAGTGAAACTGGCTGAGATCTCAAAGAGTTTGGAGAATAAAGTGAAAAGTTTGGAGGTTGAGCATAAAAAATATGACGACAAGCTCAAGAATTTTGGAGAGCTTGAAGATAAGTTGAAGAAGGCAGAGGAAGAGTTGCTCGCCCTGTGAGATATCAAAAGCCAAAAGGAAGAATTGGATGCGAAACTTTCTTCGGAGAAATTGAGAAGAAAACTCGCAGTTAAAAAATCCTTCAGCGCTGGCTGGGATAAAGGATGGGACAAGGGGATTGCTGCAATGACATCCCAAGTCCAGTATGGGAAGTTGAAATACTTCCGAGATGGTTGGGTAGCTTCCCTTCAGGAATTGAAAATCAAAGAAGATTCTGATCTATTTCAGTTACACCTCCATGGCCCTCCTCCATCAATTGTGGAAGAAGAAGAAGATGAGCCTGTTTCCGATGAATCCTCTGCAGCCATAGGTGATCAAATCCCTATCTCTCAACCTTCTGCCACCGAGGAAATTTCTTCCATGCCTCCTCCTCCTGAGAAGATTCCTGCTGATCAAGCCGCTGTGACCACCGAACAACCAAGCTCCTCGTCCCAGCCTCCCGAGAAAGTCTTGGGAGACATGGAAAATGTGTGAAGTTGTTCGGTATCTTTTCTATTTTTCATTACTTGTAATCGAACAATGTAATCCCTTTGAGATCTAATAAAATACATCTTTGTTCATCTCTGTTGTTGATGACTTCTTTTTGTTGACTGTTGTGTCCTCTTTATTAGTTTATGGCCATAATGGAACTGATATCTGCTCCTGATACAAAGATGATGCAACTATACAATGGATATTATAAGGCTGGTCATACAGACCTGAGTGTATCAGAGATTGCCGACATCCTTGGCCATGATGCCTCAGAGAAAGCAGTTTAAGCTTACCGATACTTGAAGGATTTGCTGAATCGATCTGTGGCCAACAATGCGGCATACTACGACTTGATCGAGGAACTTCATTGTTCCTTAGAAGATCTTCAGAGTCAACATAATGAGTCAACTGCTTTGTTGCATAAGGAGTATGAAAGTAGATATCAACAACTGTCTTCTGATACAGGCCATAAGAAGATCATCGCTGGATATGATATTAGGGAAAAGACCCTAAAAGGTGAAGTTGAGGCCTGCAGGCAGATCGCCGAGATCCTGGAATAAGAAAATAACAATTTGCAGAAAAAACTGGCACAGTATGAATCTGCAGCTTCATCTTCTAACGCTTTAGTACTAATTACAGATGAAGGTTTCTCGTTCTTAGAAGTTGAAAATGCCAAATTAAGGCAAGAATTGGATAACTTAAGAAGATCTGTTATTCCTGTGACTGCTCGGGGATGAGGAAGAGATTCTCGGGGACGAGGAAGAACTGCTCAAAATGTTGTCGGGGAGCAAGGTTCTCCAGTCGCTTCTCGGAGCCGATCAAGAGTTCTTAGTCGTAATGTTGAAGAGGCTCGAACTCAATCTACTTTGGAAACCCAAGCGTTCCAATTGAATGCTAAGGATCATGCTCTTTCTGAAATGTCCAAGAAGAACCTATCTTTAGAAGATCAACTTGCTGCAGCAAAATCTGATTTGGATTCCAAGGACTTTTTCATCAAAAACATTCATGAAAAATTGGATAGAATGACCTTCCAATTCCATAAACAACCTCGTGAGTTCTGGATGGCAGGCTATAATGAGGCCCTTTGTCATTTGGATGCTCACATTGAAAGTTCCAATAATGAAGGTTATAAAGAGGGATGGTTGAACGCCCTTGGAGTGCTGAAGCTTGAACAGGGGCACTACCTATGGGATTATCATAGTCCTGGGTTATTAGACTTGCCCATACCACCCTATAAATTGGATATGGCATGGATTCCATCTCGCGCCATTCCTCGGAGCTTAATTTCGAAATATCTTGGTGATTATAATCTTCATTCTCAAGTTGACATATCTCGCCCTGAGCACCTCTTGGATACCCCTTCAATAATGAATGTCAGGATGCTGAAGAATTTGAATTTTATTAACTCTCCCCTTTGCCTGGAAGATCCTCCTACCAGCGAGGAACCTATTTCAAAAGCTAAAGGAAAGAAACCAATAGAATAGGTTTTTTCAATGTAATAATTAGCACATATGTAGAGCTTGTAACACATTTTTATCTTAATGAAAGAATCTCATTTTCTGTTTGCAAATTTGTATTGTGATTGTCTTGTGTTTATCAAACATTTGTGTATATGTATTTGTTAAAAAGATAACAATATGTAATCAAAATTATAGGTATCAATGCTGCTTCATCACTTAATAATAAAGTAATGAGTATATTGTGCCTGTCGACCAACTACAGTTGATGGGTTTTTATTCCCGACCAGCCATACTTGGTTCTATTTGAAATATTTTCACTTTTCAAAGAACGCTTTGTAATAATCTTACCTCCCGACTAACATAAGTTGGAATGTGAGAGTATATTTTCAAATCCAATCAACCAAAATTGGTATTTTTTAATAATGCTGTTGTCCACTAGTCATCTTACCAACTAGTGTCACCTCCTAACCAAAGGAGTATTTTTTTGGTTCTTTCGAACTGTCCACTAGTTATCTTACCAACCGTAGTTGATCACGCTAGTGTCGCCTCCTAACCAAAGGAGTATTTTTTGGTTCTTTCGAACTGTCCACTAGTTATCTTACCAACCGTAGTTGATCACGCTAGTGTCGCCTCCTAACCAAAGGAGTATTTTTTGGTTCTTTCGAACTGTCCACTAGTTATCTTACCAACCGTAGTTGATCACGCTAGTGTCGCCTCCTAACCAAAGGAGTATTTTTTGGTTCTTTCGAACTGTCCACTAGTTATCTTACCAACCATAGTTGATCACGCTAGTGTCGCCTCCTAACCAAAGGAGTATTTTTTGGTTCTTTCGAACTGTCCACTAGTTATCTTACCAACCGTAGTTGATCACGCTAGTGTCTCCTCTGAACCAAAGGAGTATTTTTTTGTATTTTTTATAAGCGTAGTGTATTACACTAGTATTCCCCGAAAAACTTTCAACAGAAAGAAAATGGTGAAACATCCTCGTTTTATTCATAATGAAGGAAATGCTTTACATTTTACATTACTGATAATACTTGCGCAGGTGTTCAACATTCCATGCATTCTTAAATTCCTCTCCTTCTAGAGTTGCTATTTTGTAAGTTCCTGGTCGAACAACTTCTGTAACTCGGTAAGGTCCATGCCAGTTTGCTTCCAGCTTATTATGCTTCTGAATGACTTTCTTTAGCACATAATCCCCTTCTTTTAAGTCACATTTCTTCACCCTTTTGTTGTAGAACAGAGCGGTACGTTGTTGGTAAGCAACATTCCTAATGGCTGCCTCTTCTCTAACTTCCTCGAGCATATCCAAATCCAGTCTTCTCATCAAATCGCTGACTGGGGAATTGAAATTCATCACTCTATGTGTTGGGAGACCCAACTCGGCAGGTATCACAGCCTCACTTCCAAATGCTAACATGTATGGTGATTCTCCAGTTGCTGCTCGGGGAGTTGTTCGGTAAGCCCATAAAACTGACTGTAGCTCATTAATCCAATTAGCTTTAGCTTTGCTTAGCCTTTTCTTCAAACCATTTAGCAGAGTTCTGTTCGTCACCTCAGTCTGCCCATTGCTTTGAGGATGACCTGGTGCTGAATGGGTCTTCAGGATGTTTGATTGTTGACAATAGGCGGCAAACTCCTCGTTGTCAAATTGTGTTCCATGATCTGTGATGAAAGCACGAGGGAGACCATATCGACAAATGATGTTCTTCCAAATGAACTGATATACCTTCTCGTACGTCATTCAATTAGTGGTTCAGCTTCCACCCACTTAGTAAAATAATCCACTGCCACGACGAGGTACTTGAACCTTCCTCGGGTCGTCGGCAATGGTCCAACCAAATCAATCCCCCACATGGAAAATGTCCAAGGTGAAGTTATGGGTGTTAACAATGCTTGTGGAGTTCTTCGGATAGAGGAAAAACGCTGGCACTTATCACACTTCTTGGCATAGGCTATACAATCAGCCCTCATCGTCGGCCAGTAGTATCCTTGTGTCATTACCCTTTGCAAAAGTGTCCGACCTGCTACATGAGCTCCACAGGATCCTTCATGGATTTCCTCAACCAATTCCTTGACTTCTGATGGATGTACACATCTCTGCAAACCTGACATAATTCCTCGTCTATACAAAACACCATTAGTTAACACATACCGAGCAACTTTATACTTCAATTTCTTGGCAGCTAGCTTATCCTCCGGTAATTTTCCTTCTTCAATGTATGCCCTGATAGGATCCATCCAGGATGGTCCTAAATCAAGGGTAATAATATTCACTGTCAGGTCTTCTTTTATGCTCCGACTTTCTAATACTTCAATTGGTATTGTTCTTCGTAGCTCGGTACGGGTAGCTGATGCTAATCGGGCCAATGCGTCTGCTCTCGCATTCTCCATCCTCGGTATTCTTACCAATTGAATAGCATCAAATTCTGTCAATAACTCCATCACCTTTGCATGGTACTTCATCATTAATTCTCCCTTAACTGCATATATTCCCATCATCTGATTCACAATTAATTGAGAATCACTGAACACAATTACTTACCGTGCTTCCATAACTTTCGCCAAATTAAAACCTGCTATCATGGCCTCATACTCAGCTTCATTATTGGAAGCTTTGAATTGGAATCGCAAGGCATACTCCATGTCAATATCATCTGGGGTGTTTAAAATAATCCCTGCTCCACAACCAGCTGTGCAAGATAATCCATCTACATATAATCTCCATGTAGGTAACTCGTCTTCAAATTTCTTATCTGTCAGAGCTCCTCGGTAAAATATCTGCTGTTTTCTTTCATCATCCTCTGGTATCTTTTGCTCCTCGTCGGTCATCTGTTCGCGCCCTTTTACCAACCGGAGTTGGTCTGGGTTTGAATATGATGATTTTTCTACATCCACAAATCCTTTTACCAACCTTAGTTGGTCTGGACCTGTGTCTGCTGGTCCTGTATCGTCCACAGGTTGGTCAGCAAGTACCTTTTGTTCCTCGAGGGTATCAGGGTACGTGAACTCTGCTATAAAATCTGCTACAGCTTGCCCCTTTAATGATGATCTCGGTTCATACACAATATCATATTCACCTATCTCTACTGCCCAGTACATCAATCTTCCTGACTTTTCTGGCTTATGAAGGCTTGCCTTAATGGCATGTCGGTATATACGACGATTGTATGAGCCTGGAAATATGGCCTCATTCTTCTACTTGCTTCAATTAATGCTAATGCCAATGTTTCCAGCTTTGGGTACCTAATTTCCGCACCTCGGAAAGCCTTACTGGTGTAATAGATTGGTTTCTGGACTCCATTCTCCAATCTAATCAATGCTGAGCTGACTGCATTCTCTGATACTGCCAGATAAAAATACAACGTCTCTCCAGTTATTGGCCTGGACAACAATGGTGGTGCCCCCAAATACCTCTTTAAGTCTTGAAAGGCCTTCTCACATTCATCAGTCCACTCAAAATTTTTTCGTAGTGTTTTGAAGAATGGGAGACATTTATCAGTTGCTCGGGATACAAATCTGTTAAGCGCCGCAACTCGTCCTGTTAGACTTTGTACTTCTTTCCTCGTCGTCGGGGATCGCAGCCCTAAAAGAGCTTTGATCTTTTCTGGATTCGCCTCAATACCTCGTTGGTTGACGATGTATCCGAGGAACATTCCTTCTCGTACTCCAAAGGTACACTTCGTTGGGTTGAGCTTCATTTGGTATTTATCTAATTGATCAAAGGTTTGCCCTAAGTCAACTAGATGATCAGCAGCTCTCTTGCTCTTTGTTAGCATATCGTCGACATAGACTTCCATGTTGCAACTGATTTGTTCGGCAAAAACCTTGTTCATCAGCCGCTGATATGTTGCACCTGCATTTTTCAAACCAAAAGGCATAACATTATAATAATAAGTTCCCCTTGGGGTAATAAAAGAAGTACTTTCCCTGTCTTCAGGTTTCATTTTGATCTGATTGTAGCCAGAATATGCATCCATGAAGCTGAGCAACTCATGTCCCGAGGTAGCATCCACTAGCTGGTCGATTCTGGGCAATGGAAAATGATCTTTTGGGCATGCTTTGTTAAGATCAGTGAAATCAACACACATTCTCCATTTATTGTTCTTCTTCTTTACCATCACCACATTTGCCAACCAATCTGGATATTTCACATCTTCAATGAATTGGGCTTTCTGGAGCTTCTCGACCTCCTCTTGTATGGCCTGGTTCTTCTCGGGGCTAAACACTCTTCTTCACTGCTTCACAGGCTTAATCTCCTTATTCACATTGAGCTCATGACATAAGAAGTTTGGATCTATTCCTGGCATGTCCTCATGACTCCAAGCAAAAGTATTCTTCCTATTTCTCAAGAAAGTTATCAACTCCTGTTTTATTGACGCATCCAACGATGAACCTATCTGGGTTATTCGTTCAGGATGTTCGTCGTCCAGAATAACATTTTCTGTAGATTCCACCACTTGTCCTTTTATAAGTTGGGATTCATCCCTAGGATCAAGAGTTTCAATTTCTGTACCTTCCTCCACTTGGTAAGTAGTAGTCTTTTTCCTTGACTCTTCAAGTTCTTCTTGCTCGGCAGACGAATAATAGCATTCCCGAGCTACTTTTTGATCACCTTTCACAACTCCGACTCCAAAATTTGTTGGGAATTTCAAACACTGATGTACTGTAGATGGAACTGCTTCGAACTTCTTCAATCCAACTCTTCCCATGATGATGTTGTAGGCTGACTGCACATTCTTATCCATCACAAAGAAGCGTATTCTTTCTGTTCGACAAGCAGGCCAAATTCCAATGAGTATATCCAACTTGATCGTCCCAGGTGGAAAAACTTTCTCACCAGCAAAACCCAGAAGGGGTCTGTGATAAGGTTCCAATTGAGATAATTTCAAATTCAAGCTATCAAAGCATGAATAGTACATGATGTCTGCCGAACTACCGTTGTCTACCAACACCCTTGAAATGACCACATCCTTCATCCTCATTTTGATCACCAAAGGATCGTCATGAGGGTAAAGAACACCTGCCAGGTCGTTTTTTGAAAAACCAATAACTAGCTTCTCTTTGTTTACCTTCCTCGGACGATCATTCTCGGCCACGTTTATTCGCTGAATATATGAACAAGCTTGAGCCTCTCCGAGGTAAGCTTTTCTTTCTGCAGTAAGGTCTCCTCCTCCTACATCTCCTCCTGTAATAACATTACAATCAAATGACCCAAAACGTATGGAAAATACCTCTCGTTCAGGCTGCCTTGGCTTCTTGGGAAGATCGGGGTCATCATCTGGATCATCTTCGTGGTCCCTCTTCTTTTTCTCCTCTGCACGACGAGGAGATCTAGATCTCTCTCTAGTTCTATCATCATTCTTCCTCTCACCCCTGCGATCTACATATTTTGACAATTTTCCTCTTCAGATGAGCGTTTCAATCTCGTTCTGAAGGGCTATGCAATTTTTGGTCGTATGGCCATGATCTTTGTGAAACTCGCAATATTTGGCTTTATTCCTCAGATCAGGATTTGTCCTCAGTTTATCTGGCCACTTGATATCCTCGCTATTCTTGATTTCTTCCAAAACATGATTAATACCCATTTTCAATGGAGTATAATTGTCGTACTTCTTTAGGACTTCCCATGACGCCCTATTATTCTTGGAGTGCTTGTCGCCACCATTACCTTTTTGTTCTTTCTTCTTAGATTTGTCAACCTCAACCTTGGTTTCTTTATCCATATTCTTCTTCGCAGCCATCGCCTCCTCGGCATTCATGATTTTGGCCGCTTTCCCCATCAACTCCGACATAGTTTTAGGTGGATCTTTGGCCAAAGTGTAATATAACTTATTAGGCAGCAAACCACTCATCAAAGCAGTGATCGCTGTCTTTTCTTCGTAATCTATGACTTCCAACTTCTCGTTATTAAAACGAGTTATGTAATCTCTAGTACTTTCACCTGATTTTTGTCTAACACTTAGCAAGTGTGCTACTCGCTTTACCGGCTTTGCTCCAAAATAGAAATTTCCAATGAACAACTCGGCTAATTGAATAAAAGTCGAAATCTTACCCCGAGGAAGATTGTTGTACCATATCTGTGCAGACCCGGTAAGAGTTCCCGAGAATGCTCTACATCTCATCTCGTCAGGGACGGCATATATGTCGGCAGCAGCTTGGTATTGTTCTATATGAAGAACATGATCTGTCTTTCCATCATACTTAGGGGTCACTACGGGTGCTTTGAATTTAGATGGTGTAGGAAAATTCACAATGGCCTGCACAAAAGGTGTCCCTTGAACAAAAGTTCTCTGTAAGGGATTCCTTTCTTTAGCCATTTCTCCAAGTCTATCCTCCAATCGCTAAATGGAACCCTTCCATGCTTCATTTCCTTCCTCGGGATGCTTAGTCCGAGCAATTGATTGTTCTGACGTAGCTTCCTGAGATCTATCTCGACGAGTAGCTGGTCTTGATTGTGCTGATCCTTCTCTCAAACCTGATGGTGGTCGAAAACTTCTCGATGGGGCTCTAGGTGGACTCATATTTCTCCTTGGTCCTAATCGACTGAAAGGAGATGCCCTGCTTAGTCTTTCCAAGGCTCTAGTTCTCTCCAGATAGAGGGTGATACGCTGATATGTATCCGTAGCCCGAATCGATGAAGTTTGCCTAGGTTGATAAGAAAAATCATTAGATTCTTCATAACGATATGACCCAGTACGCCTGGATCGCTATTGCCCACGATCACTCCTTTGCCTTGAATGGATAGGTGCGCCGCCGTGAAGAGTTTGAATGAGTTGCCTCATTGTTTCTTGCATGGCGGTTTGTCCTTCAGCCAGATTCGTCATAATTCCAGCCAGATCTGGAGGTGCAGATGGATTTGGAGGATTTCCAATATTTCCAGCATTTCGATTACTGGATTCTGGATTATCTGCCATTGATGATAAATGATTTTTGGTGAAAAACGATAGCAATAGTCGATTCCCACAGACGGCGCCAATCTGTTGATGTAAAAAACTAGATTGCTCTAATTATTCAATCACAGATAAATAAATAAGACAAAGATTTTAAAGTGGTTCGTCTAGGAATAAAGCCTACATCCACTGTTATGTTATTGCTGAGTGTTTGCAGAATTCTTGATTACAAGTTCTATTAAAAAAATTCCCCTCCCTTTAAATGAGGGTGATACAAGGTATTTATAGCCTTTAGGCTGTACATGAATGGGTTGATACATTAAATGATATACATATGAAAGGGTAATACATTTAATGCAGCGTGTGCGTCAAGATGATAAATATTCAATGAATGGTTGAACTGTTGATATTTTGGAAATTAATAATATGACCGAGATGCAGCTCGGACCGACTTAGTTGCTCATCGCTCTAGAGTTCCTCGGAGCGCTAGAGTACCTCGGGGCACTGGAGTTCCTCGGTGTATCCTTGTTAATCGGATAGAACATGAGTTGGTCGGGAAAATGAACTTCCTTGTTTCTATTGTGCCACGTAGATTGACACGTGCCTTCGTATTATTGGTCCACATCAGCATATTAATTTTGGTATCAACAACGATGATTTTGTAAATGAACAATTATTAACTGATCTAAATAAGGTTAACAACAAACAACATAATCGCGTTCAAGTTAATAAAGAAGAAACTGTTATTATTAACATCGGTTGTAGTAGCCAACTGTGCAAGATTAAGATAGGGGCTACCCTCAACGAGCAAGAGCGTGAACAACTCGAAGAATTATTGAAGGAATTCGTAGATGTCTTCGCATGGTCCTATGATGATATGCCCGACATTGATCCTGAAATTGCTTAGCATGAGATCCCCACTCTTCCAGATTACAAGTCGGTTAAACAAAAGCTGAGAAAGCACCGCACCGAATGGTCGCTCAAAGTCAAAGAAGAGGTGGTCAAACAGATGAACGTGGATTTCATTCGTGTGATCGAATATCCCACATGGCTAGCCAACATAGTACCTTTGCCAAAATCAGGAGGAAACGTTTAGATGTGTGTAGACTATAGGGACTTGAAGAAAGCCTCTCCAAAGGATGATTACCCGCTACCAAATATCGACATGATCGTGGACGACACGGCTAGTCATGCTCTGAAGTCATTAGTTGACGGGTTTGCCGGATACAACCAAATCAAAATGCACCCAGATCATCAAGAAAAAACGCATTCATCACCCCACGGGGGACCTTTTGCTACACAGTTATGCCATTTGGTCTCAAGAATGCTGGGACTACCTACCAGAGGGCAGCCACAACCATCCTATACGATCTGATTCATAAAGAAGTCTAGGTCTATGTGGATGATATGATTATCAAATCCAAAACTAGAGAAGGTCATGTTCTCGCTCTCTGAAAGTTCTTCGAACGATTGCGACGGTATCAAAACCAGTTCATCAGCCCGCTCACCTCCATCTATGAACCTATTTTCAAACTCCTCCGAAAGGATTCAACTAAATTTTTGAACGAGGCCTTCTAATAAGCTTTCGAACGAATTAAATAATACCTGACTCTACCTCCGGTACTCATGCCACCACAATCTGGTCTCCCCTTGCTCCTATACCTAACCATAACCGACACTGCAGTTGGGGCTTTGCTAGCTCAGTACCTTGAATATTCCTGCAAAGAAAGAGCCATATATTATACCAGTCGCAAATTGGATGGTTACGAAGTCAACTACATTGCTTTGGAAAAAGCATGCGTCGCGCTAGTTTGGGTCACCCAAAAGTTGCGACACTACATGCTCACCTTCCTTATTAAGCTTGTATCCCAAATGGACCCCATCAAGTACCTTCTTCAAAAACCCGCCTTATCCAGCTGAATAGCCCGATGGTTGATGCTCTTAGCCGAGTTTGATATCGTGTATGTCACACAGAAAGCCATGAAAGGAAGAGCCATCTCTGACTACCTTGCTGATTACCCTGTGAAAGAAGCTGATGACTGGAACTGCGAATTCTCGGATGAAAATATCCTCTATGCCGCTCAAGATGACCTCCGATGGCAAATGTTCTTTGATGACACTTCCAATAAAAGGGATATGGCATTGGGATACTTCTGATCGCCCTAGATGACTCCCAAACTCTCATCGCCATCAAATTGGATTTCCCCTGCACCAACAACATGACTGAATACGAGGCATGTACGGTAGGCCTCAAAGTTTCTCTCAAGAAAGGTATCCAACGCCTAGATGTCTATGGGGATTTTCCCCTCATCATTGGTCAGGTTCTCAGAAAATGGAAAGTCAAGGATGAGAAACTCCAAACCTTCCATGCCCACCTAGAAGAACTAGCCTCCCAATTCCAAGATATCACCTTCCACTACCTAACTCGGGCAAAGAATAACCTAGTTGATTGCCTTGTTTCCTTGGCCTCCATGGTCGACATGCCCTAAGGAATAACAATGGACCTCTTTCTAGTTCAAAAGCAAGAAAACCAACCCACTGCTACCACATTGAGATCATCGCCAAAGAAGATCCCGAGCAATCCAATTGCTGGTATTATGATATCTGGAACCTCCTCAAGCATGGTAAGTATCCCGAGGGTTCCAACAAGAAATACCGGGAAACCTTCCGAAGACTGGGCACCCAGTACATCATCTGTCATAAAGCCCTGTTTAAGAGAAACTTTGATGGAACCCATCTACACTGCATCGCGGGGGCTGACATTAAAGAGGTAATGCAGAGAATCCACAACGAGGAATGCAAATCCTACATGAACGGTCACATGCTTGCTAAGAAGATCATATGATAAGGCTACTACTAGACCACCATGATACAGGATTGTACCGTCGATGTCTGGAGATGCCTCAAATGCCAACAGTTCTCCAACGTTCAACACTTTCCTCCGTAAGAATTAGACAAAATGACTTCTCCCTGGCCATTCTCCGCCTGGGGCATCGACATCATAGGGAAGGTTACACCCAAGGCCTCTAACGGACATGAGTTAATCCTGGTTGCCATTGATTACTTCACCAAAATGGGTCGAAGTTGAGTCATACGTAGTTCTGAATGCCAAGAAAGTGGCCAAATTCATCAAGAAAAATATCATCTCCCGATATGGGGTCCCGCACGAGCTAGTGTCAGATAATGAGTTGCATTTCGAGGCAGAAGTCACAGAGGTGGTCAACGAGTATGGGATTTAGAGACATAAATCTTCTTCTACCGACCTCAAACCAATGGTGCAGTCGAAGCCGCTAACAAGAACCTCAAAGCCATCATCAGCAAGATGACCGAAAGTTATCGAGATTGGGCTGATCCAATTGCATACGCCCTCTGGGGCTACCGAACCTCAATCCTAACCTCTACTGGGGATACCCCTTACTCTCTAGTCTATGGCATGGAAGCAGTCCTACCCGTGGAGCTAGAAATACCCGCGTTACGCGTCATGCTTGAAAGCAAGGTCAGTGAGGAGGACTGGCATCAAAGCCGCCTCGAAGAGCTGTAACTCTTGGATGAAAGGAGACTGAAGGCATCGTATCACATACAAGGGTACCATCGCCTAATAGCATGTTCATTCAATAAGAGAGTCAAGGACCCCGGTGTCTAAGAAGTGGATTTATCCCTCAAAGAAATAGTAGAGCCCATCTGGGACCCCAGAGGGAAATTCAAGCCCAATTGGAGCGGCCCATATATTGTCAAGAAAATCTTGTCCGGCGGTGCCTCCATGCTCACCGACTTAGACGGAGAAGAGATAGCTCATCCAGTCAACCTATACCGTCTCAAGAAATTTTACTCGTAGTCCGAAATCTCGGTGCACTACGACTCTTCTCATCTCCATTCTATTCTAAAAAAAACTCTTCATTTCCCTCTACCCAGAACTACGTGAGCCTGATCCTCTGTAAAAAAATCATTCCCAGAAAAATTAAAAATTTTCAAACCCCCCCAGGAGGTACGTAGGCAGCTTATACATCTTACATGAGCACGACCTCTTCTTTTTCACAAAAACTATTCTTTTCTTATCTTCGAGAATGACAGTTAACTTTAAGATATATTTGAACAAAAGGATTATGCATGCCTTAGCGATCAGTATATATAACTCAAAATACAAATTTCATCACAAGGCACAACCGGATGATCAAAAACTTATTTATTTCCATAATAAGAAATTACAGTGAAATTACATAAAGGAACGGATAACTTCCTTCACCCCCTCCTACTTTCCTAAAAAGCCAATTAAAAAAACCAAACTTATTTCCCGGTACAAAATAAACTCTCCACGAGTCCTACCCACAGCTACCAGAGGATCCCGCTCCATCATCGTCATCATCTACATCCTGGGGTCCCTAAGCTTCCCCTTCTTGAATAGAGTGCCGTAGACTCTCCATGGACCAATAAGCTCGAACCATCCTCGGAAAAACTACCACATCTCCCTCCATGGTATCGGATGAGGAAAGACACCTTTATCCAGTCTCCACTTCAAACATATTGCTAACCACTCTCATCCACAACCACTTAATATAACCCCCAGGGATGTGCCAAACTCTCCCAGCAGACTGAGAGGGACGGGACGATGGACGTCGACTCTCCCACAAAGAGCCAAGCCACATGCGCAGATGCTCTGTCAAATATTCTACCAGAAAGAAGTCTAGTGTCCGAGGTGGAACGATCTGCTCCTAGCCAAATTGGCGCAGAAGCCGCTAAGGGAAATAAAAAGAGGTCTGTCTGAGACCAACCAGCCGGACATACGGGTATTCTCCCAGTTCCAGAATAGGTAGTAGCTGTCCCCACCAAGGTACTGACTAGTACTGATTTAGAGCCCCATACTCCATGAACCAGTTCTCCCAGCTCTCAATATCCAGGCGAACACTAATGAAATAGCGTGAAAAGAAGTTTGGTACATCCGACAAAGGGTGTTATGGAGGAGTCTCTAGGCGGAATCTTTCAGACAAGCACATGAACAGCATCACAGGGCTACCCCTCAGAAAGTCAAATCGGAGGAAATCCTGCCCCACAAGATACCAAAGGCCGAAGAGGCTACCTATCAAAGCTTTAAATTGATGGGGCTGGACTGACCTACCGATAGGCAGGACAAGGTGCTTGCCGATAGACAACCCCCTACTTTTGGAAATTTCCCTTTTTCCTCATTTGTCAAAATTAAAAAAAACTCAAAATAAATTAGTATTCTAAAAAAAACTCCACGTTTGCCCAGTCATAAATAGACAACCACTCCCGGTGTACTGTAGTGCCCACAAAAGCGATAATTTTTTAGATTACAGAATGCTAGGATGATTTGCAAAAGAAAATCGCAGAAAGAGATAAGGCAAGAAGATGTGAAAAATGAGGAGAATTCGCCCCCTTTATATAGGATGCCAAGGGTCATGCCGATCGGCACTGACCCCAACTTACCGATCGGCACTGACCCTTTTCCTTCCCGAGGTAGCCCAAAAGTTCATGCCACTTCCGAATGACACCCTCCACACCATGTCGACCGGCACCCCCTTAAATTTTCGTATAGAAATTCCCAAAAATACTAGAAACCCTAAAAACTCCTTAGAAAATTCCTAAAAATCCTGAAAAGGATTTAGAGCATTTTCACTAAGAAAATTTCACACTCCCCCAAGAGGAACCCCTATTTCCCCAACGGAACTCTCAAAAGCCAAGTGAATCTCTCCCCGGCAACGTCCCCAGAGGACCTCCAAAATATCCAAAACTTCAGGATCATATCCTATTTTCCAAAGGTCTCAACTTTTCTAGAGAAATACGTTCAAACCTTGGACCACCTAATCACTTCCCCAACATCACATTGGTTGTTCCCCCGATAAAGTCTCCAAAAGACACAAGGGATTCCCAAGCAATCGGCTCCCCAGCTCAAAAAAAAATCACGAGGTAATTTTCCCAGTAGATTTCCCCAAGAACTTCTCAACTTAAGCCCTCAGAATGGGATTCGACCTGTAGAATTGGTCATCTCACCTTAAGCCAGTAGAATTAGCTTCGACCTGCAGAATTGATCATCTCGCCTTAAGCCCGCAGAATTGGCTTCGACCCACATAATTGGTCATTTTAAACTTAAGCCCGCAAAATTGGCTTCGACCCGAAGAATTGGTCATCGCACATTAAGCCCGCAGAATGGGCTTCGACTCGCAGAATTGGTCATCTCATATTAAGCCCGCAGAATTGGTCATTTCAACTTAAGCCCGCAGAATTGGTTTCGACCTGGAGAATTGGTCATTTCAACTTAATCCCGTAGAATTGGTCAATTTAACTTAAGCCCGCAGAGTTGGATTTAACCCGTAGAATTGGTCATCTCAACTTAAGCCGGCAAAATTGGCTTCGACCCGCAGAATTGGCCATCTCAACTTAAGCCCACAGAATTGGCTTTGACCCGCAGAATTGGTAATCTCAAACTTAAGCCCGCAGAATTGGTTTCGACCTGCAGAATTGTTCATCTCAAACTTAATCCCGTAAAATTGGCTTCGACCCGCAAAATAGGTCATCAGAATCTAAGCCCTCAGAATTATCTTCGAGCCATAGAATTTGTCACCCCCATCATTACTGTAGGTCTTCGGAATTGACCTAAATATTTGCTCATCACTTCCTTTAAGACCATCCCCAGCATGCCCCTCTCCAAGCCCTCAGAATTGGCTTTGACCCGTAGAATTGATCACCCTCATCTCCAAGCCCTCATAATTGGCTTCAACTCGCAGAATTGGTCACCCTCATCTCAAAGACCTCAGAATTGGCTTCGACCAACAGAATCGGTTACCCTCATCTCCAAGCCCTCAAAATTGGCTTCGACCCACAGAATCGGTCACCCACATCTCCAAGCCCTCCGAATTGGCTTCGACCCGCAGAATAGGTCATCCTCATCCTTAGGTTCTCAGAATCGAGCTCGACCCTCCGGTCATCCTCTTTCAAAGGCATCATGTGGTGTCTATTCAATTCGATTTCATTTGTTCCAAACTCACCCATTGAGGGGCTCTTAGACACCCCATTGTAATACCCCCTAACCTCTCCTTAGGTCCCTAACACCTCCCTTCACCATTACAAACCCAAGTCATACCCCGAGTACTGACCTAAAGGCCATCAGGCACTCACAGGCTCCATTTGACCAAAAGCCAAACTCTTCAGCTCGAACGAGACTGAATGAATATTCAAAGGGCACAAAATCCCCTTTCTAACGGTCCATCCCGTGTATAATCTGACTTACAGTGTGGACGAACGACCCATTTTCCCCTGAAACTCGATCAGGAGGTCTCCGGACCCTCCCAGGCTTTGTTTGACCAAAGTCAACTCTTTAGCTCGATTGAGACTGAATGAATCTTAGAAGGGAACTAAATCCCCTTTCCAATGGCCCATCCTGTGCACAATTTTGACTTATAGTACGAACGAATGATCCATTTTACTCTGAAAGGTCACTGCATGTTTCTAGGCCCCGGTTGACCAAAATTAACTCCCCAAACTGGGTCAAACTCTTTGGAATGTCGAAGTACATCTCCTAAACTTTCTAACGGGCTGCCTTGTTCGTGATTCTGATTTACCATGCGGATGAACGATCCGTTTGCGTCTGAAGTTTCCTCGTCCAAAGGACCGACGAACGCTTTCGAGCCAAATTTGACCCAAAGTCAACTCCCGAACCCGGGAGCAGTCGAAAGGACTTTCAAAGGTCTCTAAAATACCTTTCCAATGGTTCACCCCGTGCACGATTCGGATCAATGATTCGAGCTCTACGATCGATTTTCTGAAGGAACCTGAAAGACACTACCAAACGACAGGCTCCAAACCCTGCCTATCGGCAGTGTGCCTAAACACACTTGCATATTGGCAGGACTAGGGCTATGTCGATCCACAATGCCCCGGACCTATAAAAAGGAGGGCCTAACCTCATTCCAAAAAAGAAAAATCAGAGATTCATCACTCTCAGCAAGCTCAGAAAATCCCTCTCGAAGTCAGCGTGATTTCCACACCCAAATCCCTTTCCAACCTTCACATTTCATCACTTTCTTCATCAAAATTGGTGAATTAAGTACCCTCCATCATCACCCAAGTGTAAGGGCTGCTCTCTAACATCCAAGATCAAGCTCAAGATCTTCAAGAAGGTCCAACTTTCTCAACTCTCTCTTTAAATTCCCTTAAATTCACATTAACTTATTTTATTATTTAGCACTTTTATTCTCTTATCTCACATATCCTAATATACTTTTTATCTATTATTATTTCACATCTCTTATTTTCATATAAATAAAACCCAAAAAAATAAGAAAAAGAGGATTTGCTCATAAATTCCAAATGGGAATTCTCACTCTTCTCACACTTTTCTCATAACTAAAACACTTTATTACACACACACACACACACACACACACACACACACACAAATAAGAGAAGTTACCAGTTGGATTCATGGGATAAATGCCACCCATGATTTTGCATACGAACTACGTGGACTTTGATGCCTCTATAGGCTACGTAGGCGTCTCGGGGTATAACTTGAGACTCAAGTCCTTTTCCTACTTTTTTCCACGTTCTTTAAACTTAACTCTCTTACATTCTATATATTTACATATACACATATTTGTTCTTAGTGGTGTATTATTCCACATGTGTTATCATTCCCCTATAATGATCGACGCTAGGATAATCACATAAATTCTATTTTCTAATATTATTTGTTAGGAACATTCCTATGGATGACTCACTTTATCTCTTCCATGATACAAGTCGATGATTTCTATCTCCGCTACGTATACATATGCACACACATCATGGGGAAATAAAGGAAAATAGCAACAACCCATGAGAGACCGTAAGGGCAGAATGGGTGCCTAACACCTTCCCATTTCGTAACTTAGCCTCCGGACCTTTTTCGAATCATTTTGGTTTCTTATGTATCAATATGTCTTTGGATGTTGTCCTTCGGTATGGATCCCTTTTCTTTTGTCTGTTTTAAGTAAAATAGACTGGCGACTCCATCTCTCTATATTTTTCACCTCATCAATGACGCCAGCCAAAGAACTCCCGAGAGGGACGTGCGGGACCAAGGATCCTCTCTCACCGTGAGGATCGGGGATGGACACAAGGGTTATATGGAGTTAGAAGAGAACTGATGAGAAATTACCTAGACAAAACTCAAAGAACCATACTTATTCACATATTAAGTATTGTTTATATATTTTATAAATTAATTACAAATCATTTTGGTTAACAAAGTGTTACATCCTTATATGTATTACTTGTATTTATATATCATTCTTGTTGCACATGTGTTATATGTTCATTATTTTTTATGGCGAATAGTTGGGAAAAATCGTAATAAGATGAATTTACGTATATGTTGGGTTGTGAAATTTGGGTAGAATAATTATACCTAAAATGTGTAAATTTAATCTTAATAATGATGTTAAATGAAGATATTTATATTTTTATTATTGTTGGAGGATGCATAAGCATCTCTTAGCCAAACACCATGGACGGGGTGTGCTTTCGAGCTGCATTTTTGTCTCTTATCGGAGGAACTAGGGCATGGACTCCTTGGTATATTAAGCCTTTTGTTATTATTTATTAAGCGAGTTTGTTATGGTACGTTAAGCCATTATAGCAGGAAAATAAGGGGGTTGTCCTATCGCCCATTATCGATATATTATGAGAATGTTTTTGTTGGGGGCTATTGGATTGTTCAAACGATAATTGACAAGAGAGTGAATGGAAGCCCAAATTATACTGAGGAAAATGTGGTGAGGATTTGTTATATGGGAATTGTGAAGTGTAGTATTGGTTGGTGAGATCTTAGGATTAAATTTGATTGTCTTAGGATTTTAATTGAGTGTTCATATGCATGCACTCTTATATATGTGCACGTACGAATATATATAGTTCACCTTGAACATTTATACAAGTCTAATGAGTTTTTCTCTCACACCTCCATAGTTTATATATGCATTTCAGGTGTTTGTACGAGTTTGGATTGATTTTTTCAGCAATAGGGACGGAGTCCCCACAAATTTTATTAGAAAAAATTAAAATGTGGAAAATAGCCCTCCAAAAAATGTCCCCAATGCATCTTTATAAATAGATTCATTAGGCTAATAAAGCAAACAATGTGGTACATTGACCCAATATGGAATGTAAAGACTTAAAGAAACTAAAATTGAAACTTCCCATAAGATCTATATAAAAAAATCAAGGGGATTACGTGACAAACTAATTAACAAGAAGTCAACAAAATCTGTAATGAAAGGAGGAAATATCAACTACTAGTCTGCCATAAAACTCTTAACTTCATTTGGAGAAGACTGCCACCATCTTAGACTTTGATTGTTTAAATCTATCTTGTACATAACATTAGCAACCTGATTACCCTATCTATAAATATGGGATGCCACAAAGTTCATATGAGCTAAATGACTTTTTAAATTAAGCCATCTAACTTATAAGGACTATGGATGACTATTACTATCGTCTTGAATGCATTTTAGGGCTAATAAAGAGTTAATTTCCAACAAAATGTTCATCCATTTGTATTCCCAAACTAAATTCCTATGATGACTACTTGCATTTTAGCATGTAAGGTAGACTTTGGACCAACACTTTTGCAAAAAGCTCCACAAATAAACCCCTATAATTCCTGAATACTCCACCAATGGAGGAATTAGAGGATAAGTCTAAGCCATCAGTGTTAAGTTTCTTCCATCCAGGTAAAGGCGGGAATCACTCTAATTCAACTATTTTGGGGGCATTTTTAATTCTACCTTTGATTTGGAAGACGTGAAGAATTCTCAAGTTCCAAACATTGTTAAACATGCATTCTTTCCCAATTTTCTTAACATAACCAACACAAAATTTTGTTGGAGATTTTTAAAATAAGTGAGTAAAAGCTTTGGGAGTAAAAGCTTATCCCACATTGGAAGTGTGTGGAGAAAAGTGGGAAATAAACCCAATATAAAAGGGAGAGTGTCCCACATTGGATAAGTAAAGCTAAGTGATACCCACTAAGCTATAAAAGGAGTGGGCAACCTTTTGTCTCACATTGGAAAAATATAAAGAAAGTATGCACTTCATAAGTACAAATGGAAGATGAAGAGTTACTTCATCTAGAATTTAAGAGGTCTATTCAAGAGAGCTCAAATACAGTACGAAGCACCATATGCATGCGCACATGCACACGTGCACGGGGCAGTGGGGTTTAGAGGCGCTAGTGGTGCACTTTTCACTTCGCATGACTCGTGTCTGCAGTGGGAGCGGGTTATCGGGATTCATCCATGTCGAATCACGGTATCTCGGGCGCGGTTACTTTTTGAGTGGTCCGTGTTAAATTGATTCAATTTAATTATACCTGTTCGAAAAAGGCTTAAGACTATTGGTAATTAACAGTTATATCATTTCTAAATTAATTAAGATTGTTAATTCAATAGTCATGATTCCTGAAGACAAAGCCTTTCACTATCTATAAATAAAGGCTGCCTAATTCGAAATTGCACATTATTAAGATCAATCCAGTTTCAAATTTTCCAAACCCATAAATTAATCACTTACATTTTCAGGAGATACAAAACAATCTTATTCATTTTTGTGCACATAAATAGAATAAGAACTTGGCATTGTCTGTTCTTCGCTGCTGCATCCAGGGGCTGTCTTCAAACATACAATTTGCAGACAGTGAAATTGCTTCATTGTATCTTGAGTACGGATTTGCAGATTCTCGTTTGTGAATCAAATCATCTTGGTGGGGCAAATACTGTATTTCGGAAAGTGATATCACGTATTGAAGTTTCCAGAATTTTTTTGAAGTCCAACAAAATTGTATTCAAGAAGTTTTATTGTATTAAAGTTGACAGAATTATTATAAATAGAAGAGTTTCATTTCTGCTTTTGCATACATATTATCCAACAATCTAAATACAGTATTACTAGAAATGGAAGACTCTTCCAAGCACTTCAATAAATAACATAAGGTTTTGTCAAATTGGACCGTTTTGATGGTGGTAATTTTCTGCGCTGGCAGAAAAAGGTTCACTTTCTTCTAACAACATTGAAGATTGTGTACGTCTTTTCACAGTTGAAGCCAAATGAAGAAGAAGATGAAACCGTGGAACAAATTAGGCAACACACAAAATGAGAAGCCGATGATTATCTTTGTTGTGGTCACATTCTCAATGCACTTGCTGAAAATTTGTTCGACTTGTACCAAAATGTTAGGACTACAAAAAATTTACGGGACACATTGGGGACCAAATATCTTACGAAAGATGTTATAAGTAAGAAGTTCCTTATCGGTCAGTTTTTAAGCTTTAAAATGCATGATAATAGGCCTGTGCTAGAACAATTTCATGATATCCAACGCATCTTAAATCATTGCAAACTTAAAAATTTAAATATGGATGATAATGTAATTGTTTCTGTCATAATTGAAAACTTCATCCTTCATGAAAAGATTATAAGAAAGAACTCAAGCACAAAAAGGAAGATCTTTCACTTGAAGAATTAGAGACTCATTTAAGAATTGAATAAGAGTCTCAAATTCTAGATGGTAAAGAGGAACATGAAAATTTTATTTCTAAGGTCCATATGGTGGAGGAAGGGAAGGAACAAAATTTTGGTAATCATGGAAAGAATAACAAGCGAAAGAATTTTTCAAACAATTCTAAAGCAAACAAAAAGAAGAAAGGAAATTGTTTTCATTGCAATAAACCATATCACTTCAAGAAGGATTGTCGTGAGTTCAATAAACTAAAAGAAAAAGGAGGATCATCAGACACAAGGCAAAAATTTGCTGCTATGATATCCGAGGCTAATATGCTTAGAGAAGATAACTCTTGGTGGATTGATTCTGGTACCACACGACATGTATGTAAGGACAAGAATTTGTTCTCTGCCTATGAAACTATGGAAGGAGATGTTCTCTATATGAGAAATTCTTCAACTGCTGTGGTTAAAGTCAAAGGGATAGTGGATCTCGAATTCACTTTCAGAAAAATCCTTAGTCTCACCAATGTTTTCATGTTCCTGATGTTAGGAAAAATTTAGTTTCCAAAAGTCTTCTTAACAAATTTGGCTTTAAGTTTGTATTTGAGTCAGACAAATTTATTCTGACTAAAAGTGGTACCATTGTAGGCAAAGGTTATTTGTATGAGGGCATGTTTAAGCTCAATATCAATGAAAAAGAATCTTCTGCTTATATCGTTGATTGTCTTTCATTATGGCATAGTCGTTTAGGACATGATAATACAAAGAAAATGCATTTTATGGTTAATTTAAATTTAATTACTAAATATGAGAATGATATGAATGAAGAGTATAAAATATGCATGCAAGCAAAAATAACAAGATTACCTTTTCTAAAAATAGAAAAAACTACATATTTGTTGCAATTAGTACATTGTGATGTTTGTGATTTGCATGGAACACCTACTAGAGGTGGTAGAAAATATTTTGCTACATTTATCGATGACTTTTAAAAATATTGGTACGTATATCATTTAAACTCTAAGGATGATGTGCTTAATAAATTTAAGATATATAAAAATGAAGTTGAAAATCAATGTGATACTAAAATAAAATGTCTTAGATCTGATAGAGGTGGTGAATATCACTTTCCTTAATTTTATGAAGATATGGGTATTATACATGAAGTTACTGCACCTTATACACCACAAACAATGGAGTAGCAGAAAGAAAAAATAGGACACTAACTGAAATGGTTAACACTATGCTTCCCTATTCTTGTTTAAGTAAAGGGTTTTGGGGAGAAGCACTTTTAACTACGTGTCATACTTTGAATACCTGTTAAAGATAATAAGAAAACTCCTTACGAATTATGGAAGAATATAAAACCTAATTTAGGTTATCTTAAAGTTTGGAGTTGTAGAGGTATTGGAAGACTACTTGAAACTAAGAGAAAGAAATTAGGAAGCAAAGGCGTTGAGTGTATTTTCATAGGTTATGCACAACATAGTAAAGCTCATAGATTTTTGGTTAGTGAACCTAGTGATTCTGTTGAGGTAAATATAATAATTGAATCGAGAGATGCAATTTTTTTATGAACAAAAGTTTTCTTCTATTCCTAGAATAAATAATGAAAAAGAAGTAAGCACGCCTTCACAATTACCTGAAACTCCACCAGTAGAAGATGAAGAGATTAGAAAAAGTAAAAGACCTAGAAAAAGAAAAGATATTTGGTCCTAACTTTGTAGTTTATCTTGTTGAAGGAACTATAGACACACCTTGTAATGAATTTTCTTTGACTCTTAGTGTTGAGACAAACCCACAAACTTATAGTGAGGCAATTAAGTCTATAGATTCAACATTTTGGAAAGAAGCTATAAATGATGAAATGGATTCAATCATGGGAAATAAAACTTGGACTTTAGTAAATTTACCTCCAGGATCTAAACCAATCAACTGTAGATTGATTTTTAAAAAGAAAATGAAAATAAATGGAACAACTAATAAATTGAAGGCTAGATTGGTTGCTAAAGGTTTTTACACAAAAAGAAGGAATTGATTATTTTGATACTTATGCACCAGTTGCTAGAACATATACTATTAGAATTTTGATTGCTTTAGCATCCATATATAATTTTAAAATTCATCAAATGGAGGTGAAAACTACCTTTTTAAATGGTGACTTAGAAGAATAATTTTACATGGAACAACATGAAGGGTTTGTTAAGCCTGGCCAAGAACATAAAGTATGTAAACTTATTAAGTCCTTATATGGCCTAAAACAAGAACCTAAACAATGGCATGAAAAACTTGATAAAGTCATTATTTCTTATGGTTTTAAAATTCATGAATCTGATAAATGTGTTTATAGTAAATTTGCTAATGGTAAGGGTGTGATCATTTGTTTATATGTAGATGACATGTTAATTCTTGGTACCGATTTAGAAAGCGTTAATAATATAAAGATTATTCTGTCTTCTAAATTTGATATGAAAGATATGGGTGTAGATGATGTCATATTAGGAATGAGAATAATAAGGAAAGATAAAAATATAATCCTCACTCAATCTCATTATGTTGAGAAAATTTTAAAAAAATTAATCAGTTTGATTGCACACCTGTTAGTACACCCTTTGAGGCACAACTAAAGACGATTCCTAATACTTATAGAGCTATTTCACAATTGCAATATGCACGAGTAATTGGTAATTTAATGTATGCCATGACATGTACTCGACCTGATATTGCATATGCTGTTGGTAAATTAAGTAGATATACTAGTAATCCAAGTTTATTGCATTGGCATGCCGTCAATAGAATATTAAAATATTTAAAAGGAACTATGGACTATGGTATATACTATAGTGGATATCCTTTAGTATCAGAGTTTTTTTCTAATGCTAGTTGCATAACGGAGTAGGAGGATCATTCCTCAACAAGTGGATGGATTTTCACTCTTGGTGGAGGAGTTGTTTCTCGGGGATCAAAGAAACAAACTTGTATAGATAATTCTACAATGGCAGCTGAGTTTGTAGCATTATCTGTAACTAGTAAAGAGGCAGAATGATTAAGGATTTTGTTAATTGAAATTTCAGTTTGTCCAAAACCAATGCCTCCAATATCTATACATTGTGATAGTGAATCTACACTTTCTAGAGCTTATAATAAAGTGTACAATGGAAAATCTAGACATATTGGCCTGAGACATAGTTGTGTCAGACAAATGATTACAGATAGTGTAATCACACTAGATTACATAAAATTAAGTCAAAATTTAGCTGATCCACTTACGAAAAGTTTTGCAAGAGGACTAGTGTCTAAGACATCATTGGGGATGGGACTAAAGCCCATTAACTATAATCACTCTTGATGGAAACTCAACTTCATACTTGACATATACAAGTCTCAATTTTAATTATTAAAGTACATCATACGACGTGATTGAAGCACTACAAAATCAAACATCCCAAGGATAAGTTCTTAGAACATGTAATGAATAATGAAAGAGAATGAGTATAATCTTAATAGATTTATGGTGTTTTAATTACACGGACACTTATGATAATCTACCTATATGAGTGTGGAAGTGGTGTCACTTCCTATGAGAACTAGGCTTGACTCTAAAGCACTCACGAAATCAAGTTACAAACACAAGGCCTAATATATGTGTCGACTTATATGGATAATTAGTGACTAAAATATTTGTGTGTGTAGACAAATCCGACTGATCAATATGGATTGATAGTTCAAAGGAAAGTATACTATACTTTCATGGTTAGCCGTGACGAATCTTCACAGGGTATTGGTTCAAGTCGTGAGACACCAGTGCTTATACACAGTCTTACAGACAATCAAATATTTTCAAAACTTATTTTGAAAATGGTGGATGAATGTTGGAGATTTTTTAAATAAGTGAATAAAAGATTTGGGAGTAAAAACTTGTCCCACATTGGAAGTGTGAGGAGAAAAGTGGAAAACAAACCCAATATAAAAGGGAGAGTGTCCAACATCGGAAAATGAGTAAAGCTAAGTGATACCCACTAAGATATAAAAGGATTGGGCAAGCTTTTGTCCCATATTAGAAAAATATAAAGAAAGTGTGCACTTAATAAGTATAAATCGAAGATGAAGAATTACTTCATCTAGCATTTAAGAGGGCTATTCAAGAGAGCTCCAATACGGTGAGAAGCACCGTACGCAAGCACATGCACACGCGTGTGCGGGGCAGTGGGCTATAGAGGTGCTAGTGGTTCACTTTGCACTTCGCATGCCGCGTGTCCGTAGTGGTAGTGGGTTATTGGGATTCGTCCGGTTCGGATCGCGGTAGCTCGAGCGCGGTCACTTTTTGGATGGTCCGTGTAAAACCGATTCGGTTTAATTATACATGTTGAAAAGAGGCTTAAGACTGTTGGTAATTTATAGTCATGCCATTTCAGAATTAATTAAGACTGTTAATTCAACAGTTATGACTCTTGAAGACAAAGCCTGTCACTATCTATAAATAAAGGCTGCCTAATTCGAAATTACACATCATTAAGACCAACCCAGTTCCAGATTTTCCAAACCCTAGAAATTATTCACTTACATTTTTAGGAGATGCAAAATTATCTTATTCTGTTTTGTGCATAAAAATATAATAAGAACTTGAAGTTGTCTATTCTTCGCTGCTGCATCCAAGGGCTACCTTTAAGCATACAATTTGCAGACAGTGAAATTGCTTCATTGTATCTTGAGTACGGATTTGAAGATTTCCGTTTGTATACCAAATCATATTGGTGGGGATAATACTGGATTTAGGAAAGTGACTTCATGCCTTGAAGTTTCCAGAATTTATTTGAAGTCCAACATAATTTTATTCAAGAAGTTTTCTTATATTGAAGTTGACAGAATTATTATAAATATAAGAGTTTCATTTATGCTTTTGAATACATATTATCCAACAACTTTGATACTGTTAATACAACTATGAATAGAAGGATATCTATCTTGAAATAATGCTTGATTTTGAGCCCTCCATAAAGTATGAACAGTAAATAACATGGCAACAATCCAAATCACTACACCAAATCCTGCGAATGGTCACGCCCAGTGGGTCATGGCCCAAGTCCATGACCAGCTGGTCGCGGACTTGGGCCGTGACCAACTCAATGATAATTTGAGAATACGTGACTCCCGGTTTGAGAATACGATGATAATTTGCAAATTTCTTGAGTTAGTCTTAAAAACATGGCGTTAGTGGATAAAAACTAGAAATAGCCCCCGAACGGCCCCGTGGTTGGCACCAACACCTCCCACGGGACCAATGTAACTCGTAGGAACTGACCGTGCAGCCACGAGACTCCTGGTTTGAAAATACGATGATAATTTGCATATTTCTGGACTTAGGTAAAACATGGAGTTAGAGAGGGAAAACTCAAAACATCCCCCGAACGGCTCCATGGGTGGCACCAACACCTCCCATAGGACCAATGCGACTCGTAGGAACTGACCGCGCAGCCACTGGACTCCTGGTTTGAGAATACGACGATAATTTGCATATTTCTAGACTTAGGAAAAACATGGCATTAGTGGAAAAAACTCGAAACAACCCCCGAACAACCCCGTGGGTGGTACCAACACCTCCCATGGGACTAATGTAACTCGAAGGAACTGACCACACAACCACGGGACTCCAGGTATGAGAATACGACAGAAATTTGCGTATTGCTAGACTTAGGCTTAAAACCTTGGATGTAGTGGGTGAAAACCAGAAACAGCCGACAAACGGCCCCGTTGGTGGCACTAACACCTCCCACGGGACCAATGTGACTCGTAGGAACTGATCGCACAACCGCGGGACTCCCGGTTTGAGAATACGATGATAATTTGCATATTTTTAGACTTAGGCCTAAAAACATGGCGTTAGAGGGTGAAAACCTAAAATAACCCCCAAACAACCCTGTGGGAGACACCAATACCTCCCACGGGACCAATGTTACTCGTAGGAATTGATCGCGCCGCCACGGGACTCCGGATTTTAGAATACGATGATAATTTGCATATTTCTAGACTTAGGCTTAAAATCATGGCGTTAGAGGGTGAAAACCCAAAACAGCCCCCGAAGGGCCCCGTGGGAGGCACCAACACCTCCCACGGGACCAATGTAACTTGTAGGAACTGACCGCGAAGCCACGGGACTCTCGGTTTGATAATACGATGGTAATTTTCATATTTATAGACTTAGGCTTAAAAATATGGCGTTAGTTGGTGAAAACCCAAAACATCCCCCGAACGGCCCCGTGGGAGGAACCAACACCTCCCACTGGATCAATGTAACTCATAGGAACTGACCATGCAACCGTGGGACTCCCGGTTTGAGAATACGACGGTAATTTGAATATTTATAGATTTAGGCTTAAAAACATGGCGTTAGTAGTTAAAAACCCAAAATAACCCCTAAACGGCCCCGTGGGTGGCACCAACACCTCCCACGGGACCAATGTGACTCGTAGAAACTGACCCGCAGCCGCGGTACTCCTGGTTTGAGAATACGACGATAATTTGCATATTTCTAGACTTAGGCCTAAAAATATGGCGTTAGAGGGTGAAAACCCAAAACAGCCCCTGAACGGCCACGTGGGAGGCACCAACATTTCCCACGGGATCAATGTTACTCGTAGGAAGTGATCGCGCAGCCACGGGACTCCTGATTTGAGAATACGATGATAATTTGCATATTTCTAGACTTAGGCTTAAAAAATGGCATTAGAGGGTGAAAACCCAAAACATCCCCCGAAGGGCCCCGTGGGAGGCACCAACACCTCCCACGGGACCAATGTAACTTGTAGAAACTGACCGCGCAACCACGGGACTCTCGGTTTGAGAATACGACGATAATTTTCATATTTATAGACTTAGGCTTAAAAACATGGCGTTAGTTGGTGAAAACCCAAAACAGCTCCCGAAAGGCCCCGTGGGAGGGACCAACACCTCCCACGGAACCAATGTAACTCATATGAACTGACCACCCAGCCGTGGAATTCCCGATTTGAGAATACGACAGTAATTTGCATATTTTTAAATTTAGGATTAAAAATATGGCGTTAGTAGTTGAAAACCCGAAACAACCCCCGAACGGCCCCGTGGGTGGCACCAACACCTCCCACGGGACCAATGTGACTCGTAGGAACTAACCGCAGCCGCGGTACTCCTGGTTTGAGAATACGACGATAATTCGTATATTTCTAGACTTAGGCTTAAAAATATGGCGTTAAAGGGTGAAAACCCAAAATAGTTCCCGAACGGCCACGTGGGAGGCACCAACACTTCCCACGGGATCAATCTTACTCATAGGAAGTGACCGCGCAGCCACGGGACTCCCGGTTTGAAAATATGACGATAATTTGCATATTTATAGACTTAGGCTTAAAAACATGGCGTTAGAGGGTGAAAACCCAAAAAGGCCATCGAACGGGCCCGTGGGTGGCACCAACACCTCCCACGGGACCAATGTAACTCGTAGGAACTGACCGCGCAACCGCGGGTCTCCTGGTTTGAGAATACGATGATAATTAGCATATTTCTAGACTTAGTCTTATAAACATGGCATTAGAGGGTGAAAACCCAAAATAGTCCCCGAACGGCCCCGTGGGAGGTATAAACACCTCTCAGAGGACCAATGTAACTCGTAGGAACTGACCACGCAGCCACGGAACTCCCGGTTTGAGAATACGATAATAATTTGTGTATTTTTAGACTTAGGCTAAAAAACATGGCATTAGAGGGTGAAAACCCAAAACAGAACCCGAAGGGCCCCGTGGGTAGCACCAACACCTACCACGGGACCATGTAACTTGTAGGAACTGACCGCACTGTCGTTAGACTCCCAATTTGAGAATACGATGATAATTTGTATATTTCTAGACTGAGGCTTAAAAACATGGCGTTAGTGGGTGAAAACCAGAAACAGCCCCCGAGCGGCTCCGTGGGTGGCACCAACACCTCCCACAGGTCCAATGTGACTCATAGGAACTGACCGCGCAACCACGGGTCTCCCGATTTGAGAATATGATGATGATTTGCATATTTCTAGACTTAGGCTTAGAAACATGGCGTTAGAGGGCGAAAACCCAAAATAGCCCCCGAACGGCTCCGTGGGTGGCACCAACAACTCCCATGAGACCAATGTAACTCGTAGGAACTGACCGTGCAGTCGTGGGTCTCCTGGTTTGAGAATACGACGATAATTTGTATATTTATAGATTTAGGCTTAAAAACATGGCATTAGAGTGAGAAAATCCAAAACAGTCCCCGAACGGCCCCATGGGAGGCATCAACACCTACCACGGGACCAATGTGACTCATAGGAACTGACCACACAGCCACGGGACTTTTAATTTGAGAATACAACGATATTTTGCATATTTATAGAATTAGGCTAAAAAATGTGATGTTAGAGGGTGAAAACCTAAAATATCCCCCGAAGGGCCCCGTGGATGGCACCAACACCTACCACAGGACCAATGTAACTCGTAGGAGCTAACTGCGCTATCGCAGGACTCCCGATTTGACAATACGATAATAATTTGAATATTTCAAGACTTAGGCTTAAAAACATGATGTTATTGGGTGAAAACTCAAAATAGCCCCCGAACAGCACCGTGGGAGGCACCAACACCTCCCACGGGACCAATGTTACTCGTAAGAACTGACCGAGCAGCCGCGGGACACACGGTTTGAGAATACGATGATAATTTGGATATTTCTAGACTTAGGCTTAAAAATATGGCCTTAGAGGGTGAAAACCCAAAACAGCCCCTGAACGGCCCCGCGGGAGGCACCAACACCTCCCACGGGGCCAATGTAACTCGTAGGAACTGACCGCGTAGCTGCGGGTCTCCTGGTTTGAGAATACGATGATAATTAGCATATTTCTAGAGTTAGGCTTAAAAATATGGCGTTAGAGGGTGAAAACCCAGAAAAGCCCTTGAAGGGCCCCGTGGGAGGCACCAACACCTCCCACGGGACCAATGTAACTTTTAGGAACTGACCGCACAGCCACGGGACTCTCGATTTGAGAATACGACTACAATTTGCATATTTCTAGACTTAGGCTTAAAAACATGGCATTATTGGGTGAAAATTGAAACAGCTCCCAAACGGCTCAGTAGGTGGCACCAACACCTCCCACGGGACCAATGTGACTCGTAGGAACTGACCACACAGCCACGGGACTCCCGATTTGAGAATACGATGATAATTTGTATATTTTTAGACTTAGGCAAAATATTGCGTTAGTGGGGGAAAACCTGGAACAACCCCCAAACGGCCCCATGGGTGGCACCAACACCTCCCATGGGACCAATGTACCTCGTAGGAACTGACCACACTGCCGCGGGACTCCCGGTTTGATAATACAAGAGTAATTTGCATATTTCTAGACTTAGGCTTAAAAACATGGCGTTAGTGGGTGAAAACCCGAAACAACCCCCGAATGGCCCCGTGGGTGGCACCAACACCTCCCACGGGACCAATGTATCTCGCAGGAACTCACCGCGCATCCGCGGGTCTTCCGGTTTGAGAATACGATGATAATTTGCATATTTCTAGACTTAGTCTTTAAAACATGGGGTTAGAGTGTGAAAACCCAAAACTACCCCCGAACGGCCCCGTGGGAGGCACCAATACCTCCCACGGGACTAATGTTACTCATAGGAACTGACCACGTAGCCACAAGACTCCCGGTTTGAGAATACGATGATAATTTGCATGTTTCTAGACTTAGGCTTAAAAACATGGCGTTAGAGGGTGAAAACCTGAAACAGCCCATGAAGGGCCCCGTCAGAGCCACCAACACCTCCCACGGGAGCAATCTAACTCGTAGGAACTGATCGTGCAGCTATGGGACTCCCGATTTGAGAATACGATGGTAATTTTCATATTTCTAGACTTAGGCTTAAAAACATGGCGCCAGTGGGTGAAAACCTGAAACAGCCCCCGAATGGCTCCGTGGGTGGTACCAACACCTTCCACGGGACCAATATGACTCGTAAGAACTGATCGCGCGGCCACGGGTCTCCCAGTTTGAGAATACGATGATAATTTTCATATTTTAGAGTTTGGGCTAAAAACATGGCTTTAAAGTATGAAAACCCAAAACAGCTCCCGAACAGCCCTATGGGAGGCACCAACACCTCCCACGGGACTAATGTAACTCGTAGGAACTAACCACATAGCCGTGTGTCCCCCGATTTGAGAATACGACTTGATTAGCTTATTTCTAGACTTAGGCTTAAAACATGGCGTTAGAGGGTGAAAACCCAAAACATCCCCCGAACGGCTCTGTGGGTGGCACCAACAACTCCCACGGGACCAATGTGACTCGTAGGAACTTCCCACGCATCCACGGAACTCTCGATTTGAGAATATGTCGATAATTTGCATATATCTAGACTTAAGCTTAAAAACGTGGCATTAGAGGGTGAAATCCCAAAAAAGCCTCCGAACGGCCCCGTGGGATGCGCCAACACCTCCCACGGGACCAATGTAACTCGTAGAAACTGACCGCGCAGTCACGGGTCTCCCGATTTGAGAATACGAAGATAATTTATATATTTCTAGACTTAGGGTTAAAAACATGGCGTTAGAGGGTGAAAACCCGAAATAGCCCCTGAAGGACCCCGTGGGAGGCACCAACACCTTCCACGGGACCAATGTAACTCGTAGGAACTGATCGCTTAGCCACGGGACTCCCAGTTTGAGAATACAATAATAATTTGCATATTTCTAGACTTAGGCTTAAAAACATGGCTCTAGTGGGTGAAAACTCGAAACAGCCCTCGAACGGCTCTGTGGGTGGCCCCAACACCTCCCATGGGACAAATGTGACTCGTAAGAGTTGACCGCGCAACCACGGGACTCCCGATTTAAGAATACGACGATAATTTGCATATTTTTAAACTTAGGCAAAATATGGCGTTAGTGGGGAAAACCCGAAATAGGCCCCGAACGGCCCCGTGGGTGGCACTATCACCTCCCATGGGACCAATGTGACTTGTAGGAACTGACCACGCAGCCGCAGTACTCCTGGTTTGAGGATATGATGATAATTTACATATTTCTAGACCTAGGTTTAAAAACAGGGCGTTAGAGGGTGAAGACCCAAAACAGTCCCCGAACGGCCCCGTGGGAGGCACCAACACCTCCCACGGGACCATTGTTACTCGTAGGAACTGCCCGCGTAGCCACAGAACTCTCGATTTGAGAATACGATGATAATTTGCATATATCTAGACTTAAGCTTAAAAACATGGAGTTAGAGGGTGAAAACCCAAAATATCCCCCAAACGTCCCCGTGGGAGGAACCAACACCTCCCACGGGACCAATGTAACTCGTAGAAACTGACCGCGCAGCGGGACTCTCAATTTGAGAATACGATGATAATTTGCATATTTCTAAACTTAGGCTAAACATGGCATTAGTGGGTAAAAACATGAAACAGTCCCCGAACGGCTCCGTGGGTGGCACCAACACCTTCCAAGGGACCAATGTAACTCGTAGGAACTGCCCACGCAGCTGCGGGACTCCCGATTTTAGAATACGATGGTAATTATCATATTTCTAGGCTTAGGCTTAAAAACCTGGCGTTAGTGGGTGAAAATCCGAAACAGCCTCCGAACGGCCCCATGGGTGCCACCAACACCTCCCACGGGACCAATGTAACTCGTTGGAACAGACCGTGCAGCCGCGGGTCTCTTGGTTTAAGAATACGATGGTAATTTTCATATTTCTAGACTTAGGCTTAAAAACATGGCGTTGGAGGGAGAAAACCCAAAACATCCCCCAAAAGACCCCGTAGAAGGCACCAACACCTCCCACGGGACCAATGTAACTCGTAGGAACTGACCACGCAGTCACGATACTCTCGGTTTGAGAATCCGACGATAATTTGCATATTTGTAGACTTAGGTTAAAAAACATGGCGTTAGAGGGTGAAAACCCTAAACATCCCCCGAAGGGCCCCGTGGTAGGCACTAACACCTCCCACGGGACCAATGTAACTCGTCAGAACTGACCACGCAGTCAAGGGACTCCTGATTTGAGAATACGATAATAATTTGCATATTTTTAGGCTTAGGCTTCAAAACATGGCGCTAGTGGGTGAAAACCCGAGACAGCCCTCGAACGGCTCCTTGGGTGGCACCAACACCTCCCACGGGACCAATGTGACTCGTAAGAGCTGACCGTGCAGTCACGGGACTTTCGATTTGAGAATATGATGATAATTTGCATATTTATAAACTTAGGGAAAATATGGCGTTAGTGGGGGAAAACCTACAACAGTCCCGAACTGCCCCGTGTGTGGCACCAACACCTCCCACGGGACCAGTGTGACTCGTAGGAACTGACGGTGTGACCACAGTACTCCTGGTTTGATAATACGACGATAATTTATATATTTCTAGACTTAGGATTAAAAACATGACGTTAGAGCGTGAAAACCCAAAACAGTCCCCGTACGGCCCCGTGGGAGGCACCAACACCTCCCACGGGACCAATGTTACTCGTAGGAACTGACCGCGCAACCACGGGACTCTCAGTTTGAAAATATGACGATAATTTGCCTACTTTTAGACTTAGGCTTAAAATAATGGCGTTAGAGGGTGAAAACCGGAAACAGTTCCCGGAGTGGGACACACCAACACCTCCCACGGGACCAATGTAATTCATAGGAACTGATCGCGCAACCACAGGACTCCCGGTTTGAGAATACTACGATAATTTGCATATTTCTTCACTTAGGCTTGAAAACATGGCGTTAGTGCGTGAAAACTCGAAACAACCCCCAAACTGCTCCGTGTGTGGCACCAACACCTCCCACGGGACCAGTGTGCACGTAGAAACTGATCGCGCCATCACAGGACTCCCGGTTTGAGAATATGATGATAATTTGAATATTTCTAGACTTAGGCATAAAAATATGGCGTCAGAGGGTGAAAACCCAAAACAACCCCCGAACGGCCCCGTGGGTGGCACCAACACCTCCCACGGGACCAATGTAACTCGTAGGAACTTACCGCGCAGCCACGGGACTCCCGGTTTGAGAATATAATGATAATTTTCATAATTCTAGACTTAGGCTAAAAAACATGGCGTAGAGGGTGGAAACCCGAACCAGCCCCCTAAGGGGCCCGTGGGTGGCACCAACACCTACCACGAAACCAATGTAACTTTTAGGAACTGACCGCGTTGCCGCTGGACTCCCGGTTTGAGAATACGATGATAATTTTCATATTTTTAGACTTAGGCTTAAAAACATGGCGTTAATGGGTGAAAACCCGAAACAGCCCCGAACGGCTCCTTGGGTGGCACCAAAACCTCCCAGAGGACCAATGTGACTCATAGGAACTGACTGCGCAACCACGGGTCTCCCGTTTTGAGAATACGATGATAATTTGCATATTTCTAGACTTGGTCTTAAAAATATGGCATTAGAGGGTGAAAACCCAAAATAGCCCCCGAACGGCCCCGCGGGAGGCACCAACACCTCCCACGGGACCATTGTAACTCGTAGGAAGAGACCACGTATCCACGTGACTCCCAATTTGAGAATACGATGATAATTTGCATATTTCTAAACATCGACTAAAAAACATGGCGTTAGAGGGTGAAAACCCGAAACAGCCCCCGAAGGTCCCCGTGGGTGGCACAAACACCTACCACAAGACAATGTAACTCGTAGGAACTGACCACGCTGCCGCGGGACTCCCGATTTGAGAATATGATAATAATTTGCATATTTCTAGAGTTAGGCTTAAAAACATTGCGTTAGAGGGTGAAAACCCGAAACAAACCCTGAACGGCCACATGGGAGGCACCAACACCTCCCACGGGACCAATGTGACTCGTAGGAACTGGCCGCACAGCCACGGGACTCTCGGTTTGAGAATACATCGATAATTTACATATATCGAGACTTAAGCTTAAGAACATGGCGCTTGTGGGGGAAAACCTGAAACAGCCCCTGAACGGCCCCGTGGGTGGCACCAACATCTCCCATGGAACTAATGTAACTCGTAGGAACTGACCGCATAGCCGCAGTACTCCTGGTTTGAGAATACGATGATAATTTACATATTTCTAGACTTAGGCTTAAAAACATGGTGTTAGAGGGTGAAAACCCAAAACAGTCCTCGAACGGCCCCTTGGGAGGCACCAACACCTCCTACGGAATCAATGTTACTCGTAGAAAGTAATCGCGCATCCACGGGACTCCTAGTTTGAGAATACAACCATAATTTGTATACTTCTAGAGTTAGGCTTAAAAATATGGCGTTAGAGGTTGAAAACCCGAAACAGTCCCCGAAGGACCCCGTGGGAGGCACCAACACCTCCCACGGGACCAATGTAATACATAGTAACTGACCGCGCAACCACAGGACTCCCGGTTTGAGAATACTATGGTAATTTGCATATTTCTTCACTTAGGCTTAAAAACATGGCGTTAATGCGTGAAAACCCGAAATAGCCCACGAATGGCCCCGTCGGAGGCACCAACACCTCCCACGGGACCAATGTGACACATAAAAACTGATCGCGCAATCACAGGTCTCTCGGTTTTAGAATACGACAATAATTAGCATATTTCTAGACTTAGTCTTAAAAACATGGGATTAGAGGGTGAAAACCAAAAATAACCCCCCAACGGCCCCGCGGGAGGCACCAACACCTCCCACAAGACCAATGTAACTCGTAGGAGCAGACCACGCAGCCATGTGACTCTCGGTTTGAGAATATGATTATAATTTGCATATATCTAGACTTAGGCTAAAAAACATGGCCTTAGAGGGTGAAAACCCGAAACATCCCCCGAACGGCTCCTTGGGTGGCACCAACACCTCCCACAGGATCAATGTGACTCGTAGAAACTGACTGCGCAACCACGGGTGTCCCGGTTTGAGAATACGATGACAATTTACATATTTCTAGACTTAGGCTTAAAAACATGGCGTTAGAGGGTGAAAAACCAGAACAGCCCCCGAATGGCCCCGTGTGTGGCACCAACACCTCCCATGGGACCAATGTAAGTCGTAGGAATAGACCGCGCACCGCGGGTCTCTTGATTTGAGAATACGATGATAATTTGGATATTTCTAGACTTAGTCATAAAAACATGGCATTAGAGGGTGAAAAACCAAAATAGCTGTCGAACTTCCCCGTGGGTGGCACCAACACCTCCCATGGGACAAATGTAACTCGTAGGAACTGACCGAACACCCCGTGTCTCCCGATTTGAGAATACGATGATAATTTGCATATTTCTAGACTTAGGCTTGAAAACATGGCATTAGAGGGTTAAAATCCAAAACAACCCCCGAACGGCCTCGTGGGAGGCACCAACACCTCCCACGGGACTAATGTTACTCGTAGGAACTGACCGTGCATCCACATGACTCCCGATTTGAGAATACAATGATAATTTGCATATTTATAGACTTAGGCTTAAAAACATGGCATTAGAGGGTGAAAACCTGAAACAACCCACGAAGGATCCCGTCAGAGGCAACAACACCTCCCACGGGATCAATGTAACTCGTAACTGACCGCGCAGCCATGGGACTCCCGGTTTGGGAATACGACGATAATTTGCATACTTTAGACTTAGGCTTAAAAACATGGCGTTAAAGGGTGAAAACCCAAAATATCACCCGAACGGCCCTGTGGGAGGCACCAACACCTCCCACAGGACCAATGTAACTCGTAGGAACTGACCACGGAACCGCGGGTCTCCCGGTTTGAGAATATGATGTGATTTGCTTATTTCTAGACTTGGGCTTAAAAACTTGGCGTTAGAGAGTAAAAACCCAAAATATCCCCCGAACGGCCCTGTGGGTGGCACCAACACCTCCCACGGGACCAATTTAACTCGTAGGAACTGATCGCGCAGTCACGGGCCTCCCGATTTGAGAATACATCGATAATTTGCATATATCTAGACTTAAGCTTAAAAACATGGCATTAGAGGGTGAAAACCCAAAAAGCCCCCGAACGGCCCCATCAGAGGAACCAATTACTCCCACGGGACCAATGTAACAGTTAGGAACTGACCGTGCATCGAGACTCCCAATTTGAGATTACGGCGTAAATTTGCATATTTCTAGACTTAGGCAAAACTTGACATTAGTTGGTAAACAACCAAAACAGCCCCCGAACGGCTCCGTGGGTGGTACCAACACCTCCCAAGGGACCAATGTAACTCGTAGGAACTCCCCACGCAGCCGTGGGACTTTCTATTTCAGAATATGATGGTAATTTTCATATTTCTAGACTTAGGTTTAAAAACATGGTGTTAGTGGGTGAAAACCCGAAACAACCCCCGAACGGCCCCATGGGTGGCACCAACACCTCTCATGGGACCAATGTAACTCGTAGGAACTGACCACGTAGTCACGAGACTCCCGATTTGTGAATACGACGATAATTTGCATTTTACTAGACTTAGGCTTAAAAACATGGCGTCAGATGGTGAATAACTAAAATAGCCCCCGAACGAACCTGTGGGTGGCACCAACACCTCCCATGGGACTAATATAACTCGTAGGAACTGACCGCGCACCGCGGGTCTCCCAGTTTGAGAATACGATGATAATTTGCATATTTATAGACTTAGTCTTAAAAATATTGCATTAGAGGGTGAAAAACCCAAAACAGCCCCCGAACGGCCTCGCGGGAGGCACTAACACCTCCCACGGGACCAATGTAACTCGTTGGAACACCCCACGCAGCATAAGACTCCCGATTTGAGAATACGATGATAATTTTCATATTTCTAGACTTAGCATAAAAAACATGGCGTTAGAGGGTGAAAACTCAAAATAGCCCCCGAAGGGCCCCGTGGGTGCTACCAACACCTACCACGAGACCAATGTAACTCATAGGAACTGATCGCGCTGCCGCGGGACTCCTGGTTGAAGAATAAGATGATAATTTTCATATTTCTAGACTTAGGCTTAAAAACATAGCATTAGTGGGTAAAAATTCGAAACAGCCTCCGAACGGCTCCTTGGGTGGTACCAACACCTCCCACGGGACCAATGTGACTCGTAGGAACTGACTGCGCAACCACGGGTCTCTCGGATTGAGAATACGATGATAATTTGCATATTTCTAGACTTAGGCTTAAAAAAATGGCGTTAGAGGGTGAAAAACCGAAATAGCCCCAGAACGGCCCCGTGGGTGGCACCAACACCTCCCATGGGACCAATGTAACTCGTAGGAACTGACCACTCACTGCGGGTCTCCCGATTTGAGAATACGGCGATAATTTGTATATTTCCAGACTTAGTCTTAAAAACATGGCGTTAGAGGGTGAAAATCCGAAACAGCCCCCGAACGAACCCGTAGGAGGCACCAACAACTCCCACGGGACCAATGTTACACTTAGGAACTGACCGTGCAGCGGGACTCCCAATTTGAGATTACGGCATAAATTTGCATATTTCTAGACTTAGGAAAAACTTGACATTAGTTGGTAAACAACCAAAACAGCCCCCGAACGGCTCCGTGGGTGGCACCAACACCTCCCAAGGGACCAATGTAACTCGTAGGAACTCCCCACGCAGCTGTGGGACTCCCGATTTTAGAATATGATGGTAATTTGCATATTTCTAGACTTAGGCTTAAAAACATGGTGTTAGTGGGTGAAAACCCGAAACAGCTCCCGAACGGCCCCATGGGTGGCACCAACACCTCTCATGGGACCAATGTAACTCGTAGGAACTGACCATGTAGTCACGAGACTCCCGGTTTGAGAATACGACGATAATTTGCATTTTACTAGACTTAGGATTAAAAACATGGCGTCAGATGGTGAATAACTAAAACAGCCCCTGAACGGCCCTGTGGGTGGCACCAACACCTCCCATGGGACCAATGTAACTCGTCAGAACTGACCGCACACTGCGGGTCTCCCGGTTTGAGAATACGATAATAATTTGCATATTTCTAGACTTAGTCTTAAAAACATTGCATTAGAGGGTGAAAACCCAAAACAGCCTCCGAACGGCCTCGCGGGAGGCACTAACACCTCCCACGGACCAATGTAACTCGTAGGAACACCCCACACAGCACAAGACTCCCGATTTGAGAATACGATGATAATTTTCATATTTCTGGACTTAGCATAAAAAATATGGCGTTAGAGGGTGAAAACCCGAAATAGCCCCCGAAGGGCCCCGTGGGTGGTACCAACACCTACCACGAGACCAATGTAACTCATAGGAACTAGCCGCGCTGCCACGGGACTCCCGGTTGAAGAATAAGATGATAATTTGCATATTTCTAGACTTAGGCTTAAAAAAATAGCATTAGTGGGTGAAAACTGGAAATAGCCCCCGAACGGCTACTTGGGTGGTACCAACACCTCCCACGGGACCAATGTGACTCGTAGGAAGTTATTGCGCAACCACGGGTCTCCCGGATTGAGAATACGATGATAATTTGCATATTTCTAGACTTAGGCTTAAAAAAATGGCGTTAGAGGGTGAAAAACCAAAATAGCCCCCGAACATCCCCGTGGGTGGCACCAACACCTCCTATGGGACCAATATAACTCGTAGGAACTGACCACGCACTGCAGGTCTCCCGGTTTGAGAATACGACGATAATTTGTATATTTTTAGACTTAGGCTTAAAAACATGGCGTTAGAGGGTGAAAATCCAAAAAGCCCCCGAACGGCCCCGTAGGAGGCACCAATACCTCCCACGGGACCAATGTTACACTTAGAAACTGACCATGCAGCGGGACTCCAAATTTGAGATTACGACATAAATTTGCATATTTCTAAACTTAGGCAAAACTTGACATTAGTTGGTAAACAACCAAAATAGCCCCCGAACGGCTCCGTGGGTGGCACCAACACCTCCCAAGGGACCAATGTAACTCGTAGGAACTCCCCACATAGCCGTGGGACTCCCGGTTTTTAAATATGATGGTAATTTGCGTATTTCTAGACTTAGGCTTAAAAACATGGTGTTAGTGGGTGAAAACCCGAAACAGCCCCCGAACGGCCCCATGGGTGGCACCAACACCTCTCACGGGACCAATGTAACCCGTAGGAACTGACCATGTAGTCACGAGACTCTCGGCTTGAGAATATGACGATAATTTGCATTTTTCTAGACTTAGGCTTAAAAACATGGCGTTAGATGGTGAATAACTAAAACAGCCCCCGAACGGCCCTGTGGGTGGCACCGGCACGTCTCATGGGACCAATGTAACTCGTAGGAACTGACCGCGCACCGCGAGTCTCCCGATTTGAGAATATGATGATAATTTTCATATTTCTAGACTTAGTCTTAAAAACATGGCATTAGAGGGTGAAAACCGAAAATAACCCCCGAACGGCCCCGCGGGAGGCACTAACACCTCCCACGGGACCAATGTAACTCGTAGGAACTCCTCATGCAGCACAAGACTCCCGATTTGAGAATACGATGATAATTTTCATATTTCTAGACTTAGCATAAAAAACATGGCGTTAGAGGGTGAAAACCCGAAATATCCCCCGAAGGGCCCCGTGGGTGGTACCAACACCTACCACGAGACCAATGTAACTCATAAGAACTGACCGCGTTGCCCCGGGACTCCCGGTTGGAGAATACGATGATAATTTGCATATTTCTAGGCTTAGGCTTAAAAACATAGCATTAGTGGGTGAAAACTGGAAACATCCACCGAACGGCTCCTTGGGTGGTACCAACACCTCCCACGGGACCAATGTGACTCGTAGAAAGTGACTGCGCAACCACGGGTCTCCCGGATTGAGAATACGATGATAATTTGCATATTTATAGACTTAGGCTTAAAAAGATGGCGTTAGAGGGTGAAAAACCAAAATAGCCCCCGAACGTCCCCGTGGGTGGCACCAACACCTCCCATGGGACCAATATAACTCGTAGGAACTAACCACGCACTGCAGGTCTTACGGTTTGAGAATATGACGATAATTTGTATATTTTTAGACTTAAGCTTAAAAACATGGCATTAGAGGGTGAAAATCCAAAAAGCCCCCGAACGGCCCCGTAGGAGGCACCAATACCTCCCACGGGACCAATGTTACACTTAGAAACTGACCGTGCAGCGGGACTCCAAATTTGAGATTACGGCTTAAATTTGCATATTTGTAAACTTAGGCAAAACTTGACATTAGTTAGTAAACAACCAAAACAGCCCCCAAACGGCTCCGTGGGTGGCACCAACACCTCCTAAGGGACCAAAGTAACTCGTAGGAACTCCCCACATAGCCGTGGGACTCCCGGTTTTAAAATATGATGGTAATTTACGTATTTCTAGACTTAGGCTTAAAAACATGGTGTTAGTGGGTGAAAACCCGAAACAGCCCCCGAACGGCCCCATGGGTGGCACCAACACCTCTCACGGGACCAATGTAACCCGTAGTAACTGACCGCGTAGTCACGAGACTCTCGGTTTGAGAATACGATGATAATTTGCATTTTTCTAGACTTAGGCTTAAAAACATGGCGTTAGATGGTGAATAACTAAAACAGCCCCCGAACGGCCCTGTGGGTGGCACCAACACCTCTCATGGGACCAATGTAACTCGTAGGAACTGACCGCGCACCGCGAGTCTCCGATTTGAGAATAGGATGATAATTTACATATTTCTAGACTTAGTCTTAAAAACATGGCATTAGAGGGTGAAAACCGAAAACAACCCCCGAACGGCCCCGCGGGAGGTACTAACACCTCCCACGGGACCAATGTAACTCGTAGGAACTCCTCATGCAGCATAAGACTCCCGATTTGAGTATACGATGATAATTTTCATATTTCTAAACTTAGCATAAAAAACATGGCGTTAGAGGGTGAAAACTCGAAATAGCCCCCGAAGGGCCCCGTGGGTGGTACCAACACCTACCACGAGACCAATGTAACTCATAGGAACTAACCGCCCTGCCGCGGGACTCCCGGTTGGAGAATACGATGATAATTTGCATATTTCTAGGCTTAGGCTTAAAAACATAGCGTTAGAGGGTGAAAACTCAAAACAACTCCCGAACAGCTCCTTGGGTGGTACCAACACCTCCCACGGGACCAATGTAACTCGTAGGAACTGACTGCGCAACCACGGGTCTCCCAGATTGAGAATACGATGATAATTTGTATATTTCTAGACTTAGGCTTCAAAAAATGGCTTTAGAGGGTGAAAAACCAAAATAGCCCCCGAACGGCCCCGTGGGTGGCACCAACACCTCCCATGGGACCAATGTAACTCGTAGGAACTGACCACGCACCGCGGGTCTCCCGATTTGAGAATACGACGATAATTTGTATATTTCTAGACTTATGCTTAAAAACATGGCGTTACAGGGTGAAAACAAAAAATAGCCCCCGAACTGCCCCGTGAGAGGCACCAATACCTCCCACGGGACCAATGTAACTCGTAGGAACTGACCACACAGTCACGGGAATCCCGGTTTGAGAAAATGACGATAATTTTCATATTTCTAGACTTAGATCTAAAAACATGGTGTTAGATGGTGAATAACCAAAACAGCCCTCGAACGGCCCTGTGGGTGGCACCAACACCTCCCATGGGACCAATGTAACACTTAGGAACTGACCGCACACCGCAGGTCTCCCGGTTTGAGAATACGATGATAATTTGCATATTTCTAGACTTAGGCTTAAAAACATGGCATTAGAGGGTGAAAACCTAAAACAGCCCACGAATGGCCCCGTCGGAGGCACCAATACCTCCCACGGGACTAATGTAACTCGTAGAAACTGACCGCACAGCTACGGGACTCTCGGTTTGAGAAAACGATGATAATTTTCATATTACTAGACTTAGGCTTAAAAACACAGTGTTAGTTGGAGAAAACTCGAAACAGCCCCCGAACGGCTCCTTAGGTGGCACCAACACCTCCCACAGGACCAATGTGACTCGTACGAACTGACTGCGCAACCACAGGTCTCCCGATTTGATAATACAATGATAATTTGCATATTTCAAGACTTAGGCTTAAAAACATGGCGTTAGAGGGGGGAAGCCATAACAGCCCCGAACGGCCCCGTGGGTGGCACCAGCATCTCCCATGGGACCAATGTAACTCGTAGGAACTGACAGCGCACCGCGGGTCTCCCGGTTTGAGAATACAACGATAATTTGCATATTTCTAGACTTAGGCTTAAAAACATGGCATTAGATGGTGAAAACCCAAAATAACCCCCAAATGGCCCCATGGGAGGCACCAACACTTCCCATGGGACTAATGTTACTCATAGTAACTGACAGCGCAGCCACAAGACTCCCGGTTTGAGAATACGAAGATAATTTGCATATTTCTAAAATTAGGCTTAAAAACATGGCATTAGAGGGTGAAAACCTGAAACAGCCCACGAAGGGCCCCGACGGAAGCAACAACACCTCCCACGGGACCAATATAACTCGTAAGAACTGACTGCGCAGCTACGGGACTCCCGGTTTGGGAATACGATGGTAATTTGCATATATCTAGACTTAGGCTTAAAAATATGGCGTTAGTGGGTGAAAACCTGAAACAACCCCCGAACGGCTCCGTGGGTGGTACCAACACCTCCCACGGGACCATTGTGACTCGTAGGAACTGATTGTGCAGCCATGGGTCTCCCGGTTTGAGAGTACGATGATAATTTGCATATTTTAGACTTAGGCTTAAAAACATGGCGTTAAAGGGTGAAAACCCAAAATAGACACCGAATAGCCCTATGGGAGACACCAACACCTCCCACGGGACCAATGTAACTCGTTGGAACTGACCACGTAGCCGCGGGTCTCCCGGTTTGAGAATACTATGTGATTTTCTTATTTCTAGACTTCGTCTTAAAAACATGGCGTTAGAGGGTAAAAACCCAAAATAGCCCACGAATGGCCCCGTGGGTGGCACCAACACCTCCCACGGGACCGATGTGACTCGTAGGAACTGCTCGCACAGCCATGGGACTCTCGGTTTTAGAATACATTGATAATTTGCATATATCTAGACTTAAGCTTAAAAACATGGCGTTAGAGGGTGAAAACCCAAAAAGCCCTCGAACGGACCCGTGGGAGGAACCAACACCTCCCACGGGTTCAATGCAACACTTAGGAACTAACCGCACAGCGAGACTCCTAGTTTGAGAATATGACATAAATTTGCATATTTCTAGACTTAGGCAAAATATGGCGTTAATGGGTAAAAACCCAAAACAGCCCCCGAACGGGTCCATGGGTGGCACCAACACCTCCCAAGGGACCAATGTAACTCGTAGGAACTGCCCACGCAGCCATGGGCCCAATTTTATAATATGATGGTAATTTGCATATTTCTAGACTTAGGCTTAAAAACATGACGTTAGTGGGTGAAAACCCGAAATAACCCCCGAAAGGCCCCATGGAGGGCACCAACACCTCCCACGGGACCAATGTAACCCGTAGGAACTGACCACGAAGTCACGGGACTCCTGGTTTGAGAATACAATGATAATTTGTATATTTCTAGACTTAGGCTAAAAAACATGGTGTTAGATGGTGAATAATCAAAACAACCCACGAACGGCCCTCTGGGTGGCACCAACAACTCTCATGAGACCAATGTAACTCGTAGGAACTGACCGCGCACCACGGGTCTCCCGGTTTGAGAATACGATGATAATTTGTATATTTCTTGACTTAGTCTTGTAAACATGGCAATAGAGGGTGAAAACCCAAAACAGTTCCCGAACGTCCCCGCGGGAGGCACCAACACCTCCCACGGGACCAATGTAACTCGTAGGAACACCCCACGCAGCCACGGGACTCCTAATTTGAGAATACGATGATAATTTTCATATTTCTAGACTTAGGCTAAAAAATATGGCGTTAGAGGGTAAAAACCCGAAACATCCCTCAAAGGGCCCCGTGGGTGGTACCAACACCTACCACAAGACCAATGCAACTTGTAGGAACTGACCACGCTACCGCGGGACTCCTGGTTTGAGAATACGATGATAATTTTCATATTTCTAGACTTAGGCTTAAAAACATAGCGATAGTGGGTGAAAACCCAAAACAGCCCCCGAACGGCTCCTTCGATGGTACCAACACCTCCCACGGGACCAACCTAACTCGTAGGAATTGACCACACACTGCGGGTCTCCCGGGTTGAGAATACGATGATAATTTGCATATTTCTAGACTTAGGCTTAAAAATATGGCGTTAGAGGGTGAAAACCTAAAACAACCCCGAATGGCCCCATGGGTGGCAGCAACACCTCCCACAGGACTAATGTTACTCGTAGGAACTAACCGCGCAGCCACAGGAATCCCGATCTACGAATACGACGATAATTTGCATATTTCTAGACTTAGGCTTAAAAACATGGCATTAGAGGGTGAAACCTGAAATAGCCCACGAAGGGCCCCGTCGAAGGCACCAACACCTCCCACGGGACCAATGTAACTCGTAGGAATTAACCGCGCAGCTACGGGACTCCCGATTTGTGAATACGACAATAATTTGTGTATTTCTAGACTTAGGCTTAAAAACATGGTGTTAGTGGGTGAAAACTCGAAACAGCCCTCGAGCGGTCTCGTGGGAGGCGCCAACACCTCCCACGGGACCAATGTTACTCGTAGGAACTGACCGCGCAGCCGCGGGAATCCCAGTTTGAGAATACGATAATAATTTGCATATTTCTAGACTTGGGATTAAAAATATGGCGTTGGAGGGTGAAAACCCAAACAGCCCCCGAACGGCCCCGTTGGAGGAACCAACACCTCCCACGGGACCAATGTAACTCGTAGGAACTGATCGCGCAGTGGGACTCCCAGTTTGAGAATACGACGATAATTTGCATATTTTTAGACTTTGGCAAAACATGGCGTTAGTGGGTAAAAACTCGAAACAATACCCGAACGGCTCCGTGGGTGGCACCAACACCTCCCATGTGACCAATGTAACTCGTAGGAACTACCTACGCAGCCGCGGGACTCCCGGTTTGAAAATACTATGGTAATTTGCATATTTCTAGGCTTAGACTTAAAAACATGGCGTTAGAGGGTGAAAACCCGAAACAGCCCCCGAACGGCCCTATGGGTGGCACTAACACCTCCCACGGGACCAGTGTAACTCGTAGGAACTGACTGCACAACCGCGGGTCTCTCGGTTTGAGAATATTATGATAACTTGTATATTTCTAGACTTAGGCTTGAAAACATGGTGTTAGAGGGTGAAAACCCAAAACAGCCCCCGAACGGCCCCGTGGGAGGATCCAACACCTCCCACGAGACCAATGTAACTCGTAGGAACAGACCACATAGTCACGGGACTCTCGGTTTGAGAATACGATGATAATTTTCATATTTCTAGACTTAGGTTAAAATCATGGCGTTGAGGGTGAAAACCCAAAACAATTCCCGAAGGTCCTCGTGGGAGGCACCAACACCTCCCACGGGACCATTGTAACTCGTAGGAACTGATCGCGCAGCCATGGGACTCCCGATTTGAGAATAGATAATAATTTGCATATTTCAAGACTTAGGCTTAAAAACATGACGCTAGTGGGTGAAAATCCGAAACAACCCCCGAACGGCTCCGTAGGTGGCACCAACACCTCCCACGGGACTAATGTGACTCGTAAGAACTGACAGCGTAGCCACGGAACTCTCGGTTTGAGAATACGATTATAATTTGCATATTTCTAGACTTAGACAAAACATGGCGTTAGTGGGGGAAAACTAAAAACAACCCCCGAACGGCCCCGTGGGTGGCACCAACACCTCCCACGGGATCAATATGACTCGTAGGAACTGTCTGGGTAGCCGCGGTTCTCCTGGTTTGAGAATATGATGATAATTTGCATATTTTTAGACTTTGGCTTAAAAACATGGCGTTTGAGGGTGAAAAACCAAAATAGCCCCCGAACGGCCCCGTAGAAGGCACCAACACCTCCCACGGGACAAATGTCACTCGTAGGAAGTGACCGAGCTGCCACAGGACTCCCGATTTGAGAATATGATTATAATTTGTATACTTCTAGATTTAGGATTAAAAACATGGTGTTAGAGGGTGAAAACTCGAAACAGTCCCCGAAGGTCCCCGTGGGAGGCACCAATAGCTCCCACGGGACCAATGTAATTCATAGGAACTGACCGCGCAGCCACGGGACTCCCGATTTGAGAATACTACGGTAATTTGCATATTTCTACACTTAGTCTTAAAAACTAGGCGTTAGTGGATGAAAACCCGAAATAGCCCCCAAACGGCTCCATGGGTGGCACCAACACCTCCCACGGGACCCATGTGACTCCTAGGAATTGATCGCACCATCACAAGTCTCCCGGATTGAGAATACGATGATAATTTGCATATTTCTAGACTTAGACTTAAAAACATGGCGTTAGAGGGTGAAAACCCAAAGCAGCCCTCGAACGGCCCCGTGGGTGGCACCAACACCTCCCACGGGACCAATGTAACTCGTAGGAACTGACCGCGCAGCCGCGGGTCTCCTGGTTTGGTAATACAGCGTTAATTAGCATATTTTTAGACTTAGTCTTAAAAACATGGCATTAGAGGGTGAAAACCCAAAATAGCCCACGAACGGCCCGATGAGAGGCACCAACACGTCCTACAGGACCAATGCAACTCATAGGAATAGACCACGCAGTCACGAGACTCCCGGTTTGAGAATACGATGATAATTTGCATATTTCTAGACTTAATCTAAAAAACATGGCGTTAGAGGGTGAAAACCCAAAACAGCCCCCGAAGGGCCCCGTGGGTGGCACCAACACCTACCACGGGATCAATGTAACTTGTTGGAACTAACTCACTACCGCGGGACTCCCGATTTGAGAATATGACGATAATTTGCATATTTCTAGACTTAGGCTTAAAAACATGGTGTTAGAGGGTGAAAACCCGAAACAGCCCCCGTATGGCTCCTTGGGTGGACCAACACCTCCCACAGGACCAATGTGACTCGTAGGAACTGACCGCGCAACCACGGGTCTCCCGATTTGAGAATACGATGATAATTTTCATCTTTCTAGACTTAGGCTTTAAAACATGGCTTTAGAGGGTGAAAAACCAAAGAAGCCCCCAAATGGCCCCGTGGGGGGCACCAATACCTCCCATGGGACGATTGTAACTGATAGGAACTGACCGCGCCCCATGGGTCTCCCGGTTTGAGAATACGATGAAAAATGTCATATTTCTAGACTTAGGCTTAAAAACATGGCGTTAGAGGGTAAAAACCAAAAACAACCCCCGAACGGCCCCGTGGGAGTCACCAACACCTCCTACAGGATTAATGTTACTCGTAGGAACTGACCACGCAGCCACAGTACTCCCGGTTTGAGAATACCACGATAATTTGTATATTTTTAGACTTATGCATAAAAACATGGCGTTAGAGAGTGAAAACCTGAAATAACCCACGAAAGGCCCCGTGGGAGGCACCAATACCTCCCACAGGACCAATGCAACACGTAGGAACTGACCGCGCAGCTACGGAACTCCCGGTTTGAGAATACAACGGTAATTTGCATATTTCTATACTTAGGCTTAAAAACATGGCATTAGTGGGTGAAAACTTAAAACAACCCCCGAACGGCTCCGTGGATGGTACCAACACCTCCCACGGGACCAATGTGACTCGTAGGAATTGATCGTGCAGCCACGGGTCTCCCGGTTTGAGAATACGATGATAATTTGCATATTTTAGACTTAGGCTTAAAAACATGGCGTTAAAGGGTGAAAACTCAAAACAGCCCCCGAACGTCCCCGTGGGAGGAACCAACACCTCCCACGGGACCAATTTAATGTGTAGGAACTGACCGCGCAGCGGGACCCCAGTTTGAGAATACGACGATAATTTGCATATTTCTAGACTTAGGTAAAACATGGCGTTAGTGGGTAAAAACCCGAAACAAAACCCGAAGGACTCCATGGATGGCACCAACACCTACCAAGGGACCAATGTAACTCGTAGGAACTGCCCACGCAGCCGCGGGAATCCCGATTTTAGAATACGATGGTAATTTGCATATTTCTAGGCTTAGGCTTAAAAACATGGCGTTAGTGGGTGAAAACCCGAAACAGCCGCCGAACGGCTCTGGGGTTGGCACCAACACCTCCCACGGGACCAATGTGACTGGTAAGAACTGACCGCGCAGCCATGGGACTCTCAGTTTGAGAATACGACAATAATTTGCATATTTTTAGACTTAGGCAAAACATGGCGTTAGTGGGGGGAAACCCGAAACAACCCCCGAACGATCCCCTGGGTGGCACCAACCCTCCCATGGGACCAATGCGACTTGTAGGAACTGATCGCGCAGCCGCGGTACACCTGGTTTGAGAATACGACGATAATTTGTATATTTCTAGACTTAGGCTTAAAAACATGGCGTTTGAGGGTGAAAACCCAAAATAGCCCCCGAACGGCCCCGTGGGAGGCACTAACACCTCCCACGGGACCAATGTTACTCGTAGGAAGTGACCGTGCAGCCACGAGACTCCCGGTGCGAAAATACAACGATAATTTGTATACTTCTAGACTTAGGCTTAAAAACATGGCGTTAGAGAGTGAAAAACCGAAACAGTCCCCGAAGGGCCCCGTGGTAGGCACCAACACCTCCCACAGGACCAATGTAATTCATAAGAACTGACCGCACAGCCACGGGACTCTCGGTTTGAGAATACTATGGTAATTTGCATATTTCTACACTTAGGCTAAAAAACATGACATTAGTGGGTCAAAACTCGAAACAGCCCCCGACCGTCTCCGTGGGTGGCACCAACACCTCCCACGGGACCAATGTGACTCGTAGGAACTGATTGCGCAATCACAGGTCTCTCGGTTTGAGAATATGATGATAATTTTCATATTTCTAGACTTAGACTTAAAAACTAGGCGTTAGAGGGTGAAAACAAAAAAAAAAACCCGAACGACCCCGTGGGTGGTACCAACACCTCCCACGGGACCAATGTAACTCGTGGGAAATTACCGCGCAGCCGCGGGTCTCCTGGTTTGAGAATACGATGATAATTAGTATATATTTAGACTAAGTCTTAAAAATATGGCATTAGAGGGTGAAAATCCAAAATAGCCCTCGAACGGCCCCGTGGGAGGCACCAACACCTCCTACAGGACCAATGTAACTCGTAGGAACATACATGCAGCCACGGGACTCCCGGTTTGAGAATACGATGATAATTTGCATATTTCTAGACTTAGGCTAAAAAACATGGCGTTAGAGGGTGAAAACCCGAAAAATCCCTCAAAGGGCCCCGTGGGTGGCACCAACACCTACCACGGGACCAATGTAACTCGTAGGAACTGACCGCACTACCGCGGGACTCCCGATTCCAGAATATGATGATAATTTTCATATTTTTAGACTTAGGCTTAAAAACATGGCGTTAGTGTGTGAAAACTGGAAACAGCCCCCGAACGGCTCCTTGGGTGGCACGAACCCCTCCCACGGGACCAATGTGACTCGTAGGAACTGACCGCGCAACCACGGGTTTCCCGATTTGAGAATACGACGACAATTTGCATATTTATAGAGTTAGGCTTAAAAACATGGCGTTAGAGGGTGAAAAACCAAAACAACCCCCGAACAGCCCCGTGGGTGGCACCAACACCTCCTATGAGACGATTGTAACTCGTACGAACTGACTGACGTGACTGAAATTGTGTCTCAGAAGTGTGTGCTCTCTAGGCTCAAATGCAAGCCTGTCTCTCAAGTAATAATCCCAGTAAGTCGGGTATCGATCCTCAGGGAAAAAGGACAACGGAGTTGTGACGGCGGGAAAAGACGAAGGAATCCTAACTTTGACTCTAAAAAGAAAGGAAAAGAATGATTTGGTTTTGGGAATGATTATAAATAAATTCAATTATGAAATTATGATAAGATACAATTACACTAAACTACCTAAAATACTAATGAAAACTGATTTGAAACTTTTAAACTATGAATGAGAAAAACAGGACGGGAATACAATCCCCCAACCCTAGTGTATTGCAGTTATAATACTAATCGTGAATTTAACTGATTAATTTGACCCAAAATTTAGTACTATCAAGCATTACGTATACAAGGTTCAAGCCCGCGTCATACTTAATCTGAGGACGAGTAAATCGGTATCACGATAGTAACACTCGAATTGCATTCTAAATCATCCCGGTTACCCAGAGGCAAACGAGATATAAAGATCTACAATTGTTGTGTTCCTACGCAATACGGTCATAATAAATCACTTAATTCAGAGGATTAATGTTATACACACGCAACTAAAACATCAGGATGGGTTCATGTATCTCGACCTTAGAAAATCTAGCCTAACATGCTGAAGATAATGAAAACAGTATTTAATGTGAAGGAATTCATGATTAACTATGGAAAATTGGTAGAATGATGTAGAATAGAATTGCAAAGGGAAAATTACTCACTAGTTTTTTTACCAAAGCAATAACAACAGCAATGAAGAGCACAAAATTCTGAATTAACCTTCAATCTTTGGAATTAAACTGGAAATTGTATCTAAACTAGGGTTTGCTGGAAAAGAAAGGAAAAATCTATTATTCTCCCTAAAATCCCCGTCCAAATAATAATAAGAAAACGGGTTTTTATACCCTCCAAGAATTCAGGAATTTCAGCTGCATTAGGACTCTTTTAGGAGAAGATCAGATTTGCAAATCTCGATACCCGGACCGGTCCGGGCCTTAGGCGAACCGGTCTGCCTCTAAAGTGGATCGGTTCTTTTTATTTTGGGGTGGACTGGTCTGGGGGAGAACCGGTTCTTTTAATTTCTGCCTTCTTCAATTTGCTTTCGATCCGAGGTCTGCTGGAGTTTGCACAACGGACCGGTCCGGGGTAGGGCGGACCGGTCTGCATATTTGACTTTTTTGCTCGACTTTGACTGCTCATATCTTTTGTTTCGGGACTCCGATTGAGGTATCGTTTCTTCCTATGATCTCATGAATGTGATATCTTCAACTTCTCTTTAGGTACCTCATCTGAATTCTGGGTGAAAATTACACTTTTGGCCTTTTGACTTTCCTTCTTTTCTTTCTTGATTCTCCCGGTTTCCTTCTTATGTTTCTTGACATCAAATAGCTGTAAAATCACTGCGAAATACCAGAAACTCGGTGTACTCATTAGGATTAGTCAGTAGCAAGATTATGAGATAAAGTCAAATCGATTACGTTGTTCGAGGTGCTAAAAGTACCGAAATTAAGGGACAAATTAAGAAAAATTTATGCCTAATCAAACCCCCCTAACATAGAACTTTGCGTGTCCCGAGCAATGTAAAAGAATCATAGCAAGGCTCAATTCTTGAAAAACATTTTATTGGGATATAATACCTTTTTTCGCGGGCGAGCGATTGCATTTAGCGTATGCAACAAGCCTTTAAACCACTAGGTCACCCTAGTAGGACGAGTTGTGTCTCGTGAGGGTTTGCAGAGAATATACCCACAAAATTCGACTCAAAGAAAATTCAAAATACACAAAAATTGTGCAATTCAAACTTTTCCAGAAAATAGTCATCATCAAGTCATATGTACAAGTCTCAAACCGTAGTGTGTGCGAAGCCAGAAATATAACAATCTAATTTCCACCGATTGATCATTACGTTACTTATCTGAAAATTTTCTTTGATTTCAAATTCTCACGGAATGCTCACGAATCACTCGAAATGTGTCTATTCTCTCGATATGTGTGATATAAAGAGTAAATGTAATAGCTGCAAGATCACGCATACAATTAGAAAGACGGAAATTTCATGGTGAAAGGATCTCATCAACGGATTACGGTTTTAAAAATGGGAACATTGCTTCTTATTTGCGCACTTAATCTCCTTTATTATCTTTTGGTGTATTGGCTCTCCACGCGGTAATCAATTTTGCACTTTGGACTCGGTTAGGACTTTTTAGGGTTTTTAAGGTGTATTGGGTAAAATGAAATGGTAGGGAAGGGTGGAATTGGAAAAGTCATTTATGATGTCCATTTGTGGTTTTTTCGGGCTATTGCTCATTTTTTCTTCTTTTTCTCTATTTTTTTCTGTTTTTTACTTCTTTTCTTTTCTTGCTATTTTTGTTGAGCATATCCATTTTTTCTTGCCCCTTTATATGCACTTTTTGGACTTAAATTCTGAATTTTTCCATTTTTTTACAATTCCGGGCTATTTGGGTTTTTCGGGTTATCAAACGAAAGGGACAATTGATTTGGCTCAAATTGGGTTGCAAAAGGGGTGATTTTTCACTTCTTTTTATAGCCAATATTTTTGGGTGACAAACGAGGGCCTACTTCATTGTCCAAAATACCAATTGCATTACCATATGCGTTTCGAGACGAATTTAAGTTTAGAGATCAATTTTGGCACGTTTTTCAAAGCAATATCACACACGTCTTTCATAACCGATCAACAATGAAAGGATTGAGACCCTCAACGACTTTTTAGGAACTGAAGAGAACTTTGAGTCAACAATTAACTCGAATTGATTTTAAAAACTCGCAAAAAGTGATAGGCTTGAATCTCACCGGGTTTGTTAATCTCCACACTTATTCGTTAAGTCGTCAATTTTCGCTCAATTTCCATCTTTAGTCAATTTCGGCTTTGTGTATGCTGGATTTTACCAATTTGAGACTTTAAACCGACTTTTAATGATATTTTTGAAAATTTTGAATTCCAATTTTTATTTATTTTGAACAAAAATATGTTTGGGTTTTTCAAAATTTTATGATTTTTTAGGAAATTTCTTGGCATTTTGAAAATTTGTGAAGTTTTAGACATACGCACTTGTGACCCCCCCCCCCCCCCAACTTAGACTTTTGCATTGTCCTCAAGAAAAAAAGGACTAAAATCTAACTCAAAGCGAATGAAAAGTGCGGAAAAATAAAACAAACAAATATTAAAATGCAACAAGACACTATATGACACTCATGCATGACTCAAAAATACACTAAAAATCACCCCATACGCGTCGGGGGTGCGACGACCTCTCATCTCTCCACAAACTCACCTGACCCCACTCACGGGGTTCGATGCTCTCCTTATCACTCCCGTCTTTCTGTCATATACCAACAATCGGAATAAGTTGGGCCCTTGCCCATAAATAAAGGAAAGACCGGGAGACTCATCGTTACTACTCGAAAAGGGATCCCTAGGATGCTTACTCAAAGCATAGCTTGCGTGTACTGACTCAGAAGGAACTCCTAATTCTCGTTCAATTTTTGTAACGCATGGGTCGGGCTCTAAGTCGGATGAAACACAACTTTTCTCCTCACTCGCCTTCGGGACCTCTAGTGGTATGGGTGGATGTTCACAAAGAAGGAATTCATCGATTTTATCTTTCCATTCGCTTTCTTCTAGGTGACTAAATGAATCCAATAGATCTTGGACTTCGTCGTTAAGGCTCTCATCCACCGGACCGAATTCTTTTTCAAATTCTTCCATGCTCATGTCCCCTAGCTCTCTCCCCCGAGCAGTGCCTACATCCTCTTTTACTTGCTCGATCTCTAACTCCACCATGTTTCTCTCTTCTAACCCCTCTAACTTTCTTTCCATTTCGGTACAAGTTCCCTTGCTCTCATGACTAGACACTAAGAAAGATTCTAAGGCGTCTCCATATAAATTTTCCTCAATGTGCTCTTCTACGATGTCATTAATTAGGCTCACCGTATGAAGATCATCTTCTTCCCCCGTATATTGGGCTATATGGAAGATGTTAGTCTCTAAGGTCATGTTCCCAAAAGTGAGTTGCATTCGCCCATTCCGAGTATTGATGATTGCGTTAGCCGTATCTAAGAACGGGCGCCCAAGGATGATGGGGACATGATTACTCGAGTTAAAGGAGGGCTCCGTGTCCCAAATGACAAAATCTACCGGGAAGTAGAAAGTGTCAACTAGGAGGATCACATCCTCGACTATGCCTTTTGGGATCTTCACAGTTCGATCCGCCAATTGGAGACTAACCTTTGTGGGCTTGAGATCGTCTAAGTCAAGTTTCCTATAGATGGAGTAAGGGAGGATATTGACACTTGCTCCCAAGTCAAGTAAGGCCTTCTCAATTTTGTTTTCTCCAATGATGCAGGAAATGGTGGGTGCATAGGGATCTTTGAATTTCATCGGGAGATCATTGAGTAGAATAGAGTTCACGTTTTGGGCTAGAAAGACATTTTTCTTTACCTTCATCTTTCTCTTTACCGTCAACAAGTCTTTGATGACTTTAGCATAAGCTGGAATTTTCTTAGTGGCATCGAGGAAAGGTAAATTTAGCTTTACTTGCTTTAGCACTTCTAGCACGTCCTCACGTGGGTTTCCTTTATGGGAGAGAATCAACCTTTGAGGAAACGGTGCCGCGGAGGTTGGTTTCACTACTACCTCGGGCTCACTAGTGTCGTCTTTATCACTCTCATTCAAGGAGACATCTTCGGCCTCTTTTGTGTCGGGTGAAATCTCCTTGTCTTTAGGTACGTCTTGTGGGGGAGGTGACAAGTCAACTACTCTCCCACTATGTAGAGTGGTAATTGCGCTACATTGCTCAGGAAGGTCATGGGGTGTCGATCTAACACTAGTTTGACCTTGGAGAGGTCTTTGTCCCTGGGAAGGAAACTTTCCCTTCTCTTGGACACTCAACGAGGATTGTATCTTTGACAGACTTACATTTATGTCGCCAATCAGACGATCATATTTGGCATTGGTTGCGGTCTGGCTTGCGATGAATTGATTCATGGTATCCTCGAGAGTTCTCCGCGGTGGCGGGATATAAGATCCTTGCGGTGGTAGTGCTTGCACATGTCCTTGCATGTGTGGAGCTAGTTGAAAGTGTTGTGGCGGAGGAGGGGCAAAATGTGAAGGAGGGTTCATTGCGACATGTTGTTGCCCATAGCTAAAATCGGGATGATTTTTCCATGAAGGGTTGTATGAATTCTCGTGCAGTGCACCGAAATTACCCTTAAATCCTCCTATACCACTAACTTGCTCCTGAAGCATTACTTTGTAGGCGGGTATAGTCGGGCATTCCTCAGTTGAATGTCCCTCCTCATAAATCGCACACACCTGCTCGACGGGGTTTGGTATGGATCCAGTTGGTCCTTTTCCATATATCTCGCATAGGTCCCAAAATCCTTTCTCAAGAGTCTCCAATCGACTATCCGTCATAGATTTCTTATCTATGTGGAATAGGCCGGACACCGACGGAGTGGTGGTCACTTGACAATTTCGATTTTGAGCATTAGGATCAGATGTATCCCATGATTGGGTAGTCTCGGCGACGTACCTAAGGTGAAGCTCAGCATCGTGGGCATCTAAATCGACAAACAGACCACTTCCCATGGTTTCAACAAGTTTATTAGAGTTAAGATTCATCCCATTATAGAGAAAAGAGATGATTTTCACTGAATCAAATCCATAATGGGGGCATGAAGTAATTAACTCATTGAAACGCTCATAACATCGATGAAATGGCTCATTTTCAGATTGTCTGAACGCTTCAATTTGAGCCTTTATGGAGATTGTTCGATGTGTTGGGAAGAACTTCTTGAGAAATCTCGATTGCAACTCGTTCCATGATGGAATCGAGCGCGGAGGTAAATACCATAGCCAGGTCTTAGCTTTATCTTTGAGCGAGAAAGGGAAGAGTTTGAGGCGGATCACCTCTTGGGCGCAAGTTTGATCATTGAGAGTATCACACACATCCTCAAATTCCCTAATATGGAGGTATGGCTTTTCAGAATCCATACCATGGTAATGAGGTAGAATCTGGATAATCCCATTTTTAAAACGGAATTTCCTAGCATTATACGGGAGTATAATGCATCCCGGAGTGACAGTGCGCTCGGGATATAAGAATTCTCTCAGCGGGCGGTATGGGGGCTCTTCCTCACCGGCAGCTGCACTACCGTGTTACGACATCTCCCTCTCTCTTAATGACTCGGTGCTCTCACTTGGTGTGCTCGAGGTGTACTCGGGGGTGTGTCCTAAGAAGGAAAATGGAATGTTGTTTGAGATTGAGTGTGACGGTGTGGGAAGGGGGATCCAGAACTGTGGGGCGTTTGGAGTGGGAGGGCTATCGGGGTTATACTCAACGATTGGATTTTCGTGAATGCTAGTTGGAGTATTATGGGGTGTAGGAGTGAGTTCAGAATTTTGCATTAATGGCTTATGAGAGATGATGATGAATGTTTTTGTGCTTTTTGATTTTTTTTTTTTTTATGTTTTTGGATTTTTGGAAATTTTTTGTCAAAGCTTTGGATTGACTCGATCTAATCCTAAGTCTACCTAATTCCCCGACAACGGCGCCAAAAACTTGACGCGACTGAAAATCTGTCTCAGAAGTGCGTACTCTCTAGGATCAAGTGCAAGCCTGTCGCTCAAGTAATAATCCAAGTAAGTCAGGTATCGATCCTGAGGGAAAAAGGACAACAGAGTTGTGACGGCGGGAAAAGACGAAGGAATCCTAACTTTGACTCTAAAAAGAGAGGAAAAAAATGATTTGGTTTTGGAATGATTATAACTAAATGCAATTATGAAATTATGATCAGATGCAATTACACTAAACTACCTAAAATACTAATGAAAACTGATTTGAAACTTTTAAACTATGAATGAGAAAAACAGGACGAGAATACAATCCCCCAACCCTAGTGTATTGCAGTTATAATACTAATCGTGAATTTAAATGATTAATTTGACCCAAAATTTAGTACTCCCAAGCATTACGTATAAGAGGTTCAAGCCCGCGTCATACTTAATCTGAGGACGAGTAAATCGGTATCGCGATAGTAACACTCGAATTGCATTCTAAATCATCTCGGTTACCCAGAGGTAAACGAGATATAAAGATCTACAATTATTGTGTTCCTATGCAATACGGTCGTAATCAATCACTTAATTCAGAGGATTAATGTTATACACACGCAACTAACACATCAAGCTGGGATCATGTATCCCGGCCTTAGAAAATCTAGCCTAACATGCTGAAGATAATGAAAACAATATTTAATGTGCAGGAATTCATGATTAACAATGGAAAATTGGTAGAATGATGTAGAATAGAATTGAAAAGAGAAAATTACTCACTATTTTTTTTACCAAAGCAATAACAAAAGCAATGAAGAACACAAAATTTTGAATTAACCTTCAATCTTTAGAATTAAACTGGAAATTGTATCTAAACTAGGGTTTGCTGGAAAAGAAAGGAAAAATCTATTATTCTCCCTAAAATCCCTGTCCAAATAATAATAAGAAAACGGGTTTTTATACCCTCCAAGAATTCAGGAATTTCAGCTGCATTAGGACTCTTTTAGGAGAAGATCAAATTTGCAAATCTCGATACCCGGACCGGTTCAGGCCTTAGGCGGACTGGTCTGCCTCTAAAGAGGATCGGTTCTTTTTATTTTGGGGTGGACCAGTCTGCCTCTAAAGAGGATCGGTTCTTCTTCGGTTTCCTTTCGATCCGAGGTCTACTGGAGTTTGCACAGCGGATCGGTCCGGGGGCGGACCGGTCTGCCTATTTGACTCTTTTGCTCGACTTTGACTGCTCATATCTTTTGTTTCGGGACTCCAATTGAGGTGCCATTTCTTCCTATGTGCTCATGAATGTGATATCTTAAACTTCTCTTTAGGTACCTTATTCGAATTTCGGGTGAAAATTACACTTTTGCCCTTTTGACTTGCCTTCTTTTCTTTCTTGATTCTCCCGGTTTCCTTCTTTCGTTTCTTGACATCAAATACCTGTAAAATCACTACGAAATACCAGAAACTCAGTGTACTCGTTAGGATTAGTCAGTAGCAAGATTATGAGATAAAGTCAAATTGATTACGTTGTTCGAGGTGCTAAAAGTACCTAAATTAAGGGATAAATTAGGAAGAATTTATGCCTAATCACTGACCGCGCACCGCGGGTCTCTCGGTTTGAGAATACGATGATAATTTGCATATTTATAGACCTAGGCTTAAAAACATGGCGTTAGAGGGGAAAAAACCCAAACAGCTCTCGAACAGTCGCGTGGGAGGCACCAACACCTCCCATGGGACCAATGTAACTCGTAGGAACTGACCACGCAGCCACGGGACATTCGATTTGATAATAGGATGATAATTTGCATATTTCTAGACTTAGGCTTAAAAATATGGCGTTAGAGGGTGAAAACCCAAAACAGCCCCCGAACGGCCCCATGTGTGGTACCAATACCTCCCATGGGACCAATGTAACTCGTAGGAACTGACCGAGCAGCCGCGGGTCTCTGGATTTGAGAATATGACAATAATTTGCATATTTCTAGACATAGGCTTAAAAATATGGCGTTAGTGGGTGAAAACCTGAAACAGCCCCCGAACGGCCCCGTGGTAGGTACCTACACCTCCCACAGGACCAATGTAACTCGTAAAAACTGACCATGCAGCCACGGGACTCCCAACTTTAGAATACGATGATAATTTGCGTATTTCTAGACTTACGCTTGAAAACATGGCATTAGAGGGTGAAAGACCAAAACAACACCTGAAGGGCCCCGTGGGAGGCATCAACACCTCCCACGGGACCAATGTAACTCATAGGAACTGACCGCGCAGTGACTAGACTCTCGGTATGAGAATACAATGATAATTTGCATATTTCTACAGTTAAGCTTAAAAACATGGCATTAGTGGGTGAAAACCCTAAAAAGCCCCTGAAGGGCCCCGTGGGAGGCACCAACACCTCCCACGGGACCAATGTAACTCGTAGGAACTGATCGCACAGCCACGGGACTCCCGGTTTGAGAATACAACTATAATTTTCATATATTTAGACTTAGGCTTAAAAACATGGCGTTAGTGGGTGAAAACCCGAAACAGCTCCCAAACGGCCCTGTGGGAGGCACCAACACCTCCCACAGGACCAATGTTACTCGTAGGAACTGATCGCACAGCCGCGGGACTATGAGAATACGATGATAATTTGCATATTTCTAGAGTTAGGCTTAAAAACATGGCGTAAGAGGGTGAAAACCCGAAACAGCCCTCGAACATCCCCGTGGGTGGCACCAACACCTCCCACGGGACAAATGTAACTCGTAGGAACTGACCACGTTGTCACGGGGCTCCCGGTTTGAGAATACAATGATAATTTGCATATTTCTAGAATTAAGCTTAAAAACATGGCGTTCGTGGGTGAAAACCCAAAACTGTCCCCGAACGGCTCCGTGGGTGGCACCAACACCTCCAACAGGACCAATGTGACTCGTAGGAACTGACCGCAAAACCACGGGTCTCTCGGTTTGAGAATATAATGATAATTTGCATATTTCTAGACTTTGGCTTAAAAACATGACGTTAGAGTGTGAAAACCCAAAACATCCCCTGAACGGCCCCGTGAGTGGCACTAACACCTCCAATGGACCAATGTAACTCGTAGGAACCGACCGCACAGCCGCGGGTCTCCCGGTTTGAGAATACGATGATAATTTGCATATTTCTAGACTTAGGCTTAAAAACGTGGCATTAGAGGGGGAAAACCCAAAACAGCCACCGAACGGCCCCGTGGGAGGTACCAATACCTCCCACGGGACCAATGTAACTAGTAGGAACAGACCACGCAGTCATGGGACACCCAATTTGAGAATACGATGATAATTTGCATATTTATATACTTACGCATGAAAACATGGCGTTAGAGTGTGAAAACCCGAACAACCCCCGAAGGGCCCCGTGGGAGGCATCAACACCTCCCACGGGACCAATGTAACTCATAGGAACAGATCGCGCATCCACTGGACTCTCGATTTGAGAATACGACGATAATTTGCATATTTCTAGAGTTAGGTTTAAAAACATGGCGTTAGTGGGTGAAAACCCAAAAAAGCCCCCGAAGGGCCTCGTGGGAGGCACCAACACCTCCCACGAGACCAATGTAACTCGTAGGAACTGATCGCGTAGCCACGGGACTCCCGATTTTAGAATACGACTATAATTTGCATATTTCAAAACTTAGGCTTAAAAACATGGCGTTAGTGGGTGAAAACCCAAAACAGCCCCCGAATGGCTTCGTGGGTGGCACCAACACCTACCACGAGACTAATGTGACTCGTAGGAACTGACCACGCAACAAAGGTACTTCCGATTTGAGAATACGATGATAGTTTGGATATTTTTAGACATAGTCAAAAGATGGCGTTGGTGGGGAATACCCGAAATAACCCCCAAATGGCCCCATGGGTGGCACCAACACCTCCCACGGGACCAATGTAACTCGTAGGAACAGACCATGCAGTCGCGAGACTCCCGATTTGAGAATACGATGGTAATTTGCATATTTCTAGACTTAGGCTTAAAAACATGGCATTAGTGGGTGAAAACCCGAAACAGCCTCCGAACGGCCCTATGGGTGGCACCAACACCTCCCACTGGACCAATGTTACTCGTAGGAACAGAAGTGTAGCCGCGGGTCTTTCGGTTTGAGAATACGATGATAATTTGTATATTTCTAGACTTAGGCTTAAAAATATGGCGTTAGAGGGTGAAAACCCAAAGAAACCCTCGAATGGCCCCCCGGGAGGCACCAACACCTCCCACGGGACCAATGTTACTGGTAGGAACTGACCGCGCAGCCACAGGACTCCCGGTTTGATAATACGACGATAATTTTCATATTTCTAGACTTGGGCTTAAAAACATGGCGTTAGAGGTGAAAACCCAAAACATCCCATGAAGGGCCCCGTGGGAGGCACCAACACCTCTCACGGGAGCAATGTAACTCGTAGGAACTGATAGCACAGCTATGGGACTCCCGATTTGAGAATACGATGGTAATTTGCATATTTCTAGACTTAGGCTTAAAAACATGGCGTTAGTGGATGAAAAGCCGAAACAACGCCCGATCGGCACCGTTGATGGTACCAACACCTCCCACGTGATCAATGTGACTTATAGGAACTGATCGCGCAGCCACGGGTCCCCCGGTTTTAGAATACGATGATAATTTCCATATTTCTTTACTTAGGCCCAAAAACATGGCGTTAGAGGGTGAAAACTCGAAATAGCCCCCGAAGGGCCCCGTGGGTGGCACCAACACCTACCACGGGACCAATGTAACTCGTAGGAACTAATCGCGCTGCCGCGGGACTTTCGGTTTGAGAATACGGTGGTAATTTGCATATTTCTAGACTTAGGCTTAAAAACATGGCGTTAGTTGGTGAAAACTCGAAACAACCCCCGAACGGCTCCGTTGGTGGTACCAACAACTCCCACGGAACTAATCTGACTCATAGGAACTGATCGCACAGCCACGGGTATCCCGGTTTGAGAATACGACGATAATTTGCATATTTTAGACTTAGACTTGAAAACAAGGCATTAAAGGGTGAAAACCCAAAACAAACCCCGAACGACCTCGTGGGAGGCACTACACCTCCCACAGGACCAATGTAACTCGTAGGAACTGACCACTCAGTCGCGGGTCTCCCAGTTTGAGAATACGATGTGATTTGAATATTTCTGTACTTAGGCTGAAAAATATGGTGTTAGAGGGTGAAAACCTAAAATAGCCCCCGAACGGCCCCGTGGCTGGCACCAACACCTCCCACGGGACCAATGTGACTCGTAGGAACTGACCGCGCAGTCACGGGACTCCCGATTTGAGAATATGTTGATAATTTAGATATTTCTAGACTTAGGCTTAAAAACATGGCGTTAGAGGGTGAAAATCAAAAATAGCCCCCGAACGGCCCCGTGGAGGAACCAATACCTCCCATGGGACAAATGTAACTCGTAGGAACTGACGGCGTAACGGGACTCCCAGTTTGAGAATACGACGATAATTTGCATATTTCTAGACTTAGGCAAAAGATGACGTTAGTGGGTAAAAACCCAAAACAGCCCATGAACGGCTCCGTGGGTGGCACAATCACCTACCACGGGACCAACGTAACTCTTAGGAACTGCCCACGCAGCCGTGGGACTCGCAGTTTTAGAATACGATGGTAATTTGCATATTTCTTGGCTTAGGCTTAAAAACATGGCGTTAGTAGGTGAAAACCTGAAACAGCCCTCGAACGGCCCCGTGGGTGGCACTAGCACCTCCCACGGGACCAATGTAACTCGTAGCAACTGACCATGCAGTCACGGAACTCCCGGTTTGAGAATACGATGATAATTTGCATATTTCTAGCCTTAGGTTTAAAAACATGGCGTTAGAGGGTGAAAGCCCGAAATAGCCCCCGAAGGGCCCCATGGGAGGCACCAACACCTCCTACGGGACCAATGTAACTTGTAGTAACTGACCGCGTAGCCACGGGACTCCCCGTTTGAGAATATGACAATAATTTGCATATTTTTAGACTTAGGCTTAAAAACATGGCGTTAGTGGGTGAAAACCCGAAACAACCCCCGAACGGCACCATGGGTGGCACCAACACCTCCCATGGGATCAATGTAACTGGTAAAAACTGACCTCTCAGCCATGGGACTCCCGATTTGAGAATACGACCATAATTTACATATATATAAACTTAGGAAAAACATGGTGTTAGTGGGGAAAACCTGAAACAGCCTCCGAACGGCCCTGTGGGTGGCACCAACACCTCCCACGGGACTAATGTAACTCGTAGGAACTGACCGCGCACCCGCGGGGCTCTCGATTTGAGAATACGATGGTAATTTGCATATTTTTAAACTTAGGCTTAAAAACAAGGCGTTAGTGGGTAAAAATCCGAAACAACCCCCGAACGGCCTCGTGGGTGGCACCCACTCCTTCCACGGGATCAATGTGACTCGTAGGAAGTGACCACGCAGCAGCGGAACCCTTGGTTTGAGAATACGAGGATAATTTGCATATTTCTAGACTTAGGCTTAAAAACATGGCATTAGAGGGTGAAACCCCAAAATAGCTCCCGAACGGCCCCGTGGGAGGCACCAACACCTCCCATAGGACCAATGTTACTCGTAGAAACTGACCCCGCAGCCACTGGACTCCCCGTTTGAGAATACATCGATAATTTGCATATTTCTAGACTTAGGCTTAAAAATATGGCATTAGAGGGTGAAAACCCAAAACAGCCCCCGAACGGCCCCGTGAGAGGAACCAACACCTGCCATGGGACCAATGTAACTCGTAGGAACTGACCACGCAGCCACGGGACTACCGGTTTGAGAATACAATGGTAATTTTCATATTATAGACTTAAGCTTAAAAACATCGCGTTAGTTGGTGAAAACCCGAAACTGTCCCCGAACGGCTCCGTGGGTGGCACCAACACCTGCCACGGGACCAACGTGACTTATAGGAACTGACCGCGCAACCACGGGTCTCCCGGTTTGAGAATACGATAATAATTTGTATATTTCTAGACTTAGGCTTAAAAACATGGCGTTAGAGGGTGAAAACCCAAAACAGCCCCCGAACGACCCCGTGGGAGGTACCAACACCTCCCACGGGACTAATGTAACTCGTAGGAACTGACCACACAGTCGCGGGTCTCCCGATTATAGAATACGACTATAATTTTCATATTTCTAGACTTAGGCTTAAAAATGTAATACCCCGTATTTTATGTGATATTTATTTTTGGGGATTAATTGAATTATATGTTTATTAATTGGAAATTAATCCGGATAAAAATATTAACGAGATGTGAGTTAGTATTTAATTATAATGTGTATACTTGGCATTATATGAATATTGGAAATATTGAAATTGTCACGAGATTGAAATACGGCAATTTGGGAAACTTTGTTGGGACGCGCGTGACAGTCGCGTCAGGAATATAATTAGTTGAATTAAAAAGTGAATTTTATTTTTATCACCCGTATGATCATTTTGAGTGCGCCAACGCGTCCAGAAGGGTCGAGATAGTCAGAAAACACTAGCCGGGAGTTTAGTTTGGGTCCCGGGGTATTTTTAGGCCATACCGGCATCATAAAGGGTATTTTGGTAATTTTATATTTTTGGGAATTAAAAGTGACGAAAATTAGAATAGAAATCTGACTTCTTCTTTAACCCACTAAACCCACTAACTACACTAAGAGACTTAATGGACTACGGGAGAAGTTGAAATATAGTCCCAACTTACCAAAAACCAAACACACCTCCATTATCATCATTCTTGGGAAGAACTTGTAGAGAGAGAGAGAAAGGAAAGAATTCTGCAGAAAGAGAGTTAGAGGACAGATTCAACCTTCAAATTCAACATCAAATTCAGAGAAAGATTAAGGCAAGTGGTTTAAATTCATTTGATTCAAGCTATGCTTTTCCATGTTTAGGAATTTTCGAAATTGATCTTGGAAGATGATTCAGACCCATATATTGGAAGTTAAAAGTTATGAATTATGTTAGGGATTGCGTGTAGTAATATTCTGGATGAATTATATGTTCTAAAAAAAACTATTAATGATCTAAAAATGGAGTTTAGTAGTAGTTTATTTATGTTCTTGAATGGGGAAGAAATCTGGAAAATTTTGATGTAGTTTTGATCTAAACAAAGCCTTTGAATGATGAATTATGGGTTTTAGAATGTTAATACTGTTGTAGAATGATAGTATGATGATATTGTAACCTTGTCTTAGAGTTTCATGATTGAAAATGGTGTTTTGGGACGAATTGATAACTGCAAAACGAAGCAGTCCGTAACCATACCTGGTGCGATCGATCGATCGATGTTCTTCAGTCGATCGATCGACCACCATCGATCGATCTAAGGTAAAGGTCGATCGATCGACCTTCCCAGAATGAGTAAAGTTTTTCCCTAATTAAATTTTAATGGTGTTAATCCTTGAATGATATTATTGGAGACCTTATGAATACCCTTAACCTTAAGGAAGACAAGTAGGCATAATTATGAGATTGGACCTTAATTGGAATTAAATTTGGTGAATTATTCTAAATTAATGAAATTCGATAATTGAGATAATATTTGGGTTAATAGGGTAAATTTGAATAATTTGATGAAATAAGGTTTGGGGCAGAAGTAAAGACCTTAGGTGTAAAGATGTTATATGGGGGAATAAGAGGAACTTAATAGTCTATTCGAGATAGGTTTTAAGTTTCAAAAACTACGACGTGAGACGTGTCGACAATTTAATTTCTATATTATCGGGATACTTGAATTATATGAATTTGGAATAATGGTATAAAGATGTAGAGTATACCTTTATTAATATCGAGATATCTAAGATGTGTGAATGCTTAGTATATAATTATATGTGTATGACATACCTACCATACTTGCTATCACGGGAGGTTTACGTTCGCTTAGGGCCTTCTTATCCTTGTGTTGCCCGGATTTAGATTGGTTACCTCGATGAACATAGGTCATAGAAGGACTTATTGGGATATTAATAAGTTTGCTGATCGTGGGAGCGTAGGTATGTGCGTGACCCATGTGATGTGACTGTGTTCGCCTCCACTATTTGTGATGTTGTTATCTGAACGATTCCTGAGAGATTCGGAATGCGTGATCCTTATGTACGTGATGTACCGGGATGGATAGCAGAGTATGTGTGCACCGCAGCTTAGTCTTTGGGTGCTTGTATTGTATATTTATGATGTGAAAATATACGGATAAACGAGGAGGAATTTACTATGTTAAATTGTGAGTATAGTTATGGTAATGTTATGTAGATAAAAAGGGAACTTATATCTATAACTGGTTTTGTTAATAATTGGGAATCCGAGAATTAAAGTAGAACTTTCTATTTAATTGTTAAGGTTGGAAATTAAACGTGAACCGAGTAGTAGTGTTAGAAACTCTTCAGAATTAGATAGTCATGAGATTACACATGAATGGGTACAGGAACGTTAGGAGCGCACAGTTAGACGAGAGGTGAGTATCTTATGTGAGAGCACGTCCTAACATGTATTTTGCATATACTGTTTTAAATGTTTTTAAAGCACTTGCAGGTTTTTAAAATATCTCCACATTCGGGCTCTGACCCGTTTGCTTTCAAATCTATATTTTTGTAAAACCATTTTTAGGTGCCCATCCACAAGGACACCATGCATAGGATTCTCACTCAGTTGACGAGCTGTAGCTGCTTGTGGAAGCTACAGGGATTTGCTTTTAGACGCTTATATCATTTGGATTCCATACTCAGTATTCCTCAGTTGTAGGGCATGTTGCCCAATTTCTATTAGAGACATTTCCATTTCAGTTTTTCAGACTTTGGCATGTATTGATTTAGTATTCAGTATTTCGTTACTTACTTCAGTTGCGGGATTTTGTTGTGAGGAATTTTTCCTCCCGATTTATTTATATCATGTGTTGGTTATTCTATTATTTCGTTATGGTGAATGGTGATATTATTCTTGTTTTAAATCTTTTACTGCATGTTAATCAGGCTTTAATTAAAATTTGGCAACTTACTTTTTAAATACTAGGTGGTTAGTAATAATAAAAAAATGTTTTCGTCAGTGATGCTATTAACTGAGCCAACTTGGCATTTTGATTTAATTTAATAAAGGAGTAGCTACCCGGTATTTAATTAGTCGGGGTGTCACAGGTGGTATCAGAGCATCAGGTTCTAGTGTCCTTTATGATCTGTACGGCTATTATGTTTCCGCTACGTTTTCTTTGATATAGAGCCCTATATTTTAGGACTGTTGTACTCTTTTTGTGTATGCTTCGTTCTTCAGCTATTTTAAGTTTATAAACTGTGAACTTATAAACTTTATTCTTATTTCAGATGCCTCCACGACAAGCACGACGAGTTTCCAGGGATGCAACGCCCGAACCCCAGCCCGCTCCAGTTCAGGGCACGATGAACGCCGCTGAGGTTGCAGCCATAGTAGCCCAAGCGGTAAATGCCGCACTTGCAGTTGTTCAGCAGGCACCGCCTCAGGCGCCGGTTGCCGCGCCAGTACAGGCAAATGCATTCCCGTCTGCTTGGGAACCTGTACGTGACGCTTTTCAGAAAGCGCATCCACCAGAGTTTGCAGGTAGCTCAGATGTGGTAGTCTCGAGCCAGTGGAGGAAGGATATACAGAGGCACTTGAGGATGTATGAGTGCACGGATGTACAGAAGCAGGTGCTAGCTACTTTCAAGCTAGTTGGGTCTGCATTGCAGTGGTGGGAGTCTATTACCACCGTAGAGGAGAGGGATACGCTCACTATTCAAGAGTTCTGGGTGCGGTTCGACCGCAAGTACTTTTCGTCAGCTGTTCATACGGAAATGAGGAGGAAATTGATGAGTCTGAAGCAGGAGGGTAAGACCGTGGCGAGTATGAGGCCGAGTTCACTAATCTGTTGAATATCGTTCCGGATGAAATACCGACAGAAAAGAAGTAGATTAAGAAATTCACCGACGGGTTGACATGGACGATTCGCCAGCATCTGTTAGGGAACCTTTCGTTGGCCACTTATTCTGATGTGGTTAACGCTGCATTGCTCCATTGCCAGGATCACCGATTTCATATGGATGAGGGCAAGAGATCGGGAGAGTCTAGCCATCAGGGCAGGACTAGAGGACATGGTGCCGGTGGGGCACAATCTGTTCAGGGGCAGAGGCTTAGTGATCAGGGTTCCCAGCAGGGGGATCATAAGAGGTTTCGATCAGGGGGTTTCAGGAACAGTCAGGGAGGATTCCGAAATGGTCAGCAGGGTCATAACGGCCATCAGGGCCAGCAGGGTCAAAATGGTTAACATCAGCAGTTTCAGCAGGGCCAAGGGAGGAACGGTAATGGTCACCAGGGCCGGGGACAGCAGGGGCAGAGAGGAGGGAACTTCCCAGGGAAATGTTTCGTTTGTGGCAAGACTGGCCATAAACGCCAGGACTGTCCTGATAGGGGCAGGGCCCCACAGCAGCAGCAGCAGGGAGCTCGCCAGGAGCCGCAGAGGCCTATGTTTCCCGCCGCTCTTCCCGCACCGCCACAGATGGCAGCATTGCCACCCATTCTAGCAGTCCCGGCTCAGCAGGGGCAGCTATAGTATGGACGTGTCTATAACGTCCACCAGGCAGCAGTCCCACAGGCACCGCCCGCGATTGAGGGTACGTTTCCTATCCATGGCACTATGGGTCGGGTATTGTTTGATATGGGGGCTACACATTGTTTTATAGCTACACATTTCGCGAAGGCTTTAGGGTTGTTAGCCACAGCGGAGAGCACAGTGACGTGTGTCGACTCACCATTGGGGAATGGGTCACTTATATTCTTTATATGTCGGGGAGTGGGGGTAGAGATTGGTGGTTTGGTATTACCTGCGGATATGTTGGTATTAGATATGCATGTTCACGATGTGATTATCGGTATGGACTGGCTCACTGATTATAGAGCCATGATTGATTGCTTCGGTGGTAGCATTGTTTTTGCCATTCCGGGGCAAGAGATGTTTGTAGTGGCAATGCCTCGCCCAGAGGGAGGCTCGACCGCTCATTTGTATTACCTAGAGGAGGATACCTCTAAGGAGGTTGTGATTCCTTTAGATTCGATCCCAGTTGTCAGGGAGTATTCTGATGTGTTTCAGGAGATACCAGGCCTACCCTCCAGTCGAGAGATAGACTTCGTTATAGACTTATTACCAGATACGAGACCTATAGCACGCGCACCGTACTGTATGGCTCCAGCTGAGATGAGGGAGTTACGGGATCAGATTGAACAGTTGTTGGGTCAGGGGTTTATTCGGAGAAGTACTTCACCGTGGGGTGCCCCTGTGTTGTTCGTGAAGAAGAGAGATGGTTCACTGAGATTGTGTGTGGACTACCGGGAGTTAAACAAGGTCACGATACGGAATAAGTATCCGTTGCCTCGAATCGATGACCTATTCGACCAGTTGAGAGGAGCTTCTTGCTTCTCAAAGATTGATTTGCAATCTGGTTACCATCAATTGCGTATCAGGGAGGAGGACGTCTCGAAGACTGCGTTCTTATCGAGATATGGTTCTTACGAGTTTCGGGTTATGCCATTTGGTTTGACCAACACTCCAGCAACATTTATGGACTTGATGAATAGGGTGTTCAGGGATTTCCTAGATCAATTTGTCATTGTATTCATCGATGATATTTTGGTTTACTCCCAGACAGAAGAGGAGCACGCCGAGCACTTGAGGCAAGTTTTGCAGACACTGCACCAGAATGAGTTGTATGCAAAATATGAGAAGTGCGGGTTTTGGCTGAAGGAGGTTCAGTTTTTGGGGCATATTATTTCCGACCGGGGAATATCGGTTGATCCGGGGAAGGTATCCGCGGTGAGGGAGTGGGGACAGCCCACGACACCGACGGAGATCCGTAGTTTCTTGGGCCTAGCAGGATACTACAGGAGGTTTATTCGGGGTTTCTCCACGATAGCGGGTCCCATGACACATCTAACTCATAAAGGTGTGCCGTTCATTTGGAGTGATGCCTGTCAGTTGGCATTTGATGAGTTGAAGGACAAGTTAACCTTAGCACCTGTGTTAGCATTGCCGAGACCGAGAGTTGAGTATCTTGTTACACCGATGCGTCCTTACAAGGACTTGGAGGTGTACTGCAGCAGGAGAGTCAGGCCATAGCTTATGCTTCACGTAAGCTTAAGCCTCACGAGAAGAATTACCCTACCCATGACTTGGAGTTAGCGGCAGTGGTATTTGCCCTTCGTATTTGGAGACATTACCTTTTGGGGGAGAAGTTTCGATTGTTCACGGATCACAAGTCCCTACAGTACCTATTCACGCAGAAGGAGCTGAATATGCGGCAACAGAGGTGGCTTGAATTCGTGAAAGATTATCAGTTCGATATCCAGTATCACCTGGGGAAGGCTAACGTAGTAGCAGGCGCGTTGAGCCGTAGACCGGTAGATGAGGTGGCGGAAGTGTGGAAGACTAAGTGGAAGGAATTGGTACACCAGGATGCAGTGGCTCGATCATTCACGTCTGTGATGACTGTTACACCGCAGATTGTCACGAAGGTAGTGAGGGCACAGGCAAACGACTCGTTCTGTCAGGAGCAGATAGTTCGATTATTGGCAGAGGGAGCCGAATCCTATACCGTTAGCTCACACGGGGGATTACGCTTCAATGGGAGATTAGTGGTTCCGGAAGGGGAAGAATTGCGTCATGAGGTGATGGCAGAGTCGCACGGCTCAAGGTTCGCGGTACATCCCGGAGGGGACAAAATGTACCAAGACATGAGACGTCAGTATTGGTGGAGCGGTATGAAGAGAGATATTGCCGAGTTTGTTTCCAAATGCGCCACTTGTCAGCTAGTAAAAGTGGATCATCAGAGACCGGCAGGACTACTACAGCCGTTAGAGGTCCCGATGTGGATGTGGGAGAGCATATCCATGGACTTTATCACGGGGTTGCCTACGACACAGAGAGGTCAGGACTCCATTTGGGTAATAGTGGATAGGTTGACCAAAGTCGCTCATTTTCTACCCGTGAGGACATACTACACTGCAGGACAGTATGCCCAACTCTTTATTTCTGAGATAGTAAGACTTCACGGTGTGCCCCTAAATATCGTGTCCGACCGAGACAAGATATTTGTTTCACGATTTTGGGAGAGTTTTCAGCAGGCCATAGGTACGGAGTTGCGATTGAGTACGACGTACCACTCGCAGACCGATGGGCAGACCGAGCGCACAAATTAGATGTTGGAGGACATGCTACGTATGTGCACCATTGATTTTGAGGGTGGATGGGAGCAGTACCTTCCACTGGTGGAGTTTGCTTACAACAACTCCTACCAGTTCACCATTGGCATGGCTCCATTTGAGGCATTGTACAGTAGACCTTGTCGTTCCCCAGCATGTTGGTTGGAGGTGGGGGGACAACAAACTACTTGGGCCGGAAGTGATTCAGGATACTTAGGCAAGGATAGAATTGATTCGGAGCCGCACTCGGGTAACTCAGGACAGGTAGAAGAGCTATGCTGATGCGAAGAGATTCTTCAGATAGTTCCAAGTGGGGGACCAGGTTTTGCTCAGAGTATCTCCTATGAAGGGGATTATGCGTTTCGGAAAGAAAGGGAAGTTGGCACCGAGATATGTGGGACCATTCCCTATTATTGAGCGGATTGGACTGGTTGCGTATAGGCTTGGATTACCGGAGCATTTACATCGGATTCACGATGTATTTCATATTTCCTCGCTTAGGAAATACCTTAGAGATAATTTGGCTCATTCTCTCATTGTTGTGGAGGACATTGATCTCCAGCCAGATAGCTCCTACGAGGAGGGGCCGATTGCAATTCTGGACCGAAATGAGCAGAAGCTGCGGTCAAAGATAGTTCCGTTAGTGCGTGTTCAGTGGCGACACCATAATGTCGAGGAGTCCACATGGGAGCGTGAGGATGAGATGCGCGAACGTTATCCAGAGTTATTCTTATCAGGTACTTTCTAGTTCTGAATTTCGGGACGAAATTCAGTTATTAGGGGGGAAGTATGTAATACCCCGTATTTTCTGTGATATTTATTTTTGGGGATTAATTGAATTATATGTTTATTAATTGGAAATTAATCCGGATAAAAATATTAACGAGATGTGAGTTAGTATTTAATTATAATGTGTATACTTGGCATTATATGAATATTGGAAATATTGAAATTATCACGAGATTGAAATACGACAATTTGGGAAACTTTGTTGGGACGCGCGTGACAGTCACGTCAGGAATATAATTAGTTGAATTAAAAAGTGAATTTTATTTTTATCACCCGTATGATCATTTTGAGTGCGTCAACGCGTCCGGAAGGGTCGAGATAGTCAGAAAACACTAGCCGGGAGTTTAGTTTGGGTCCCGGGGTATTTTTAGGCCATACCGGCATCATAAAGGGTATTTTGGTAATTTTATATTTTTGGGAATTAAAAGTGACGAAAATTAGAATAGAAATCTGACTTCTTCTTTAACCCACTAAACCCACTAACTACACTAAGAGACTTAATGGACTACGGGAGAAGTTGAAATATAGTCCCAACTTACCAAAAACCAAACACACCTCCATTATCATCATTCTTGGGAAGAACTTGTAGAGAGAGAGAGAAAGGAAAGAATTCTGCAGAAAGAGAGTTAGAGGACAGATTCAACCTTCAAATTCAACATCAAATTCAGAGAAAGATTAAGGCAAGTGGCTTAAATTCATTTGATTCAAGCTATGCTTTTCCATGTTTAGGAATTTTCGAAATTGATCTTGGAAGATGATTTAGACCCATATATTGGAAGTTAAAAGTTATGAATTATGTTAGGGATTGCATGTAGTAATATTTTGGATGAATTATATGTTCTAAACAGAACCATTGATGATCTAAAAATGGAGTTTAGTAGTAGTTTATTTATGTTCTTGAATGGGGAAGAAATCTGGAAAATTTTGATGTAGTCTTGATCTAAACAAAGCCTTTGAATGATGAATTATGGGTTTTAGAATGTTAATACTGTTGTAAAATGATAGTATGATGATATTGTAACCTTGTCTTAGAGTTTCATGCTTGAAAATGGTGTTTTGGGACGAATTGGTAACTGCAAAACGAAGCAGTCCGTAACCATACCTGGTGAGATCGATCGATCGATGTTCTTCAGTCGATCGATCGACCACCATCGATCGATCGAAGGTAAAGGTCGATCGATCGACCTTCCCAGAATGAGTAAAGTTTTTCCCTAATTAAATTTTAATGGTGTTAATCCTTGAATGATATTATTGGAGACCTTATGAATACCCTTAACCTTAAGGAAGACCAGTAGGCATGATTATGAGATTGGACCTTAATTGGAATTAAATTTGGGGAATTATTCTAAATTAATGAAATTCGATAATTGAGATAATATTTGGGTTAATAGGGTAAATTTGAATAATTTGATGAAATAAGGTTTGGGGCAGAAGTAAAGATCTTAGGTGTAAAGATGTTATATGGGGGAATAAGAGGAACTTAATAGTCTATTCGAGATACGTTTTAAGTTTCAAAAACTACGACGTGAGACGTGTCGACAATTTAATTTATATATTATCGGGATACTTGAATTATATGAATTTGGAATAATGGTATAAAGATGTAGAGTATACCTTTATTAATATCGAGATATCTATGATGTGTGAATGCTTAGTATATAATTATATGTGTATGACATACCTACCATACTTGCTATCACGGGAGGTTTATGTTCGCTTAGGGCCTTCTTATCCTTGTGTTTCCCGGATTTAGATTGGTTACCTCGATGAACATAGGTCATAGAAGGACTTATTGGGATATTAATAAGTTTTCTGATCGTGGGAGTGTAGGTATGTGCGTGACCCATGTGATGTGACTGTGTTCGCCTCCACTATTTGTGATGTTGTTATCTGAACGATTCCTGAGAGATTCGGAATGCGTGATCCTTATGTACGTGATGTACCGGGATGGATAGCAGAGTATGTGTGCACCGCAGCTTAGTCTTTGGGTGCTTGTATTGTATATTTATGATGTGAAAATATATGGATAAACGAGGAGGAATTTACTATGTTAAATTGTGAGTATAGTTATGGTAATGTTATGTAGATAAAAAGGGAACTTATATCTATAACTGGTTTTGTTAATAATTGGGAATCCGAGAATTAAAGTAGAACTTTCTATTTAATTGTTAAGGTTGGAAATTAAACGTGAACCGAGTAGTAGTGTTAGAAACTCTTCAGAATTAGATAGTCATGAGATTACACATGAATGGGTACAGGAACGTTAGGAGCGCACAGTTAGACGAGAGGTGAGTATCTTATGTGAGAGCACGTCCTAACATGTATTTTGCATATACTGTTTTAAATGTTTTTAAAGCACTTGCAGGTTTTTAAAATATCTCCACATTCGGGCTCTGACCCGTTTGCTTTCAAATCTATATTTTTGTAAAACCATTTTTAGGTGCCCATCCACAAGGACACCATGCATAGGATTCTCACTCAGTTGACGAGCTGTAGCTTCTTGTGGAAGCTACAGGGATTTGCTTTTAGACGCTTATATCATTTGGATTCCGTACTCAGTATTCCTCAGTTGTAGGGCATGTTGCCCAATTTCTATTAGAGACATTTCCATTTCAGTTTTTCAGACTTTGGCATGTATTGATTTAGTATTCAGTATTTCGTTACTTACTTCAGTTGCGGAATTTTGTTGTGAGGAGTTTTTCCTCCCGATTTATTTATATCATGTGTTGGTTATTCTATTATTTCGTTATGGTGAATGGTGATATTATTCTTGTTTTAAATCTTTTACTGCATGTTAATCAGGCTTTAATTAAAATTTGGCAACTTACTTTTTAAATACTAGGTGGTTAGTAATAATAAAAAAATGTTTTCGTCAATGATGCTATTAATTGAGCCAGCTTGGCATTTTGATTTAATTTAATAAAGGAGTAGCTACCCGGTATTTAATTAGTCGTGGTGTCACAAAAAACATGGCATTAGAAGGTTAAAACCCAAAACAGCCCCCGAATGGCACCATAGGAGGCACCAACACCTCCCAAGGGACCAATGTAACTTGTAGGAACTGACCACGCAGGCGCGGGACTCCCGGTTTGAAAATTAGACGATAATTTTCATATTTCTTAGGCTTAAAAACATTGATATGTTGATAATTTTAACTCATATATGCAATTTTTCATCTTGATTAATTTTTTTGTAAGACTACTTGGTTACTGATATTTTTTTTTGTATCCTATCATTTGTAGGATTTTTGCACGCGGAACAAATGAAGGAGACAATGGTTTACTACATGAAGATTGTTTATATGTTGTGGACATTCAGGATTATGGTTTTTATGTGTTACAGTCGTGCAGCCTTTTATTGTTTAGTTTTATGGCCATGCGGGATTTCATAATTTGATTATTGAATTTTATGGTCATGCGGGCTTTATAATAAGCAGGTTTTACATTTACAGGGTTTGGAATGTCAAGAAAATAAAGGAAACTCTGCCCAATTTTTTTTGGTATGTGAATTATTAAGACGTGTAATATTTTTAAGTTTGTATATATATTTGTTTATTAACAACGTTCTCGATTCGTAATTTGTGATTTTTTTATTATTTTGCCAATAATAAATATTTGTAACACCTTGTATGCATCCAACGTTACACGTAGCAACCGAAGGTGCATTCACAGGACCCCCAATTTTAGGATTGGACCCAAAAAATACATTTTTTTTAAAACTATAGTTAAATATGGTCATGGACTTTGTCCATGACCGTTTTTATTTTTTCCTTCCCACATAAAAATGGTCGTGGCCAAAGTCTGCGACCCTTTTTTTCTCGTCACGGTTGTGGATCGCGGCCCAAGTCCGTGACCAATTTGTCACGGTTGTGGGTCACGGACTTGGGCCGCGACCATTTTTTTTCATTTTTTTCGTCACGGTTGTGGGTTGCGGACTTTGGCCGCAACCAATTTGTCACGACTGTGGGTCACGGATGAGGACCACGACCATTTTTTTTTTAATTTTTTGTCACGGTCGTGGGTCGTGGACTTTGGCCGCTACCAATTTGTCATGGTTGTGGGTCACGGATGAGGGCCGCGACCCGTCACGGCATGGGTCACGAACCAAATCCGCGACCATTTTCCTTGACCCCTCTGGGTCGTGACCATTTTTTGGTCACGGACTTGGGCTGCGACCCACGAAATTGGTCACGCCCGAAATGGTCATGACCCAAATCCGTGACCTACAGTTTTAGTCAGGAATTTTGGACGTGACCAATCGCCAGTTTTGGTGTAGTGAAATGGATTTAATTTGTGGACTAAAATCGACTTTCAAGACATGACTCCGCATATAAATAATATAATCCATAAGAGGAGAAAATGCCAAAAATCCATATCCATATAGATTTAGCAAGGACATAATCAAGAAACAAGTGTTACAAAGACTCATTATGCATTCCATAAAGCACAAACTTAGAGAACAAATGCAAACCTTTAGTTTGAATGATGTCTTCGATAACCAGCTTGCAATCGATCAACTTCCATACAGTGAGAGACACTCTAGGATGAATAAAATTCTTCCAAATACTTCTACAATGAGTCTTAGAGATTTTCTTGATCCTCACAAATTTAAAAGCATCTTTAAAAGATATAACACCTATCAGACTATCTGGAAAGATTAGAAAGTCAATTTGTTCCTCCAATGGCAAAGGAGTTTGCATAATTTTAGGAGATAAAAGAGAGAATTTAGAAATTAATTCAAGAGATATGCTTCATTTGCTATTGACTATCCAATATGATACCTTTGTATAAGAGTTCATAACAACTAAAGAGGAGTCTAGTTGAGGAATAACACTACACCAAAAATGCCAATCTGGCACGCTTAGGCAAGGAGATTCTGACACTGTTTAAAACCGTGCCAGATTCTGGCACGATTTTATCATAATCTGGCACGGTTTGAAATAGTGCCAAAATTTGGCACGGTAACTGTGCCAAATATGGGTACGCTTTGTTAAAAAAATAACCCCCAAAATTTGGAGCGGGGGACCAAATTTTCAAGACATTCCAATCCTCTCTCTCTCTCTCTCCTTCCCGGCTTCCTCATCCTTTCTCCTCCTCATCGCTTCTCCTCATCATTGTTGCTCTGCGTCGCTGCTACTGCTCCCACGCTACCGGCCTCGTCACCGTAAAGTATTACATCTCTCTCTCTCTCTCTCTCTCTCTCTCTCTCTCTCTCCCTCTCTCTCTCTCTCTCGTCAGTTGCAATTTCGGGTACCGATTTCATTGAAGCTTGAGGAGAAATCAAAATATTAAGGCTTATAGAGAAATCCAGATTTAAAAATAATTGTCACACGCAGTGTGTTTGTGTTCGTATAGTTGTATATTTTCCTTTTTGCAGCCCTATGTCTCGTTGATGAGTTGATTGTCTGTGTGTGTAGATTTGGAGCTGGAAGGGTGGAAATGAAATAAAAATGGGATTATTTCACTAAAACTTTAGGAGAAAAAAAATCAAAAATAAAGGTCTATAGAGAAATTTAGAATTATAATTAGAATTAATTGCCAAAACACGTATGTGTGTGTGTGTGTGTGTGTATGTTTGTATATTGTCATTTTAACACATTAGTGTCTCATCAATGAATTGATTGTTTATGTATATATGTGTGCATGCACATAGTGTGTGTACTTGAAGGTGGAAGGGAAGAAGTGCACTAAAGATCAGCTTTTGATTGGTATGAATATGTATATTTACACATGTATGTATATACATGTAATTATACACTTTAAATTTATTAGCTCTATGTTTGGTTGATGAAATAGTGCCAAACTTTGTTGCAAAACGTGGACAAAATGTTGTTGTGAGCAATCACCGGGGGCTTGGGGCATATCAATAACTGTAAGTAAGTATTCACTATATGGAATTTTTCTTTATTTTTCCATTCTTTATTTTTTTTTCTTTTTATTGTCCAGTAAGAAACCATTCGATAAATTTATGTAATTGAATTATATATAATGATCTAGTTAGCATCCATTTAGACTGTTCACTTGTGCTAAGGATTTAGTTAGCATGGATACAAAGGTAAGCTTATTGTTCATACCCTTTGGACTTGACTTCTTTCTAGTTTATTCTCTTGTTAATTTTGATCACATTAATGTATTGTAGGTAAGGATGTTAGCGGTTTATATGTAAAAGTAGCTTCAGAGCAACGCCAAGGCCAAGAAATTACAAGTAATGTAACTTTCACATGCAGAATCCCACTATCCCGCTACTGGACAGGTAAAACTCTAGTATTATATTTTACTTCTAATAAGATATATAGTTTTATATATGTGCAGTACTTTATATATGCGTGTCCTTTAGTGTATATATGGTTATGGGGTTTAACACTTTTTTTTAAATTAGGTGTTTTCATATTTGAAGTTTTGTTATGGAAGTAAAATTAAAGTTATGTGATCTTATGTTATTAATCAAGACGTAATTGGCTCAACTATGTGAAACTCTATAAGAATATTTACTTATTACTTGAAGTCACAAAACAAAAAACTTTAGTTGTGTGAGCATTCCCACATCATCAGACCTCTTCCAATGATAGGAGTTCTAATGAATTGAGTTTGAATAACATGTGTTAGTTTTTCAAAATTATGCCTCTTGATAGTAATTATGCCTTACACTATTGGGATTTAGTACAAACAATTAATGACCCCTCACAGTGAGTCCATATTGACATAGAAGTATAGCTTATTATGGACATGAGTATTTTACTCATGTGGTCATGAGGTGTTTAGCTATTGGACTGCTATAGGTGATGAAAATCCAAACCAGCACCCAAACGACCCCGAAAGAGGCACGAACACCTCGCACGGGACCAATGTAACATGTACGAACTCACCGCATAGTCCCGGGTCTCCCCGTTTGAGAATATGACGATAATTTCAAAAATCAACACTTAAGCTTAAAAATAGGCCGTTAAAAGGTGAAAACCTAAACTATCCCCCAAACGGACCCGTAAGAGGCACGGACAGCTCGCACGGGACCAATGTAACTTGTACGAACTGACCGCGTAGTCACGGGTCTCCCGATTTGAGAATACAATAAAAAATTGTAAAAATCAACACTTAGACTTAAAAACAAGCCGTTGAAGGGTCAAAACCCAAACCACCCCTCAAATGGCCCCGTAAGAGGCATGAACACCTCGCACGGGACCAATGTCACTTGTAGGAACTGACCGCGTAGTCCGGGTCTCCCGGTTTGAGAGTATGACGATAATTTGCAAAAATAACACTTAGACTTAAAAACAGGCCGTTAAAGAGTGAAAACCCAAACCAGCCTCCAAATGATCCCGTAGGAGGCACGAACAGCTCGCACGGGACCAATGTAACTTGTACGAACTGACCGCATAGTCCCGGGTCTCCCGGTTTGAGAGTATGATGATAATTTGAAAAAATCATACTTTGACTTGAAAACAAGTCGTTAAAGGGTGAAAACCCAAAGTAGCCCCCAAACGACCCCGTAAGAGGCACAAACACCTAGCACGGGACCAATGTAACTTATAGGAACTGACCGCGTAGTCCCGGGTCTCCCGGTTTGAGAGTATGACGATAATTTACAAAAGTAACACTTAGACTTAAAAATAAGCCGTCAAAGGGTGAAAACCCAAACCAACCCCCAAACAATCCCGTAGGAGGCACGAACGAACACCTCGCACGGGACCAATGTAACTTGTAGGAACTGACCGCGTAGTCCCGGGTCTCTCGGTTTGAGAGTACGAAGATATTTTGCAAAAATCACTCTTATACTTGAAAACAGGACGTTAAAGGGTGAACACCCAAACCAACCCCCAAACGACCCCGTAGGAGGCACGAACACCTCGCACGGGGCCAATGTAACTTGTAGGAACTGACCGCATAGTCTCGGGTCTCCCGATTTGAGAGTATGACAATAATTTGCAAAAATAACTCTTAGACTTGAAAACAGGCCGTTAAAGGGTGAAAACCCAAACCAACTCCCAAACGACCCCGTAGGAGGCACGAACACCTCACACGGGGCCAATGTAACTTGTAGGAACTGACTGCGTAGTCTCGGGTCTGCCGATTTGAGAGTATGACGATAATTTGCAAGAATCACACTTTGACTTGAAAATAGGCCGTTAAAGGGTGAAAACCGAAACTAGCCTCCAAACGACCCCGTAGGATGCACGAACACCTCGTACGAGACCAATGTAACTTGTAGGAACTGACCGCATAGTCCCAGGTATCCCGGTTTGAGAGTATGATGATAATTTGTAAAAATTAACACTTAGACTTGAAAACAGGCCGTTAAAGAGTGAAAACCCAAACTAGCCCCCAAATGACCCCGTAGGAGGCACGAACACCTCCCACGGGGCCAATGTAACTTGTAAGAACTGACCGCGTAGTTCCGGGTCGACCGGTTTGAGAGTATGATGATAAATTAAAAAAATTAACACTTAGACTTAAACACACAAGCCGTTAAAAGGTGAAAACCTAAAGCAGCCCCCAAACGAACCCGTAAGAGGCACGAACACCTCGCATAGGACCAATGTAGCTTGCAGGAACTGACCGCGTAGTCCCAGGTCTCCCGATTTGAGAGTATGATAATAATTTGCAAAAATCACACTTTGACTTGAAAACAGGCCGTTAAATGGTGAAAACCCAAACCAGCCCCCAAACGACCCCGTAGGAGGCACGAACACCTTGCACGGGACCAATGTAACTTGTAGGAACTAATCGCGTAGTCCCGGGTATCCCGATTTGGAAGTATGACGATAATTTGCAAAAATAACTCTTAGACTTGAAAACAAGCTGTTAAAGGGTGAAAACCCAAACCAGTCCCCAAACGACACCGGAGGAGGCACGAACACCTCGCACGGGACCAATGTAACTTGTAGGAACTGAACACGTAGTCCCGAGTCTCTCGATTTGAGAGAGTGATGATAATTTACAAAAATCAACCCTTAGACTTAAAAATAAGCCGTTAAAGGGTGAAAACTTAAACCAGCCCCCAAACGGACCTGTAAGAGGCACGGACACCTCGTACGGGACCAATGTAGCTTGTAGGAACTGACCGCGTAGTCCCGGGTCTCCCGGTTTGAGAGTATGATGATAATTTGCAAAAAATCAACACTTAGTTGAAAACAAGCCGTTAAAGGGGGAAAACTCGAACCAACCCCCAAACGACCACGTAGGAGGCACGAACACTTTGCACGGGACTAATGTAACTTGTAGGAATTGACCGCGTAGTCCCGGGTCTCCCAGTTTGAGAGAATGACAATAATTTGTAAAAATAACACTTAGACTTCAAAACAGTCCGTTAAAGGGTGAAAACCCAAACCAGCCCCGAAACGACCCCGTAGGAGGCACGAATACCTCGAACGGGACCAATCTAATTTATAGGAACTGACCGCGTAGTCCTGGGTCTCCCGATTTGAGAGTATGATGATAATTTGCAAAAATCAACACTTAGACTTAAAAACAAGCCTATAAAGGGTGAAAACCTAAACCAGTCCCCAAACGAACCCGTAAGAGGCACGAACACCTCGCACGGGACCAATGTAGCTTGTAGGAACTGATCACGTAGTCCCGGGTCTCCCGATTTGAGAGTATGACGATAATTTGTAAAAATAACTCTTAGACTTGAAAACAGGTCGTTAAAGGGTGAAAACCCAAACGACCCCGTAGGAGGCACAAACACCTCGCACGGGACCAATGTAACTTGTAGAAACTGACCGCGTAGTCCCGGGTTTCCCGGTTTGAGAGTATCACGATAATTTGCAAAAAATCACACTTTGACTTCAAAACAGGCCGTTAAAGGGTGAAATCAAACCAACCCCCCAAATGACCCCGTAGGAGGCACGAACACCTCGAACGGGACCAATGTAACTTGTAGGAACTGATCGCATAGTCCCGAGCCTCCCGATTTGAGAGTATGACGATAATTTTAAAAAATCACACTTTGACTTAAAAATAAGTCGTTAAAGGGTGAAAACCCAAGCCAGCCCCCAAACGACCCTGTAGGAGGCACAAACACCTCGCACGGGACCAATGTAACTTATAGGAACTGACCGCGTAGTCTCGGTTGCCCGGTTTGAGAGTATGACGATAATTTACAAAAATAAACACTTAGACATGAAAACAGGCCGTTAAAGGGTGAAAACCCAAACCAGCCCCCAAACGGACACATAGGAGGCATGAACACCTCGCACGGGACCAATGTAGCTTGTAGGAACTGACCGTGTAGTCCTGGGTCGCCCGATTTGAGAGTATGATGATAATTTGCAAAAATCAACACTTAGACTTAAAAATAGGTCGTTAAAGGGTGAAAACCTAAACCAGCCCCCAAACGGACCCATACGAGGCACGAACACCTCGAACGGGACCAATATAGCTTGTAGGAACTGACCGCGTAGTTTCGGGTCGCCCGGTTTGAGAGTATGATGATAATTTGCAAAAATCACACTTTGACTTGAAAATAAGTCGTTAAAGGGTGAAAACCCAAACCAGCCCCCAAACGGACCCGTAGGAGGCACAAACACCTCCCACGGGACCAATGTAGCTTGTAGGAACCGATCGTGTAGTCCCGGGTCTCCCGATTTGAGAGTGTAACTATAATTTGCAAAAATCACACTTTGACTTGAAAACAAGCCGTTAAAGGGTGAAAATCCAAACTAGCCCCCAAACGACTCCGTAGGAGGCACAAACACCTCGCACGGGACGAATGAAACTTGTAAGAATTGATCGCGTAGTCCCGGGTCGCCCGATTTGAGAGTATGACGATAATTTGCAAAAATCAACACTTAGACTTGAAAACAGGTCGTTAAAGGGTGAAAACCCAAACCAGCCCCCCAAATGAAAACGTAGGAGGCACGGACACATCGTACGGGACCAATGTAGCTTGTAGGAACCGACCGCATAGTCCCGGGTCGCCCGGTTTGAGAGTGTGACGATAATTTGCAAAAATTAACACTTAGACTTGAAAGCAAGCCGTTAAAGAGTGAAAACCCAAACCAGCCCCCAAACGGACCCGTAGGAGGCACAAACACCTCCCACGGGACCAATGCAGCTTGTAGGAACCGATCGTGTAGTCCCGGGTCTCCCGATTTGAGAGTGTAACTATAATTTGCAAAAATCACACTTTGACTTGAAAACAAGCTGTTAAAGGGTGAAAATCCGAACTAGCCCCCAAACGACTCCGTAGGAGGCACGAATACCTCGTACGGGACCGATGTAACTTGTAAGAACTGACCGCATAGTCCCGGGTCTTTCGGTTTGAGAGTGTGACGATAATTTGTACAAATCACACTTTGACTTGAAAACAAGCCGTTAAAGGGTGAAAACCCAAACCAGCCCCCAAACGACCCCGTAGGAGGCACGGACACCTCGCACGGGACCGATGTAACTTGTAGGAACTGACCGCGTAGTCCTGGGTCTCTCGGTTTGAGTGTATGACGATAAAGGGTGAAAACCTAAATCAGCCCCCAAACGGACCCGTAAGAGGCACGAACACCTTGCACGGGACCAATGTAGCTTGTAGGAACTGACCGCTCTCGTTTTGAGAATGTGATGATAATTTGGAAAAATAACACTTAAAAACAAGTCATTTAAGGGTGAAAATCCAAACCAGCTCCCAAACGGTCCCGTAAGATGCATGAACACCTCGCATGGGACCAATGTAACTTGTACGAACTAACCACGTAGTCATATATGCAATTTTTCTGCTTGTATATGCAATTTTTCTGCTTGAATATGATTTTTTTTTTAAATGACTTGGTTACTAATATTGTATCTTTTTTGTGTCTTATTTTTTTGTAGGATGACGTTCAATCGCTAGCTTTTATCCACTTGGAACGCACGAAGAAGCCAATGCTTTACAACAGGGGGATTGTTTATTTAGTGTCGTTAATATTCAGGATTCTATTTTTTGTGTTATGTCCGAGCAGGCTTCAGTAGTTTTATGGTTTATTTTTATGGCCGTGCTGGCTGTAGTAGTTTTATTGTTGACTTTTATGGCCGTGCGGGCTTTATATGGGCAGACTTTATGTTAACAGATTTTGGAATGCTCAAAAAATAGAGGAAACTTTGCCCAATTTTTTTTTGATATGGGAACTATTAACTCTTGTATTTTTTTGAAGTTATTGTCAACTTTTATGGTCATATGCGGCTTTATATTGGTATTAACTCTTGTAATTTTTTGAAGTTTGTATGCACATTAGTTTATCAACAACCTGCGATATTCATAATTTGTGAATTTTCTTGATTTTTTTTTGCAAATAATAAATATTTTTCCTACCGGATTTGGAATTTGCAGATTTTCCAGATTTATTTCCTATTATTTTTTTTTAATCAACCAAAAAATCTGTCACGGTTTTAAACCGTGCCAAAAACGTGTCAATGCATAAAAATGAGAACACTTATAAAACAATCTGGCACGCTTTATAACCGTGTCAAAAGCGTGCCAGAAAATAGACAATTTGGCACGGTTTCGGCGTGTGCCAAAAGCGTGCCAGATTTAACATCTAGCACGGTTTAAAAGCGTGCCAGATTAAAAAACTGGCACTATTTAAAAGTGTGCCAAAAGCGTGTCAGTTTTGGAAATTTGGCACGGTTTTAAACCGCGCCAGAAAATCTGGTATGCCTGATTCTGGCACGGTTTTGAACCGTGCCAGATTGCGTCTGGAACTGTTTTAAACCGTGCCAGTTTCCTGTTTTTGGTGTAGTGTAATAGATTCCCCAGTCTATAGGTTAACCAAATTTCCATTACCTATGATCCACTCATAATGGAATTTGAATATGATAAAAGCCTCTTTATATCTAGTCAAAATTGAACTAATTTTATAATAGCTCCCATCATCAAGAGGATTAAATCTAGCCTTTAAAAAATCAAACCAAATTGAAGGTTTAGTGCAAGAGTCCCAAGCTTATTTAAGGATGGCAGCCATGTTAAGAGATTTGAGGTTTTCAATGTTCAAGCCCCCTTAAATATAATGAGTGAACACCTTTTTCCAAGCAACTATAATAAGCTTTTTCTTTATGGAGGAACCAATCTACAGAAAACATCTCATACATTTTTGAAGTCTTTTAAAGGAGAGCGTCTGACCATTTATAAACAAAATTGTACATAAGCAGGGGATGAGCTACAAATTGTATAAGTTGGAGCCTTCCAGCCATAGACAACATTTATCCTTGCCAACTTTCCATCTTACACTTGGCTTTATTAGCAATTTGTTGGAGATGATATATCCTAGGGTTGCCTTTAAAAATAGGGACTCCTAAATAGGTGAAAGGAACTATACTCTCTTGCATGCTAAGAGATTCACAAATTACTTCTATTTAAAGTTCCTTTCCCTATGAAGACTCATCACTTATCTCTGTTGATGATTTGGCCAGAACATGAAGCATTTCTATAAAAAAATTACCATAATAATTTGAATGGAAAGGTTATTACCTCGACAAAAAACCGTTATATCATCAACATATATCAAGTGGAAGGATCTTTAAGGCCTCTGGGAGAATAAATAAATGTAATATTCCTAGTGGACTTGTTTAGAACTGTCTCTAATTAACATATCTTCTGTTATGCAAAATAAGAGAGGGGACATGGGATCCCCTTACCTAACACATCTATAGCAATTAAAAAACATGAGGGGATCCATTAATGAGAACTGATAGCTTTGGGACTTTAAAATGATGGAAATCCAATCAATGAATTTATCATAAAATCCAAAAGCTTTGAGGGTTTTAAGAATGAAGTTCCATCCATTGTGTCAAATGCCATTGAAATATCAAACTTAATCCCAATGTTACCTCCCAAACATTAATAATCTAATATTTTGAAATTATCACAGGCCAAAGATATTCAACGGATAATGTTCCTACCATAAATAAGACCAATTTGATTTGGGGATAGAATTCTAGCAGCAATGATCCTCAACCTATTTCCCAAAAAAATTGTAATTACTTAGAAAACAAAGTTTGCTGATGCAATAGTCCTAAAGAGAGTAATAGAATCACCTTTCCTGACTTTAGGTATATGATTTGAATTGAATCCAGGTAGAATCCAATTCCATTTTAAAAAAAATGCTTATTACTGCCTTACACACATACATTTCAATAAAATCCCAATATTTTTGTAAAAATATTCCCCTAAAACCATCTGGTCCAGGAGTTGCCTTAAGGTCTGTACTGAAAATAGTTATTATAACTTCATCAAGAGAAGGTATAGATTTAAAAAAAAATCTTTATCAGTAATCAGGCTTGGAACCACTTCCTCAATAATATCATTATAAATAGTATTGTTATTATCAGAGTAAAGATCCTTAAAAAACTGATAATGTGATTCCTAACCTCCATTGGATTAATGATAGTAATGCGCTTATGCTTCAATTAGGAGATATAAGTTAAACCTCTTATGTGTTTATATACTTGCAAAAGAACTCAGTACATTTGTCACCTTTAGCAAACCAATTGAGTCTTGATTGAGTCCTCCAATAAATTTCTTCAGCTTTGAGAACTTCAGTTAACTTAATTCGTGCTTGCATTTGAATATTGTCCCTACTTTGATTGTGACCAAATTCCTCAATTTCAGATTGATTTTTTTACAATATTCTCAAGAATATTGCCAAAAACTTCAAAGTTCCATTTTTTTAAAATGCTTTTGAGATGTTTAAGCTTTCACATACATAGGGCATACCATATATTGAATATTATTCCATTCTGATCTAGCCAAGTTGGCAATATTAACGTGCTACAACCATACTGAAATGAATTTAAATGTCTTAGGTACGGAAGAATTTAAAGAGGAAGATTGAAAGAGGAGAGGACGATGATCTAAGTAACTCCTAGGCATGCCAATGCACATAATATTGGAGCAAAAGTGTATAATAAACCTTTAGAATCAACTTTAATCAACTAGAAATTGTCAATCATTCTGTTGAAATCCATAGAAGTAGCACTATAAGTAGTTCTAGGACCCCTACATTTATGAGCACCTATAACACAGTGGAAATCATCTATAGTCATCCAAGGCTCATCAATAGTGATGTGCAACGACTCAAAATACACCCACGATTGTCTTCTCACTATGCAGTTAGTTGAGGCATAGACAATAATTAAAACATTCTTAATACCCTTCACTTTAGTAGCAAAAGTAATTTATTGGGATGTTATTTGAATTACATCAGGATTGAGAATTTTATCAGCATGAAAAATTCAAAGACTAGGAAAGAGTCTAGGTATGTCATTAATATCAATAATCTTAAGACCACGACAATAAAAGAATTTTTGGAAGTTTAAGTAAAAACTTACTTTGAGTTTAACAATACAAATAAAATAGAGTTTGAATTGAGACACAGAACATTAGATAAAGTCTTTTGAAAATGAGTTTCCCAACCCCCTTACATTCCTATAGAAGACTTTCATTTAGGGGGAAGAAGAACCATTCCTTAAATTATAGCCAACTTGTGCTTGAATATCCATTCTAATTTGAGCCCTTAACTTCTTATTTTTGAGACTTAGATAGCACTGTAGTGTAGCCTTCACTATCAGTCAATGGGATGCAGTTGACACATTCAAATTAACCAAATATGATTTAGATATATAGTCAACTTCCTTCTCTATATGTGTTACATATACTGATTTTATAAATTTGAAAAAACAAATAAAATTATTAAATTTAGTAATTATAGAAATTATAGAAACTAAATTCAGAAACTTGCTTGTAGTAGAATGAATTTGTAGAATGTAAGAATAATATTAGACAGAAAATAAATTCGAGCCCTATTTAGAATAGTCTCTTTGAGGCTGCTTCAAGGTTATTGAATAATTGCCTCCCAAGATAGAATGGATTTTCGAATAAATCAAGCAGCACTTTGGAGACATATTTATCATGCATAATTTAATAGAATTGGACATGTGAATATACAAAGTTAATCTCCTTACAAAGGAGAAAGAGTTCGTATATGGTCCCATAAATATCTTAGTGTGGATCCCATATAAATTTGAGCTCAAAGTTACTCAAAATTATGCTGTCCAAATACCCATTTCTAATAATCCCACACTCGAATGATATATCGCTATATAAATAATATACAAGATGTAGATGCAGACACAAACACATGTTGAGTAAAATTGAAAATATATTACATCGGGAGAAGTAGCCTAGTGGCTTTAAACTTTCCTTAGTGATATACTATTGGATTTACTTGGTTAATCAGTAGATTTCATGTCTTTGAACCATCAATTGTTTCTGTAAACCTAGACAATAATATTCACACAATAATTCTTCAACGCAGTTAGTTATCATGTTTATTTTCGTTTTGGCCATGAACACCACTTGGTTTTGTGAGTATTTTAAAGAATTTTCCTTTCATTATGCTCATAGAAGTGGCCTCCTTCTTACTCACGTAAGTGTCTTTTATAAAGAGTATCCTGTTATACCCCACTTAGACATACTAAGATATGGATGTCATTAAAAGTATAACTTATCCTAGTTTCATGATATATGTTCACTATCTCATATTTGGAATGGATAGGATTAAATATCCCTAAATGCTTACTAAATACAATATAGTTCGGTTTGCCCATTGAAACTAGATCTTGGGCTCTCCAATCAGCTAAGTTGGGTCGCCACTATATTAATTTTTATTTATTTATAGTCTTTAGACCCATTCCTCTTGATGACCTTTCAACTTTCTCTCGGTTTAAACCTTTAGTTAGTGGATCCGCTATATTATCTAACGGTATTATGTCGATGGAGAATATTTCATGAATTTTCATTATATATGTGATTCTGTGACCTTCCAATCAATGATTGACTGTCACAATGTATACATATTACGGTCACAGGTTTTAACCAATTTGGAACATCATCTAAGAAGTTTCGAAGCCATTCAGCTTCTTCTCCAGCTTTATCTTGAGCAATGAATTCAGAATCCATTATTGATTTAGCAATACATATTTGTTTTGAGGATTTCCAATAGAGGGTTGCACCTCCAAGAGTAAATACATACCCACTTGTTGACTTAAATTCTTTTGTATCGGATATCCAGTTTTCATTGCAATGACCTTCAAGTACAGCTGGATATCTCGAATAATGAAGTCCACAATTTAAATTATATTTGAGATAACCTATAACTCTCAAAATTGCCTTCTAGTGGTCTCTCCCAGGATTACTTGTATATTGACTTAGCTTACTTATCGAGTATGCTATGTTCGGTCGAGTATAGTTCATAATGTACACTAAACTGTCGATTATACGAGAGTACTTTAATTGAGACATGCTATCACAACTGTTTATTTCTAGATGTAAATTTGCATCTACATGTGTCTTGATGGGACTAATATCACACTTCTTGAATTTTTCAAGTACTTTCTCTATCTAATGAGACTGAGATAATATATGTCCACCCGATGTTTTAGAAATTTTAATTCCTAAGATAACATCGGCGACACCTAAGTCATTCATGTCAAATCGACTACTCAACATATGTTACTAGCCATGATTAGCATATCATCAACAAAGAGGCATACAATGACATGTCCATTTTGAATGCTTTTAAAGTAAACACATTTATCTCCCTCATTAGTTTTGAAATCATTCGATAGCATTACATTATCAAATCTTTCATGCCATTGCTTAGGTTCTTGTTTTAATCCGTAAAGTGATTTCACAAGCTTACACACTTGCCCTTCTTATCCGGGAGCCTTGAACCATTCAGGTTAATCCATATAAATTTCCTCGTCTTGTTCATCATTTAAAAAAGCAGTTTTTACATCCATTTGATGTATTTCAAGTCCATTAATGGCAGTTATTTATATTAATATTAGAATGGATAGAATTCCCATTATAGATGAGTATGTGTCGAAGTAACCGAACCCTTCCTTTTTCCTGTAGCCTTTATCCACAAGTATTTTTTTATATTTATCAATTGATCCATCGACCTTCAACTTTTTTTTGAAGATCCATTTGTAGCCTAACAATTTTTAACCTGGTGGAAGACCCACTAGTTCCCTTGCATGATTTGCAAAAATCGATTCATTTTCATTGTTAATTGCTTCTTTCCAACTTAAAGCATCGGATGAGTATATCGCTTCTTTGTACGATTGAGGTTCATTTTCTAGTACATATGTTAGAAAATCCATATTGAAGGAAGTCGAGTTTTTTTTCTCTTTTACTACGTCTTGGTTCATCCTCTATTGATTTATGATCAATATGTTGATGAATACCACTTGTAGTAGTTTCATTTGTCCTTTTAGATGAACCAGATTCTCAAGTTATGTTATATGTTCATTTTCAAAAAATAAAGCGTCCTTCGATTCAATAACCGCATTTATATGAATATTTGGAATCTCAAATTTACAAACTAAGAAACGATATGCCCCTGCTATTAATAGCATAACCGATGAACAACCATCAACGGTCTTTGATTCCTATTTTAACCTTTTTAGGCTTAGTAACCAGAACCTTGGCTAAGCACCCCCACACTCATAAATATTTATAGCAAGATCTTCGACATTTCCATAACTCATAAGGTGTCTTGTGAGTTTTCTTGTGTGGGACTTTGTTAAGAATATAATTAGCAGATAGTATGGCTTCCCCCCCCCCCCCCCCCCCAAAGTTTTGTGGAGCTCCTAAACTTATTGACATAGAGTTCATCATTTCCTTCATTGTACGATTTTTGCGTTCAACAATGTCATTCAATTGAGGAGAATAAGGAGCGGTGGTTTGATAGATAATTCCATGTTCGGAATAAAATTCTTCACAATGAGATTCATATTTACTTCCTCTATCGCTCCTAATAGCCTTTATCTTTTTGCTTAAGTGATTCTCAACTTCATTTTTATATTGTTTAAATACATCAATTGCCTCATCCTTACTATGTAATAAGTATACATAGCAATATTTTGTTCAATCGTCAATAAAATTATTAACTTGTTCCCACCTCTAGTTTGGACAAACTTTAAATCACAAATATTTGTGTGAATTAAATCTAATAGTTTAGTGATTCTTTCAATAGAATGAAAATGTAATCTTTCTAATTTTGATTCCACACAAATATCACATATGTGATTTTTATCAATATCAAATTTTGGCAAAAATTCCAAGTTAATTAATCTATCTAAATTGTCAAAAAATAACATGTCCTAATCTAGCATGCCAAATATCAGATGACTCAGTTAAGTAAGTAGAACTAGCAATTTCATTCACTTGGAATGCCTTTGGCATCAATGTCATTACATTCATTTTAAAGAGCCCCTTAGGTAGGTATCGTTTTTCCTACATATATATCATTTTTAGACAACAAAAATTTATCGGAAACAAACACTAATTTAAACCCATTCTTGCTTAAAAGCGATCCAAAAATCAAATTCTTACGGATGTCAGGCACGTACAACACATTGTTAAAAGTAAGTTTCTTTCCTAATGTCATTTTTAGAATAATCTTTCCTTGTCTCTCGACTTTAGAACTCTAAGAGTTCCCAATAAAGCAGTTATCCTCATTTGTTAAAGCCTTATAAGTAGTAAACATTCATTTGTTTGCACAAATGTGGCATGTGGACCTAGTGTCCACACGCCAATCCTTGGTATTTCGTATCAGATTGCATTCAAATACAATAGCAAAAAGATTTATGTTTGCGATACCATTGGAAATTTTTTCACCCTCCATCACATTATCTTGCGCATTCTGCTTCTTGGGGTTCTTTGGTGTACGACATTCGCTTGAGCGATGTCCTGGCTTGCCACAATAGTAGAATTTTTCCTTGAGCTTTTTCCTCCGTCTTAACGTGCCTTCATCATCACGTTTCCTTTTGTTCTTTGATCCTTCCACCACATTAATCTTGGACTCCATGATGTTTTCCCACTCTTCTTTTGAGATTCACGATTTTCTTCTTCAATCTGCGGTCGCACTATCAATTATTCAACGTTCATCTCCTTGCGTTTATACTTGAGATCATTTTTGAACATTTTCCAAGATGGAGGTAACTTTTCAATTACCGCCGTTACTTGGAAGGTGTTATTAACTAACATTCCTTCAGCATGAATGTCAAGAAGAATAACCTGTAGTTCCTGAACTTGTGCAATAAACGACTTCGTGTCAACCATTTTAAAGTCTAAAAAACATCCCACTATGAATTTATTCATACCCACATTTTCCTTTTTGTATTTCTTCTCCAAAAAATTCCACAATTCCTTAGCGATTTTCATGATGTTGTACACATTGTACAACATCTTGTCCAAGTATGTGAGGATATAGTTTTGGCACAGAAAATCAGAATGTTTCCATGCTTCAACTGCAGCAACTTTCTCAGTTTCATCTCCCGCTTCCAAAGGGGGACAATCCTCATCCACAAATCGTGCCAATTGAAAAGTTGTGAGATAGAAGTACATCTGTCCTTACCAGCGTTTGAAATCGGGCCTGGTAAATTTTTTCAGTTTCTCCCCATGTGGCATTTTCACGTGGGAAGCAATTGTCGCTTGTGCCACATTCACAATAGATGGGACTATGTTCGTACTTTGTGATTTCATTTTTGTTACAAAAGTAAAACTTTTATCAACGATAGTATTCATTTGTAATGAATTTATCAAAACATAATACAAAAATTATGTACACCAATTTTCTCAAATTCTAATTAACACTAAATGAGTTCTAACAAGAATTCTAAACAAAATTCTTAATTATGTAACATAGAATCAAACTAGAAATAGTAAACACTATATTTTACTCTTAAATAAGTAAAATATATGTTTAAAATTATCTTTAAAGAAGTTAAAAAAAATCTATACAAAACAGATTTGAGAAGAAAAAAATTCTAAGAGTTTACAAAAATCTTTATAAAAAAAATTCCGAAATTTTTTTTATAAATGAAATTTTATTTTTCGAAACAATATACATATTATAAGCAACATATGAAAATAAATTTCTGTTACAGTAAAACAATATTTCTATATGAATTTTTAAAACAGTAAAACTATAAATTTGCCTTAAGATTGTTACATATACTGATTTTATAAATTCAAAATAGCAAACAGAATTAGTAATTACAGAAATTGTAGAAATAAATAAAATTCAGAACTTGTAGTAGAATAAATTTGTAGAATGTAAGAATAATACTAGATAGAAAATAAATTCAAGCCCTTGTTAGAATAGTCTCCTTAAGGCAAATTTATTCCCTCCAATGTGTTTCAAGGTTATTGAATTGCCTCCCAAGATATAACGAATTTTCGAATTGATCAAGCATCATAACAATGATTAATCCTAGTGAACACAATTCTTTGTTTTATACTCAACCAAACAACATAAATAATGTGAATAAAATGTATGCATTAATGAAAAAAATATTATTTTGAAAATGGTGTTGCATTGTTCTGAAAAAAGTGCTGCATTTTCGAAAGGAGAACGTGTATATATAATAAATGAAAGTGACTAATGGAAAAAAACTGTTTGTTTAAATATCAAATAGTGAATCACGATTTAACATAATATAATTAATTTTGGGCCAAAAATTTACATAATTTTTTGCCCAATTCGGGAGGAGACGCCAAGCCCAACCGAAACCGAGACGAGCCGAGTCGATCGAACGGTACACGTGTGGATTTTTTGCCCAAACCCAACACCTTCATAATGTAGGTCATCTCCCCTTCAAAGAGTTGGGATACCCTAAAGGCATCCAAGCGTTAGTGCACATTTGAGATTTTATTAATCTTCAACTTCCCACTAATATACATATGTGGGATAAGAGTAAAACACTCACAATTCATTAATTTTCATTGCTTTATGGGTCACTTTGGAAACATATTTATCATTCATAACTTAATGGAATTGGACATTTGAATATACCACGTTAATTTTCTTGCGAATGATAATGCATTCGTATATGATTCCATAAATATCGTAGTGTGAGTCCCATTAAAATTTGAGTTCAAAGTTATTCAAAATTATGCTGTCCAAATACCCATTTCTAAACATATAATGGTCAGTCGAGTTGTGGCATCCTCCTACTTCTGCGATATCAATTCCCTTTTGTGCCATTGCGTCTTCCTCTTCGTCCATAATGGTTGCCCAAGAGTTCGAATGAGCAAGAGAGTTATTTCACTGTTCTTCTAAGAAATGAACTGGTTACTATTCTCCTCATGGTTATTGATCACCTTCTCTACAACTGGTACTATCGCTAATTGGTTTACCTCATCATTCTAATTTGATAACCTATCTTCATTATTGAGCCCCCCTTGCATGAAAAGGAATGGGACAAGTCTCTATCATTATTATGTCCTTGAGTGTTTTTAGCTCCAGAAGTACCCTCTTCCACTACATTTCCAGGTTTATATACTTGTTGGATTTTAGATCCTTCTCTAGACTTAGATTTAGATCTTCCACTAGATTTAGACTTAAACCTAACTCTTTGTTTCTCATTGTCTTGGAAGGATGCACCATGTCCATATTCACCCCCATCAACCTGAATTCTTGGTAGAACCCTACAATCAGCTACCCAATACCTAATAATCCTACAGTGTGAGCATCTAGGGGGAGTTTTTCATACTTCACTTCTTATTCGAAGTTAACCCCATTATGTTTAATCAATACTTGTGAAGGCATACAATCATTGATATCCATATCCTTCAAAACTCTGGAAAGTGACCCAGTGACTTGGTCTATCTTGATAGGATCACTAAAACATAGACCAATCTCAAGAAGGATTCTTGTCCTCTAATATTCAATACCTATCCCAACAAATCTAACCCATAATGGAGCATAAGAGATTCTTTGCTTGGATGTATTAAATTATAGAGATCAATTGGATAGCTTCTTGATACCGGTTCTAAAATAATAGATCCTCTAGCCCAAATGGTTTCCTTGATGTCTATTAAAGGAAATTGTAGAGTGAAATAGCCTTTACCCATAGGAATGATCTTCCAGTTCAGTCATAAGTTCCAAACGCTAAATACCTTCTCATGTAAAACCCTAGTTGGCAAAATATTGTCTCCTTTCTTCAGCATACAAAGCTCTATGAGAAAAGCTTCACTCTCTTTCATTGATTCTAGGTTTTCAGATCCATAAATATCCGCTGCCATTATATTGCAACATAGGCCAGTCTTTAATGGATTCTTCCACGATCTTTTCACCTGCTACAGCCGTCACATACGACTTGGTTGGTAACTGGTCTTGTACCAGTTGTTTTTGAGTCTTCATCGTAGGTTCAACATGCATGGGAATGTTGGAAACCCAAGCATGTGAAGGTTGGTTGGTTCTGGTAATATCCCGATAAAAAAAAACTCCTAAGATTCAATCGTTATGATGTTGAAGGAACAACGAGAACTAAAGAATAAGAAAAAACATCAAAATCGGTTAAACAATCACTGAAAACCACATAAGAACATCACAAAACCTTAGATTTGTCTTAGAGCTTCTCTCTCTAGTCGCCCCCTCCCTTAAATATAATCTTATACATTTTAGATTGATTATGTCTATATTTGAGTTTGGGACGCATTGTGAAGTTTATAAGATCTATAATTTTTTTTAAATAAAGTTATATTTTGTTTTTCATTGTAAATTATAAAATAGACTTTTAATATTAATAAGAAAAATAATTATTTTCTTTATTTTATAAATTTTTATTTTAGTTTTCCCATCCAGTTTATTTTAAATGATATTTTTTTTTCAAAAGTTTCAATTTGTAGCATTTTTATTATTTTTATTTTTAAAATTTCATAAGTTTTACAAGTGGTATTAGAACATGGTCCTATGTCTCAAGGATTATATGTATAAGCTAGTTTTTTGCATGTTGTTCTTTGATGTGTTTTGATGATTTGTACTCTCTTTAGGCTTTAAGTCTAAGGTTCATTATGTACCCGTCTTTTTAGATTGTGCACACTAGGATGAGAGGAACTAGGAGATCACCGAGGGCAAATAAGATGGCAAGTTTTGTAGTTCGGGCAGAACAGTGTTAGTTTTTTATGAGAGCCGAGAAGTTGGGAGCGATCATTTTGGGAGGCCACAACGGTTGGGGTTGAGATAAGGGTTTAGAGGGCTAGAGCCCGATGATTCAACAATAAGGAGCCCCCACATCAGCTTGGGATAAGGTGAAGGTAAATTTTCACAAGGGTAATCTGTCCACGTTTTTAGAGAGATTTCACCCAATGGTGGTGTTGATGTAAAAAATTATATTTGATCTAAATAATTAATCACAGATAAATATGAATAAAGAAATAAGACAAAGGATTTTTAAAGTGGTCCAACCTCAATGAAATGGCCTACGTCCACTCTCTTGTATTGTTGGGTGTTTTTTCTTAATCTTGATTAGCTTTTCTTATCATAGCTTACCTTGCCATGAGGGTATTATAATGTATTTATAGCCCTTGGGCTGCCCATATGAATAGACAATACGCCGTTATTAGATAGTCATATGTATCGGTACATAATAAGAACATTCATTGAATCTGTCTTGGTTGTTTAGTCTTCCCAGCTAGTTGCTCGGTATACTGAGTAGCTTGGCGCGTTAAATTGCTCGGTATGATTATGCCATGCTGGACGACACGTGTCTCATCATAATTGGTCCACGTCAGCTGACTAATTTTTGTATCAACAGAAGCCCCCAATGTTTTATAGTTGAGATTGGATGCGAGAGTGTGAAACATTGTACCCAAAAGTTGCTCGAGCATATTTCCCATGTCTTGTTTGGTTACAGACCTTCGACACTTGTGAAATTTTCTTCTCAACATAATAGTTTTGAGCCCGAAGTGGCAAAATCGTAAATATTTCAAATTTTTGGCGAACGCTTGGGTACTTGCGTCTTTAGCCGCCGAAAACGCAATCATCGTCATCTATAATCATTACTTTTTCCGTTTTCCAAAGCAGGGTATATAAAGGAGGCAAAAGCAGATTGTTTTCTATCTTTTGCCATCTAGATTCCCAAACTCTTTGTCTTCTCGCTTTTCTTCTTACGATCATCTTCTCTGCCATCGCCTTAGCTGATTTCTTATTTTTTCTATAATAACTTCTTCCTTCCTTCCTTCTTCTTTCTTTGTTTTAGCCATCATGGTTTACCTTATCGAATCATTGGATAAGTTAGGGCTGATTTTGGGATTCCTTCTTGGGTTACTCTGGAAGAACCTTCTTGCCCTTCTGATTTATTTTCTCTAGCTGAGGGACATTGGTTTCCTTCTATTTTTGTAGCTGAATGTGATTTTTCTTTCCTGCCTAATCCCATGTGTTTGGAATTTTGTCAATATTTTGATATCTTTCCTGCAAGAGTAGTTCGAAATATATGGAGGGTAGTTAATGGCGTACATAGATTGAATCAAATTCATGGAACTCGTCTAGGGATTCCTAAAATTATGTACTGTTATAAATGGGTTACCAGCGACACAACCTTTTATTTAAAACTAGGTTTTCTAACAGATCTTTAGTGGTCAATCTCCCTGATGCTAATAGGGATTATTTTGAACGCGGGGCAGTGATGAAAAATTAGCAACATCCCCCACTAAAAGGGAAAGACGTGTACCAAGGTTCCAGATGTCGACTTTATGGCAATGGGATAGGTTATTATGTTTCTCAAATTAACACGGTTTTTGTTTGATAAAATGTGTCACTGATATTTATTTTTTTATGTTGTAGTTGACAGTAAGAGAAATTCCCCAAAAGAGAGTGACATTAATATAAAAGGTTTGAAATTTATCTAGGGATTGGATCAAGCAATAGCTGGGGAACACGTGAGGTCTGCTTCCTATTTGCTGAGATACAAGAAAACCACTTTTTCTTTTATTTCCCGGCCTCTTGCTCCTCCTTTGGTGATTGATCTTGAGCAGGCTCCAGTATCTTCTTCTTATTTAGGCACTTCTATTGCTGACCTGATGATGAAGAAGAAGAGAATGCCTGATCTCTTTGCCAAGGTTACTCCTGGTGCTAAAGGGGCGAAGAAGAGTAAACAAGACGTCTCAGCTGAAGGGACTATGAAAGAGTATGTTGCTCCATCTGGGGGAGTAGTCATAACTATCAAGGAACTCAGTAAGAAGACCCCAGTTACTCCAAAGAGGCAGTACCTTTGATTGAAGAGGTTACTATTATTCGAGAAGAGACAACACCTTTGTTTGAAGTTGTTCCTCTGAAAAGATTGAGAAGGGGTCTTACTGAGAAGACCGTGAGTTCTGCTGCTCAACCTTCTGGGGTTGAGGTACGTTCTTTGAGAGTTAGTTCTCCAGCTCTCATTTCTCCAAGCTTGGCCAAGAAATTGATCAGGTCTGTAACTCTTCCTGACTGCCGAGCTGCTGAGACGTCTACCCCTCGGGAGTAGTTCACTGACCTTGCATCCCAACACCTTGCATCTGTAAGTGTTATTATGCTTGTCATTTTAATTCTTCATACAACATTCCTAAATCTGATTTAGTCTTCTTTTCATCTTGCAGTTTTTAGTGTATTTTAATAATATCCTAAAGAAGGATGAAGCTATCAAAGCTACAACTTCTTCCAGTGGAGTAGAAGAAGCCCTTGCTGGGTTGTCAAAATCTTTGGAGGAATCCCGACAGAAGTATGAGGATGACAAAGCTGCTTAGGAAAATAAAATCAAGTATGCTGAGACAGCTCAATAAAAAGCTGTGGAAGCTGCCAAAGAGGCTGATCTAGCTCGGCAGGAATCTGTGAGTGCTGTACAAGAGGCTGTAAATGCTTCTAAGGAGACAGAAGAAAAAATGGAGATGGCCATTTCCAGCAAGGAGGAAGCTGAGGGCAAGCTTGAAGAGGCTGAACGGCGTAAGAAAGATCTTGAACAACAAGTACAATCTGTTGAAGAGCTTCTTAGGGATAATACTGCTTCGGATAGGGTGAAGAGAAGAGTTGTTGTGAAGAAATACTTTAGCTCTGGATGGGACAAAGGGTGGAATAGAGCCATAACTTCTGCCTCTACCCAAATGAAGTATGCAAGTTTGAAGTTCTTTAGGGATGGATGGGTTTCAGCGTTGAAGGAGTTGACCATTGCTGAAGACTCTGAACTATTTCAGAGGCACATTCATGGTCCTCCTCCTGCTATTGAAGAAGAAGAAGAAGAAGAAGAAGAAGAAGAAGAAGATGATGAAGCTGGATCTGATGAATCTTCTTTATTGATAGTAGAACAAATACCTACTACCATTATCCCTCAGTCCTCCGAGCAAGTTTAGCGGGGAACAACCTCTATCGAGCAACATCAGCTGCCCACTGAGCAACCAATTCATTCTTCAAAATTAGCGGAGGATGTTATAGGGAATAAGGATAAGGTGTAAAGTTGTTCGACCATTTGTTGCTTTTTTTATTTTCCCTTTGGTTGTATACCTTTGGTTGTACCCTCTTCTCTTATGATCAATAAAATGGAATTTGTTATTTATTCCGAGCTTCTCATTTATAGCTATGATGTTTGTTGATCTATTTTTATTTTACCTTGCTAGTTTATTACCAGGATGGAATTACTGTCAGTTCATGATACAGAGTTGATGAAGAAGTATACTAATTAATTCAAAGTTGGTCGTGCAGATTTATCTGAGGCATAAATAATTGATATTCTTGGGTCTGATGCCTATAAGTGAGAAATTGATGCTTACTAATATTTAAAGTGTTTACTTGATCGAGCTGTAGCTAATAACGTAGCTTATTATGAGATGATTGAAGACCTTCAATGAATGATTGAAGAAATTCAACTTCAATACAAGGAAACCACTACTCTTCTGTATGAAGGTTATGAGAAGAAGTACCAACAGTTGAGCATTGATCAGGGCTATGACAAATTTATCTCAGCCCATAATAAGAGAGAGAGAGTACTAAAGCTAGAAGTTGAAGATCACAAAAATATTGCCAGTTACTGGAAGAAGAAAATAATGCTTTGAGAGAAGAATTGAGACAACTGAAGTTTGATTCTTCTTCTATAGCTCTGGCCCCAGTCAATGATGAAGGTTTTTACTTTTTAGAGACTGAAAATGCTTCATTAAGAGAAGAATTAGAAGCTTTGAAGAGAGCCATACCTACATCCTTTAACCTGGGTAGAGCAAGAGCTTGTCGGAGCAGCATCGAAGAGACTAGGACTCAATAGGCTTTAGAAAACTAGGCTGCTCAATTGAAGGCAAAAAATCAAACTTTAGTTGAGATCAACTTTCCAATCAGAGCTCTGCGTTGGAGAATAAAGAATGTTTGGTAAAGAGGCTTCATCAGCATGTTGAAATATTGACATATCAATTCCACAAGTAGCCCAGAGAGTTTTGGATGGGGGGATACAATGAAGCTTTATGTCATCTTGATGCCTGGTTGAAGCAATCAAACAATAAGGGATACAAACAGGGATGGTTAAATGCCTTAACTGTGATGAAGGTTGAGGATGGAAATGAGTTATGGGATTAGTCTGACCTTGGATTACTTGATCTGCCAGTACCTCCTTTCAAACTAGACGTTAGCTGGATTCCAGTTAGATTTATTCCTCAGTGTTTGATTTTCAAGTACCTTGCTGTCTACAATCTGCACGAAGATTTTGAGATATCCCGACCTCCACATTTTCTTGACCGACCAAGTACGAGCAATACCAAAATGTTGCGAGATTTGAACTTTATCAATTTATATTTTGCTTTAGATGACCCTCCAATTGGAATGGATCCTGTACCTAAATCTGAAGGAAAGAAACCAGTAGAATAGGCTATTTATATTTCGTTAGTGATTGTGTAATGAAGAAAAATTATCTTTTTGTAATTTTGTTTCCTTGGAAATAAAATAATTGTATGATGTTTTTCTTGTCAATCTTTATGAGATTCACTGTACTTGTCAACACACACACACACACACATATATATATATATATATATATATATATATATATATATATATATATATGGACAATTTGTCCTCTATTGATTTGGTTGCCTAGACTATGGAACTTTGCCCCATATGTTTCCCTAGTTATAGTGACTTATCACCCATAAGTGCCTAAGCAATGGAATTATTTTTATCCCATGTTCCTGCTTAGTTGTAGCAATCATTTAAGTAAATAATTAGCCTGGTGCCTAGGCATTGGATATTTTACCCATCTTATTGCCTAGTTTAGATGCCACTTGGGTCACCCATAATCAAACAGGCCTTGCCTTGCTCGATTGTTGTACCAACATTATTGGTTATGTTGATGTCGACCAACTTGTAGTTGGTGATTGCTGATGCCGACCAACTTTGTTGGTGTTAAACAATTTTTTATTGTTGCTGAGTTAAGTGTAGTGTGTAGCACTAGTACTAAAGAAAATAACATAAACGACTATCGAGAAATCCGCATTTTCATTCATACTGAAACAATGGGGTACATGTACAGTTACATTACTGGTAATACTTTATCAGGTGCTCTATATTCCAAGGATTCTTGAATTCTTCCCCTTCTAGAGTTTCTATTCTGTAGGTGCCAGGTCGAACAACAGTTGTGACACGATAGGTCCCATGCCAGTTGGCTTCCAACTTATTGTTCTTTTGAATTAATTTTTTGAGCACATAATCTCCTTCCTTGAGATCACACTTCTTGACCCTTTTATTGTAGAACATGGAAGTCCTTTGCTGATAAGCTACATTTCAGATTGTGGCTTCTTCTCTAACTTATTCGAGCATATCTAAGTCCAAGTGTCTCATCAAATCGTTTATCGAAGAATTAAAATTAAGCACTCGATGAGTATGTAATCCTTATTCAACAGGTATGACTGCTTCACTTCCAAAAGCCAACATGTAAGGAGACTCCCCTGTTGTTGTTCGAGGTGTTATTCGGTAGGCCCATGACACTGAGTGAAACTCGTTGATCTAATTTCCTTTTGTGTCATCCAATATTTTCTTCAACATATTTAGCAGAGTTCTAGTCGTCACCTCCGTTTGCCCGTTACTTTGGGGATGACTCGGAGCATAATGGATCTTTTGAATGTTGGACTGTAGATAATACGCGGCAAACTCATCATTATCGAATTGGGTACCATGATCATGAAAGCATGTGGCAGACCATATCTGCAAATAATATTCTTCTAGATGAATTGATAGACCCTTTCATAAGCCATATCAATGAGAGTTTCAGCTTCCACCCATTTGGTAAAGTAATCAACCACTACCACTAATTATTTGAATTGTCCTCTTGTAGTGGGCAGAGGCCCGACTAAGTCTATTCCCCACATAACAAATGGCCAAGGTTAAGTGATTGGTGCTAACAGGCCTAAGGAGTTCTTCGTATAGTAGAAAATCGTTGACACTTATCGCATTTCTTGGCATAAGCTGTACAATCAGCACGCATTGTTGGCCAATATTATCTTTTATTCTTTGTAACAGAGTTCTACCTGCTACGTGAGCTCCACAAGATCTTTCATGAATTTCTTCGATTAGATCTTTGACTTTTGTTGGATGAACGCATCTTTGCAGACCAGCTATCACACATCTTCTATAGAAAACTCCATTGTTTAAGACATATCTGACAGCCTTAAACTTTAACCTCTTGGCTAGAAGTTGATTGATGGGTAAAGTGCCTTCTTCGATATAAGCCCTGATGGGATCCATCCAAGAAGGTCCCAAATCTAAAGAAATAAAGTTCACCGTTAAATATTCATCAATACTTCTTCTTGCAAGTATCTGAAAGGGAATTGTTCTTCGTAGGTCGGTGCATGTAACTTAAGCCAATCGAGCAAGTGCATCTACCCTTGTATTCTCCAGTCTTGGTATTCTAATCACCTGGACAATTACCAGATTGGATATAATCTCTATAGCTTTAGGTAAATACCTCGACATGAACTCCCCTTTTGTTGCATAAAGATTGAGTATCTGATTTACCACTAACTGTGAATCACTAAACACCATAACTTGCCCTGCATTCAACGACTTAGCTAAATTAAGGCCCACAATCACTGCTTCATACTCAACTTCATTGTTGGAAGTCTTGAATTGGAAATGCAGAGCATATTCTATGTCTATTCCATCTGGACTATTGAGAATAATCCCAGCTCCGCAACCTGTTGCACATGAAGAACCATCAACGTATAAATCCCATACAGGGATATTATTATCAAACCATTGGTCTGACAAAATCCCTTGATGGAATATCTTATCCTTACTTTCTTCATCCCTTGACTCTGGCTATTTACCAGATGACTCTGGTTGATTGTCTGCCATATCTTCTGTTAAATTTACTACTAGAAGTTAATCGGGGACAATTTCTATTGATCCTCCAGCATCCTTGAGTTACTCTTCATTAGCCCCTGTTAATTGGAGATATCTAGATAGGTAAATTCAGCAATGAAATCCTCCACTGCCTGCCCTTTGAGAGAAGATCTTGTCTTGTAGATAATGTCATATTCCCCTAATTCCACTGCCCAATACATCAATCTTCCAGACTTTTTCAGCTTATAGAGAGCCTATTTGAGTGGCAAGTCAGTGTATACCACTATCGTATGGGCTTGAAAATATGGTCTCATCCTCATGCTCACCTCAATCAGTGTCAATGCTAGCTTCTCCAGTTTAGGATACCTGATCTCTACTCCCCTGAATGCCTTATTCATGTAGTAAACTAATTTTTGCACTCCGTTTTCTATTCACATTAAAGCTGAACCGATTGCACTTTCTGAAACGACTAAGTACAAATATAATTTTTCTCCTACCACTGGCCTGGACAATAGGGGAGGTGTTCCCAAGTATCTTTTCAACTCTAGAAACCCCTTCTTGCATTCATCATTCCACTCAAAGGTCTTTTTGAGCACCTTGAAGAATAGAAGACATCTATCAGTTCCTCAGGAGACGAATCTGTTGAGAGCTGCAACACGCCCTTTAAGGCTTTGCACTTCCTTCTTGGTGGTCGGGGATTGTAATTCTAGCAAGGCTTTTATCTTATCAGGATTTGCTTCAATCCTTATTTGATTCACAATATACCCGAGGAACATGCCTTCTTGTACGCCAAAAATACACTTGATCGGATTCAGCTTCATCTGGTACTTCTTCAGCTAATCAAATATTTGGCTCAAGTCAGCTATATGGTCAATTATTTTTTTTGCTTTTGGTCAACATGTCATCGACATACACCTCCATATTTTTGCCAATCTGCTCTGCAAACACCTTGTTCATCAGGCGCTGATATGTAGCACCTGCATTCTTAAGACCAGAAGGCATAACATTGTAACAATATATTCCTAGTGGGGTAATAGAAGAGGTACTTTCCCTATCTTCTGGCTTCATTTTAATTTAATTGTATCCGGAGTAGGCATCCATGAAGCTTAGCAATTCATGCCCTGAGGTTGCATCTACCAGTTGATCTATTTTGGGCAGAGGGAAATGATCTTTTGGGCAAGCTTTATTCAGGTCTGTGAAGTCCACACACATCCTCCATTTGTTGTTCTTCTTCTTCACCATCACAATATTAGCCAGCCAATCAGGATATTTGACACCTTCGATAAAAGAAGCCTTTTGCAACTTGTCCACTTCCTCTTGAATAACCTGGTTCTTCTCTGGATTAAAGATTCTTCTTCGTTACTTCACTGGTTTAATCTTTTTGTTGATGTTGAGCTCGTGACATAAGAAAGATGGGTCTATCCCCGACATATCTTCATGACTCCATGCGAATACTTATTTTCTGTGCTTCAAAAATGCCACCAGCTCTTGCTTCAATACCGGTGAGGCACCAATCTGAGTTGTTCTTTCTGGTTACTCGTCATCCAAAATAATTCTTTTTGTTGCCTCCATGACCTGGCCTTTAATGAGCTCCGTTTCATCTTTTGGGTCTAAGGTTTCAATCTCAGACTCATCAAATTTATCCACTTGATAAGTAGTAGTTTTCTTCTTGGCTTCCTCCAATTCTTCTTACCCGGAAGAAGAGTAGTAGCATTCCCGAGCTACTTTTTGATCGCCCTTCACAATTCCAATACCAAAGTTGGTCGGGAACTTTAAACACTGATGTACAGTGGACAAAACTACCTCAAACTTTTTCAAACCTAATCTCCCCATGATTATATTATAGGCTGATTGGACGTTTTTATCCATAATGAAGAAGCGTACCCTTTCTGATCTGCAAGCAAGCCAGGTACCAATAAACATGTCTAACTTGATCGTCCCAAAAGAAAAAAAAAATTCTCCAGAGAACCCAATGAGGGGCCTGTGATATGGCTCCAGCTGACCAAGTTTTATGTTTAAACTATCAAAGCAAGGGTAGAACATGATGTTTATCGAGATGCCATTATCCACCAGTACTCTTGAGATGAGTACATCCTTCATTCTCATTTTGATCACTAGAGGATCATCATGAGGATAAAAAATGTCTTCCAGATCATTTTTGGAAAAACCAATGACCAACTTATCTTTGTTAACCTTCCTCGAGCGATCCTCTTCTGCTAGATTTATCCGCTGTATATAGGAACAAGCTTGTGCCTCATTGAGGTAAGATTTTCTCTCAGCGGTATGATCACCCCCTCCTATATCTCTACCTGTAATAATGTTACAATTGAATGAACCAAAACGAATCAAAAATACCTCACGCTCAGGTTGTCTTGGACTTTTTAGGAGACCGGGGTCATCTTCATGGTACCTTTTCTTATCGTCTCTTGGTCAGCAAGGCGACTTGGACCTCTGTCGAGCTCTGTTGTTGGTCCTGCCACCATTTTGGCGATCAATGTACGTGTTCAGCTTTCTTCGTCTAATGGGTGCCTCTATCTTATTTTGGAGATCTATACACTTCTTGGTCATGTAACCGTGATCCTTATAGAACTCGCAATACTTGGATTTATCCCTTATTTCGGGAGTTATCCTCAGTTTTCCTGACCAATTCAGTTCCTCACTGTTCTTGATCTCTTTCAGAACGTGGTTTATATCCACCTTTAAGGGAGTATAATTCCAATACTTCCTCATGTGTTCTAATGCTTCTTTTCCTTTTGACTGCTTACTCCCACCGTTATGCTTGTGATCTTTCCTCTTCGATTTACATTCAGCTTTGGTTTCTGCCTTTGTCTCAACATTCTTCTTCGCAGCCATAGCTTCTTCGACATTCATAATTTTGGCTGCTTTGGCCATTAATTTAGCCATGGATTTGGGGGGATCCTTGGCCAGGGTATAATATCGCTTGTCTGGTAAAAGACCACTTATGAGAGCCGTAATTTTTATCTTATCCTCATAGTCTATGACTTCCAATTTCTCATTATTAAAATGAGTGATATAGTCCCTAGTGCTTTCTCATGCTTTCTGTCTAACGCTCAACAGATGCGCTACCCTTTTAATCGGCTTTTCACCAAAATAGAAATTTCCTATAAAGAGCTCGGCCAGTTGATGGAATGTCGCAATCTTTCCCCGAGGAAAGATATTGTACCATATATGAGCGGATCAAGTAATGGTTCTGGAGAATGCTCTGCATCTCATTTCGTTTGGGACTGGCATAGATGTCTGCTACAACTTGATACTTCTCTATGTGGAGAACATGATCGGTTTTTCCATCATACTTAGGCGTGACCACAGGAGCCTTGAATTTTGATGGTGTGGGGAAATCCATAATTTCTTGCAAAAATGGAGATCCTTTGATAAAGGTTCTTTGGAGAGGATTTTTGGCCTTAGCCATTTCCCCCAATCTGTCTTCTAGTCTCTGAAAAGACCCTTTCCAAGCATCATTGCTAGCCTCTAATCTGTTTATATTCTCACGAGCAACAGATCATGTAGAATTTTCTTCTTGGGATCTTTCTGTACGAGCTACATGCCTAAAATTGGGATGTGACTGGGCTAAGCCTTCCCTTAAACCATTTGGTCGTTAAGAATTTATCGACGTAATCTGAGGAGGATTTTTATTCCTCCTAAGGCCCAAACGATCAAACGGAGAGACTCTGCTCAACCTTTCCAGAGTGCTTGTTCATTCTAGAATTAGAGTTCATCTTCTTGAGAATCTAAAATTCTTATAGGTGAAGTTAAGCCAGGGTAATAGGATGTATCACTTGAATTCTCGGCCTGACGAAATTCAGTGTGTCTAGATCATGAGGATAGTAGACGCATGCTTCTATGAACGCTTTGTTGTCCTTACTGGGTAGATTCTCCGTTTTAAATAGTTTGAATGAACAGTCACATGGTTTCCTACATGGTTGTTTGTCCGTTGGCTAGATTTACCAGGATCCCAGTGAGATCTTGTGTATTTGGAGGAGCAGAAGGGTTTGGGGGATTCCCGTCATTATTCCTGTTGCTAGATTCTGGGATATCAGCCATTTATGATAAGTTTTTAGGGAACAACGCTATGTATAGTCGTTCCCAGAGACGGCTCCAATCTGTTGATGTAAGAAACTAGATTTGATCCAATTAATTAATTTTTATAGTGGTTCAGCCTCAATGAAATGGCCTACGTCCACTCTCTTGTATTGCTGGGTGTTTTGCCTTAATCTTGATTAGATTTTCTTATCATAGCTTACCCTGTCATGAGGGTATTACATTGTATTTATAGCCCTTGGGCTGCCCATATGAATAGGCAATACGCCGTTATTAGATAGGCATATGTATCGGTACATAATAAGAACATTCATTGAATCTGTCTTTGTCGTTTGGTCTTCCCAGCTAGTTGCTCGGTATACTGAGTAGCTCGGTATTCTGAATAGCTTGGCGCGTTAAGTTGCTCGGTATGATTATGCCATGCTGGACGACACGTGTCTCATCATAATTGGTCCACGTCGGCAGACTAATTTTTGTATCAACATGTGGGATATTAATGGAAAAGAAACTTAGAAAAACAACTTAGTAAGGTGGACTGCACGGAGGTGCACAAGGAGATGTTGGCTACCTTTAAACTAACTGTTGATGCTTTGTAATGGTGGGAAAGTGTGAACACATCCGAGGAGAGGGACTATTTTTCTTATGTGGAGTTTTTGCTAAAGTTTAATGACAAATATCTTTCGTATGCTATTAGGTTTGAGAAGAAGAGGGAATTCCTCGCTTTGGAGAAAGGTCCACGTAACGTAGCTGAGTATGAGCAAAAGTTTATGAATCATGTACACTCGTCCCATAAGAGGTGGACACCAAGGAAAAGAAAAAGAATAATTTCGTTCTTGGTTTGACTTTGTCGCTTAAGAAGTTCGTATTAGGGAACCCAACTTTCACCATTTATGCACATGTGGTGAATGTAAATTTGATCCTTTGGCAAGAACATGTGAACTATAAGAAGAGTTTTGGGAAGAGATAAGGATATAATGGTTCAGATATAGGCAAGATGGGGGCAGGTGATGCTAGAGACCCATAGGGGCAATAGTATGAGAAGAGGCCCCAAGTACACTATAATCAGAGACAGGGTGATAGAGACTCATAGTTTCTTAGGTTAAAGGTCAAGGACCACAATAGAGGGATCTAGCGTCGATTAGATGGATAGGCTATTTCAGATGTACTTGTCATGCATGTGGAGAGAGAGGTCATAGGGCTACCAGATGTCCTTGGAATCAGGGTCATGAGAATCTGACTTTCTTAATCGAGTCAAAAGCAAAGGTTATGGCACAACCTGTAGTTGAAGTGGGATTGCTTCTTTTAAAGCCTATACATGATTAGTTGAGATCATTACCTTATTCTATTCCTTGTTAGGTTTCGTATGTATGAGAATTACTTATTATTTATGTATATGTGCACGATGGATTTTTGGGGTGTGTGGGCACTCAAGTTATGGCATATTGTTTTGGGCATACGTTAACCTTACTATTGTGTTGATATGATGTAGGGGTGGACGTTGACTCGTATTATGAATTGTTAATTGGCCTAAATGAGCCTTGGTAATGTTACGATTCCTTTTATTATAAGTATAGTTTGGCAAATTCTGAGTACATAATTACTATTATAAGAGGAAGATTGTAATACCCCCATTTTTATGAATAATTAAATAATTAAAACCATTTGTGGATTGATTGTCATATTTATTTGAGAATTTTATTTATGGAATAGAAATTAATTGTGTGAGATTTTATGAAGTTTAGTGGAACTATTTAAACAATATATGTATTCAATCAATCAAGTATGAAAATGACTTATATGTACATGTTTTAATTAATTAAAATTATTGTGAAATTTATTGAATTTTTATTTGACTAGTTTTTAAATTAACTAGTACATGACATGTTAAAGAAGTTGAACAATTTATCTTTAGGGTTAATTGTAAATTTAACCCCATTGTTCAGGGAAATTTTGAATTTTAGCCCAATTCATTCAAATTTTAGCAATGTCAGCCCTCACATTACAATTTTACACATATTGACAGTCGTTAGTCATCTGTTGAAAAATTTAACAGACATCCAACATGACATCCTATTTAGCACTTTGAATGATTAGTTATTTGAAATATCCAATTATACCATGACATGTGTCAAAACCTATTAAATAATTCAAAGAATAAAAACTCTAAAAAATAAATAAAGAAAAAAATATAAAAATAGGGAAAAAGTATATAAATCATGAATTGTATAAAACACAATTTTTTTATAAAACTTTTTTACATAAAAAATTGTAATTTTTATAAGAACTATTTTTTTAATAAAAAACTGTACTTTTTTTTAATAAAAACTATATTTTTCTAAAAAACAGTACTTTTTAAATCACTATATTTATATATGAAAATATATTTTAAAGAGTAGTATTTTAATAAAAATGTATTTTTAAAAGACTCTATTTTTTTTATAAAAAGCTGTAATTTCAAAAAACTATATTTAAAGAAGGTATTTTTTTAAAAAAATTGTAATTTAAAAAAAAATATTTTTTATAAAAACAAATTTTTTTAAAAATAATGTTCATTTTTTTAATAAAGCTAACGTCTACTTTTTCATAAAAAGAAACTCCATTTTTTTCCTTAATAAACAACATCAATTTGGTGGCATAACTATTTCGTTAAAAATATAGTTTTTTAGAAAAATATAATTTTTTGTATATAAATAATACAGTTTTTATAAACAATACAGATTTTATAAAAAAAAATGATTTTTTATAAAAAAAATATTTTTTTATATAAAGTTTTTGTTAAAAAAATATGTTTTTTATAAAAAAAATTAGTTTTATAAAAAAAAATATAAAAAATCATTTTTTATAAAAAAAACTTCAATTTTTTTATTAAAAAAACTCAATTTTTCATAAAAATATTGTTTTTAAAAAAAATACAGTTTTTAAATAAAAAAATACATTTTTAAAAATATAGTTTTTATGAAAAACTTTTTTTTTTATAATTTATTATTTTTTATATTTTGTGTTTTTCTATACCTGTTTTGTTTTTTCCTTGCTTCTTTTCAAAATTTTATTTCTCAATTATTTAATAGCTTTTGACACATGTCGTGTTATAATTAGACATTTAAAATAACTAATCCTTCAAAGTGCCATATAGGACGCCAAGTTGTTAATATGATGTTAATTTCCTAGTTAATATGACCTTAATTATGGTATTAAGGGAGTTTAGGTAAGGAAGATGAGGAGGTTGGGACATGAATGACTTAGGTATGAATTATGAGTTTATTTTGATTGCGAATAATAATAATGAAATTAGGAAGAATGTTAATTGTTAAATAATCAATGTGGGAGTTGAATGCCCATTTAATGGGGTATTTATGTGAGAATTTAAACCGTTAAATGGGAAAATGAACTGAGGAGAAGTGGGAGTCAAGTCTCAATGAGTTTTAAGTTTTTAGAGTTATTTTAATCCTAGCAACTAATATGTAAAAGTGTGTTAAAGTTAGTTCCTTTAGGAATCTTTTAGTAAGATAAATCTAGATTATTTAAAGAGAAAATAAGATAAAAATGTGAGAAAATACGATGAACTTGAGAGATTTTTTAAAAGATAAATAGAAAGTTTTTAATAGAAGATAAAGATTCCAAGTACTTTCGAGTCAATATTTTAGAGGATTTTGGGGCATTGGTCCAACAGTTAAGCTATTTGAGGTAGGTGTTCGTCCTCCCGCGGTTTATGTTTGTGCTACATATATTCACCCTTACTTATATACATATATTCCATGTTATGTGTTGTATCCTTATTTGTATTATTGTGTTTATATAGTTTTTTTTTTTGTTGCACACTTGTTATATGCTCGTTGTGTTCATGTCAAGTATTTGGGAAAAATTATAAATAGATAAGTTTATGTATATATTGGGTTGTAGAATTTGGTTAGAATAATTATACCTACAATGTGGATATTTAATCTTGATAAAGATTTTAAATTGAGAGATTGATATTTATATTGTTGTTGGAGGATGCGCAAGAATCCTTTAGCCAAACCACTTGTTGAACATGGTGTGCTTTTGGGATACAATTTTTATCTCTTATTGGAGAAACTAGTCCATGGACCCCTTGAGTTGTTAAGATTTTTTGTTATGGGTTGTTAAGACAGTTTGTTATGGGATGTTAAGTCATTATGGTAGGATGATGAGGGGGTTAACGTATCGTGCCATGTGAATTTTTTATGCGATTTTTTTATCGGGGTCATTGGATTATTCGAAGGATAATTAACAAAAGAGTGAATTTCATATTGTACCAAAGGAAGTGTGGTGGGGATTTGTTATATGGGAATTAGTAAGTATAGTATTGTGTGGTAAGATCCTAGGATTATATTGAATTGTCTTGGAATTTTTTGTTGAGTGTTCATATGCATACATTCTTATATATATACATGCAGTAGTATGCGTAGTTCACTTGCAACATTTATACAATCCTACTGCATTTTCGCTCACACCCCCATAGTCTATATATGCATTTTAGGTCTTTGTATGAGTTTGGATTTATTACAGCTATATTGAAGTTTGGGTCGCATTGTGACGTTTAGAAGCTCTATACTTTTGTTTAAAGAAATTCGTATTTTATTTTTCGTTGTAAAATGTAAAATAAACTTTTAATATTAATGAGAAAAACAATTTTTTTCTTTATTTAAAAATTGTTATTTTATCTTCCGCAACTCGTTTTCTTTAAATGATATTTTCTTTTCAAAAGGTTCAATTTGTAGCATTTTTATTATTTTAATTTTAAAATTTCACAAGTGTTACTTCATTATTCCCTAAATTTATTTATATGATTTCGCCCACCCATGGTTGGATATAGTTCGTGCCAAAGGAAAAGGGATTCGAACCCATGATACAAAATTCTTATATGACGATTTAGCAAACCAGTGCCTTAAGCCACCCATCCATACCTCCAAGTTGTTGATCAAAATTGGATGTGTTGGGTAGTAATCAACTTATGTACTTGATTAATTATTGTGAAATTTAGTACTTTTCACAAATACACATTTGATGAAAATGAAAATTTTATTTCATCCTTATAATAGGCATATTAGGCCTAAGGCTTCATTTTAGATGCCTAATATGAGGCGTGTCATAAACCTCACCCATGTTAAGATTGTTAGACGCTTCAAGAACCATAATATGAGTTTATGGGAATATTAAATGCCTAACAAGGAACATTGGGTTCCAAAACCTCTAAAAATTGGTAAAAATTGCAAAAGTTAATGAAAACGTTGGGTTATATGGAATTACTTGTATTTTAGGCTACACATGCACAAATATAATTTTTAACCAAATTTTCTCTTGACTATAATTAGGTGTGCATACAAAATAAAGTCAAAACCAAAATAATAAGGAGAAGAAAAATTGAAATTTTTTTTATTTCGGGCAGAACCTATATTTCAGCACTGTTAAAGTGATTGACAGACTCAATGACTTACACACTACTTAGAGATCCACTAAGTATAATGCACATGGTATTCAAATCTTTAACAGAAATTGATACAGTCCAATACCACCCATAGGAAACAACTTCCCTCAGTATCCACCGATCATCCTCAGAATGCGGAAACTTTTCTTCTTCAGTCGTTGAATCGCAACTCCGTAAATCAGCAGTAGAGAACACTCTACAAGGATTTCAAACAGTCCATGGACACAGGGTTTGATAAAATCAATAAATCATTCTATGGGTGTATGATTTGGAACAAAAACTTGTTTCAAGGAAACAAAAAGATGAACACTTTTGGAACAGGTATAAGGATTTCGTTTTCACCAAAAGTCTTAAGAAAAACTGTTCATAAAAGTTCAAATTATAAAAAACAAACACGTTTTTTGAGGCAGAGAGTTCGTTCGAAAAAAATAGGACTTCATTCGAACGAAAACCATAGTTTTGTTCTAACGATGTCCAGTCTCATTTGAACGAAAGGCCTAGCTCATTCGAATGAGCTTTCAACGTACTTCCAAAGAGGTTGGTTTAGTCAAATAGAGACCACACGTTAGAAGTTCGTTCTAATGACTTAAATACTTTGTTCCAACGAAATTACACCCTCGTTCAAACGAGAACCAGGTCTCGTTTTAACGAGATGACAATATCGTTCCAATGAACCAAAAAATAATAAATTAATTTTTAATTTTTTTTATGTAAAATGCCTCGAATAAAAAATCACATCCCAGAATAGACTTAACTAAGTAAAGTTAAATGCCCAAACTACTATATACCTCCATATTGAGTCGTGACGGTTTTTACAGCTTGAACTTCAGAATGCTTGGTCTGTCACTAACTTGTCGTCAATGATCTTGGAAGTATATGTGGATGTAGTGTTCGGTTTGTAATGGGATACACTAAAATATCTAAACTATGAGAAATTATAAAATCTTTCTCTTACAAATCTCCCCCTTTGGCTATTTTGATACAAAGACAAAAAATCCAAACCAAATTAAAACCTTAAGACAATATTCTACTAATGTCATCCCAAACCCAAAATCAAATGATATAAGAGACTTTCCCTTCAACTAAAATTCTTCATCTTGTGTAGTCCATGAGATCATCATCAATGAGGTAGAGACCTACACACATGAGATAAAAGAATACAGTGATGCGTACGAGAGTTTAAAGTAAAATAAAAACTCCCCCTCAATTTTCTCCCGCCTTTTGTCCGTAATATATAAAGGGTAAGAATCTAAGCATGAATAATAACATCACCCGAATCCAAATAAAATAACATCACATAGATAATCAATTAAACACATGCGATGAGATTTTGAATAAGCATACCGACTATTTTTAAAAAAAATCAAATATATAGAGTATATGTATAAAAGATACATATAGGTACAAAATACATAGCGCCGTGGAATAACATGAAAATATTCGATTCATGAAAGCGGAATGTAATTGCATGAACATTTTCCATAGGAAAATAAACTTAGGCATTCATAACATAAGCGCACGAAGTCAATGAGATACTTCTCAATAAAGAACTCAATTTCAGCCTTAGGTGTAAGAATGTTGAACAAAATGAAATTGACTCAACTTATGCAACATGCCATAAATTTAAATGCTTCTCAAAACAATAACGCCAAACTATTTAATGCTTTTTAAGAGAGTCTATTATGAAAACCCATTGATCTTCTACTTTATAATACCCTCAAAATTTAACATATTTAAGAATTCACTCTCAAAATTTTGGAGATATATAATGCTCATATGTAGAAAGTATCAATGAAAAATAAATTGTCCTCGACACTTATATTTTTGTATGCCATTAATATTTTAGTCTCTTTTTTCAAGTGGTGGCTTTTAACGCAAAGAGAATCTTCTATTTTGTAGTCCCTTTACATTGTTTAATATAAAACACATTTTTCAGTAAATGAAATCTGAGCAATGGTTCTTACTAGCATAACTTATCTCTAGTACATGTGGTTCGTTATTCAACATTACTGGGATGAGAACACTATATTCGACATAGGATAAGTAAGCACAACGTTAAAAAAAATATGTGCATGTGTACAATAAAGGTGATAAAGAGTCCAGATTGAGGAAACTAATCATCAATGAATAACGAAATGTCAGCCACGCATTATTAATCATACTATAGAAATGAAGACATGTCTCAAAACACCATGAAAAAGTCACATGAATGGATGAAATGAAGCCTTGATCCAAACATCTTAAATGCACATCCATATATGGCGAAAAACGAAAATACAAAAATCTTTTTGTCTTTTTCAAAAAATATATCAAAAATAAAATATTTTTTAAACTTTTTCAAGCTTTTTCTAAAATCCAAAAATATTTTTGGATTTTTCAAGAACTTTCACAATAAAAGCATGTGTAAACATATAAATACATATAATTACAATCTAGCAATATAAATAAAAGATAACAGCATGATATTCACCCTATACTATATAAAATTCATAACCTCAATCATTAGTCCGATAGGAGTTCTCAAAAGGATTAGACATCTATTGATATTCCTCGATCAAACTTTAAGAAGTTTTGACTAAAAATTCCACTTGCTCTCGAAAACTCTCAAAATCTCTAAGGTCATGTGTGGTAGCATGTGGAGGACCATGCATTGGAGTGTGTGTGGGAACATATGTGGGAACTCGAGTAGAAACTAGAAGAGGAACACGCGGGGGTGAAACTCTCCCTAGATTAAAACAAAACTCCCTAAGGTGGCCTCTTTGTTTTCATAGGGAACAAACATAATTAGGACTTGGTCTACCAATATCAAGATGCCTAGGATGCGCTCTCCTTGGTGGGATAGGTCTCCTTGGTAGGTTAGGTTGAAACCCATAAAGATTGATCACAAACTCGAAAACCGGTTCGGGTACGACATTAGAAGTGGATGCACCGTCGTAACCTATACCTTGCCTCTTGTTGAAACCTAACATGGGACCGAGAAACATCTTTCCAACCTTTTTAGACGTGTTCTCTAAAGTGACATTGACCTTTTGAGAACATTCGCGGTCTGTCTTTCTTGAGTTAAAAAACACGGGTTTCAAGTTTCTCACAATTCTCGAATGAAGCTTGAAGATCTCTCATAAGACTAGTCACAGTGTTGGTCAAATCGATATTCTCCCTATTAACCACAATCAATTCCTCATACAACAAAACTTTAAACTTCTTGAGTTAAGTCACCAACGCCTCACTCTCTCTCAGACGTTTCACCTCCTTCTCTAAACTAAACAACCTAAGAGTTAAACTTTTATTTTTCTTTTTGATTCTCAAAGACTCTTTGCAAAGTTCACAGTAGGCGCGTTGAAGTCAACCTTCTCCCTCACTCAAATTATCCTCATCACTCACACTCCGTCCAAAAAGGTTCAACAGCTGTTGAGTTTATCACTTTTAGAAATATGCTCACCGACGTGGGACGAACTAAAAGTACTAATATGACTGGACATGAATGCACAAAAAATTGGTTCATGCTATGATTTATACCCGAAATCCACCGACTCGACGTCACTATCACTAAGAATGGCTTTGTATGCAACGTTGTCTTTGCCCTATTTCTTTAGCCTAGTGGCACACTCATGTGATTTATGCCCCTTACCTTCAGACTCAAAACTTCTCACTTGATATATTTTAGAAAAGTTCTTGTCCTTATTGCCATTTTTATTTTTCTCAAAATCCTTATTTTCTATGGAAGGATTTTCGTTATTAAATTTGAGAAATTTTTTGCAAACAAGGAAAGATCATCGATCTAAAAATCAAATTCAGACTCAGAATAAAAAACCTTTTCCTTTTTATTTTTAGACTAGGCTTTCAAAGCAATTCCTATTTCCTTTTTCTTTTGAGATTTGAGAAACTTATCGATTTTGTAAGTTTAAAAGTATCCTATGAGTTTTTCTAACCTAAGAGTATCTAAAATTCCCACTGAGTTTATGACCATGAATGTATGGATAAAACTAGATGGTAGGGATCTCAAAATATTTTTCACAATGTATGTCTCGAGAATTCTCCCACCCAAATTAAAACTATAATTGACTATATTAAATAATCTAGCATAAAATTCATCAAAAGTTTGAGATTCTCATATAATGATGATCTCAAACTGTGTGGTGATATTTTAAAGCTTAGAAGCTTTCACACCAATGATACCCTCGTGAGTGAGCTAGAGGGTATCACATGCTTCCTTAGACGCGGTGCACATCATGATGCAGCGAAACTCATTAGAGGTGGCAGCTCTGGAAATTGCACTTAAGTCGTGGGAGTTAAAACTGCTTCATTTAAGTTCATCATCCGTTCAAGTGGTGAAGGCTTTAGGACTTATGACATCGTCATTTGTCACAGTGTATGGTGTTCACCCTATTTCACAAACAATCCATACACTTTTATCAATCACTTTCAAAGCCGACTGTAGCCATCGCGGGGAGCTTCACCCCTTTCATTTCTTTCTTTTTAGGAGGTTACCTTCAGCGTGTGCACGGGATTTCACCCTTTATTAGGGTGCTCGATCATCTTCAATGTGAGATAATGTGTAGAGATAGAGTTTCCAGCGTATTTTTCACAAAATAGGAAAAAATGTTGTCGCCTCGAGAGAACGACTTCAAGGACAATACTGATGTTTTTGAAACCAAATAGATCAAGGGTCCGAAGAGTAAGTTACGGAGTAGGAAGGAGTTAGTCACCCATCCCGCCCATTTTGTCTACCATGGTAATGTGTTAATCTTTTTCTATTAGACTCCGTGAAGGGAATTTGGGAAATGGGCTTTTTAGGAAGGAAGAAGCTCTGAATTCAAGAGAATTTTCTCTAAATTGCTTAGAGGGATGTTCGGGGGTGCTTTTAAAAATAAGGTTATGGCCTCTATTTATACGTCTAAGGTGGGTTACGATCAACATGGTCCTGGACCCGCCTGTCGGTATAGAACACTAGACACATTACCGATAGGTAGGGTCCTGAGGGTGCCATTCGACAATCTGGGATAGGTTTTTCTAGAAAATGATCGTTAAATGCAAACTATCCGAAAGAGTATTTAGATCCCTTTAAGAATCAATTGAGCCACTCCCAGGTCCAGGAGTTGATCAATGTCAAATGGGGTCGAAAAAGCGCCTGTTAGTCGCAAGATAAGAAGTTTTTGGAAGAAAATGGATCGTTTATCCGAATCTTAAGGCCAATTCATGCACGAGATGGACCGTGTGAAAGTGTGCTCAATTCCCTTCGAGATTTTAGTTAGCTTCTTTTGTTTTGGAGAGTTTACCAGGGTTAAATAGGGCCCAGAATCGCTTAATGACCCTTTGGAGTAAAATGGATTGTTCATTCGTACCTTAAGGCTAATTTGCGTAGGGTGGACTATTGTAAAGGAGATTCAGACCCTTCAAAGATTCATTGAGCTTCTCACAAACTGGAGAGCTGATCGGAGTCAAACGGCGCTCGAGAGCACTCGGTGGCCTATAGATTAGTTTTTAGGGTAAAACTGACCGTTAATCTGAATCGTACGACTAATTATCACATGCGGTGGACTGTTGGAAAGGGGTTTCAGAGCCCTTTAAAGATTCATTAAGATTCTACTCAGGTGAGAAAGTTAATCGGAGTAGAACGGGGCCTGAGAATGAACGATTATCTCTATATCAGTTTTTGATAGTGAAATGGACCATTCATCTAGACCATAAGGACAATTCATTCACGGGGAGGACCATTTAAAAGGCAATTCAGAGCCCTTTGAAAATTCAATGAGCTTCTGCGAAAACGAGAAAGTTTATTAGTGTGAAATGAGGCTCGAGAGCATCCGGTGGCCTCTAAATCGATACTTGGAGTATGACCTAGGTTTTTTGGTGAACAAATGAGTGCTAGGGACCCAATAAATACTAAGGGGTCCTAGTATGGGGTGTCTATAGAGATCCCCCCTCGACGAGTAAGCATGGAACAACTGAAGGTCATCGAAAGATAGACACTACATCGACATTGGGAAAGAGGATTTTAGGTCAATTATATGGACCTAGAGGATGAGGTTGAACGATTCAGAGGGTTGAGGTCAATTCTAAGGACCTAAGGAGATAAGGATGGTCGATTTAGCAAGTCGAGGTCAATTCTGAGGACCTAAGGACACACGGATTACCAATTCACTGAGTCAAAATTAATTATGATGACCTAAGGAAACACGAATGATTGATTCATTAGGTTGAGGATGTGTTAAAATTGGTTCAAAGGGGATAGGGTAACCTATTCAGCTGGACGAGGTCAATTTTAAGGACCTAAGGAGATGAGGATGATCGATTTAGCAGATCGAGGTCAATTCTACAGTTGTGCTGGGGATGACTGATTATGAGGTCTGAGGTCAATTATGAGGACCTAAAGTTATGACGACCAATTTTAAAGGCCGAGGTCAATTATGAGGACCTAAAGTTGGGATAACCAATTCTGACGATCTAAAGTTGTGATAACTAATTTTAAGGGTTTAGGTCAATTATGAGGAACTTAAGTTGGGACAACCAATTTTGAGGGCCGAGGTCAATTCTGAGGATCTAAAATTGTGATAACCAATTCTCAGGGATGAGGTCAATTCTGAGGACCTAAAGTTGGGACGACCAATTCTGAGGGTCGAGGTTAATTCTAAGGACCTAAAGCTGATGCGCCCAATCTTGAGGGCCGATGTTAATTCTGAGGACCTTAAGTTTTAAGGACCAATTATGAGGGTTGAGGTTAATTCTGAACACCTTGAGTTGTGACGACCAATTTTGAGGGTCGAGTATAATTATGAGGACCTTAATTTATGACAACCAATTATGAGATCCGATGTCAATTCTGAGGACCTAATATTGGGGTGACCGATTCCAAAGGTCGAGGTTAATTCTGAGGACCTAAAGTTGGGGTGACCAATTCTGACCAATTTTGAAGGCCGAGGTCATTTTTGCAAACCTAAAGTTGGGACGACCGATTTTGAAGGTCAAGGTCAATTCTGAGGACCCTAAGTTGTGATGACCTATTCTAAGGATGGAGGTCAATTATTAGGACCTTAATTTGGGACGACCAAAAGTTGTAGTGAGGGGAATAGATCTCCTGGGGAAATTATCTTGGGGGTGCAGTTGCAGTTATGGTTTTGCTGGGGGATTGTGTTGTCTCGAAACTCCACTGGGGGGATGTTTAATTTTGAGGTCCAGTTGGGGCACTGTAATGTCCTTGAATACATGCTCATCATCGGTTATGCTGTGGAGTATACTGAGGATAAGAGTGTAAGATTAATCCAGCTGGGGATTTTGAGAGTTTGTAAGGGGCTTAGTGCTCAAAATGATTTTCTTGAGGGAAAATAATGTTCCATATTTTTCAGGAATTTTTGGGAATTTTCTATTTTTTTTTTTGTATTTTTCTGGCATATCTTATATAAAATCTTAGGGGACTACTGATAGGAGGTTTGATGGGGTGATAATTGGCAATAGCACAGACTCCTGGGATTCCTTGGGAAGAGGAAAAGACGATTGTCGATCGGTACGGGCTGGGGTTTACTGATTTATGCTTTTGTATATATTAATGACTATTTGTTGGGAATGTAGGTGAATTTCTATCCTTGGAGTCTTCCTTCGAAGGTCAGGGGGGCTATGGGTATGCATTCACAGATGAGGTGGTTGTTAGGACATGAGTTTGGGTACATCTGGTACCTTGGAGAGAGAATGGTGAGGTAGACGAGGTGACATCCATTTTTAGTTCTTTCCTTTTGAGGTTTTCTCGCAGATCCATCATTGACTGGGGGAGCTTGGCATTGACCGTGCTGTTTGCTTGGTGTAATGTCTTTGCACCTGAAAAGAGAGACTTAAGAAGGCAAAAATGATGCATTTTTTATTCTATTATCTTGATTTAGTGGCTTAATCTATATGCAGTTTAGTTTGTTGTTAAGGTTTTTTTTAGAGAAAAGGTAGGGAAAATATGCTTTTTGGAATTTTTTGAATAGATGGAGGTCGTGGAGGCTTGGTTGAAGAGAATTTCCCTTTGAAGTGATTTTTTTGAGGAATGCGATTTAAAAATTGACTTTTGGGCAAAAGGAGAAAAAGGGATTTTTTTTCTAAAAACAAGGGTTGTCAATCAGCATACCCCTTGACCTGCCTATCGATATGGGGGTCAAGTGAAATTCATTCTAGGCTTTGATTGCACTTTCCTACTTACATGGTTACTTCTGTAGGGATGATGATTAAAGGAGTTTTTAGAAACTTTATTTTTTGCCAGGGATTTTGAGTATAAAAAGGGGTATGGGTGTGTTTTCTTCACCAACACCCAAATTTATTTTCTTGTTTCACATTTCCTATTCCATAGATGGCTCTTCCCATATATGAAGAATCATCCTCTTATCTTGAAGGCCTAGAGACCACGTGCCTTTACAATGTTGACTATGATATTTTCAACTTGCGGTGGGTTTCTCTATGGTGTAATCGATCCATAGACTGGAACTTGTTAGAAGCGGTGGTACAATTCTGGTATCCCAAGGACTATGTCTTCCATTTTGGCCTAGACGAGGTTTATCCTACCTACGAGGAATTCTCAGCAGTGTTGGGCCTTGGCCCTAGTGTTGCGGCAGCTATGCCTAATTTTTCTCGTCCTCCCCAAGAAAATCTAGCGGAGTTACTCCATATTTATCCGTCAGTGGCTCAACCGTTGGTTAATGGAGGGACTATTTCTCTTTAGGTGGTTATGCATTCAGTACGCCTAAGGGGTTTTGATGATGATGGCTTTGTCGGACATATTGCTTTGGGCCTTATTAGAGGATTTTACTGGTGGCAAGTGACTTGAAGACTTCTACCCAAGTGGATGTGATAGTGACATGGATATCTTACCACCATAATCCTACGGTGGTGGTGCTGGCGGAAACCCTGAATGATCTCGATGCTTGGAAAGATGGAGTTTCTGATTTTTTAGGGGGATCTCAGTAATATTATTCATGTATCTTGCAGAGAGGTTTCATTTGGCGATAACTCTTGAGTATCCCTTGTTGGGTGTGCCTAATTTATTTGTCCATCTTTTCTTCAGTTTTGGCCCATTAATAGAGAACTGGGTTAACTAGTTTGTGGAGCACAGATCCCGGTGTCTTCGTTAGTCAGTGCCATGGTGGGGAGACATGCAGCCTATTTTATTTGTTGGAGAGTATCGATATGTGCAGTTGGATGGCGTTCTCCAGACTTTTTTTATTTCCCTTGGCAGCTTTTGTGCCAAGTCGGATGGGAATAAATAGTGCCCCTTGCATAACGAACTTCTTCCCAATGAAGGACCTGACTGAATCATTACGGATGATGTTGGGCTCCTTGTTGCATTACCTACAGATGTCTACCCATCCATCAAAGTCTGTAGAAGGAGCTTGGCATGTGTCTAGGGACTACCTGAAGTGGTTGTGGAAGTGGGTAGTGGAGAAGATCATTGAGAAAGAGACTAAGAAAAGGTGTCTCATCGCTTTCGATTCCATCGAGGAAGGTATTGTGGTTTCGTCCAAGCTTGTCAGGGCGTATCATTACATGGATCGCATGCGGAGTTTTAACTAGGAGTGGGAGACCTGGGGACCTCTGGGGTCCAGGAATGATGATGAAGCGGGGTCGTTTGGTAGTTTAAGACAATGTGTGTGAAGTTAGGATGACATTTAATCAAGCTAGGGAAATTTGTGTTTTGGGTAATTTTGGGATTTTTCTGTAGGGTTAGGGATAATTTTTGTGAAGCTGGTAAAGATTAAGTAGGTTTGTTTAAGATGTCTTTATCAGTGGAAGGGGGGGTGGTCTGTTTAACTCCCTTCAGTGATACTTCATGTATTGATTATATTCCTTTAGTAGATAAAAATGATTTTGATCATATTTTGTTGCGCCTCTTGATGAGTTTGCATTTCAATTATCTATACCAATCGCTAAGGCATATATAATCCTTTTGTTCATGTAAATGATAAGATGGATCGTCGTTCTCAGAGGTTAGTAAATAATAGCATTTTGTGAGAAAGAAGGGGATCGTTCTCATGTATGGCGTATGGGCTACCTACGTACCTATGGGGGTTTTGAAAATTTTTACGAGTCTATTTTTTAAAAGAAATGTTTTTGAGATGATAATTTCCCATGTAGTTCTGGGTAAGGGGAAATGAAGAATTTTTTTTAGAATAGAAGGGGAATGAGAAGAATTGTAGCACGTCGAGATTTAAAACTAAGAGTAAAATTTCTTGAGGCCGTCTAGTTTGATTAAACGCACCATTTCTTCTCCATAGAGCTCGGTGAGAATAGCGACGGTGCCTGTAAGAATTTTTTTTAACAACTCTCGGTTATCGTACTGATTATGGTTTTGAGGCTCTTGTTAGCGGCTTTAATAGAACCATTGGTTTGTGATGGGTAGGGACAAGATTTGTATCTCTGAATCCCATAATCGTCAACCAGTTATGTGACCTTGGCTTCGAAATGGATTCCATTTTCTGATACTAACTCATGGGGGACCTCATATCAGCAAATGGTATTCTTTCTGATAAATGCGACCACTTTCTTTGCATTTAGCACTGCATTTGACTCGGCGTCGACCAATTTGGTGAAGTAATCAATGGCGATAGGGATGAATTCATGACTGTTTGAATATTTAGGAGTAACCTTCCCTATGATGTCAATGCCCTAGGTGAAGAAAGGCCAGGGAGAGGTTATGTCGCATAGTTCTCAAGGAGGAAAGTGTTGGATATTGGCAAACTGTTGACATTTGGGGCATCTTCGAACATAGGTAGTGAAATCTTGAACCATGGTGGTCCAATAGTATCCTTGAAGGATGATTTTCTTATCTAGAATATGATTGTTCATGTGGGGGCCGCATTCCTCCTTGAGAACTATTGAGTTCCTGCTATGCAGTGCAAATGAGTTCCATCAAAGTTTCTCTTAAAAAATGCTTTATCGCAAATGATATACTGGGCAACTGTTTTATAAAGGGTCACACGGTCATTCTTATCTGCATCTTGGGGATACCTACCATGTTTGAGAAGGCACCAGATGTTATAGTACCATAACCTATCCATGTTATAATCTTCCTCAGTGACGAGCTTAATGTGGTAGCAGTGATCAGGCATAGCCTGTTTCTGAATCAGAAAAGTGGCCATTCTTATTCCCTCGAGCATATCGATCATATACTCTAGGGTTACAAGGACGTCAGCTAGGTTATTATTTATACAAGGTAGGTAGTGGAAGGTGACACCTTTAAACTGGGAGGCCATTTCTTTTAAGTGGGCGTGGAAAGGTAGGAGCATCTCGTCTTTGATTTTCCATTTCCTGAGGATTTGGCCGATGATGAGGGCATAGACTTCGTAGACGTCTAGGTGCCGAATTAATTTCTTAATGGATATTTTGAGGCCTACAGAGCATGCCTCATACTCAGTCATGTTATTGGTGTAAGGGAAGTCTAGTTTATTGGCAATGGGGGTGTGTGAGTCATCAAGGGAGATCAAGAGTATTCTAATGTCGTATCCTTTGTTGTTGGCAGCTCCATCGAAGAACATTTTCCATCTAAGGTCCTCTTCAGAGGTTTAGAGAGTATCTTCATCCAAGAATTCAGAGACCCAAACATCGGTCCTTTCATGGGGTAATCAATAAGGTATTCGGAGAGGGATCTCCCTTTCGTAGCTTTCTGCATGATATACACCATATCAAATTTGGGTAATAACATTAACCAATGTCCCATTCAATTATATATATGATGCTTTTCTAGTAGGTATTTTATGGGATCCATTAGGGATACTGGTCCAATGGGAAAATCAAGCATGTAGTGTGATAACTTCTGCGTAACCCAGACCAAGAAAACATATGCTTTCTCCAAAGCAGTGCGTTGAATTCATATCCGGTTAATCTCTGAATGGCATAATAAATGGGTCTTTCTCTACGGGACCTTTCAATTTATTGGTCTAGTAAAGCCCCTGCTATGGTATCAGTTATAATTTAGGTATAAGAGGAGGGGTAGACCTAGCTATGAAGGCATAACCACCGGAAATCATGTGAGGTATTGCTTGATTCAGTCAAAGGCTTCCTGGCAGGCCTCATTCCAGACTTTAATTGAATCCTTTTGGAGAAGTTTTAATATGGGTTCATAGATAGAGGTCAGTTAGCTGATGAATCTACTAATGTACTGTAATTTACCCCAAAATCCTCAAACTCCCTTCTCCGTTCGTGGTTGTGGCATCTCAAGAATATTTTTAGCTTCTCATGGTCTACTTTGATTCCCTTTTCACTCACCATAAATCCCAAGAGTTTTCCTTTCGTGACGCTAAAAACATATTTTTTTGGGTTTAGCCGCATTTGGTATTGTCATAGTCGCTCGAAGAAGTTTTAGAGGGAAGCATTATGGCCTCTCCGAGTCTTAGATTTAATAATCATGTCATCCACATAGACTTTGACCTCCTTGTGAATAAGGTCTTGCTGGATGGTTGTGGCAGCCCTTCGGTAGGTAGCCCCGACATTCTTGAGTTCGAATGGAATGACAGTGTAGTAGAAAGTTCACCATAAGGTAATGAAGTTTTCTCCTAATGGTCGGAGTGCATCTTGATGTGGTTATATCTGACGAATCCATCGATAAATAATTTGATGGCGTGGCTGACTGTGTTCCATAATTAAACTGATGCTGGGCAATGGGTAATCATATTTTGGGGATGCTTTATTCAAATCCCGGTGTCGATGCACATGCGTACTTTTCCTCCTTACTTTGGTACGGGGACGATGTTAGCAAGCCATGTAAGGTATTCGACCACGCCACATTCAACTGTTTAATGACCTCCACTTTAACCTTGAGCGATCATTCGGTACATAGTTTTCTTAGCTTCTATTTAACTAGCTTGCATTATGGGAATGTTTGGATTTCATATTGAGCTATTTTCAGGTTCGTAGAACCATGCAAAGACGTCCACAAATTCGTTTAGTAGTTCTTCCAGTTGTGCACTCTCATTCTCATTAAGGGTGGATCCTATCCTAATCTCATGTTGATGGGTACTAGAATTGGGATTAACAATAATAATCTCATCATCATTAATTTGAACTTGGTTATGTTGTTTGTTATTCTCCTTATTAATATCAGTTTAGAATTGTTCATCTGCAAAATCATCATCATCAAAGGTTTTATTAAAATCAAGACAATTAATGTAAGTTATAGTAAGATAATCAAAATCCTCATTTATTTCAATTTCAGGAAAAACAGCATTGACAACCTCATCAAAAGAGGTCTCGGTTATGTTAATATCAAGAAAAGGAAAAATAATAACAAGTGAAGCGACTTGGATTGCATAAATAGCATGGTTAGGTTAAATCTAAGTAGGCTAAACTAGTATGGCATTCCAATTGAGGAGGGATATGTCAGCAGCTTTGATTTGAGCAGATGGGTTTGACGATGTAACATCTGAGCGGAGCATACATAGACTCTGTCCAAATGTCTACGGGTTAAAGGATTATTCGAAGTCACTTTTCTCAAAGCCTTTGGTTATTGTCACAGCTTTCTTGGTGAGGGGTTGCACTTCATGTTTGTAGTCTTCGGACCAAGAGCCTAGAAAGAAGATTTTTAGCCCTGATTTCATCTTCTTATCAATGTGGTCGTACGATGATTCAGGGAAGACACGGAATGGGAAGTCTTCACCATCCTTGATAAATCTCCCATTCAAAGAGTCTCTTGAAACAGTCTTTTCATCTTCCAAGCTTATTTTGGGTCTCGATCGATGAGTGCTTTGAGTTCATCCGATGAAGGCTAGTAACCCAAGACACATGGGAAAAATGCCTCCTTCAGGACTATGGGCATAAGGACCCCTTGTTGGCATCACCATGTCCCCATTCCGGGCATGAAATGTATGTTCTTAAACGTCTAAATCACATTGACATTGTCACACTCAGCTTTTTGGTATGAATGAGAAAGAAGTACACATAAAGCAATGAATTAAAATTAAGGAAGACTAACATAACGTTTTATTCATTATTAATATGTTACATAAGGTAAAACCATCGCAGGGGTGAATTACACGTTTCTAGTACACATGACAATATAGAAAATTGAAAAGCACCACTAGTTTAATCTCTGCCCATATGGTCACATATGTGAACAGGTGACCAGTGTCTATCTCTAGTAGGGAAGAGATACTATTTCCTTTCTTCTAGGGCATCTGGAGAAGGAAGGAATTAGTATAAATATGCTAAGAAGGTTCTACCAGTTCTATAACAATAATATATATATAAATAAGAGTTGGAGTGTGTATAGAATTAGTGTTTAAAATGGCTAACAGTAATAAGCTAATAATGCTATGTTTATCATATTATAACTTACAATACTATAAATTCATAATTCCATAGTTCTTAGTCCATTTAAGAAAATACGATACATTACCAGTTTTGTTAGAATCATATTTGAAGAAAGTCAAGGAATTTTGAACTAATAATCCCATTCTTACTAGTTCATTAAGGGGTATAGATATAATTAAGCCATCAGTGTAACTTTATCATAAATCATCCCAAAACCTTAAGTAACCTGCTATGCTCATAATAAAAGTGGCACTCATATGTATGTACCAATAATCAGGGCTCTCAATCATCTGAGACTAGTAGGCCAAGTAGAAATTTCCATGGGATAACACGTCAGTCAACTTCTTATTTAATACTGATGCTTATAGTAAAATATAGCAAAAAAGTACAGGGGTAAACTGAATCAATATGGTACATGATCTCAGTTATTAGGTGAGAAGGGATAAAATTTGTTTTTAAAATTAAATACTGGTGATAATTCAAATAGTGATGATGGTTAAAAAACTACATAGTATGGCAGTATAATAACATGCACATACTCAGAATCAATGTGGTTATCACAAAGTGATATCAATAGAAGTATTTCAAATACGCTAAGTATAATACTGAAAAGGTAGGAAAAATAAACTTTTTTGGTATTCTGTTGAGTTGCTGTCACACTGGAGTATTCAAAATATTTGGTACATGATTTTCTATTATACAATGTGTGGCATAGGAGTATTAGGGTTTAATCAGCTAGTTTTTTTACTTAAAACTATTTTTAATGAAGTTCTGGGGGCTTATGTGTAATTATCTTAGGACTTTAAAATAAGGACCTTAAGCTCATTTTTAAACTTTGGTGCAATAGAGTTTTTGTCTTAAAATAATTTGATGTAGGTAAGGGCAAAGTTTGGGGTGCAAATTCCAAAGTTGGAAAAATTGCTAGGGTTTGATTTCTAATTTTAAGAAAATTTCTTTAAGTAAAAACCTCATTTTTACATAACTTGAGCTAGGAATATCCAAACATTGTCTTATCTTCTACCATTTTATTCAGAAAAATTAAATAAAATTTTTGGGAAAAAAATTAGAATTTTCTGATTGGCCACGCACCGTCACGCGTGGGGTCAAAGTTTCTGGCCAAAGTCTTCATCTTCCTCCTCTCGATTTTAACTTTCTAGGGTTTAGAACTTTGACTGACATTTTATCCTTCTATCATATACAATATGAGATAATTTCTTAACCACCTTAACCTAATATTCCATGAGGATTTCAAATATATAGGTTTCATGGTTCGAATCTCAGTATAACTCGAGTTTCGAAACTGTATGTTTTCATGAAAGTTTGACCTAACATTCATGGATTTATAGAGTATAACAAGGTATCTTATGAATTGGGTTTGGTTTCTACTATGTATGAGAATAATTTGGTTTTGGTTTCAACGATTTTGATGGACTGTAGGTCGAGAATTTTTTATTTACAGGTTTTTAGTTTTGAAAACACTTTTAATCGATGAGCCTTTTGTATGGACATTCGTGGATTTTCACCATTACACTCAATATCCTAAGGTTATAATGAGTCTATTCATGGCCTTAAATCATAGTTTTAGTTACTGTAATGGATTTCACCATTAAAGCTCAAGTTTTAATGGGGTTCCTACTACTTCTCTCTATTCTAGGCATTTTTACACTTAAAAGCTTGTACATTATTAGTGTTCTAACTATATTAACTATGCAGAAAACTACTAGAATTGAAAGAATTAAAATTAAAGCAAAAAATGATGAGTTACCTGAATTGAGAGAAAATTAGAACTTTTGAAGTGAACTATGGGATGAGTCTCTACTGCTTAGTACGTATGGTATTTATACTACTTTGAGTGGAGATTTGATTGGAGTAAAAAGGAGGTGGATTTGAATTCAGTTATGGTGAGTTTTGTTCAAATGGCGGCACATGTGTTCCTAAGGTTTACCATGTGTTTCCATGTGGTTTTTCACCTCTTTTGCTGATATGGGGGTGTACGTGGGTTGGGGTAAAACTAAGGTTTTGATTTGAGTCCTTAATCTTTGATTTAATTGCATTTATATCCATAAAAGTACATTTTTGTAAAGTTTACGAGCATTTTGGTAATTTTTGAAAGTTTTCAGGGTTAAAACTATAATTTCATGTTAGTTCAAGTTCGAAGGTTTAATTTGATATAAGGTTGAAGTTTAGGGGTTCAATATATCTTAATTTATCTCATTTTGAAAGTTTCAGAGACTCTTTTGTAATTAATTGAAACTTCAAGGGGTGAAATTAATAGTATTTTAAACATAGGTCCTTTCTTCTTAGAAGATTTTTTATTTTACTTATCTTACGGGAGTTTAAATCGAGGTCATAGGTCATATTAGGGTTTGAAAATTCTCGGTTCTTATAATCTACCAACCTAAAAAAAATCGTCCTCGAATTTTACTTTAGAATAAGTCGGGCAATTGATCCTTCATTACTTGTTCTGATTCCCATGTAGCTTCTTATTGGTCCTAGTGTTCCCAAAGTACTTTAACTGAGGGTATATCCTTATTTCTAAGATACTTCACTTGGCATCAATAATTTGAATAGGATGTACTTCAAATTCATGGTTAGGTTGAATTGAAACATCTTGCCATGTGATAGTATGGGACGGATCTGGTATATATTGACGTAACTTTGATATATGAAACACATTATGGATATTGGATAATTCCATATGGAATTCTAATTGATAGGCTCAGGGGCCTATTCTTTTAGAAATAGTGAAAGGTCCAATTTATCGGGGGGCTAATTTTCCTTTCTTTCCAAAATGTAAAATTCCTTTTTGGGGAGATACTTTCAGAAATACTTGCTCGCTTTCTTGAAATTCAAATGGTTTTCGGTGATGATCATCATAATTCTTTTATAGATCTTCGGTTGTCTTCAACTTCTCTCGACTGTTGTATTACCTTGGTAGTTTCTTGAATTATTTCAGCAAAGTGTTTACTATCTCCTGATTCTATCCAACATACCGGGTATCTATAAGGTCTATCGTACAAAGCTTCGAATGGAGCAACTTTGATACTGGTTTGATAGATATTGTTAAATGAAAATTCGACAAGGGGAAAATATACAATCCAATGGTTAGACATATCTAATATACAAGCTCGTAACATATCCTCTAAGGTTTGAATTGTATGTTCAGATTGTCCATCCTTTTGGGGGTGGAATGCAGTACTTAAGTGAAGTTTAGTACCCATTTGCAGTTTGTAATGCTTGCCAAAATTTTCTTGTAAAATAAGGATCTCTATCTGATACAATGGGTAAAGGTATTCTATGTAATCGAATAATTTATCGAATGTATAACTTGTTAAACTTCTGGAACGAATCAGTGGTTTGTAACGGTAGAAAATGGGTTGACTTAGTAAGTCGATCTACTATTACCCAAATTGAATTATGTCCTTGGGACGTACGGGGTAGTCCGCTGACCAAATCTATGGTAATATGATCCCATTTCCATTCTCGGGAATAGGTAATGGCTAAAGAGGTCCACCAGGGTATTGGTGTTCTATATTTACTTGTAGATAAGTAAGACATCTCCTTACCAAGTTATCGATATCGGTTCTCATGTTTGGCCACCAGTATTGCTTCTTTAAAGCATGGTACATTTTTTAACTTCCGAGGTGTATCATGAATTTTTATTGATGAGCTCCTAACATATTCTAAATCGGAGTCATGTTTCTCTATAGTAGGAAAATTCTAGATTTTTGCTCGAAAAATTATGTACAAACGAATCTTGGTTATGTTGCATTTAGATTCTCTTTCTTAATTCGGGATGATCGATAATGTTAAAAAATTTGGTACAAGGGGTAAGTAATCATAGATCATATTTCTCTATGGTAGTGGCAATATCGTAGGAAGTTAGAGTAACAATTCTTCCTATCGAATTTATACTCAAAGCGTTAGCACATTACCTTTGCCTGGATGGTAATTAAGTTGAAATCGATAATCTTCCAAAAATTCTATCCATCGTTCTTCTCTTAAGTTCAAATCTTTTTGGGTAAAGATATATTTCAAACTTGCGTGATCTAAAAAAACTTGGAAACTTACACCATGAAGATAACAACGCCAAATATTTAATGCAAAAACTACGGGTGGTAGTTCTAGATCATGGAATGGATAATTACATTCATGTGTCTTGAGTTTTCGCAACCCATATTCTACTACTTTTTCATTCGGCATTAACACACATCCTAATCCTTGTAACAAAGCATCGATATATGCCTCATAAGTTACATCACTAGAAGGAATAGTGAGGATAGGAACAGTAGTCAACTTATCCTTCAACACTTGGAATGATCGGTTACATTCTTCTCTCTATACAAATGGAACTTCCTTCCTAGTTAGTTTTGAAAGAGTAAGAGAAATACGTGAAAACCCTTTGACAAATGGACGGTAATATCAGGATAATCTGAGAAAACTTTTTATTTTGGTAATATTGGTAGGATTTTTCCACTCCAAAATGGCTAAAATTTTAGCTGGATTAACTTGGATTCCATTTTCACAAATCACATGTCATAAAAATTTAAGCTCTTTCAACGGGATATCACATTTTCTCTTTTTGGCGTATAACTGATGAGTTCTAAGAGTACTCAAGACTATCTTCAAATTTTGAATATGCTCGACCAAGTCTTGAGAATATACAAGAATATCGTCAATGAAAACGATAAAGAATTGGTCCAAAAAGGTCTAAAGATTTAGTACATAACATCCATAAAAACTGTTGGGGCATTGGTTAAACCAAATAACATTACGATAAACTCAAAATGTCCGTAACGAGTTCGAAAAGCAGTCTTTTGAATATCTTCCTCTCTGACACATAACTGATGATATCTGAATCGTAAATCTATTTTAGAAAAGGCCCTTGCTCCTCTAAGTTGATCAAACAGATCTCCTATTCGGGGTAAAGGATACTTATTCTTGATAGTTACAGAATTCAATTTACGATAATCTATGCATAGTCTAAAGTATCCATCATGTTTCTTAACAATAACACTATAGCTCCCTAAGGCGATGTACTTAATTGAATGAAACCTTTCGATAAAAGATCATCTAATTGGGTACGAAGTTCGCGAAGTTCAAAAGGAGCCATTCGATATGGGGGTATCAAAATAGGAAGTGTATAGGGATAAAGATTGATACGAAACTCAATTTCTCTAAAGGGGGGTAATCCTAGTAAATCTCCAGGAAAAAAATCTTCAAATTGTTCCAGGAAATTTGGAATTAAAGAAGAAATTTGAATTTGAGAATTTGAAGGATTCAACGAAGCTATTCCTTGGAATATAAAAGAATAATTATTTTCATTACGAAAATGAATTTTCTTGGCTTGACAATTGATATAAGTGTGATGTTCAAATAATACATCCATTCTTATAATAATATCGAATCCGCGAATATCTAATATTATCAAGTTGACTGATAGAGTTCCTAGACTAAGAAGAATTTTATGATTCCTATAACCTTGTATTGATGTATTGATTTCACATGTTGCTAATTCAATATTAACTGGACTAATCAAGGAGGTTAGGGATAATTGTATTAGTTTAGATAGTCTAAGACTAATAAAAGAATGCGTAGTTCCTGTGTCAAACAAAATATAGGTCAAAATATGATGAAAAATAATCATACCTTTAGTCACGTCATGTGAATTTCGCATAGGCCGTGTAGTATAATTCATCCCATGATTCGGAATTGGTAGATTTCTCTGAGTTGTATTGAAGTGATTTGGAATAAAAGGAAACATTGGATTTTGTGAAGGTTTGTTCAATTGGCGATGGATTGGAGCTGATTTTATCTAGAACATTGGGGTCGAATATGCCGTATCTCATAACATGCATGACAATGGATTTCGAAACGTGTTGTGTTGTGATGGATTTGGGAATAAGCTTGCCCACTGAAGTTTCTATACGGATGGGGTTTAGAATAATATCGGGTTCTGATGATATGGTTGTTCCTCATAATTGGGGGTGGAGATCGGATCAATGCTAAAGAATTACGTTCTACAATGGATGCAACGTCAATCAACTGGGAATACTAATGAATTTGTAACGGAGTTATGGAATTATTAATTCTCGGGTGTAGTCCTCTTTCAAACTGCTTACATCTCTTCACCTTGGTATCTACGTATTCTAGGGCATAACGAGATAGTTCAGTAAATTTAGCCTCGTATTGAGCTACTGAAAGGGTAGATTATTACAATTTTATGAAATCAATTATTCGTTGGTCTTGCTCAGTCTCAGGAGAATACTTTTCAAAAAAATTCTCTTCAAACTTCTCCTAAGTAAAATTATCAACACTCTAGTTACATGACATGGCTTGCCACTAGAAATCTGCTTCGTCTTCAAACATGTATGCAACTAAAGTGATTCAAAGATTAGTAGCTATACCTACTCCATTCATGATTTTCACAATCCGACACATCCATTTCTCAACTTCATTTTCACCTGGCTTTACAAGAAAAGATGGAGGTTGTTGTCATAGAAATTCCTTGAGAGCGTTCATTCTATGAAGTTCCTCGAACACATCTTCAAGAATAGCACGAGTAGTATGTTATTTTCGAGCTAACGTAGTAAGTTCCTAGAGACACTACATGATTCTTTCAGTCTGAGTCTGTTCTGGTTGAGTTCCAGCAGAGGGAGTTCGAGTACTAACCATCCTAAAATAGCATAATTTAAATAACAAGAATTATAATAGTGAATAAAGAAACAAACCTATTTTATATTAGGTTAAGTATACAGTACTATTATACATCACTATTTATCACAGTGCGGCTAACATTTATATTATACAATATATAAACAATGGTTAACCGTAAATTCCTTTCTTTAAGTAAAAATGGTCGCGTCATCACTAGTTGTAGACTCGGTGCTGACTAAGTAATCTCCTTAGTCTTCATCATTCGTCGAGTCATCTGTAGTGCTAGGGGAATATCCTCCATGTATATCACCATTTTTTGTTGCTTCTGGATACAACGGTGGAGTTAGTAGGGTATCGACAAATGCTAAATTGATGTCTTCTTGTAGTATGACTGTATCATTTGCAAAGTCATCCACCTTTCTCATCACCTGCATCTCACCTAGTGCTCTATTAGTAAATACTAGCCTCTTAACGCCATTGCTTGAACCTACCCAGTCTTCTCCCACTCCTCGGATCATTCCTCTAAGTTTGGTCAGAGCCTCTTCTCTTACCCTTGTTTCCCAATGATTATCTGGTTCAATATCTAGATTAAACAGAAACATATCCCATGCATCCATACTGAAAAATAAATTTACCATATAATAATAGTAATAAAAGAAGTTATAAAAATCAAATAACTAATATCTTATCTATTTTCCGCATAGAATGCTAACCTGGCGATATGTTTTAATTTTAAAACATGCTCTGATACCAACTTCTCACACCCTTTTTTCGTATGAATGAAAAATAAGTACATATAAAGCAATGAATTAAAGTTAAGGCGGAATAACATAACCTTTTATTCATTATTAATATGTTACATAATGTGGAACCACCGCATGGGTGAATTACACATTTCTAGTACGCACGACAATATAAAAAATTAAAAAGAACCAATCCTTGCTCCCATCTGGTTTAATCTCTTCCCATAAGGTCACATATGCGAATAGGTGACCAGTATATGTCTTTAGTAAGGAAGAGATACTAATTCCTTCCTCGTAGCGCATCTGGAGAAGGAAAGAATTAACACAAATATGCTAAGCAGGCTCTTCTAGTTCTATAACAATAATATAGACATAAATGAGAGTTGGAGTGTGTATAGAATTAGTGTTTAAAATGGCTGACAATAGTAAGATAATAATGCTATGTTTATCAGATTATAACTTACAATATTGGAAATTCATAATTCCACAGTGATTAGTCCGTTTAAGAAAATACTATACATTACCAGTTTAGTTAAAATCGTGTTTAAAGAATGTCATGGAATTTTGAAATAATAATCCGATTCTTAATAGTTCACTAAGGGATATATAGGAAACAAAGCCATCAGTGTAACTTTATCATAAATCATCCTAAAACCTTTGGGCAAAAGTAACCTACTATGCTCACAATAAAAGTGGCACTCATACGTATGTAGCAACAATGAGGGATCTCAATCATTTGAGATCACTAGGCCAAGTAGAAATTTATGTGGCATAACACGTCAGTCTACTTCCTAGTTAATACTGATACTTATAGTAAAATATAACACAAAAGTGCATGGCTAAACTGAATCAATAAGGTACATGATCACAATAATTAGGTGAGAAGGGTTAAAATTTGATTCTAAAATTAAATACTCCTGATAATTCAAATATTGATGATGGTTAACAAAATACATAGTAAGGAAGTATAATAACATGCACATACTCAGAGTCAATGTGGCTATTATAGAGTGATATCAATAGCAGTATTTTAATTACGCAAAGTATAATACTGAAAAGGTAGGAAAAAACTACTTGCTTGGTATTCTTCTAAGTTGCTTCCACACTGGAGTATTCAGAAGATTTGGAACTTGATTTTCTATGGAATCGGAGTATTAGGGTTTAATCAGTCAGTTTTGTACTTAAAAATGTTTTTAATAAAGTTTCGAGGACTTATGTGTAATTATCTTAGGACTTCAAAATAAGGACCTTAAGCTCATTTTTGAACTTTGGTACATGAGAGTTTTTATCTTAAAATAGTTTGATGTAGGTAAGGACAAGTGCAAATTCCAAAATTAAAATAATTGCTAGGGGTTGATTTGTAATTCTAAGAAAATTTCTTTAAGTAAAAACCTTATTTTTACATAACTTGAGCTAGGAATATCCAAATATGGTCTTATCTAATACCGTTTTGATCAGAAAATTAAATAATATTTTTGGGAAAAAAATAGAATTTTCAGATTGGTCACGCGCCCTCACGCACGGGGTGAAAGTTACTGGCTAAAGTCTTCATCTTTTACCTCTCGATTTTGACTTTCCAAGGTTTAAAACTTTGTCTGAGGTTTTCTCCTTCCCTGTTATACCATTTAAGATGATTCTTAACCAACTTAACCAAATTTTCCATGAGGATTTCAAATATATAGGCTTCATGGTTCGAAGCTCAGTATAGCTCGAGTTTCAAAACTGTGTGTTTTCATGGAAGTTTGACCAAACATTCGTCGATTTATAGAGTATGGCAGAGTATCTTATGAAATGGGTTTAGGATATGCTATATATAAGAGTAATTTAGGTTTGGTTTCAAGGATTTTAATGGACCGTAGGTCGAGAATTTTGGATTTAGAGGTTTTTAGTTTTGAAAACACTTTTGATCGATTAGCCTTTTGTATGAATATTCATGGATTTTCACCATTACATTCGACATCTTGGGGTTCTAATGAGTATATTCATGGCTTTAAATCAGAGTTTTGGTTATTGTAATGGATTTTCCATGAAAGCTCAAGCTTTAATGGGGTTCCTACTATTTTTCTCTTTTCTAGGCATTTCTACCCATTAAAGCTTGTATATTATTAGTGTTCTGAATATATTAACTATGCAGAAGACTACTAGTATTAAAAGAATTAAAATTAAAGCATAAAATGATGAGTTACCTGAATTGAAAGAAAATTCAAACTTTTGAAGTGAACTGGGGAATGAGTCTCTACTACTTAGGACGTATGGTATTTATACTACTTTGAGTGGAGAGTTGATTGGAGTAAAAAGTAGGTGGATTTGAATTCAGTTAGGGTAAGTTTTGAGTTCTATTCAAATGGCGACACATGGGTTCCTAACGGTTTTTCACCTCTTTTGCTAATATAGGGGTAAAACTAAGGTTTTGATTTGAGTCCTTAATATTTGATGTAATTGCATGTATGTCCATAAAAGTACATTTTTTGTAAAGTTTAGGGGCATTTTAATAAGTTTAGAAAGTTTCTAGGGTTAAAACTATAATTTTATATTAGTTGAGGTCCAAAGGTTTAATTTGATATAAGGTTGAAGTTTAGTGGTTCAATATATCTTATTTTATCTCATTTTGAAAGTTTTAGGGACTCTTTTATAATTAATTAAAACATTAAGGGGTTGAAATTAATAGTCAAAGTTGTTGAATTTTAAATAGAGTTCTTTTATTCTTGATTTTACTCATCTTACGGGAGTTTAAATTGAGGCCGTAGATCATATTAGGGTTTGAAAATTCTCAGTTCTTACAGACATTGCCATGAGGGCTATGTTTTGGATAGACTTGGTCTTTGAAGTTGTCTTATGCTTGGAAGGGAAGTGAATCAATTCTGAAACCTGAAAGGAGCATGTCATTAGTCCCATGTTGGATCTCCAATACTGGACCGCTAGTGTTGGCCTCGTTTGTATTGTCGTATTTTCCCAAAATGGTGATAGCCTGACCTTTGGCAAAGAACTTCAGTTTCTGATGAATGGAAGATGATACTTCTCTGATGTTGTGAATCCATGGATGGACAAGGAGTAAATTGAAGCATACAGGTATGTCAATGACTTGGAACTTGGTGACGGGATTGATAGGGATAGCCCCTAGTGTGATTTTTATGGACCCATTACTTCTCGATGGGTGTTGTCATAAGCACGCACGACAGTAGAGGTGGGAGTGAGATCACTGACTTTATGTCCTAAACAATTGAAGATTCTAAGTGGACAAACATTGAGAGAAGATCTGTTGTCGATAAGTGAAAGTAAGTCTATCTTTTCTAAAACTTCAATGGAGATGTTGAGACCATAATTATGGTCAGGGCCAAACTTTGGTATCTCTTCTACGAAAAGGATATGATTCTGGAAGAGGCCAGGGACCTAACCACATTTATGAATTCTTCAGAAGTAGTTTAAGGAGGGATTGTGGGCCTGATGAGGAACTTTATCAAGGCATTTCGGTGCAACTGGGAGGAAATAAAAAGCCTCCATAGGGTGATATTGGCTTGGGTCTTCTTGAGCTGATCAAGGACTTTTCTCTCTTCAATGGTCATTTCTGTCATGGAAAGTTCTTCGACAACTCCCTTTCCTTTATATGTTTCAGTTGCATGAGGAATCGAATCTTTGTAGTGTCTCCCTGACCTAGTCATATGGTCCAGAGAAGAGAGAAAGAATAAGAATCTTGTGGCTTCATCTACCTCGGGCTGAATGGACACCTTATTAATTTCGCCTAACTGATGTTCGAAGGATATCATTCCACACAGGTTGGCTACAGGACTGTATTCTTCCTTGGTTCATCATCTGGGCTATCAAAATCATCCCCCCATTTGATGGCGACTATGTTTTCTTATCAAGAGTAATCAATACCCTCGATGACCTCAACAACATCATCGTATAAATTATCCCACTCAACGGGGAAATGCAGAAGTTAAGGGACCAACCGTCCCCGGAGCTTCAAAATAGTGATCAACATAGAGATGCTATAGATTTCACTTGTCTGACGAAACATATTGGCCATGGTCTATACCACATCATTTAGATTGGCTACTTCAATAGTTACTACCTATTAATCTGATTCTCGATCCCACTTTCGGGCTTCCATGAACAAGTCGCTAAACTTCTGACAATCAATGGTAATCTCGGCGGGTAATTTAAGCCCAAACTCTAAGAGTTGGTTCAACACAACCAGTAACTCTATGACTCCCCCCAGATCGGGTGCGGGCGACGATGCAGGCCCTCATAAGGAGTGACAAAGCCTGATCGGTGAAGCATGTAGGGTGTAGGAGAAAAGATAGGCAAACCTTGAAAAAGCAGTTTGGGTGAGACTGTAGGGATAATGGGTGCTTTGTTGGGCATGATTTGAGTTAGATGGGTCGAATTCTGGGTCACTTTTGTAACACCCCATATTTTTTTGGAATACTTAAATTACACATGTCACTCTAATTTAATTAAATTGAAAAATAAACTAAAGTAAATAAATATTAATTAGCGATAAATGGATTAATATTTATGTGTTATTGTATTTACTTGTGTGATAAGTAAATGAATTGCATTACTTTATATTATGTCGTAAGTGAGTAAAAGCGACAGGTTGATAGGATTTTATTCGGGACGTGCGTGTGGGGTCGTGTTGTAAAAAAATGGTAAATTGATGATAAGTGACTATTTCAAGTGCACGGATGATCTGAGATGAGTCGAGGTAGTCAGAATGAGGTACATAAGGGTTGTAATCGGGTCCTGGGAACTTTGTAAGCTATACGGGACCCGTACGGGAGTATTCGAGTCATTTTAAGGTTATTATTTAACCTAATTTCGGGGATTATGGGAAGATAAAAGTATTTTAGAGAAGGGAGGTAGCCATATATTAGTCTAAATTATTTTAGCTTGGTGGAAAGGAAAAAGGAGATGGGTAATTCAAGAATACCATGCCAAGAGGAGATTAAACAATTCCGGGGCTTAGATCATTGCGGGTTGAGGATCTCAAAGTGCAAGATCAAATTTCTACAATTAGAGGCAAGTTTTTAACATGATTTGATATTATATGTTGTATCTTAGTTCATATTATGATTGATGAAAATTTTAATATGAACTTTTGGGTGGGATTTACCATTTAAAACGTATTTTTGGGAAAGAAATCATGAAAATTAATTTGAGAAATACATTATATGAAATTTGAGATAAATCCAACATAAAGGCTAGAATTTTGATTTAAAAATATAAATATGAATCATGATGGGTATATATGTGTTCCTAATTGACAAATATGGAAAAATAGTGGATTTTGATGTTAGAATTAAGATGTGAATTAATTTTGGAAAAATTTATGATGGATCACATGTTTAGATGGATATAGGATCAATTGATATGGGAAAATATATATATTGATGATAAGAAATGTTAGGGATAATTCTAAGTGTAATAAGAGAAAATAGAGAGGCCAAAAACAAAACTGAAAAGAGGTAAAGATTAGAGGAATGAGAAGAGTCACTTTGGATAGTTTTAGATCCTTTTTTAGTGCTTTTAGAAGAGATTTGAGATAAACTCATAGCAGATACCTAACTCAATTTTTTGCGAAGAATCATAATTTGAAGTCGGATTAGTGATCTGGATAATGTTTGGATCTTATTTTCTACATTTTTAAAACATGCCTACAATTATGGATTTTGACTCTGTTCGGCTACCATATCTTGCCAAGTTTGAGTGTTTTAATGAATTTTGGTGATCGAGCTGATTTCGAGACGTTTTAGTATATCAGTAAAGGATTTTAGGAATTCTAAAAAATTACTTGAAATGTGATAAATTACCTTGGGATGGTTGGGATGAATCCGAGGTGATATTTAGGGTGTTTAGGATGCTTAACACTTGGTAAAATAAATATTCAATTTGTGATGGAAAATTCGAATATACTTGTATAAGGACTGGATGGGAATGGCTAATTTTATAGGAGTATTATTATATAGATGAGTGAATTAAATAAGACATTATTTATATATTCGAAAGCCTAGATTAGATTCGGAAATAATAGGCTCGTGCTACGAGTGACATGCATGGTTAGCCGAGTTTAAATATATACGGGTACAGAGACATTATATATATATATATATATATATATATATATATATATATATATGTGATTATATATGTGTGTGTGACATATTTATGAAACAAACCTATTCTATCAGATATGCTATCGGTGCAGGCTGCGCGCTTTGGGCGATCTCTCCTGGTGAATTCTAGTAGGTGTAATATCGGTCCCCTGGGCCATATGTCTGTCACAAGACCATCTTGTGTGTGAGTTTAGAGTCTGGTGGGGGTAATGTGGCATGGTTAAGCCCCACAGATATATGATATGACTGCCTCTAGGTTGCGTTTATGTTTTAGTTTCGGTGGTGAGATTCCTACCCGGTTGCCCATGCCGTGGTGTGTATTCCCTAGAGCTTGATAAAATGCTAGTGATTCGCATCCGTGAGGTAATGCTCTGGGGATTGAGATTATACATATATAGTGAGTGATATATATGTAAATATACTTGATGTGATGTGAAAATACATATATAAATGTGAAAAAAATATATACGGGTATATGATGTGTGAATATTGAATTAATAACTAGTGAAGTCATGTAATATGAATTGATAATATTATAAATGAGATTTATAATGAATAAGTAAATGGGGAAGATTAATGTTAATTTCAAGTTAAATAAAAGTATACGTGGGGCATAAAGCAGCGCACGGGATTAAGATGATCACTGATACTAGTTAGGCTGGTTAGCGTAACTAAGGTGTCTTGAATATATGCTTTAGGTGTGCACAATAGATGAGGAGAAAGGAGTATCTCATGGGAGTATGACACATATTTAAATATGAAAGATTGCATGACATATTTATTAATGTATTTTAAACATGGGATCTGACCCTTATTAAAATATTTTCAAAAACTTTCACGCATCCAGCCATAGGGACGCCAAGCATGATTATCATTTCCAAGTCATTGGAGTTGCAATAGCTGTGGAGTGTTGTAGGAATTGGTTAGCCATTTTCTATCTTTGAGATTCTAGATAGGACTCGGTAAGTTATTATTTAGGCATGTTAGCCAATGTCATTTCTTATTTCAGTTTTATTTAATTTAGCTTTATTGGATTATTGTAGTGGATTGTAAATCGATGGTTTATTCGGTTAGTGAAATTTATTTTATTCCTGTATTGTGATTGTGTGTTTACTTATTCATCTGGAATGGTGTATGGTGAATGGTTTTATTTATGATAATTTAATTAAAGTTTAAAATTGGCACAAGTCTTGATTAAATATTACGTGGTTAGTAATTAATTGATTTTTTGACAGTGATGATAAGAATGAACCATTTGAGATTCCTATTTTATTTTTGTAGAGGTATGGCCACCCGTTATTTTAATAACCAGAGTGTCACATATGGTATAAGATCATCAGGTTCAAGTGTTTTTAGGAACTGTGCGGACTTACTACATTTTTAGCATTGCTTTTCTTTGATGCAGATCCCTATGCTTTGGACTATTGATTCCTATTGTGATTTACGTTCTCTTCTATTTCATATAATTGAAGTGAATATTATACGAGTTCGTTTGGTTTGCATATGTTGAACAGTATAGGATGACCAATGAGAGGAGAGGCTCAGCCGGAGTCGCAAACTATTCGGGGAATGGTGACTGTCGTAGTGGACGCCACTACTGTGGCTCAAGCAATTAACGCCGCGAAGATTATCGTGGAACAAAAGTTTCCTAAGAGCCTCCACGGAGGATGATGGCGTTAATTCAGACGCACCCAGTTCTGTCAGTATGGTAGAGAGTTAGCGGGGCCATTTAGAAGGGCCATCCGTCAGAGTCTTCAGAAAATGTGGATGTCGTATTAACTAGCCAATGGAAGGTGAACATGCAAAGGTGTTTGAGTATGGTAGAGTGCAGTGACATTCAGAAATAAATTTTGGCAATTTTTTTTTCTTAGTAGTAGCATTGAAGTGGAGGGATTCAGTCACCACATCTGAGAAAATATATATTATAATTATCGAGAAAATTTGGGTGGAGTTATCAAGGGAATCCCGACCAAGTGAAGGTGGTATCAGACAGGGACATCAGGTCTAGCAACATGTTCCACATGGCCAGTGGAGCCAAGGGAACAACTAGGGTAGCCATCAGGGTTGAGGCTACCAGGGCCAAAGAGTAAAGAAACCCCGTTATGCCTAGTGGGGGAAGGTGTTTTATATGTGGAAAGCAGGACCACATGCATCGATCTTGTTTGTGGAGAGATAGAGGACGGGAGAAGGGTGCCCAGTAGGGGCAATAGTTATAGCAATTTTTGGTTTAGATTACACATGAGTACTACGTCAAGGAACCATTTGAACACCCAGTTCCATTGGCAATGAAAGGTACGATTTATCCTTGGGCAATTGGGGTCAGTTTTGTGTGCACGGGTTCGTCACAATATTTTGTTAGGACTAGAATTGTGCGTGAGATGGGTTTAGTGGATGTATCATTAGTATCACTATTGTGTTTATATATTTATCGTATAGTCGTGGGGATCTATTTGGTTCCATCAGCAGTAGAGCGGGTGTGGACATTGAGAGGATACGTTTTAGTGGATTTGCTCGTATTCGAGAGAGATACTATGCGAGTATGATATTATCCTAGGTATGGAATGGCTAGCAATGGTTTGAGAGATGGTGGAATGTTATAGTAAGGCTATCATTTTCGCTGTTTGAGGGAAGGATGTGTTATTTTTATAATGTCTCACCTCAAAAAGGGTCGATTCCGCGTATATACTATATTGAAGTGGAGACTTTGTAAAGTATAGTTGTCTTGTATTATTCGATCCCAGTGCGCAGGGACTGTAATGATGAGATTAAGGGTATCTTGGGTTTACCACCAAGAAAAAATATTTAACTCGCTATTTGTTTAGCGCTGGGGACTTAGTGATAGTGCGAGCTCCGTATAAGAGGACTCCTTTAGAGATGCAGGGGTTAAGGATTAGACTTACACATCTGGGGACACGATTTTGAGTGTCTCAGTTATGTGCTTTGGGTTAAAGGACCTCGATAATTGACAATGGCAGGTGATAGGGAATTAGGGAAATTCGTTGTTTAGATTTGAATCGTGTGACATTTTATGCACGAATCTTAATAAATGTCAGGAATTCAAGACGTTATTGGATTCTAGGGTATAAGTTTTGAACAATGATTATTGTACATATGGAGAAAACACTTTGAGATGAGAACTAATATACCATATAAGGCCAGTGGAGTCGGGTAAAGCTGTGTAGGAAAAACTGGGAAAACTTTTGCACCACTAGTGGATATGTTGGACAATCTTGAGGATAATTAAGTCACGATTAGTAGGTTAAATGATTATAACCTTACGGTATGTCCACGTCGAGCATGCGGGGCCAAGTTTAAGATACATATATTACATATATGATATTTTTTCAGATATGCACGGGATATAGAGTGTATGGGACCCTGGTTAGTTTAATTTTCAAAATCATCCAAGATAAGGGGAAGCGATAATTAAAGAGTGAGTTGTATGCCTATAGGGAAGTTAGAAACGGAGTTAGAACAACATAATGGACTGAACTTTGATTAATGATAGATAATCAAGGAGAGTTATCACACCTGGTAAGAGGAGTAAGATGTACCACTTAATGTGGGAGGTTGAGCATGTGGATTAGGGTGGAGTGAGACCTACAGAAGTTGTCTCCAAGTGCACCACTCGTAGATGGAAAAAAGGGTTGTCCGAGGCGAGCATCCAGAATTTTGCAGTTATTGGTGATTCCAATGACATAATGGATTGGGTTACCAAGATCAAGAAAAGGTCAAGATTTTCTTTAGGATTATGGAATTGGTTGACCAAGATGTAGAAGTTATTACTAATTTGGTGAGTTACACTGTACTGCATTGAAGGAAGGAATGAGTTGGCACAAGGTCTCACCTAATATTATTATGGATTAGGATAAGATCCTTGAGTTCCACCTCTGATAGGGATTAACAAGAGGCAGTGGGGATGGAGTTGCGTTTTGAATAAGGCATATCACCCATAGATCGAGGAGTATATGGGAGGGGTGACTAAGATGTTGGAGGATATGTGAGGGATAAGTATTCTAAATTTTTGGGTAATTAGTACGAGTAACTGCCATTGGTAGAGTTGCGTGTAATAACTCGTACTAATCTATTATTGATGAGGAACCTTTTGAGGCTTTGTGTGGGAAACTTTATCGTCCACCGTCTAGTTGGTTAGAGGTGGGGGAATAAGAAGTTTCACGGATCGGGCATGATTTAGAGTCCATTGGCATGGATTGAGTTAAGTGGAAATTTTCTAGTGTAGTCGAGGAAACGCCATAAGAGTTACTTCATCGTAAACTGAAGATTCTGAATTCTGACATGAGTGGTCAGGTGTTATTTTGGATTTCTTCCACGAAGGAGTGATGTGGTTTGTAAAGTAGGGAATTGGAACCTAAGAAAGTGGGACATTTCCCCAACATTAGGACGATAGAGCTAGTGATGTATAGGCCCATATTATTGGAGAAGTTTTATCAGTTCACAATAGTTTTGCATATCACCATCAAGATGAGACCTTAAGAAATATGGATTATATCGGTATTAAAGGATTTGAGCAGACATGTCGCTAATCTTGGGCCATAGCGAGTAGACCTTTAGCCAGGATGGTACCACCATAGGGTGTATAGCAAAAGCACCATGGTGTTATCATGATTTGATTTTAAGTACTATCGAATGTCGTGAGAGTAAGTATCCAAAGTTTTTGGTACCAGTCATATCCAAATTTTCGGGACGAAATTCCTTTTTAAGGGGAGAAGAATGTAACACCTCGTATTTTGGGGAATTTAATTACACGTGTGATTGTAATTTAATTAAATTTAAAAAAATTGAAGTGAATAAATACTGATTAGCAAGAAATGGATTAATATTTATATGTTATTATATTTACTTATGTGAAAAGTAAATGAAAGTGCATTATGTAAGTGGGTAAAAGCGACGGGTTGACAATATCTTATTCGGGATGCGCATGTGGGGTTGTATTGAGAATAAGATGGTAAATTGATGATAGGAGACTCTGATGGTGATTTCAAGTGCACGGATGATTTGGAATGGGTCAAGATAGTCATAATTAGGTACTCGAGGGTTGTAATCGTGTTCCAAAGACTTTTTAAGCTATACGAGACATGTACGGGAGTATTCAGGTCATTTTAATGTTATTATTTAACTTAATTTTGGTATTAGGGGAAGATAAAATGGTTTTAGAGAATGGAGGCAACTATATATCATTTTAGCTTAAGAGAGAGGTAAAAGGAGATGGGGGATTCAAGAGAAAATTCAAGAAAACCATGACAGGAAAAGGTTAAAAATTGTGAGGCTTGGATCATTGAGTGTTCAAGATCTCAAAGAGAAAGATCATATTTCTATAATTAGAAGAAAATGTTTAATTTTCTTTGATATTATATGTTGTGTTTTAGTTCATATCATGATTGGTGAAAAAATTAATATGAACTTTCGGGTGGGATTTACTTGTCAAAATGGATTTGTGGGAAATTTTTCATAACAATTAATTTGAGAAATGCATTGCATAATATTTGAGATGAATCCTACACAAAGGTTAGAAGTTTTATTTAAAAATCTGAATTGAAATCCTGATGGGAATATATGTGTTACTAATTGATAAATATGGAAAAATAGTGAATTTTGATGTTAGAATTAAGATGTGAATTAATTCTAGGAGAAATTATGTTGGATCACATGTTTAGATGGTTATTAGATCAATTGATATGAGAAAATATGTACATTGATAATAAGTAATGTTAGGGTTGATTCTAAGTGTAAGAAGAGAAAATAGAGAGGCCAAAAATGAAACTCAAAAGAGGCAATACGAGAGGAATGATAAGAGTCACTTTGGAGAGTTTTAGATCTTTTTTTACTGCTTTTGAAAGAGATTTAAGAAAAATTCAATGCATATACCTGATTCAATTTTTCATGTAGAATCCAAATCTGAAGTCAGATTAGTGATTTGGATAATGTTTGGATCTAATTTTTCTGTCATTTTAAAACAAGACTACAATTAAGGATTTTGACTCTGTTCAGCTGCCATGTCTAGGCCAATTTGTTTATTTTGATGGATTTTGGTGATCGGGTTGATTCCGAATTTGTTTAGGATGTCCATAAAGAATTTTAGGACTTATGTAAAATTACTTGAAATGATAAATTACCTTGGGATGGTTAGGATAAATTTAGGGTGTTTAGGATGCTTAACACTCGGGGAAAATAAATAATGAATTTGTGATATAAAATTCAGGTAGACTTGGATAAGGACTGGTTAGGAATTTGCTAATTGTCTATGAGTATTATTATATGGGTGAATAAATTAAATAAGAGATTATTTATATATTTGGGAATCAGGATTAGACTAAAAAATAATAGACTAGTGCTACGAGTGACATGCACGATTACCCAATTTATATATATATACGGGTATAGAGACAACATATATATGTATGATTAAATATGTTTGCATGATATATTTATATGAAACATACCTATCGGAGTGGATATTCTATCGGTGGAGGTTGCGCTCTGTGGGTGATTTCTCCTGGAGAATTTCAACAGGTGTAGTGTCGATCCCCTGGGCTATTGGTCTGTCTCATGACCACTCTGTGTGTGAGTTTAGAGTCTGGTGGGGGTAATGTGGTATGGTTATGCCCCATAGATGTACGACTATGACCACCTCCTTGTTGTGTTTATGTTTTGAGTTCAGTGATGAGATTTTGACTCGGTTGCCCATGTAGAGGTGTGTATTCCCTGGAGCTTAATAGCATGCTAGTGATTTGCATCCGCGAGGTAATTCTATGGGGATTGCGGTTATACATATAAAGTGAGTGATATATATGTATGTATACTTGATGTGATATGAAAATACCTATATAAATGTGAAGAAAAATATATACGAATATATGACACTAATGTGTGAACATTGAATTTAAAACTAGTGAAGTTATGTGAAATGAATTGATAAGATTATAAAGAAAAAGCAGATGAGAAAGCTTAATGTTAATTCCAGGTTATGTAAAAGTATACGTGGGACATAAGGCAGCGTATGGTATTAAGATAAGCAGTGATACTAGTTAGGCTAGGTAGTGTAACTAGGGTGTCTAGAATACATGTTTTAGGTGTGCACGATAGATGAGGGGAAAGGGGTATCTCATGGGAGTGAGACACCGGTTTAAATATGAAAGATTGCATGACATATTTATTAATGTATTTTAAACACTTGTAAAATATTTTTAAAAGGTTTTGGGCTTTGACCCATATCAAAATATTTTTAAAACTTTTTAGGGATCCTGTCACAGGGACACCAAGCATGATTATCATTTCCAGGTCATCGGAGTTGCAGAGTATTCCAGGGATTGGTTAGCCAGTTTCTATCTTAGATATTCTATTTACGACACAGTCATGTATTAACTAAGCATGTTGCTCAATGTCAGTTCTTATTTCAATTTTATTTAATTCAGCTTTATTGGATTATTGTAGTGGATTGTAAGTCGATGGTTTATTAGGTTAGTGGATTTTATTTTATTCCAGTATTCAGATTTAATTATGTGATTGTGTATTTACTTATCTATCTAGATGGTGTATGGTGTATAGTTTTATTTATGGTAATTTAATTATAGTATAAAATTGACACTAGGCTTGATTAATAGTAATTAATTAGTTTTTCAACGGTGATGATAATAATGAACCATTTGAGATTCTTGTTTTATTCTGGTAGAGGGTTTGACACCCATTATCTTAATAAATGGGGTGTCATTAATTTTTGAAAAGATGGCATTTGTATGTGTTGGAAGTGGGTTATGAGTGGTATTAGGTTCAGGATTAGCTTGTGGGGCGATGATACCCCGGTGAATTAAGCCTTGGATCACATTTCTAAAGTGGATGCATTGGTAAGTGGTATGACCTGCGAATTGGTGGAAATCACAACAGACATTAGGTTTGATGTTTTTAGGGAGTGAATTTGGTAATGGATGGGGGGCAATGGGTTTGATAAGTTTTCGATTTAACAGCTCCTGGTGGACTTTGGACAGGGGAGCATAGAGCTCAGTATATTGATTATTGGCAGGATTATGGGAACTTTTCGATGCCCAAGAGGTAGCAGGTTGTAAAATGTTGTTAATGGTTGAGACTGTAGCACTGGAAGGTTTCTCATACTTTCGGAGAGTGAATTGTTTTGTCACTTTCTTTAGTTCAGACTCCACTTTTTATCTTCCTCAATTTCTACACCAGCATCTCAAAGGGCTGGAAAGTGTGGGTAATATTGTCCTCGCATGGATGCTCGGATATGAGGCAAGAGGTTTTTTTCACAATACTTACTTGTTCCTCCTCGAAGGGTCTATTGGTTATGGTGGCAGCTTTCTCTCTCCACCTTCCTATGAAGCTACTGACTGTTTTCTCAGGGTTTTTCTCAAGAAAATCTAGATTTCAGCACATAACCTCTAGATCTTCATTATAATTTTATTGAGACATGAATTCTCGGTTGACATCCTCCCAACTATGAATTATAAATTCTTCGAGGGATAGAAACCACCAAAGGACGCTTTGTTTCAAGGTCCGCTGAAACATCTTGTCCATTATCTCTTTGGAGGCACCAAGAAGTGTCATGACTCGGTGATAGCTTTGAAGGGAACAATTAGGTGTCCTCTTCCCCCAAACTTCTCGATGTCTAAAATCTTGAACTTCTCGGGTAGTCTAGCTTTGTGATAAGGTGACATATGGGTATATTCCATGCAGTTATATTGGATATCTTGACTTGGTCAAACTTCTTCGATAAAAGTTTAAGGTCTTCCTTGAACTTATTTAGTTCCTCCTCTTTAAGATCCATGGGTACTGGCAAATTAGCCCCTGGATGGGTAAGGTTTGAAATCGGGAGTTGAGCCGATGGTGTCCCATTGACAGGTGGGGCACGTGAAACTTGATGATACTCTTTTGCGATCCAGACAGGCTCGAGAATGGATGGACCCATATCATGAGGAAATAGAAGCTCAGGTTCTTTGGGAGTCTGGACCCTATGTCACTGCATTTTATAGACCTCAATTTAAAGGTTGTCAATCTTGGCACTAAATTGGGCTAAGACGGTCATCAGAAGAAGCGACGGAGCTTCGGGATGATTTGACAAAAGACTGAAGCCAATATGGAGCCAGGCTAAAATCGGATATAAGATTGACCTTAGAGGGAAAACGGTTCGAATTTATTTTTGAAGGAAAGAGGGAGAGAGTTTCTGGTATTTGGTAAGGAGGACAAAAATGTTTTTGGCATTTTGGTTTTTGAAAAAGGAGGGAAAAAGGGAAGGAATCTCAGCATGATTATTCTTATTAGTGTTATTATTAGGTTTTCACTTAAATTAGGTTTGCCTAAATGCAAGAAAAAATGTCATACAGGACCCAAGCCTAGGAAAATAAGGTTTCAAAATATATAAGAGACGGTTTGACTTGTTTTTAGACTCACATACGAGGTCCAATTTTGAAAAAAGGCGAAATAGCATGAAAATTCGAGTAGTATGCTGATTCAGAATTTTGATAGAGCTTGGCATGGTAATTGGAAAACTAAATATGAGTGCCCTAGGTTTGAAGCCTATATGAGGTATATGTAATTATTGCGCTAGTGGAAGGGTTACCCCCTTTGGCATCAATTCCACAATATACCTCTTGCCTATAAGGGAAATCATTCATTGGTACGTGTGGATAAGCTATTTGATATACCTGAGTGTACATTAGTTGCCTCACAAAATACCTGATGGGGATGGTATGTATGAGAGAGAATTTGATATACTCGACATACGTGAATGAGTTCCCTATTATATACCTCCCATCGTGAATTCGATTAGGCGGTACGATGCGGGGGAAACCGTTCAATTTACGTCAGAGGTACGAGTCCAATGGAAGGTGAGAGTAATATCACTTAGGCTAACGGGCCCCACATGACTAGTGCCCATCACAAATGACCCCCCAATATGCACCAAAATTTTGGTCAATATTGCCATGCTTTTAGTGATGTATTGTGCAAAAATGCATGAGTCTTAATTAGTATATTATGGAGAGAGAGTATATATATTTTTTTTACATGATGAGAAAAGGGAGTACTACACCAATGAGGGAGCATATACAATTGTCATGAAAAGTAAATCTTGCATGAAGTATGGAGACTATACTACGCTGGGTGATGGAGACATATACATGTGAGTGAGTGACATGTGAATATTTATAGGTGAGTGTGTGTGGTAGTGAGACTATAAATGGATCAACTACAAGTGGTGTGTGATATGTGCAAGTGATTATCGAGATATATATAAATGTGAGAAGTGTGGGTGTGTGCTAGTAGAGCCAAAGCATGGATAATCTAATTGGTGTGTGGAACACGTGAGTTGAAATGAAGCTAAGTGTAAGTATGTGAAGTGAAAACGGAGAGTATATACTTATGTGTGAAGTGTATAAGTGAGTGAAAAGTGATATATATATATATATATATATATATATATATATATATATATATATATATATATATATATATATATATATATATATGAGGTAGATATACACAAAAATTAAATAGAGGCGGAAAGGGAACATACATGTAGGTGCATACGCATACATGCTGAAAAGAATAACACCCATGTAGAAATATAGTCTAATCCTCTATAAAAGTTTCTAGTAGAGTATCCACTTTGTCCATCCCGGGGGGTTTCCCCCTTTACCTTTATTTCTTTTCATGGGGTTCCCTTAGGAGTGCACGCGGGATTGCACCCTTTATCGGGGCTCTCGGTCGTCGTCAATGTGGGATAATGTGTATAAAAAGAGTCGCCAACCTATTTTGCACAAAATTAGCAAAAGAAATGTTGTCTCCTCGATAGAACGGCATCAAGGACAATATGGATTCTTGCAAACCCAAATAGTTCAAAGGCCAGAGGACAAAGTTACGGAATGAGAAGGTGTTAGGCACCCATCCTACCCTTTAAGTCTCTCATGGGCATGTGTTAATCTTCTCATGTTAGACAGCATGAAGTGTGTGCTTATGTGCATAATATAGATGAAGAATGGAATCATTCAACTCGCGTCATCGAAATGGACGAAATGAATTCATCCTTAAAAGTGTTCCCAAAAATAATAAATTAAAATATAATATGAGTGTTTGCCAAATCATAAGTTGTTATGGAGCAACAACTATATATATAAGACGAAACACAACCATGCGAGAATATGACATTTATTAAGAAGATATATAATACGAAAATAATATTACAAATGCGCATAAGGGAGGACTCGAATCTTGGGATTTACCCACGACGCCTACGTAGCCTAAGGGGCATCAAAGTCCATGTAGTTCGAAGATAACATATGGTGAGGTTTAATCCATGAATCCAAATGGGGAATTTCCTCTTATGTGTGCGTGTAGAGAGAAATGTGATTTAAAAGTGAGGATATGAGATGAAGATGTGAACCAACTATGTAGCATCTACACCAAGAATTCATGTATCGTATACGTCATTAGTTCGATTCTTTGTAGAAATTACCTGATACATCACGAATATTCTATATATGTGCCCATTATCTTTATGCATTTTATCACTTTTTGCGTTCTTTATGACTATATTTATGCTCGTTAACTAGAAAAACTCCATTAAGTATGTTTATATGCTCTACGAGGTGTAATTGAGCTCTTGTAGGTATGGTAATGCTTATAGTGATGATTGGTTTCATTTCGAGGAAGTTCCATCATTGGACTCAACTTCAAGGGAATTTTAGTCATTCATATTTCATCTTTGTCTAAGTGGAATTTCACTAAAGTGTAGTTAGTATAGTTAGCTTCATGTGGCCGCGAACGACACGTCGTTTCGAATTTGATAAAAAGTTATAGACGATTCCATGATGGACTTTTTCCCCCTCATAATGGACCAAAGACCTGCTCAAAATAGAGCACCAGTCGACCGATCTTGGGACCCTGATCGATCGATAAATCAGAATTTAACCATGCACGAAGACAAAAGCTAGATACCTTCTCGATCGATCGATGATCTACTATCTTTGACAGTTCGGCTTATTTTAATTACTTTTTCTTTTATTTTCTTTTAACTTACTGTATAAATAAAGTTTTTTTGTAATATTTCATTATCTAGTTTTTATTTCTTAGTTAGGTTAGGGAGTTTAGGGTTTGGAGAAGAATTTGGGTGCAACTTTTCTCCTTCCTAGGGTTAACCAGTATAGGTTGTCTAAGAACATAACATCCTCTAGCTGTCCTCCCGAATGCATATAATTTACCGTACTCACATTTCTTTAATTCATCCATATATATTTAACGTGCATATATAAGCATACACATATCACATCTCGTGTATATATATATATATATATATATATATATATAATCACACCCTAGAGCTTAACCTCACAGATGCATTCTCTAGCATGCTATCAGGATCCAGGTACATCACGTACCACTCCCAGGCCAATAGGTCGGAATCTCGCCACCCAACCCAAGTCGTAAACACATAACCAGAGGTAGTCATAATCTTACATCCATGGGTTATAACCATACGACATTACCCCTAGTAGACTATAAACTCACATACAGCAGTCATGCGACAGATCTATGACCTAGGGAATCGATACAACTCCAGTTAGTCAACACCAAGGTGGACCGCCCACTATGTGTAACCTCCAATGATAGTGTAATACCCATAATTTTATATAGATTTATTTAAAGTGAATATATAAATTATGCAGGTGACACATAATTTAATTTACGAAATAATGATAATTAAATAGATATTAATTTAGAGTGAAACGAATTAATATTTATGTGATTATTTATTTACTAGTGTACTATAGTAAATAAAATTGGATTAAGTCGTAAGTGAGTAAACGCGACGAAATTTAAAATTATCTCAACCAAGACACGAGTGATTAAATTAAAATAGGTTGAGATGGGAAAATATTGTTAAGTGACTCGGGTAACGATTTCTAGTGCACAGTTGATCGAAATGGGTCAAAATTAAGTACCCAGGGGTTGTGTTTGGGTCTCGGGAGCTTTTTAAATTAATCGGGACTTATTTAGGTGACTTTTGGCCCCTTAAAGGCAAATGAAAAGCCAAAAACGTGATTTCGATTATAAAATGAAATGTTTAGGGACTTGGGAAGAGTCATTTCATAAATCCAGAGGTTGGGAGAGTTATACTAAGAGTTAGAGTGAAAGTTAAAAGAATTGGGAAGACAATTCAATAGTCTAAGGGAGAAATTGAAGAACTTTGCAAGAACACTCTAGGATTAAGAAAATTAAGGGAAAATTCTTGAAGGATTAAGTGACATCTTCATCAAATCAGACTCTATGAATCATAGGGCAAGTAATTATCTTGGTATTTAATTTATATATACAATTTTAATCATATCATAGTTGGAAAAATGATATTTTGGAGAAGATTTCACATATATACAAACTATGGGATTTTGGGAGATAAATTATATTTTGGGAAATAATTTATATTCGGGGAAATGATTTATATTTGGAAAACGATAAATTATACGTCTTTAAAGAATTAAGGTGGGTTGAAAATTCTGAAATTTGAGGATGATTATTAGAATGATGGAATTCTTGACTCTAGTTATAATCTCATAAATGATAATAAACTTTTGAATTGATGTGATTACTAGATGTTAGAATCATATTAAAAATGTATATTATACTCTTTATGAATTGGATAGTGTATGATATTGGGTTGAGGATCGTTGGGACTGAATTGGGGAAGAAAGCAGGGATAGGGTTCGCTGACCGGAAATGCGAATCAATTCACGTTTAGCCCGAACCAGTTTGGATTTTTGGAAAGCAGAACTGATTCGCTTTGGGAGTCAAACCGGTTTGAAATTCTAGAATTTTTAGGTATGGGGATATTTTATATAATTAGGAACAAATTAAAAAATTAACGGGGTGAGAAAATCTAAAGTTGTATATTATATTTCTGGAAATTCATGTGAAATAAAAAGGGACTTTTAGTTGGGATGTGAAAGTAAAATAATTGAGGAAAATATTTGAATAGGAATAATTGTGATGAAGAAAGAAAAAATTGGAATACGAGTTGAGTGATATAGACACGTATCCAGAATCATTATTGAAAAAATAAATGAATTAATTAATTAAGTGAATAATTAATTAATTGAGTATAAAATGGAGCATTGGGTGAAAATGCATTTTTTGTACCATTTATGATAGGCATAATTAAATAAATTATTGATGAATATATATATGTAGACACCACATTATTGGACCCTCTAAGTCTCTCCTTAGACTCCTATCACTCCCCCCTTCTATCGCAAACCTAGGTCGCACTCCAAGTACCGATCTAGAGACCATTGGGTGCTCTCGTGCCCCGAGTCGACCACATTTGACTTCGGTCAACTTCATCGTTAGACCAAAAGATCTTTGAATCTTCGAAGGGCACTGAAACCCCTTTCCAACAGTCCGCCCTGTGCCCGAAATAGCATAACCATTCGAACGAACGATTAGTTTTCCTTCGAAAATTGATCTGGAGGCCACCGTGCTCCCGGACTCCATTTGACCAAAGTCAACTCTTCAGATTGAACGAGACTAAATGAATCTTCGAAGGGAACATAATACCCTTTCTAACGATCCACCCCGTGCGCGATTCTGACCTACGGAACGGACGAACGATCCATTTTACTCCGAGAGGTCACCGGGAGATTCCGGGCCCAGATTGACTGAGGTCAACTTCCTGAACCAAGAAAAACTCTTTGGAATGTTGAAGTACATCTCCTAACCTTTCCAATGGTCTTCCCTATGCGTGATTCTAACTTACCATGCGGACGAACGATCCATTTGTGTTCGATGATCACCCGTCCAAAGGATCGACATGTGCTTCCCAGCCACATTTGACCCAAAGTAAACTCCCGGACCCGGGAGTGACCCAAGGAATCTCATAGGCCTCTGGAATAACTTTCTAACGGTATGCCCCATGCACAATTCAGATCAACGGTTTGTACTCTACGATCATTTTTCAGGAAAGTCCGCACGGGACTGCCAATTGTCAGGTCCCGAACCCTGCCTATCGGCACAGTGTCAAGGGTGAACTGTCGATAGGTACCCCCCGGGGTACAACGATCGGCACCCCCTGACCCTATAAATAAGGTCCATGACCTCATTGCTAAGGAGAGCAAAAAATCCATCAGCATCAGTGATCTCAGCAACATTCTCTCGAAGTCATCGAAGTTCCCTATGAGCAATCTCATTCAAGCCTAAATACCCATCCTTTTCACATCGAATTTGTCAAATATCCTTCTATATCATCAACATCCATCAACATTCAAAGTATTTCATCAAAAATTCAATCTCAATCTCCAAAAGAAGGTCCAATTCCTTCTCTCTCTCTTTCATATCTCTTGTTTTGCATAAATTACTTTAGATTCGTAATCTAGTTTCATTCTAGTTCATAAATATATTAACATCTACACTTTTATTAGTACATTTCACATACTCTATTTTTCTTAAAAAACCTAAAAACAAATAAAAGACGGTTACACCCGTAAATTCCGAACGGAATTATCCACCACACTTTTTTTCAAAAACAAGAAACACATTTTCTACACACAAACCTAATAAAATTCCATTCGAATATATGAGATAAACCCCACCCCTATCCTACATTCGAACTGCGTGGACTTTGATGCCTTTAATAAGCTACGTAGGCGTCTCAGATTAAAATTCGAGACTCGAGTCCAACTTTCTAATTTTCTAATCTCTCTTATTTTTCACAGTGCTCAAAATTACTCATTATCATCATACATATATATATAACATATTTGCTCGCATCTCATCCCACACATATTATCGTTTCCCAATAATGATCAATATCGTGATGAACGCTCATATTCTATCTTCTACATTTATTACTATTTTGGGAATGTTCCTACATATGACTTCACCCTATCTTTTCCATGATGTCGGTCAAAGAGTTTTAATCTCTATTGTATAAACACATGCATACACTTCACGGGGATAAAAAGGAAAATATAAACATTTGCCCATGAGAGATCGAAAGGGCGGGATGGGTGCCTTACACCTTACCATTCCATAACTTAGCCCATAAACCTCTGATCTATTGGTTTGGCATGTATCAGTTTTGTCCTTGATGCCATTCTCTTGAAAGTGACAACATATTCTTTTGCCTTTTTTGAGAAAAATAGGCTGGCGACTCTATCTCTTTACATTCACCCCACACCGACGACGGTCGAATACCCCTTTTCAAAGATAAGGGTGCGAGACCGCAATGCAACCTCCATCCCGGGGGGGTCCTTTTTCTCCATTCCCCCCAGAATGAGCATTGTGCCAACCGAGATGGCCACAGTGGCGACTCTGATGGGGAGAATGTTTAAGAGGGCTAGACTCTATTTACATGGGTGTTTTATTTTCTTGTATATTCCCCTATTTGCATATTCCCCTTTATTATTCATGTGTACCTCGTGCTTATGCTACTATTCACACACTTGTAGAAGATTATCCATGTACACTTCACACCACATGAACCTAGGATCACGTATATCCATATATTTCACGCATCACTTATCCATGCTTAGTATACTATTGGCACTTGTACTCTGCTCCCTATTTTGGTATGATCAAGAAAGATACTCTCACCATAAGATACTAATAAGAGAATCATGCATGATTCACACGACATCACCAAAGAGCATGGTTATTTAATAAATTTTGTCCCGTAATCGGAGAGTCACTTCATAATGGGCGCTGGTCCGGCAGGGCGCAGTTAGCCTAATCGATATGACTCCCACCTTCCATTGGCCAAGTACCTTCGATGAATATCGAACGGTTCCCCCGCATCGTACCACTTGATCGAAGTCATGACGACTGGTATATCACAGGGAACTCATTCACGTACGTAGAGTATATCGAATTCGCTCTCACATGTACCATCCCCACGAGGTATATAGTGAGGCAATTCACATACAATCAGGTATATCAAATGGCTTGTCCACACGTACCGATTGCCCTTAAAAAGCAAGACATATATCGTGGAAGTCCCGCCAAAGGAGGGAACCCTTTTCGATTCACCTAACCAAACTGCATACCCTCATATAGGTTCCAAGCCTAGGACACAATTTACATTGTTGGATTTGACCCGAAACTCTATCGAAATTTTGGGTCGGCCTGCCGCCCAAATTTTCGCACATTTTTTAAAATGGGACCCTGCTCGTGAGTCTGGTTACAAGTCCAACCCTAACTTTACATATGTTGCAAACCCAATTTTTCTAGGCTTAGGTACCGTCCAGGATTTCATTTTGCATTTAGGAGAATTTAATACAAGTGAGAATCTAATAAACATAATAATCATGCTGAGACCCATCTCTAGTCTCTTCCTCTTTCTTTTTCCCCAAAAGCATCCGAAAAAGCTTTTCCTCTTTTATCAAAAACACCAAAAACATTTTCATTATCTTCTTTTCCAAAAGGTCAAAAATATTTTCCTCCTTTTCTAAAAAAAAAGTTCCTTTCCTTTTCCCAAAAAAAATAAAATCCATTTTTTTCTCAGGGCGATCACATACCCTTGGCCTGGATCCACATTGGCTTTGGTCTTCAGTCGAACTAACCTGAAGTTATATCAATCCCTTTACTTCCTCCGAGTCCAAAACTCACCTGCCTTCCATGGAAAACATGGACCAAGTGCCAAATGTACAACCGGATTTATTGACGGATCTGGCTCAGCTCACTACCAAAATTAACAACCTTCAAACCGACGTTCATGATATGCAAAAAAATCGGGTCCCTATCCCCAAAGATCTCGAGGTCATTTTCCCTAGTGCCATGGTTCCGCCTTCACTTGAGCCTATCTGGGTTCCTGAAGAATACCATCATGCTCCATGCACTCCTCCTGCTAATGGTTCACCACCAGCCCAAATTCCTCTGCCAAACCTTGCTCAAACTAGGGATAACTTACCCGTAACTATTGATCCGAAAGATAAAGAACTGAACAAGGTTAAGGAAGACCTAAAGATGCTAACCAAGAAATTCGACCAGGTCTGAATCTCTGGGAATTACATGGACTACACCCACATGTCTCCCTATCCTAAAGCCAGGTTACCAAAAAAATTCAAGATACCCAATATCGAGAAGTTTGGATTCAATGGACCCCCGATCATTCCTCTTCGTAGATATCACCAAGCCATGACTCTCCTAGGATCTTTCAAAGTAATAATGGCTCAGATGTTCCAGCAGACTTTAAAGGATACCGCCCTCCATTGGTTCCTATCCCTGGAAGAATTCAGAATCCGTAGTTGGGAATACGTTGCCCATGAGTTTATGTCTCAATACAAATACAATGAGGAGATAGAGGTTACCCATCGTGACTTAGAGCTACTCAAATAGAATCCTGGGTAATCAATCAGCAACTTCATAGCAATATGGAGAGAAAAAGTATCTATCATGACCAATTGGCCTTCCGAAGAAGAACAAGTTAGCATTGTGAAGAAGATCTTTCTACCGCATGTCCGAGCAACAATGGGAGGACAATATTATCCTCACTTATGAACCCTACGAGAAGCAGGAGTAGAAATCGAAGAAGGTCTTGCCAAGACAGAATTGAAGCCAAAGAAAATCTCAGAAAAGTTTGCTCCTAGAAAATTTGAAAAGCCTGCTAGTACCTCAGTCTCTACCATCAATAATATCTCTCAGCCTGCCACTTCAAGGGCACTAGAAAGTCACCCAAACCCAATCCGGAAAGAATATACCGAGCTCCACACTCCTCTATCCAAAGTCTACCAGGCTCTCTTGAAACTAAACCTCATCAAACCCTTTGACCCTCGCCCATTACCAAACCCGCTTCCAAAGAATTTCAAACCGGATGCCCATTGTTACTATCACCAAACTACTGGCCATACCATCGACCAATGTTTCCATCTCCGAAACATAACCCAAAGCCTAATTGACCAGGGTATCATCGCCCCACCAGCTAATACTAAACCAAACACTACCCATAATCCACTCGCAAGTCATACAAATGCCATCTTCCTAGAAGAAGACTCAGAACTCGACCCATCTACCCAAATCATTCCAAGTAAATCACCAATCATGCCCATATACTCTCCTAAACCTACAAACATGCCCATATTTCCTCCTACCCCCTACCATCCTTGTCGATCAAACCTTATCACTCCTCACCATAGCATGCATCGCTATCCGTACCCATTCTGGAGGTAAAGACATGGAATTATCCGAAGTGTTGAACTAACTCCTAGAGTTCGGGATGAAATTGCCCTCCCAAATGACCATCGACTATCAAAGATTCAGAGGGTTATTCTTAAAAGTTTGAAAATGGGCCCGAGAGTCAGATAACTGTGTAGTGTCAGTCGACGAAGTCAGTCTAGATGACCTGGTCCAGATCATGGCATATTTATTTTAACAGACTGGTGATATTTGTAGCATATTCGAGTTGCTCGATGCTTTGGAATTACAAGGGCACTTGATTCCCTCAGTCTTGGATTTCCCTGCCGAATGTGAGGAATTATATGAAGAAGCCATAGAAGCTATAGAGTGTATTAACCTTGCATGGAAAGATAATATCATTGCCACCAGATGGGGAGATGATTTCCAAGATTTTGATGAAGAGACGGGTTTAAGAAAGACTAGTCTAATAGCCAACCTATGAGGAATGATATCATTCAAGGAGCTTCAAGGATAAGTCCCAGGTAGTTGAGCAACCCGACATTGATGAAGAAATAGGGTTTCTATTTTTCACCTCTTCTATGAACCACATGACCAAGTCAGGGAGATATTACCAGAATCCGATCTTACAACCATCAACAAGCGATAAAGGGAAAGGTATTGAGAGTCTCCCTATTCTAGAAATGACCCTTGAAGAAAGCAAGATCCTCGATAAACTGAAGAAAACTCAAGCTAACATCACTCTATGGGGACTGTTTATGTCTTCCCAACTACACCGAAATGCCCTAATCAAGCTACTTATAGGACCTACAGTTCCTCCCTCAACCATACCAGAAGAAGCAGTGAACCTAGTTCAATCCTTGACCTCTACTCGAATGCTCTCCTTTTCTGAAAAGAAAATCCCTAAGAATGGTCCCAACCACAATCATTCTCTTAATATCTCCGTCGAAGTCAAGGGGAAGATTATTCCCCTCTCACTCGTCGACAACGGATCAGCTCTGAATGTTTTCTCATTAAGAACCCTCAACTGTTTGGGACTAAAAATGAGCGACCTTGCTCCAACCTCTGCGACCGTGTGTGCCTACGACAACACTCATCGAGAAGTAATGGGATCTATCAAGCTTGTAGTAAGGGTTGGCTCTATAAATCCTATTATTGAATTCAATATCATCGACATCCCAACCTATTTTAATCTATTGCTCGAACGATCGTGGCTCCACATCATCAAAGGGGTGCCTTCTTCCCTTCGTCAGAAATTAAATTTCTTTGCTAATGGATAAGTTATCACCATCTTGGGAGACAGTGACAACACCGAGAATACAAGAACCAGTAATCCGGTACTCGAGATACAACACGAGGTGAATAATATGCTGCTATCAGGCTTTCAGGTCGAACCACTCCTACTCCCAGCAGGGGACGACTTCAAAGACAGGATTTGTCCAGAATATGATCCTCATGGAAACGTCAATATAATCCAAATGTTCAAGAATATTCACTTCATGCTCGGACTGGGGTTAGGGCAAAGGAAATAAGGGATAACTAAACCTATTGTGTTAAAGGAGGCCTTTCCTCCCTGTGGATTGGGCTATCAACCATCAGAAGAAGAACTCAGATTGATCCATCATCCTCGACTGAAAAGAAAATTAGAATGCGCCAGAACTATCTCAGGAGACTCCCGAAATAGAAGATTCATCAAATAAGGTGAATATTTCCCCTTCTGCAGCTTCCCTGAACCTTTGTATTATCCTATAAACAAAAATATGAAATCAGGAATGGAGATATTTTTCCAAGACAGCTACCTATGGGCCGAATATTTCCAGCACTATGTGTAACCACTCACTGAAGAGACCTTAGCTGATAGAGGGGATTATGAGGATAGCAATTCTGTAGACTCTTTCAACTTGCAGATACTGGGGCTGGCACTCTGTATGATCCACTCAGTAACTACATCATCTGATCCATACTACCTCATCAAAGATGCTAATACACCTCTTCTCAACTGGCATGTTGCACCTATGCCACCTGCTGATATCCAACCTAACCCTGATGTCTATCCCCTTTCCCCTTAAGTTGTTTCCTCTCATTCTGATGTAATCGAGACTTCCTTTGATGAGGTTCTCAATGTTGTTTTTCCTATCAATGAAATAAATGAAGATTTTGAGTATCTAGTTATGCCTTACATCAATTGTATTGATTCTAATCAAACTTTTGATGATGATGACTTTGCAAAGAATAATTCTTAACTAATCTAAATAAGGTTAATAACAAATAACATAACCGCGTTCAAGTTAATGAAGATGAAACTGTTGTTATTAATCTCGGTTCTAGTAGACAAATGCGCGAGTTTAGGATAGGGGCTACCCTTAATGAGCACGAGTGCACGCAACTCGAAGAGATACTAAAGGAATTCATGGATGTCTTTGCATGGTCCTACGACTATATTCTCGACATTGACCCTGAAATAACATAATATGAGATTCCAACTCTCCCAAAATGTAAACCAGTCAAATAGAAGCTGTGAAAGCTCTGCACCGAATGGTCACTCAAAGTAAAAGAAGAAGTTGTCAAGCAACTGAACGTGGGCTTCATTCATATAATTGAGTATCCCACATGGCTAGCCAATATTTTACCTGTGCCAAAATCAGGAGGAAAGGTCTGCATGTGTGTCGACTACCGAGACTTGAACAAGGCCTCTCCGAAGGATGATTACACACTACCTAACATCGATATGATTATGGATAACACGGCTAGTCATGCTCTCAATTTGTTCATTGACGGATTTTCCGGATGTAACCAGATCAAGATATACCCTGATCATCAACAGAAAATCGTATTCATCACCCCTTGGAGAACCTTTTACTATGTTATCATGCCATTTGGTCTAAAAAATGCAGGCACTACCTACAAAAGGGCGGCCACAACCATTTTGTATGATATGACACATAAGGAAGTCTAGGTCTACATAGATGACATGATTATCAAGTCCAAGACTTGAGAAGTCCATGTTCTCGCTCTTCGAAAATTCTTTAAACGACTGCAAAAATATCAAATGCGACTTAACCCACATAAATTTTCCTTCGGCGTTACCAAAGGAAAACTCTTGGGATTCATGGTCAGTGAGAAGGGGATAGAACCAGATCTTGCCAAGATGAAATCCATACTTGAGATTCCACCTCCCCGAACGGAGAAAGAAGTCCGAGGATTCCTTGGGAAATTATAATACATCAGTCAATTAATCAGCCAATTAACTTACATCTGTGAACCCATCTTCAAACTCCTCCACAAAGACTCAATCAAGGTCTAGAATGAAGCTTTCTAAGAAGCCTTTGATCGAATTAAGAAATACTTAACCTGACCTCTAGTGCTTATGACATCGCAGCCTGATCGTCCCTTACTCCTATAACTAATCGTGACCGATACCACAGTCGGGGCTCTACTAGCCCAATACCTTGAAGAAACCCACAAGGAGAAATCCATTTACTATGCCAGTCAGAACTCGATCGGTTAAGAAGTTCACTACACCGCCTTGGAAAAAGCATGTGTCTCCCTTGTCGGGGTTACCCAAAAGTTATGGCACTACATGCTCGCCTTCCCCATTAGACTCGTATCCCTAATGGATCCCATCAAGTACCTACTCGGGAATCCCTCTCTATCCAACCGAATGGCCTATTGGTTGATGCTTCTAGCTGAGTTTGATATCACCTATGTCACATAGAATGCCATGAAAGGAAGAGCCATCTCTGACTACCTTGCTGACTACCCTATAGAATAGGCCGATGTCTGGATTTAAAAATTCTAAGATGAGAATATCCTTTGCGCCTCCTATGAAGATCCTCGATGGCAAATGTTCTTTGACGATACTGCCAATAAAAAGGGGTATGGCATTGGGATTCTCTTAATTTCCCCTAATGATTCCCACGCTCCTATTGCCATCAAATTGGATTTCCCATGCACTAACAACATGATTAAATACGAGGCGTGCACGGTAGGCCTCAAAGTTTCCCTCAAGAAAGGAGTTCGATATCTCGACCCTCATCATCGGTCAAGTACTCGGGAAATGGAAAGCCAGGGATGAGAAACTCTTACCCTTCCATGACCACCTTGAAGAACTAGCTTCCCAATTCCTAGAAATCACCTTCCACTACCTTCCCCGAGCAAAGAACAGCTTGACTGACGCCCTTGCCACCTTAGCCTCCATGATTGAAATGCCCAAAGGAATAACAATGGCTCCTTTCCTTGTCTAAAAATAGGATAAACCAACCCACTGTTACCACATCAAGCTTTGCACAGAGGAAGAATATGAAATGGACGACTGTTGGTACTATGATATTTGGCGCCTCCTTAAACATGGTGAGTATCCCCAAGGAGCCAAAAAGAGAGACCGATAAAGTCTCTGCAGACTGGTCACCCAGTACATTGTCTGTAATAAAGCATTATTTATGAGACACTTTGATGGAACCCATTTACACTGCATTGCAGGGGCTAACATTGAAGAGATGATGCAAAAAATCCACAGCGGGGAGTGCGAACCCCACATAAATGGCCATATGCTCGCCAAAAAGATCATATGATAGGGATACTACTAGACTACCATTGTACAAGACTGCATAGCCTATGTGTGAAGATGTCTCAAATGCCAATAATTCTCCAACTTACAACATCTGCCTCCGCGAGAACTATACAATATGACTTTTCCTTGGTCGTTTTCCACTTGGGGAATCGACATCATAAGGAAGGTTACACCTAAGGCATCCAATAGGCATGAGTTCATCCTAGTCGTTATTTACTACTTAACTAAATGGGTCAAAGCCGAGTCATACACAGTTCTGAATGCTAAGAAAGTGGCTAAATTTATCAAGAAAAACATCATCTGCTGATATGAAGTCCCACACGAGCTGGTATCAAATAATGGGTTACATTTCGAGGCAGAAGTTACAAAAGTGGTCAATGAGTATGGAATTCAAATACACAAATCTTCTCCATATCGGCCCCAATCCAATGGAGCAGTCTAGGTAGCCAACAAGAACCTTAAGGCCATTATCAGCAAGATAATTGAGAGTTGTCATGATTGGGCCGATAGGATCCCTTACACCCTATGGGGCTACCGCACATCAGTCTAAACCTCTACTGGGTCTACCCCTTACTCTCTAGTCTACATTATGGAAGCAGTCCTACCCATGGAGCTGGAGATACCCTCGTTGCACGTCATGCTTGAAAGCAAGGTCAGCGAAGAAGACTGGTACCAAAGTCGTCTTAACGAGATGACCCTCCTAGATGAAAGGATATTGAAAGATATATATAACATACAAGGGTACCATCACCTTATAGCGTGATCATTCAAAAATATAGTCAAGGATTGCGGTGTCCAAGAGGGGGACTTAGCCCTCAAAGAAATATTAGAGCCCATCTAGGACCCTAGGGAAAAATTCAAGCCCAATTAGAGCGGCCCCTACCTCGTGAGGAATATTCTGTCGGGCAGTGCCGTTATGCTCACCGACCTCAATGGGTAGGAAATGGCGTGCCCGGTCAACCTGAACCGTCTTAACAAATTCTACCCCTAGTCCAAAATCTCGGTGCGCTACGACTATTCTCATCCCCTTATATTCCCAAATAAAAACTCTTCATTTCCCCTTACCCAGAACTGCATGGGACTCATCCTCTAAAAATATTTTCAAAAATGAATTTCAATGTTTTTCAAAACCCTCAGAGGTACGTAGGCAGCTCATTCGGTTCACATGAGCTCGACCCCCTTCTTTTTCACAAAATGATATTTTTTTCTTATCCCCGAGAACGACGATTCATTTTTAACGTATACATGAACAAAAGGATTAAATATGCCTTAGCGATTGGTATTAATAATTCAAAATGCAAAAAGACATTTTAAGGCACAACTTGATGATCAAAAAGCTTATTTATTTTATTATCTAAAATTTTTGTATGATTACATCAGCATAAAGAGTCAAACGACTTCCCTAGCCGAAAAACCCAGAAAATAACCAGCCTTACTACCCCTGAGAACCATTCCAATTATTCCAGAAAACACAAAACAACACCTTCTACAAGAAGCTTCACAAAACAATACCCACAGCTGCCAGAGGAACCAACACCATCATCACCTGCATCCTGGACTCCCTAAACCTCCCCTAACAAAATGAAGTATCGTAGATGCTCCATGGAGCGATAAGCGTGAACCAACTTGGGGTAAACCACAACGCCTCCCTCCATGGTGTCAGATATGGAAAACCACCTCTTACCAGTGTCCACAGCCAGCATCCTGGCCACTACCTTCTTCCATAACCACTTCATGTAGTCACCAGAGACATGCCAGACTCTCCCAGTAGATTAAGAAGTACGAGTCGATGGACGAAGATTCTCTCACAGGGAACTAAGCCTCATGCGCATACGCTCTATCAGATCCTCTATAGGAAAGAAGTTTGGTGTTCACAGTGGCATAATTTTCTCCCAACCATATTGGCCCAGCAGACGCCAGGGAAAGTAGAAAGAGGTCTGCCTGAGGCCAACCAGTCTGACGTACTAGTACTCTCCAAGATCTAGAATGGGCAGCAGCTCCCCCCACCAAGGCACAAACCAATATAGGCCTCGAGCCCCGTGCTCTATAAATTCATTCCCCCAACTCTCAATGTCCAGGCCCACGCTAATGAAATAGCGTGAGAAGAAGTTAGGAACTGCCGACAAGGGACACTTTGAAAGAGATGCGACTGTGTGATAATGATTTAAATTAAATTTGCAAGTTTCCAAGTAACCCTTATTTAATTAGAGTCCCTAAACATACATCTAAGGTGCGTGTGTCAACCCATAAATAAATAAAGCACGTGACACAAAAATATGCTGAGACACAGATTTCAGGAAAAAACCCCTTTCGGGTAAAACCTTTATTTCACTATGAATACATAAATCGCAACTTACAATTACATAGAGAAATCTGCAATGGATCAACGCGCAACCAACCCACAAAGACACGCAGTCTTGAACTCAGCAAGAGAATACACGCAGCACCCTCCAAGGACTCGCAACCCAAATAACAAAGGAAGAACCGCAGCTCTCTTCAATGACACGTAGCCATAACACTTTGTAGAGACTCCCTCAGCAATGACAAGCAACCCTCAGTTGCAAAGATCTCCCCACAAAGGTTAAACAATAGCAAAACTTGTGTTCTAGGGTTCCAAAAGATTCACAAAAGCAACTGGGATTTTTGTGTGTGAATCAAAAAGATGTTTGGCACATCAAAAATTGAAGTCTTGTTGTGTTTGTACTCTTAGAAACGTTTTCTCAAAGACTTGAAAAATATACCACCGAAATAGTTATATATATAGGAAATATGAATAGGTGGAAAAATATCACACGGATATGATCAAGTTTATCCCAGGCGGACCGGTCCGGCTAGGAGGCGGATAGGTCCGACCTCGGATCGGTTCTTTTAAAATATAGCTTTATCGGTTCGCTACCAGTCCGGGGTCTACTGGATCTTCAGCAAGGCGGATCGGTCCGGGTAGAGGGCGGACCGTTCCGTAGGCGGATCGGTCCGGTATAGAGGCGGACCGGTCCGGAGGTCCAGAAAAATTAAAAAACTTTTAAAATCCTCATTTTGCTTGAAAAAACTTACTTCTAATTTTTATAAAAAACATTTTATGAAAATTCCCCAATACTAAGTATGAACTTTAAGGAACTTAAAAATAAAACTTTACCAAGTTCATTCTCGCAAAGGTTATGATGTTGAAGACGCTTTGATATTCGGATCCGTTGATGTAGATGCAATATTGAGTTTCTTCAACGGTGTAACGGCGTACGACATACAAATTGATAATGGACAAAAATGTCCTTACACACTCAGGTGGGACCGCCATACGAAACCTCTCCGACAGCCACATAAACAACAGTATAGGTCTCCCCCTCAAAAAGTCAGAACGACCCTCCCACCAGGCATCCAGGACATTTAAAGTCTCCGACAGTATCACCACTGCAGGGTTGCGATGGTACGACATCCAAGAAATAATAGCAGCCAGTTAAGGATCCACCAGCATCCCCCCAGTCACTAATAGAACTTTGGAAACAATGCCTAGGATGATGGCCTCGGCATATCCAGCATCACCCACGCCTTGTAAATGCACGAACTGCAACATCATCGGAAGGGAGATCATTTATCCCATAACCAAGGGCCTAGCCGTCAAAGGTGAAATATGAAGAAGCTCGGCCAATAAATCCCCCGGAGAACGAAAAAACTCAGTAAGTTTTGCGGTAACGCTGGGATTTATCCCCAGCATGACAGAAAATTCCTTGTAGATAGGACAAATCTCATCCAACCCGAACCGGAAGACATGATCCTTGGGATACCAAAACTTGACAGTCGCTATTAGCATGAGGCTTCGAGGTAGTTAGCAAACTCAATGCTACCAGGGAGAGCCATCTTGCAAGACTAAGAGATAGTAAGCAAGTAAGAATGTGGAAGAGGAAGAAAGTGAAAGTGTGAGGAGGAAAGACCCATCCACACCCCGTTTTTATACTTGGAAACTCTCAAGCCAAGACAAGGAACCCTGTAGAAATTGGACTAAAACTTGCCCCACCAAGTACCAAGAAATTAAAGAAAGTGCAATCAAAACCATGGATTGATTGGACTGGACTGACATGCCGATAGGCAGGACAGGGGTCATGCCGATCGGCAACCCCCCATTTTGGGAAATTTTCCTTTTTCCTCTTTTGTCAAAATAAAAAAAATAGCAAAAACAATTTTTATCGTAAGGGAATTCCAGATTTCCTTTATACTTATGCTTTACTAATCTCATTTCAAATAAAATACTTCTTAAAATCAACTTTTAAAGTTTCTTTTTATGATCTCACCAACAAAGTAAAAAGAGCATGTGCATTAATAACTAAATAAGAAAATTGACCAAAAAAATTCCTTCTTTCATTTGCATATATTTGGCTATGTTACATTAACATTTTACAGGAAAAGAAGAAAAAAAACAACGAAACTCAGCCCGAACCCAATATCTCTCTCTCTCCCTCTCTCTTTCTTCTCTATCTTTTCTCTTTCTAGGATCCCCCATCCCTGCGGCACGACCTCTTCCCCCTGTGGCGTGATGACGTGCCCCCACTACCAGAGCTCGATACTTCCCCAGACGAGGCAGATGGCACCAAGCAAGAAGGAATCGGAACTGCCTCACGAATGTGAGAAGTCGCCGAGGATATCCAATCCCTGATGTCCTTCAACCAAGTGGTCGAAACACTGATATGTTGTAAGGAAGAATAGAAAAGATCAAATCAGTCAAGCGTGAGGAGAGAGAAATAAATCAAGGAAATCAAAGGAAAACACATATCACAGGCCGAATAACCTCCTCCATCAGACCCAACTCCTCCGGATCCATCGTGTGAGGGCGATGCTGCAAGTGCACGAATCCCCCATCATCCTGTTGAAGGTCGTAACTAATGGAATGTGGTCGTAAAAAAGAAGGCCCTGAAGTCTTTGCCACCACCGCTGATGTAGCCGCACCACCTGCGCTCCTGCTGACTCGAGCCTGCTCTAGGGAGAGGCATCACATCATAAATTCTAGGGGACATCAGCCAACTCATGACAAAGTCCATGTAATCATGCATCACCGCTATGTCAGTGTACAGAGAGTATGTCTCTTTCATCATCACAGCCACCCGGGCATTATTGGACATCTCCCGCACGCGCCTCATGAACATAGGGGGCCTCGCTGGTAGCACCGTAACCTCGTCCTCCATAATCTGGCGGACTACCCTCTCCCCAAGATATGAGGAGTGGACAGACTCATGCGTCAGTAGGCATTCCATCTGCACATGTCCCCTAGTCATCCTGGTGTGGTGAATAGCAGTCCCCTAGGGATAGAAGGTCACCTACAAATCCCCAGAGAAAGTGAAGGATCAGTGTCAATAAAATGGCATCAAAGGAAAAGAACAGTCTCAAGGATAAAAGAATGTTTACCCTCTCACTCGTTAGGCTATTCAAAACCTAACGCACTACCTTTAGATAAAGTCTCTTCTTCGACTGTCGGTTAGACCTCCGCCATCCAAACATCCGACAAAAGTCCCCAATGGAGTCATCCTTTAGAGAAATCACTTGGGTGTTCAACCCAATCAACTCGTAGAACCATATCTACAGAGGACAGAATCAACATTCAAATCTAAAGGAAATTTATGAATGGAAAAGGCGAATGATTAAAGAAAAATGCGCAAAATAAAGAATACTTCCAGAAGATATGGGGCCCCAGTAAAAGTTGGCCGGCAGCACCAGCTAAATTCATCCAAATAATAGTACTGGATCTCCAAAGTCAAGCTCCCCCAGTCATAGAGGCGGATGTCCGAAAATATACTCAGAAATGGCAGAAACCATAAGTGAATGATGTCTCCACTCATCGCCACCAAGAAACTCGCCAACACCAACAAGATAAATAAATGGGACATCTGACGCACCTTCTTCCCATCGTTCTCATCAACCCTCCTACTTAGGAAAATCTCCCTCAGAGAAGAAAAGCGAAGAGAATCCCTAGAAACCACCCCAACCATGTCACCTTCATCGCCTCCGGCGTCACTCGCAACGTCCTGTCAACCTCAATCTGGGCACCCTCATAATCTAGCATCAGCAGCTGCTGAACGTTAATGGGAGTCATCGTAATATCCCCAAAGCCAAAATGGAAGGTGTGGGTAGTGTCCCACCACCTCTCTCCCAGAGCGCACAGAACCACAGTGGAGCGGGGCATCTTATCCAGTGCCGATGCTAGCCTCCCAAAACCCACAGAGGATACCATCCAGTGCACCACAACAGGTATATGCTCCCAAACCTCCTTGATCCATGTCGTACCACAGGCACGAATAGTCGACATGGAGACATCAAACTGTCAATAATGAAGAGAACCCTTGTCAGATTCAGGAAATGAAGAAATCTCGTCAAGAAAAGAAGAAAAGAATACAAAGAGTCATGAAATACTTACATAGCCACTAGGGTTTACCACCCTTGAAGAGAGATGATGCGAGGGCTCGCCAAAAACAGTCTTATTATCCACTACTCGCTCAACCGAGTAGAAAAAATTCTTGTTACCCAATGCAAGGGGCACCCTAGCCTTCCACTCTAACCCTGCCCAGTCATCGACATTGAGCCACGCCATATGGGTCGCACTACTTGAGAAGCCATCCATTTCGGATGTTAGGAATATTTGAAAAGGTTTATAAGAGAATAAAAGAAGTCAAAAAGTTGTACAAAATGAGGAGAACCTGTCCCTTTTTATAGGAGGCTAAGGGCCATGCCGATCGGCAGTCCCCCCACCCACCGATTGGCACTAAGCCTTTCACCTGCTCGAGGAATCCCAAAAGTCAGTACCAATGCCGATTGTCTCCCCCACACCCATGCCGGTTGTCACACCTCTTAAAATTTTGTACAAAAAAGTCCAAAAAAATAGCAAAAAATTTCGAACAATTCCCGAAAAATTCCTAAAATTGCCAAATCCATTATATCACCTTGCTCACTATGGAGAACAATTTTTATACCCCCAGCGGAATTCCAAAGAATCATTCTCTCCGTTAATGTCTTCAAAGGGCGCTCTAAATGTTACCCAGCTCATTCACTATTCCCCAGCAGAACCCAAAATCCAATCTTTATCCCCAGCGGAATCCCCGAATTTCATGAAGGAAAGTACACCTCTTTCTTAGGTCAGAAATGACCTCGGTCTTAGATTGTCACCTTAGTTAAGTCATAATTGACCTCAATCCTCGGTCGTCACCTCTCTTAGGTCAAAATTGACCTCGGTCTAGGATTGTCACCTTAGTTAGGTCAGAATTGGCCTCGGTCCTCGATTGTCACTTCTTTTAGGTTAGAATTGACCTCGATCTTAGATCGTCACCTTAGTTAGGTTAGAATTAACCTCAGTCCTCGGTCGTCACCTCTCTTAGGTCAGAATTGACCTCGATCTTAGACCCTCACCTTAGTTGGGTCAGAATTGACCTCGATCCTCGATCGTCACCTCTCTTAGGTCAGAATTGACCTCGATCTTAGATCATCACCTTAGTTAGTTCAGAATTGACCTCGGTCATCGATCATAACCCCTTTTAGGTCATAATTAACCTAGATCTTGGATCGTCACCTTAGTTAGGTCAGAATTGACCTCGGTCCTCGGTGGTCACCTCTTTCAGGTCAGAATTGACCTCGGTCTTGGATCATCATCTTCGTTAGGTCAGAATTAAGCTCGGTCCTCAGTCGTCACCTCTTTTAGGTCAGAATTGAACTCAATCCTGGATCGTCACCTTAGTTAGGTTAGAATTGACCTTGGTCCTCGGTCATCACCTCTATTAGGTCAGAATTCACCTCGGTCTTAGATTATCAGCTTAGTTAGGTTAGAATTGACCCCGATCCTCGGTCATCACCTCTTTTAGGTTAGAATTAACCTCGATCTTGGATCGTCACCTGAGTTAGGTCAGAATCGACCTCGATCCTCGATCGTCACCACTTTTAGGTTAGAATTGGCCTCGACCCTTGGTCCTTACCTCTTTTAGGTTAGAATTGACCTCGATGCTCTGAATCGTTCATCCTCATTCCTTAGGTCTGCAGAACTGACCTCCTTCCGTCATATGGTGTCTATTCGACGACCATCACTTGTTCCAAGCTCACCCGTCGAGGGGCTCTATAGACACCAAATTCTAGGACCCTCTAAGTCTCTCATTAGACTCCTAGCACCTCCCCCTTCTATCGCAAATTTAGGTCACACTCCGAGTACCGATCTAAAGACCATCGGGTGCTCTTGAGCCCCGAGTCGACCCAATCTGACTCTGGTCAACTTCACCGTGAGAGAGAAAGCTCTTTGAATCTTAAAAGGGCACTGAAACCCCTTTTTAATGGTCCACCCCGTGCGTGAAACAACATAACTGTTCGGACAAACAATTAGTGTTCCCTCGAAAATTGATTCGAAGTCCACCGGGCGCTCCCGAACTCCGTTTGACCAAATTCAACTATTTATCTCAAACGATATTGAATTAATCTGCAAAGGTCACTGAATACTATTTCTAACGATCCGCCCCGTGCATGATTCTGACCTATGGTACAGACGAACGATCCGTTTACTTCGAGAGGTCACCGGGAGCCTTCGGGCCCCGATTGGCCGAGGTTAACTTCCCAAATTGAGAAAAACTCTTTGTAATGTAGAAGTACATCTCCTAACCTTTCCAACGGATCACCTCGTGTGCGATTCTGACTTACCATGCAGACGAATGATCAATTTGCATCCGACGATCTCCTGTCCAAAGGACCGACATGTGCTTCCCAGCCACATTTGACCCAGAGTCAACTCCGAGACCCGGGATTGGACCAAATGACTCTCATAGGCCTATGAAATACCTTTTCTAATGGTATGCACTGTGCTCAATTCGGATCAGCGGCTTGTACTCTACGGTCTTTTTTTCAGGAAAATCTGACGAGATTGCCAATTGGCAAGTCCTGAACCCTACCTATCGACAAAGTGTCAAGGGTGACCTGCCGATTGGCACCCCCTGACCCTATAAATAAGATCCATGGCCTCATTTCTAAGGAGAGCAAAAAATCCATCAGCATCAGTGATCTCAGCAACATTCTCTCGAAGTCAGCGAAGTTACTTGTGAGCAATCTCATTCAAGCCTAAATACCCATCCTTTTCACACCCAATTTGGCAAATATCCTTCTCTTTCATCAACATCCATCAACATTCAAAGGAGTTCATCCAAGATCCAAGCTCAAGCCACAAAAGAAGGTCAAATTCCTTCTCCCTCTCTTTCATAGCTCTTGTTTTGCATAATCTAGTTTCATTCTAGTTCATACATATTAACATCTACACTTTTATTAGTAAATTGAACATACTCTATTTTTCTTAAAAAACCCAAAAACAAATAAAAGAGAGTTACACCCATAAATTCCGAACAAAATTATCCACCACACTTTTTTTCAAAACTAGAAACACATTTTCTACACACACACCTAATAAAATTTCGTTTGAATCTATGGGATAAACCCCACCCCTATCCTACATTCTAACTACGTGTACTTTGATGCCTTTAATAGGTTACGTAGGCATCTCGGATTAAAATCCTAGACTCGAGTCCAATTTTCTAATTTTCTAGTCTCTCTTATTTTTCATAATGCTCAAAATTACTCATTATCATCAATTTATATATATATATATATATATATATATATATATATATATATATATATATATATATATATATATATATATATATAACATATTTGCTCGCAGCTCATCCCACACATATTATCGTTTCCCAATAACGATCAATATCACAATGAACGCTCATATTCTATCTTTTACATTTATTACTATTTTGGGAATGTTCCTATGGATGACTTCACCCTATTTTTTCCATTATGTGGGTCGAACAGTTCCAATCTCCATTATATAAACACATGCATACACTTCACGGGGATAAAACGGAAAATATAAACACTTGCCCATGAGAGACCAAAAGGGCGGGATGGGTGCCTAACACCTTCCCATTCTGTAACTTAGCCCCCGGACATCCAATTTATTGGTTTCGTATGTATCAGTTTTGTCCTTGATGCCATTCTTGAAAGTGGCAACATATTCTTTTGCCTGTTTTGAGAAAAATTGGTTGGCGACTCTATCTCTTTACATTCACCCCACACAGCCTCCATCCCCGGGGGAATCCTCTTTCTCCATTCCCCCCGGAACGAACGTCGCGCCGATCGGGATGTCCATAATATACATGTGTGAAAATTATATATAGAGATATTATATCGGTGTAAAAGATATAATGATATGGATAATATAACATACCCCTATAAGCGCTACCAATGGAGGTTGCGCGAGTGAGTGATGTTACCTAGTTAGTGAATGCAGAGTTAGTATTATTCACAGGTCATAATCGCCATGCATGCGCCTATTAAGGTTAAATCTAAGGTGAGGTAATTATGGGTATGGTTATTACTCACTAATCAGGGAACTTATGACCGCCTCTAATGTCATTTGTTATTTTTCTATCGTAGTTCGGTGTGAGATTCGACGCTATAGACAAGATGATGAGAGTATTCCTTAAATGATGGTAGCATTATAGACCAGCATCCGGGGAAGTTATTATTGTCATTACGGATGGCAGTTATACATATATAGTGAATGATATATATGTATGCATGATGTGATAATAAAACACGTATATATATATATATATATATATATATATATATATATATATATATATATATATGTGTGTGTGTGTGTGTGTGTGTGTGTGTGTGTGTGTGTGCAGAAAAATATATATAGTCATATTAAATTAAAAATGTGAAAGTTAATAACTCGTGAAAGTTAATGGAAATGGCTTAATAAATTATAATTGAGAATTATAATTAGTGAATGTGAAAGCTAAATAAGTAAATTATGCAGGATAAGATAGCGTATGGACTATAAGGACACTTGAAAACTAGTTAGGCGGGTAGCATAACTAGGTAATTAAAATGTATACATTAGGTGGGAAGTGTATATGAGAGGTAAGTAATGTCTCGAGAGAGAATGCAGTACCAATTTAAATATGATTAAATGGATATACATTTATTTATGCATTTATTAACTTACAAAATATTTTCAAATGGTTTTGGACTCTGACCTGTGTCAAAATATATTTTTAAAAACTTTTAGGTGTAACGCCAAAGGGATGACAGGAGTGATCATTTCTAGGTACCGGAGCTGCGACAGTTGTGGATGTTACAGAGTTTTTTTAGACGCTTCTATTTTTATATTCTAATCTAGGACTCTCTATTTTCCTATTCAGACAGATTTTCTAAGACAATCAGTTTATTTCCATTTATGTTTATTTCATTCTGAGTATTATTGTACGGAGATTTATTTCGATGATTTAATCGGAATAGTTTGGCATGTAATAATTTATAGTTTTTATATATTTGCGATTGTGGATTGTAATTAAAGTTATTTAGATAGTTGTGGTTGATTATTAAATTTTTGTGTCACTAAATAAGATTAAAGTTAACACATGACATTTAATAATATGTGGTTAGTATTTAATTGAACTCGAGAGTGATGCTAAGAATGAGCAAATGAGATTCCTGTTTTATTTTAGTCGAGGTTTGGCCACCCGTTGTTTTAATAAGCGGGGTGACATAGATAGCATCCATAAAGTAGGTATGTTTCACATGTATCAGTCACACGCACACGCACACACACACACACACACACACATATATATATATATATATATAGAGAGAGAGAGAGAGAGAGTCAGACTCTCCAACATATCTCATCAAACATACCTATATTTTTAAAATAGGAAAAAAATAATTTTGAGTTGATATTTTTCATATGGGTTCTCATTGTGCCCCTGTAAAAATATTCATCTCAAAATAATATGTTTTTTCATTTTTAAATATTAGGTAAAAAATAAAGGGTAAAAACTGTGAGTTTTTTTTACCTATTTTTTAAAAATAACAAAAAACATTATTTTCAGTTGATTTTTTTATATGAGCACACTGAAATATCATGAACCCATATAATAGTTATCATCTAAAATTTTTTTTTCCCGAATTTAAAAAACGGATATGTTCATAGGTATGTTGGATATATATATATATATATATATGTGTGTGTGTGTGTGTGACCAAATATGACCTCGTCCCAGGATGAGACCTCTCAATTACAAACAACCGAGCTTCAAGAAGGAACTCACAAGTCACTTCCAAGACTCGATCAAGTACATATAACCTCGGCCATACAGTAGGCCAAGACTTAAAGATAGAGCCACAGCTGTAAAGGGCATCTCTCGTCCTATCTCCCAACCAATACCCTGAGTCGACCATCTTAGCCAACCTCGGCCTGAGCTCCTCTGACCGAGATTATACTTATCAGTTTCATGTGTAAGGTCAAGCTCTCCCTCAACAACCTCATACTCGTCCAGGCCGAGACATTTGTAGACGACACCATGATTGGACAAGCTGTAGAATGTACCAAGGTGGCGTGTTCCACGTCAATTCATTTATAACTAAGATTATTCTCCTCACGTGAGGGGAGGTTTCATCATCATTACATACATGTTCATGGGCATCTGTCACAATCTGAGTGGATTCCCTCATTTGTGCACACCTTAAATATGCTTGGGGAGTGTTTTAAAACCTCTAGGCACTATATAAACCTTTCAATGTAAAGGATTGATTAATTGAAACCCTAGTTACAACTCTTCTCATTTGTATACAAAGGAGAGAGAGGGGGGGATAAAGTTTGTGTTGTAACCAGGCCATCAGAGCCATATTTGTTAGTGGATTTAACTCACACACACGCAGCGGACGTAGGCTCCGGCTGAACCACTTACACCCAGGTGTTCATTCTCTTCACCTCATCTCCTTCTTTGTTGATTTCTTGTGTGATTATTATTATTATTGTATACCTGATTGAGCTTCATACATCTGTGACCTGGTGATACCATTTCTGGTATCATCAATATATATAAAATAAGGAGTAGAATTTTGGTTACTATTCCATAAGAGGATAAGCTAAGTAAAGGTGAGGATTTGGCCACCATTGCAAGAAATGAAGGGTTGAGATTTCTTTGTTCCATTTTACTCTTTTGGCCCTTTATTTTTGGTTTCCCACTCTTTTCCATCACTTTATTTCATTTTCCATTCTTGCCCAAAATTCAAACAGAGGGCTAAAATAGTAAAATACACATAAGCACCTCACTATTCACATCCCTCTCCTTCTTGATCTGTACGATTTCTCCTATCTCTCTCTAGATTAGCAGGTAACTCTCTCTCATCTCTCTATCGAACCATATAATCTCTTAATTTGGGGGAAATCAAGGGTTTGTGTTGATTCGTAGCTTATACATGTGTAATGGTTAGATATTGTAATAATCGTTATCTATTGGAGATTTTTTTAGGGCGAGAGTTCCTTATGGCTCGATTTGTGTTAAATTTTTGGTTTTGCGTTCAGCTTTAGGCCTTTGTAATATATGTTTTTATTGTGGTACAAATTTTAGGTTTTGTTTACAGATTTAGGGCTTTGGTGCGATTTGTTAGTTGTTGTTTCTTATGTTTTTGTTGTTTATTTTTTCTTTTGCAGATCAATAGAGCTATAATCTCCAATTTTGCAAACTTATTTTGTTGTTGATTCGAAGGTAATAATTTGCATGTACTAATCCATGTCCTGATATCGATTAAACACTTAGTGTATATGTATATATCTGTGTGGTTTCCATTTGTGTTAAGAGATACGATGTTAAATTTAGGGTTTTACATCGTAGATGCTAACGAAGGAGAAGACCCATTTGGATCTCTACACGTGTGGGGGTTAGGTTTCCATTTATTTGGTTTATTTATTTTTTGTGTCTTAGAACTGACTTTTTTCATTTTTCGGTTTGGGTCATGAACAAACTTGATAAAAAAAATTATTTATCTTTAGCAGGTAATACTCTGCTGGCAGACAGAATGCCCAACATAATAACTTTAGTTAAATGGCAGGTAATACTCTTCTTCTCTTATTCTATTGAGGTTTATGAGTTTTCTTCTGCATTTTCAATTTAAATAAAAGATTAGTTTAGCTCTAATCAAAGCAAACAAAGTAATCAAAGTGTTCATGATATTTCGTTGTGCCCCTATAAAAATATTCAGCTCAAAATTATTTTTAAATAGGAAACAAAAAAATTTTGAGTTGATATTTTTATATGGGTTCATGATATTTCATTGTGCCCCTGTAAAAATATTCAGCTCAAAATAATATGTTTTGTTACTTTTAAATAATAGGTTAAAAACTAACAATTTTAAAGGGTAAAAGCTGTCAGTTTTTTATCTATTTTTTAAAATAACAAAAAACATTATTTTCAGTTGATTTTTTTTATATGAGCACATTGCAATATCATGAACCCGTATAATAATTCTCATCTAATTTTTTTTCCTATTTTAAAAAATGGGTATGTTCATAGGTATGTGTATATATATATATATATATATATATATATATATATATATATATATATATAACCGAATAAACATGCATATATCACTCGTAGCACAAGTCCATAATTCTCGAGTCTAACCCCGACTCCCGAATACATAAGTAGTAACTTACTTATTATTAATTCACAATTATCATTATTATTTTGGTCACTAATCTCTTCTGCTCCAGCTCGTATCCCGATTCAATTCAAAATCCCAAACCGATTTCATTAATAATAACCTGAGTGTATTCACTCTAAAACACCAATACAGTTATACCTAGATTTGATTCCAAACTAACCCAAGGTAAATATAATATTTCCCACATTTTTCCAAGAAGTCCTAAGTCTCATTACGAACTCCCTAAATTAATCCAAATCCTAAACGGTCCACGATAAAACCCAAATGAACAAAGTATATCCAACACTAGGTCTGAATTAATTCAATTCCCTAACCCGAATCGATTCGGCCCACAAGGGCGGATCGATTCGATTGTGGGTATTGTCCTGATAAGTTTAGACGGGATTCATCATCTCCCCAATAACCAAATCAATATCTTTCACCAATCCAACTCAATATTACTACTTTTCATCAATTCTAAACACGATCCAACTCATTTTTAATGCCCGAATTCATTCGATAGTAATTCAAATAATGGGATTCAACCGATTTATTCAAGAATCAATCACTTCCTTAATCTTTTATCAAGATTTCATGAATTCACATACTTGACCTTAAAGATAACATCTTTATGATATAAATCTGGTCAGATTTAACATGGGATTATATTCGATTTGCTACACAATGATTTCAACCCCAAAATCCAGTTTTACATGTGAATCCTACCTCAAAAATCCATATTTTTACACCAACTCTAATATGAATTATAAACACAACATAAAATATCAAAGAAAGCTAAACACTCTCTTTAATCATTGAGAATCTGATTTTTCCTTCTTTCAATCCTCTTCACATAATGATTGAAGACCCTAAATTTCCCCAATTCTCTTCCCGAGTGTTCTTTTTTACTTTTTCTTTGGTTCTTCCTTCTCTTTGGTCCTCTCTTTCAAGTGTAGGTCTTTTGTAATGCTGGAATGGATGCTCACTCCATCCAACTTCCTTAATTATATCGAAAATTCTGAAATTATGCTTAGGGTTAAATGCAAAATGATTCGAATGCCCCTACACGGGTCATATTTACTCTAAAAAGTCGTCAGAGGCCCATTATAACCCCCGGGTACCTAATTCTCACTATGTCAATCGATTATGGATCAACGGTGCACTTGAAATCGCCATCTGATTCACCCAACATACATTTTCCATCTCATTTCCAACACGACTCCACACGCACGTCCCGAATGAGATACTGTCAAACCCGTTGATTTTACTCACTTACGATGTAATGAAAAATAACATGTTTTTATTCACTTATCACACAAGTAAATATAATAACACATAAATATTAATCCAATATTCTCTAACTAAAATTTATTCAATTCACTTTGTTTCTCAAATTAATTAAATTACGAGCACACATGTAATTTAAAATTTTCCCAAAAATACGGGGTGTTACAGCACGTCACTATATCTAGTAAGCCTATGTCCCTCAATCACCATTATGGACAACCTACACTGGACACTACACATATTTGTGACGCCAACAGAAAATCATCAAATTAACCAAGACAGTGTGGATTTTGCAATCATCGTAATGGAGGGCATACCCCCACCCGCACATATAATGGCGCACATCAATCTGTCTCTAATACTTGTTCATTATCTTAGGTATTTATTATTTTTCATTATAATGTTTTTATTATTTACAATTAGCCTCCAAATATAATCTGGGCATCCAACTACAGTACATCCCTAATCCCATATTTAAAGATCGCCAAATTACAAAACCTCACCTAGGAAGAATACCTAAAATATTATTATCACTTAGTCTTACACCTAGGATAAAACAACGTAATAATATACTGCCTAGTTACATACCTAGGAAAAATCCAAACGTATAAGGGCACCCTTTCTAATCCCATATCTAGAAAAGTCCACAACAATTAATATACCCACTCGCTAGTCATATACATATAAAGTAACATACTAATAACACGGGTGAACGTCCAACTAATATGAGTAATCCCAATGTTCTAACGATATTATTTTACTAACATACACAATTTCTACATTAATTACATTCTCAATACAACATTCCTAATTCTTTATTTCATAACTATACAAGACCGATTTTATACTCAATAAATCAATTATATCATGTGATAAAAAAGTTCTATAAAATATCCTAACAAGTTGTCTAAATTCAAAATTCAATAAGATTGATAATAAATCGAACTAAATAACAAATCGGTTCAAACATGCGTATTAAAAAATTTCAGCAATAAATCAATACATTCTACCTCATATTAATCGTCTAAATAATTCTTTTATAAATCAAAACAATTCATCGAATTATATATTTTATTTAACATGTCATTCGTTCCAACAACCCAAAACAACAAAGTATAATAATCTAAGCATGTCGTATTTCAAGTATTAAAACCAATTTCAAAAGTTTATAAAAATAAATTTATAATTAGGTTATCACTTTCCCTCATTAAGTTGTTAATCATATATGGAAAGAATGTGTATTTAATGTTTAGGCAACATCAAAATCAAATAATACTTAAATTATTCAATAGTGATCTTCTTGCATGAAAAGAAGTATTCTGAAAAAATCTGAGTATACTGTTGTTTACAACACATTATTACCGACCAATATATCATCGCCATGTGGGAAAAAATGGCTGTTATACTCGATTCATACATTAGGCCAGATTAATACAAGCGGCTACATACTTGTCAAGACCTTAAACGTGGGGTAACCACTTTAATAACTAATTTAAGAGCGCGATTAGACCTAGGTGGGAATTTTCAAATTAGTAACCACCCAGCAGTTACAATGGTAGTTGCATGAAAAAGGATTTTATAAATAAGCAACTCAAGGACGAAGGAAAAAAGGACTCCCTCAATAAAAAAATACTTTTACTCGTTTAAATCTTTTCCTTTTCTTTTATTTTTCTTTATTTTTATTACAATCTTTTAATATGGTGTAGCATTTCTTCTTCTTCAAAGTAATTTGTAAAATAAATTTACTTGAATTCTCTTTTTATTTTATGAAAAGTTCATTTTCCTTCCTTTTATATTGTCTTTACATTTCTTAGTGTAACTTTCTTTACATTACTTAGCATAAACGGTTTTACTTGTTTTAATAATAGTTCACTTTAGTGTTTAATCATTTTACTTTACGATTTCAATCACTTTGAGTTCCTTTTTTACCTTTATTTCAACACTTTTTATCTATTTTTCCAGGTCCTAGCTTAGTTATTTTACAAACATATTTGTACTCACTAGAAAGGCTTCTTAATTTAAGCATGGAATGGTACACAATCTCATGACAATCATAGGCTAATATAATCACCTAGTTGGGAAGACCATAATCTTGTATGACATGCTTGCACATAATCAAAATACATAAACCAACCAAGCCAACCAAATAAATTTTTGGCACATCCAGTGGAACCATGGTGCTATATAAGTGTTTATCATGGCTAGGACTAGGAATAATGGTGATGGAACATAATTGGTTTAATGATCCAACATGCCACCACTACAGATCAAACAATCATTGAAACTAGTCACGATATGAGAACAAATACTCAAAACCAATATATGAATACAACAGCAGTTGTAAGGGTTGAAAACCCAAGTGTAACACCTATTGTAGGTGTGTCCTTAAACCCCCAAAAATCAATGAGGAAAGGACCATCAATTGGGCCGATTATGTATTTGAAGAAGATGAAAAGGATGAAAGACCTCAAGACATTGGTGATCTAACAAGTTCTCTGATAGAATATGAGAAACTCATAGTAAACCAATCGGATTCTTCTTTGGAAGTGAACTTAGGATCCGAACAGAACAAAAATATGGCATACATCAGTGTAAACCTAATGAAAGAAGACCAGCAACTGGTTGTAGACCTTTTACATCACTATAAGGACTATTTCTCTTAAGAGTATGATGAATTGTCCGGTTTAGATAAAAAAAAATTGGTGGAGCATAGACTACCAATCAAAGAAGGATATAAGCATGTCAAACATCTACCACGCTAAATGACTCATAAAGTCATTTAAAAATAAAAGAGGAAATTGAAAGGCTATTGAAGGTTAGGTTCATTAGAACAACCAGGTATGTCAAACAACTCTCTAATATAGTTCTAGTTGGCCCTCTCTCTTGAAACACTTAGCCGCTTTATGTCCCATGAACCAAACAATGGAACAAAAAAAAAGAGAACTCAGTTGGGAGCCATGTACACCAACATAAAAGAGAAGGGTGGCGCCTCCCTCCCTCTCTCACCTTAAGCATGGTTTAAGAAGTATAATTAATACGATGCCAAAATTTACAAGTAATCCATCGTTTTAACATGCCATATATTTAATGTTTTAATTTACAAGATTTATAAAATAAAAGGGTTTATCAATACATATTCAATTATAAAAATTCTGAATCCCCATAAAAATACTTTATATAATATCAAATTTTTGACCAAAACAATCTTTTAATTTAAATAGTTCACCTATTAATTGTCAACAAAAAATTTAAATAAATTTGACTTTTTAATTTAAGACGCATTATTTAAGTTTTAAAATTTTACGGGGTGTTACAGACTACTTTTAGGGGCCTTGGTAATTTGGGGACATACGAATGGATGAAAATTCCATTTGAATTAATGAATGCATGAGAGACTTACCAAAGGGGAATGAATACCATCTTTAGTGACATGGTTGGTACCCTTTTACAGTGTTATATTGATGCATAATTTTTAATTCACAAATAATGACTGCTCATATAACACACCTACAAAAGTTCTTCAAAAGAATGGTACTTTATCAACTTAAATTGAATCTTTTAAAATGTGAATTTGGATTTTCCGCGAGTACTTTCATGGGATATTTGGTAAATCAAAAGGGGATGCAAGTTGATACGAACAAAGTCAAAGCCATAATTGAAAGTAAATCCCCAAGAACAAAAAATAATTACAAATCTAAAGGATCGTGAAGAGATAAATTTAAAGGAATTGTGAGATATAGATTTCTAGATGCTCAAGAAGTATTAGGCTAAGCCACTTGTGTTGGCACCAATAAAAGACGATAGACCATAGAAGCTCTAAGTTTATACTTCGAACACCTTTATAGGAGTCTATTGTCACAAGACTCTGAGAAACACAAGAAACATGTTATATATTACTTAAGTAGATTTCTTAATGATTGTGAATGTAGATACTCTATAATGAAAAGGTTATGTTTAGCTTTGTATTTGGAAGAAATGAAATGAAGATATTACTTATTTCCCAGATAGGCATATTCCACTACAAAGTTTAATTTTATTAAATACATACTTACAAGGACTATTTGCATAATAGGATTAGTAAATGGGTGTTATCTATATAAGATTTTTGCCTAAATTATGTACCTCGAAGGGCTATAAAAGGCCAAGAACTTACTGACTTTCAAATCATCCATCTGAGGATGGGCCAAAAGGTGAATATAAGATATGATAGATTTCCTTAAGTCCATGGAAATTATGGTTTGATAGTTCAAAAACTGAGATAAGATCATGGATAGGGGTAATTATTGAATCCCTTGAACATATCAAAACTATACGTGGATATAGATCGAAAGAAATTCATGTTCCAACAATTAAGTGGAATATGAAGTTGTTATAATGGGCCTATTGATCCTTTGAAGCTGTAATTATTTGGTGATTAAAATTTATGGGGATTATCAATTGGTTATAAGACAGTTGACTGGTGAATATAGGTGTATCAATGATGGTTTAACTTGTATAACCAAGTGGCTTTGGATTTACTGTCCAAGTTTTATGAAGTCACATTAAATTATGTTCCCATATTTTTAAACAAAGAGGCTAATGAAATGGAACAAAAAGTCTTAATTTTTAAGCATGATGATTGCTTCAAAGATAAGTTAAAATTGTATTCCATCAATGTAATGTTTCCATAAATTCAAGATAGATGGCCTTTGGTTGAAATTGAAAACATAAATGTTCGTGAAAATTGGAGCAAACCATTAAATTAATACCTAAGTAACCCAAATATCAATACTCATAGGGTTGTCAGGTTAAAAGCAACTAATCATGTTATGTATACTAAAAAAAACTATTCGAAAGAGGTGCTGATGGAATGATCCTAGAGTTACTAAGAAAAATGGGAGGCTTAACAACCATTGCTCAAGTTCATAAAGGCACATTTGGAACTTATTAAGCTAGTCCTAAAATATGATGGTTGCCAAGTAGACATGGTTTTTTCAGCCTTTCATTCTAAAGGATTGTAGGGACTTTGTCAATGGATGTCAAAAATGCTAACAACATGGTCCTTTAAAGCATATGACTGCTATTGATCTGAAATATGTGGTAAAACCTTGGCCATTTAGAGGATGAGAAATTGATGTCATTGGTATCATATATCATTTATCTTTAAAGCTCCACAAATATGTGTTAATATCTACATATTATTACTAAATGGGTGGAGGCTAAGGATTTAAAGTCAGTAACCCAAAATGAATTGGTAGACTTCTTTCAAGACATTATGTATAGGTTTAGGATCCCAAAAACTATAACCTCGGACAATGCAAAGATTATTTTAGTTAGAAATGGTGTTGGAATTTACTTCAAGCTTGGGAATAACTTTGACTAAGGTTTCACCTTATTATTCTTAATAGAATGGTTAGGCAGAGTCTACAAACAAGGTGATAAAAAATAATCTAAGTAAAGTGATTGAAGAGAATTTGAGAGAATGACACAACTTGCTGCCAAACGTGTTATGGGCTTACAATACTTCCAAAAGTTCAAGCATTGGAGTGACTCCATATACATTGACTTATGGGTATAATGTTATCCTACCAATTGAAATAACTCTGAATTCGCTAAGAGTGATAGACGAAATCAACTAACCATAGAAGGATATGACAAAGCTATGCATATGGATTTAGAAAACATTTACGAGGACAGAGTTAGAGCCTTAATAAGATATTAGTACAAAAGAAGAAAATAATTGACATTTATAATAATAAAGTAAAGGAGAGGACATTTATTGAAGGGAATTTTATTTGGAAGACCATATTACCATTTGGAATAAAAAGATCCAACTTATGGAAAGTGGTCCCCAAAGTGGAAGGACCATTCCAAATATATATATATATATATATATAATTTAAAGGAGGATCCTATCATTTAAGGGACATGAATGGTCATATGCACATAAGGAAAATCAATACTATATTCTTAAAGTCATATTAACCAACCATATGGGATGCAAGGTAATAAAAGTACAAAAAACATTAAAAAAATACTTATAATTGGTGTTAAAATGTTTGGTTATAAAAAAAAGGGGCTTTGTAAATTTAGGACCTATTGTAATATGTATTTTGGAAATAGGACAACAACATTTTATTTATAGTTTTAGTCCCTGTTTTTGAATAAAGTCGCTGGTGCAGACCCATATTCATAAAATGTCAACCAATCACAGCATGACATGTGTCCAGTTAATTTGAAAATAAGGACTAAAAATGGAAATGAAATGTCTGTTGTCCTATTTCCATAATCAATATTATTTTAAGTTCTAAAAGTACATAATCTATATAAAAAATGTAAAATTGGTCCAATACCTTGATACATTATCTTTTTATTTTTTTTCAAATAAGCTTTTCCTCCAACATGGTTGCATTCTGAGCAGACACGCGCATTTCCCTTACCAATTGGTCTTGATTGGAAGTTAACATTTCCTGTGGCAGTCACGTCCTTCTCTTTAAAAATAAAAAAACATCTTATCTTGAATAGTTTCAGATCATATAAGCCTCTAACTACCTCAGCTTTCTATTGAGAATATTGGGTTTATCTCAAGATATATTGAGAGAGAAGAGATATTGATTGTCAACTCTTTTATGATATCCGATTCATTACCTTAAATATGAGAAAGGCTAGAACAAGTTGTTTTCAGCCTAGTAAAGAAGGAGAAATCAATTAGGGATTTAAATGGCACTCTGGCAAAGATTTAAAGCATCTTCAAAGCCTCAGGAGTTTATAATTGCCAATAGGATGGAATTGGTTGAGTTTAGAAAAGGTATTGCAGATGTTGTTCCACTGGAAGAAAACACATTTGATGCTCGAATAAAGGCTTGAGACATTATTTGCAAAATTTCATCTTGGAAGACAAAGCTTCCCTATAAGACATTAGTTCAGGAACATCTCTAGTTGGTGGGATAACTTTAATAGGTGGAGGAGTTTCTCTTGAATGTGAAGTTTGTGTTTTTACAACAACCTTAGTGGAACTGGGGTTAGCAGATGTCTCGGGAGTAATGTCAATATAGTTATTGTACTTATTTGGCTCCTCTACCACAAAAGTTAGAGTGATAACAACCTATCTAATTGGTGCAAGAGTAGATTCAGTAGGATCAATGATAATTGGAGTTAAATCCACTACATAATTGGATTCAAAGTAAAGTTTGGCTTTAGAATAGGAGCATCAACTGAAGTAGGACTTGGCAATGATGTAGAATGAGACATTAGATCCATAGTTAGCAAAAAAATCTTTCACCCTAACAGAGTTTGTAACTGAGGTTGCAAAGGGAAGAAGATAATTTAGAATAAGGAATACTTATGTGATAGTACCAAAATGAAGAGAATATTGCCAAAGGTGAAAACATTAGTATATCTGCCATTTTAACCTTATGAGAAGGTTTCCTAGCAATGAATTTTATTGTTATCCTCCTAAGAGCCTTTAATATTTCATTTAATGTAGGTTTGACAGGCTCTGGAATAGAAGATGAAGTGTTAGTTGGAACCCAAAAGAAGATTTCTTCTTTGGATGTTGAATAAGGCGGTCCATGTTCTCTTCATTTTCATGTACAAGCATTTTATTTCTAGAAAAGACATAAGTAATTGGAGAATGGGAATTAATAAGACAAAATGGCTAAGAAAGGGCCAAAAACTTAAAATAAAATATGAAAATCACAAGGAGCCTTACTAGAGGAAGAAGGCATTAAAAGATCTGTGATTAGATGTTTTAAGTTTAAGTGATGCTCCATGTGAAGTGACCATAACTTTTCAAAGGCTTTGGTCACTCCAACATTAAATTCTACACTAACTATGATAAAAGTTCTTCTAATGTCATCATAGCTTATAAACCTAGCCAAAACATATACCTTGCGAATATTTGAGGATTTGATAAACAATAAAGGATTGGCACCACTCCCCCTAGGAATAATAATGGCTTGATATAAACCAAATTGTATTAAAAATTAGAAAGGCAAATAAATATTGCCACAAGACTTAGTGTTAGGGGCCTTGGGGGCATAAAGTGACACGAAATAAGTCTCTCGGAATAAAAAAAATAAGAGTCTTTTACCTCAATTGGGAAGGAGTTATTAAAAATAGAGACAAGCCAAAAAGGGGGTTGGGTAGCCTTTAACAAAGGTTGCAAAAGGAACCATGGACGACCAGATTTTAGAACCATAAACATGTTAATAAGAGCTTCTAAGCTCTTGTTACTAGTTTGGTGTGATCAAAGGCATAGAGACGGCTAAAACATGACCTACCTTTAAAATGACCAACCTCAAGAAAATTAGCATACCACCACATTTGGACGACCCACAATGGCCCACCTTGGTTGGAGTCAAAGGCATCGACTTGAGTCTCAAAGAATTTTTATAAAGCAAACCCAAAAGATAAGAGACTATAGCCACCTATTTATCCTCAACAAAAATGATTGCTAAAAAATAATACTCAAATATTACCTGTTGAGACTTGACACAAAACATGTGCTTGGTATCCAAAGTATGAGAAATAAATAATATTCCCATTTAATCACAACTCTAATCATCTTCATATGACTCTGCATAAAATTGGAATAGGATGTAAGATAATTTTTATTCTTCAAAGTCGCAGGACATTTGGATAATAATATTTGAGTATTAATATCCTCGCCAAGGGACTTAAGGCCAATTATTTAGTAAATATAAAAAATTATAGGAACTACCATCCGAAAGTTAAATTCAAATAGACTAAACATTGGTCTCTATAAGAGGATGGCAGTAGAAATGACGAATGAATCATATTTAATGTTTGTCAAGTTAAGTTTTATCGAATCAAGAATATCAATTTTCTCCATAGCTCCTTCCTTTGAGTTGTGATTCACCCACTGTGACCACTCATCATTATCTAACCGTTTGAGTTAATCCTTGAATCTAAAATAGGAGGGTTATCTAAGGAATTTAGTTTTGCGATTGACCTTTTAAATCAATCTTGAATGAAAGGGAAGATTAAGAATATATAGAAAATTTTATACGTGAAAACTAGGGTTTGTTAGTCCATACCTTTGCACATATTACTGTCAATCCATGAAGCGGAGACAAGTTGATGTAGATTCGAATATGAAACGATATTTTGCCTTCCAATATATGATACCTTGGATGAGAGAGAAGGGTGGTCTTCTCCCTTGAAAGCAAGCCTTGAATTTTTGACTAGAGAAATTTTTTTCTCTCTCTTCTTTGCTCTCTCTGGCACGAATCCAAAAATGTTCTTCTTTCTCACACCTCATTAGATGACTCCTAATTATCCTCTTAAACCCAAAAACTTGGTGGGTGTATGGATTCCTCTAAAAGCTCCTAAAAATGTGCCTTTAGTTAATTAAGGGGTATGAGTGACCAAACACAATTCTGGTCTCAAAAGAATTAGGGATAACATTAGGGACCAAGTCTAATAACTAAAATTATCATATAAATAGAAAAATAAAATTCCAAATTTCTCCCGTGTAATTTATATATATTTTTATTCAATCATAATTAATTCCACTAAATAATTACAATTACACTCTAATTTTAATTACTCAAAATTACAACAATGGAGAGGCCTAATATTTCCAACGTTAGATGTTAACTATACTATATAGGTTGTGAACTATTCAATCATGCTAGAAACGAAATTCTGATCTTCTGTGTCCATACCAGAGTTCCTACTGAGCATAATTGACCGACATTACGATATATTTACAAACAAATATAAAGCATTTCTACAATCATGATTTTCTATTTCAATTGGGTTATGATGAACCTTTACAACTAATGAGCATATAAACATCATAAATATGATTTTATGAATAAAACCCCAATAATTTCCTATGTAGTCTTAAATTCATGTTCCCAAACATTTAACACCCAATCCATTTACATGTTGGACGAAGTCCTTAATGTATAAAGATTATACATATGATCACCTTTTTGTATGATCTCTCATAACAAGTGAAACATACACTCTTATGTGCCTTAATCCTTTGTGGTCTTTGGCCCTTACAAAAGAAGAACCACCCATATGTCTTTTATGAAGTCCCCTATTAATACAACCTCTTTCGTTGCATATAATTTTGCAGCACATTTGGCTTCTATAATGGAATCAAAAATACATAATTGTGTTATACTCCTCAATACAATGGCTACACTTCCCGAAATTTAACACATTTCTAAAAGTAAAATCACTAGAAACCTAATCTAATTGGAAATCCTAGTTTATGTGCCGTGAAGGTACTAGACTATGCACAATATAACATTCATTAGTTGATCACCAATCGAAGCATTTCGTATATTCCTCATATCCTATATCTAATCAACTGTCACATGACATTATGTCCAGAATGTATAATCCTTTTCTTGGAATCTAACATGATAATCTATGCGAACATAAAATTTGATATAAGTATCTTGGCATAAGCCGAACATCCTATATATCTACGATCTAGAAAAATTTTAATCCCCAGGATGTGGTTGGCTTGTACTAAATTCTTAATATCAAATTACTTAGACAACCACACCCTTATGTGCGACAATACGCCAACCACGTTCTCAATTAAAAAGAATATCATCCATACAATTATTGAAATACCATCACATTTCCATCATACATCTTATACACACAAGTTGTATCAAGCACATTGATCAAAACCAAAAGAATTTATTGGTTAATATAAATAGATGTTCCCTGGACAATGATGCTTGTTTGAATCCATAGATGGACCTCTTAAGCTTGCGCACTTTGCTTTCTTAACTTCTTGCTATGAAAAATAATCCTAATATACTTCAGTAGGGCTACTGACTATAAGGTGTACTCATAGTCAATCCCTTATCTTTCTGAGTGAACTTTTTGCAACAAGCCTTACCCCGAAGGTTTGAACCTTCCCAACTATCCATCTTTTTCTTCTTATAGGTCCACTTTCACACCATGGGTTTTATCCCATAAATAAGTCTATAAGACACCCAACTTGATTCGAATAAATCAAATCTATGAGGACAAATTTCCAATCGTTGTATTTCGTGTCTGGACAAAACAATTTGAGCCATAGGTTACGACTTAACTGTGTTGACCTTTTAAGACTATGACGTGGTCTCTTGAAGACATATCGGCTAAGTTAGAATATCTTCATCATCTGTGTTTCGTACTCATTTTCGTCTTTTTGTTGTGAGAATCTCTTAGTTATGGATGCGTACATATTTTGATCCTTGGATATTTTGTTTTGAGGTGTTAGGTTTTTATAAAATTGTTTTAAAATGATTTCATCCCTTAATTAAAATATTTTTTAGAAGAAAAATATTTTTTTGAGAGGTCATTAGAAAGAAATTGTGTATGTCATTAGAACGAGATACGGTACCTCGTTAGAACAGGTTCCAACAAACTTCAAACGAACCAACTTAAGCATTTGATATAATCTCTTTGGATAGCTCGTTAGATACGTGTTCAAACCAAATATTACACTTCGTTCGAACGAGGTTTAAAGTTATTTGAATGAGCCAACGAGTTTTTAATAATTTTGAGATTTTCAAAATTTCTCTTCATCCTGTGAGTAGAGAAAATATCACAATAAAGAGATCCACGAAAACAATCACAAAGACAAAAAGTAAAGATCACACACAACAACGATATACGTGGTTTGGCAAAATTACCTACATCCACAGAGAGGCGACTGATTATTATAATGTCTCTCAACAATGTTTTATTGCATTCCTATGCCCCGGCTCAGGGTGTACAATTTATTGATAAATTGACGTAGAATTTGAGTTGTACAAGGAACTCAAATAACGCGTAAATATATCAACGAGTACCTAAATATCTCTTTCGAGATTATTGATAACCAATTTGACTATATTCGTAAGTGTTCATGTGTATCTGAAATACTCATGTGTTAAATTATATCATGATTTTGGTCGGGCAGTGCTTTGATTAATCTGAGTTGGTCGGCTACTTTCATGGGTTGCATTAAACGAGCTCCCACAATTACCCCCTAAAAATTTAGGCCTTGTGGATTTTGGGCTAATAATTTTTAAAGGTCCCATTACATGAAATATTCATGCCTTAAGTCTAAAATGGTATTTTTATAAATGCAAGAGACATGTAGAGGTACGCTCATCCTGAACAAATCGTCATGACATACTTGTGATTTTCTTGAATGGGCGAGGGTGCTATTATCTGACCAAGCATTTGAACCACCAAAAATCATTTAGGCTATTATGTTCATTATTGACATCGATCTTCAAACCGGAGATATAATCCATCTCATCAGTTCAGTTTAGTTTCTTACTTGTTTGCTAAGCTTTGCAAAGTTCACCTTCTTCAGTATCTTCTTTTCCTAAATGGCTCCATTAATTTTTGTAAGTTTGGATTTTCCCTCTCTTAAGCTTTTCTTAGAACTTATTGTGTAGTTGTATCTAGGGTTTTCTTCCTTGTTCGTACAATTATGGCAATGCTAGATAATAAAACGTTAGATGAATTTAGGCATCAATACAATATTCCTGACTGGGTGATCATTAATTGTGACCCTCTTCCTCATAATGTTCATGATGTTGAAGGGGGTACTGAATTCACACCCTCCTGACAACCGGGGGGTTAACGTTTACCCCAAACCAGTTGTTTCTTAGGTTCTTCAAATATTTTAAAATTGTTCCAACCCAGTGTGACCCCGATGTTTGGAAGATAGTTAATGGGGTCTATAGGATAAATACCCTTTATGGGATAAGACTGGGTCTTGCCAAAATCTGTTATTGCTATATGTGGTCGCGAACTGGTGATGGTCTCATGTATCTAAAAACTAGGAAGGCTGAGAGGTTCCTAGTGGTAAATCTTCCATATTCCCATAAATATTATTGGGAACATAGCTGTATTGCTAAAAACTGGCAACGTCCTTCTGCTGGTGTAGGCGAAAGGCATAGGGAACCTATAATTTCAGACTATGAAGAGGCCCAAATAGGTCATTTTTTCTATGCAATTTTTCTTTCTGGCCTCTATCCTCTTAGCTAATGTTTTTCTCCCTTTGTTCTTGCAGTTCGCATAAAAAATCAGGATCCTGATACAAGTTAAGTTAGTATCGATGAGCTTTTGAAAGCCTTGAACATCAAGGAAAGGCTACTAGACGACGAACACCCGAGGTCGGCGGCCTACTTGTTGGAATACAAGAATACATACCATTTTTATTGCTCATCCAGTCGACAAGGTTTTGACCTTAAAAGCTCCTGAGGCTGGTCCTTCTGACCCTATTATGATAGAAGAGGATGAAGATGGATCTAAAGAGGGGCGAGAAGGATCTAAGGAGGAAGAATGAGGGATTAGAAGAAGACGAAGAAGAAGAAGAAGAAGAAGAAGAAGAAGAAGAAGAAGAAGAAGAAGAAGAAGAAGAAGAAGAAGAAGAAGAAGAAGAAGAAGAAGAAGAAGAAGAAGAAGAAGAAGAAGAAGAAGAAGAAGAAGATATGGCACCTATAATAAATAGAAAAAAGTTGAGGCTCCCTAATGATGATGATCTGACCATCCTGTCTGATCGGCTTAAGTCTCTGAAGACATCTAAAATTATCCCACGGTACTAGTAGTTCTAGCTCATCGGACAAGGGAAGGAGAGAGAGAAAGAGAAGAAGAGGAAGAGAGGATGAGGGAGAAAGAGAAGGAAGATAAGAGGAAGACGGAGGAAGAGAGGAAGGAGACCAAGAGAAAATTGGTCCAAAAAGTCTCTGGATTTACTCATCTTATTACAGACACTGAGGGGGCTAGCGTAGGCAATGTCCCATCTCTTACCCTAATGTGCTGAAGGGGGATGTGTTCACTGCCAATCGTGAGAATTCTTCGAGATTGGGATCATCCTAGCTCGCCCTCAAAACTGCTCAGGGGATGGACCTTGTAAGTCTTCTCCATTATTTGTTTCCTTGTACTTTTCCCATCTATGTACTAACGTGTTGCTCTTTTCTCCTTTTTCGCAGTTGTTATCTGATTTTACTACTCTCATGGATGACCTTGCCAAAAAATCCAGGAATGAAGAAGAGCTTAAAGATGCTCTGAAATCAGAGAGGGCGGCCTTTGTTTAAGCTCGCCAGGCATGGGAGCGAGAGAGAGAGAAGATGACCACGGCTTATGTTGAACTTGGGGTCTACCAGAAGGTGGTGGTCACCGAGAAAGCCAAGCCGTTTGATAAGCACCCAAAAGTGTTTAAATAAATCCCCGAATAGACTATTTTCAATTGCTAATTCTCAAAAAAAATCGGTCTTATGCGCATATATGTTTATCTTGTAGGTCAAATGTCGTTTACGATTTCAAAAGCATTAAATCAAGGCAAAATGCGCCACATATACGATTAAATGAGCTAAACCTAAGTCCCGTAGACTAAAAATGTCCTGAACCAAGTCTTGTCCACCCCTAGACTATCCTATACATGCTTACTGTGTGTGGTATAATTTTTTTATTTTTAATAAAGATATATAGTTTATTTAGGTTGTGTCATTTTTCAATTCTTTTTATTTTATTTTATTTTATTTTTATTTTTATTTTGTCTTATTTTAGAGTCTTTATTTTATTTTACTATTTGATATTACATGTGTGTCTTTGTCTCCGTATCTGTCCATATTATAAGTGTTCATTTTATGAGAATTTTGATTATTTATTTATTTTATTTTACATGTTTTTAATTTTATTAGTTTAATTTTATTTTTAATTTTTTTTATTTTGAGTATTATATTAAAAGAAAAGGATTTTGTGTTTTAGTTTCAATAGATTTTAATTCTTAATTTGTTAAATTTTGTTAGTTTTATTTTTCTAGGTAATGTTATTTTTTTAAGTACAAATCTAAACACACTCACAAACATACACCTACGCCCACACCTTAATACTCTACACCTCATTACACCTAACTGACCCCCATCATCTTCAACCTCTTACCCAACAATTCTCTATCTCCTCTCTCTTTCCACCGTAACCATTACCCAACCACAAAATCGTACAAACCAAACTCCATCCCCATAAACGAGGCCTGCTATACCCGGAGCCACCACCTGTCCAAACTCCGTCCTTCTTCCACCCCACTGCCCCAACTTTGTAACCCTAACCTCGACACCCCTAACCTCCTTTTACCATAAAACCCAACTTTAACCTTAATCCCCAACTCCATGGAAACCGACGATCTCCTCCAACATGCTCACTCCGAACCAAACCCGACCATGGCAGCCCTCGACCCATTAACCCAGCTTGAAAACCCATACACCCCATTTCCAGCTACCCTCCGACCCATTATAACCCGAGACCTCCTTCTAATCTCATGCTTCAAGCCACCCATGTTCACCTATCCACATACCCGTATTCATTCATCCCCAAGCTCCTATACTCCCAGCTCAAACTCGAAAAATAAACCCGTGGCTACTACCAACCTTAGAACCCAAGACCCTTTTTAACCATCCAACCAATTACCTGATTCTACATGCAATATTATAAACCAAGACCAAAAATTAAAAATCCTCACATGTTTAATTGTTACTTTAAACCCTTATTCCCAAAACATCCTCATCGCCCCCATTATCTCACATGCCTTCTACCATTTCCCTAAAATGCCTCTTATTACCTCATACAACTCAAGCACCTTTATTCTTCCAACTTTGCCCCTAGCTCCATGTTTGCCATGTATAAATGAAGAACATGCTCATTTGAAATGGAGAATATTACAAGACCTAGAAGATGCTAGTAGAGAGCGAAATTTTAATTTAACTTGTTTTAGTTTTTTTAATTTAAAGAAAAAAATAAATTGAGTGTTGTAATTAAATTTGAGAGATATAATTAAAGAGTTCATTCCAATTCAAGGCAATTTTGGGTTTGATATATCCCTCTCTAATGTATCTTGTTTAATCCTTGCATGCTTTTATTTGTTTATCTTATATCTTAGATGATGATTATGGAGAGCTAATCTCTCATTCAAGGGATAAATTGAAGCCCCCATGAATCCAATTGATTTAGTTTGTTAATTTTAATTTTATTGATTTCCTTTGATTGGTAAATTGAATTCCTACTCTTGTTTTCGCATTGAGAAATAGAAAATCATCCTTGATAAATGATTAAAAATTGTGTTATCAGTTTATCATTTGATTCAAACTAGAGATAGGCTTATCAAATTGATTGAAATCTTAATATAATTTTCTTCTACTCTTATATTTTATTCTGTCTAATTTAAATTAATTGGGTGAATCGATCCTAGCGTGTGCTTCATTTGATTATTTTTAATTTATTTTGAGTAGTGTTGTGGGAATTAAAATTACTTTTCTAAAAGGATATTTAATTAATTCATTAGTGTAATGAAAATTACCTTTTTAATTAAATGAATATTTTAGAAATCAATCAAATTAAAATAGTTCAAAATAGAGTAAATTGTGTGAAATGGGGGTGGATTTACATCCTTTAATCTTTCTCTCTCATTTAGTTATATTTCACTCATATTCATCACACACATTTTAGTATTTCTTTACAAATTCCTTTTAGTTTGATTACTTGTTCTCATTTAGTTTAGTTAATTCACCATCATCATAATTGTTTTAAATTAAAAAAAAATCATGAAAAAAATAGAAAACAAACAAAAAGCAAAAAAAAAATTAGAAAAATCTAGAAAGAAAATAACTAGAAACTTGGATTATATCTTTTTTCTCGTGTTTCACTCCTTAGAGTTGGATTGACATCCTTACTTACCTTTATACGAGTTCGTGTGATACAATTCTGTAGGTAATTGAAGGATTTTTTTACTAGAGAGGCTTTGCTATAACGACACATTAAAAGCCTAACTATCACTGGTCGAGGAAAATGAAGTCTTGTCCAGCAAGATTATTAAGTTGGAGGGGAAAATTGTCCAAGATAAATACGCGAGCTACCGCAAGGGCCCAAACAAAGCTTACGATGATGCCAAGCAATAGCTAGCCTATGGATGCAAGCTGGTCTTTAAGAAAGGTTGGGACAAGGCCCTGAAGGCTATTGGGACTCCTACCGAATCCGATCTCTTCGGCCTCCATTTACCTGGTCCTGACCCTTTCGAAGAGGATGAAGTGGGTGATGGTCAACTTCTGATCACACTGAGATCATTTCGATTGAGGTCGGTTTTGATGATGATGCTGGCAAGGAACAACCCACTATTGATAAGGGAAAGGCCATTGTCAAAGCTGATCAGGTGAAGGACCAGGGATCGTAAACTAGGAACTTTTCTTTCTTCCTTGTATGATTTCCTTTTTGCAATTATCTCTAAAAACTTAGTGTATTGGCCCTTAGCCTCCTCCCTTTTATTAGCAATGAAGATGAAAATTTTCTTTTTTTGTGCATGCATTTGCTTAATTTTCTTATGCTAATACTTTACTCATGATCTGATGTGTGTTATTTGTAGTATGTTAATTTAGACCAATACATTCCTCCTAATTCCCATCTAGGGAAGATCTTTGGGCCAAATATCAGTTCGAAGGCTCATAAAGCCTTTATAAAAATCTGTAAGTCCTTAAGGACGAGGAACGAGAAATATAAGAATCAATATGAGCTAGTTGCTAAGTTGAAGGACAATATTTAAGAGATGGAGGAGATGGGCGCCTCGGTTCAAGAATAAGTAAATTCTTTGAGGGCAAAACTCTTAGAGAACACCAAGGTTAGTTATGTGGGTGAAGTCCTTCGGGCCGAAAATGATTCTCTAAAAAGAGAGGTGGGCTAAAAGTCGAGATCGCTGGGCTTAAGGGACGTGTTATGATATTGAAGAAAGCATTCAAAATGGGGCCTCAAGAATCTTGGTCGGAGGGCTAGAATGCAGGCTAGGCAGATGCTCCAGCAAAGCTTAAAGAATCAGAATATGTAGCTTTTTCTTGTGGTGGTTGAGTGCTCTTCGAGAAGCCTAGACACCGAAGGAGTCCAGACTATGGTATAAATACCAGGTCGAGTGTGCCGCTTACTGCCACAATCCTTTCTCGAAGGATGACAAATGGATTCCAGTTGATGACATCCCTCCCCATCTCTTAGAGCACTACCTAGACAGTGATGTAAAAGAACTTGCTCCCAAACCATATGATAGTCAAAGGGAGATCGTTGCTGGATACCTTTCTCGCCATCCTGGGCCATCTTAAACCCTTGCATATTTATTATCCTTATTGTAAATGTAACTTCTCATTATAGTTAATGAAAAATTTTTATTTATCAATTCTTGTTGTTTTGAATGTATGCTGACTAAACATGCGTTATTGATTTTCTAATCAGCATAATGTGTTATTGATTCCTAATCAACATATTTTCTAGACTAAATGATATTGACTGACCACCCTGGGTCCTTTTTTGCCCAAGCCGAATGGTTCTTAGGTTTTATCATTTTGAGCTTCTTAATTGACTAAATGTTTTTAAAAACTAGTGTTAGCCCCTCGTCATTATGTGTTAGAACATTATCCAAGTCCAATATTCCTTAGAGGTATCATTCCATCTTCTTTACCTTTTAGGTTCTGTCATCACACCCCCTTAGGCCTAAGTTAGATAATGGTGAGAATGTATATGGTAAATGGGCCATCCGCCCGAGCAGGATTTTTGCGACCAGTCTAAGTTGGCTTTTTGCCTAAGGATACCCTGTAGGAATTTTGTTGTTGTTTGGGCAACTCATGAGGTCTCTTATTTTTGCAACAAGGTCCTGATAATTGTAGTAATTTAAATGCTTCTATCGACTTGTTATAACTACTGCAAACCTTGCTCGGCATGCGAGGTTCCCTGATTGAAAACATGTTAATCCACTTACTATAATCTAGGAGTTCATCCATGCACAAAGGAGTTATCATTTAGGAAAGGTGCTCATTAATGATATGCAACCAAGAAAAATTAAGCAGTCGATGGATAATATAAAAGTGCATGGGCCAGCTAGCCTTTATTCATTGAATATTGTCTGTCGAGCAACCTAAGTTTGAAATTAAAAATTACTTAAACTAGTATGCTGAAAAAAGATAAAGAAGAATAAAAGTAGAACTCCTTGAGATTATATGCATTTCGGGCTCTTGGTATCTCCCTTCCCTCCATCATTTTCTAGTGATATGATCCTTGAAGTTCTTCTCCGATTAATCAGAAGGGTCCTTCCCAGTTTGGTCCTAGTTTGCCATCTTATGGTCTTACAGAACTGCCAAGGCCATTTCTTTGGACATAATCTCTTACCAAAAATTTCCTCGGGTTAATTTTTTTGCTATATTGCCTGACCAGTTGTTGTTGGTAGGAAGCCAACTTGATCATGGCATGCTCTCTCCATCCATTTTCTAAGTCAAGTTTAGTGGGTAAGGCATCATCATTAAGGCCTCGGTCGACCAAAGCAGTTCTCATGGTGGGGAGATATTCTTCCAGTGGGATGATAGCTTCCATCCCATAGGTAAGCACGAATGGTGTTTCCCCACTTGGTCGTCTGGGGGTAGTACGATAAGCCCATAGAACATGAGGGAGTTCAACCACCCATGTACCCTTGGATCTTTCTAGCCGCTTTTTCAGTCCAGCAAGCATGGTTATATTGGAAGCCTCTGCCTTCTCGTTGCTTTGGGAGTACGCCACATAACTGAAGTGGTGCTTAATGCCATGTTTATCACAAAATCCTTGAAAGAAACTACTCTCGAATTTCATGTCGTTATCCCTTGGCACCCCAAAGCGTGCTGCGATGTTTCTCCAAATAAACCTGTTCATATCAGGGTAGTGGATGTTTGCCAGTGGTTCTTCCTCTACCCATTTGGTGAAGTAATCTGTGCCTACCAGCAGATGCTTTCGATTTCTAGGTGCAGTAGGTAGTGGTCCCACTATGTCTACCTCTAATTGTGCGAATGACTATGCGCTTGTCAATGACATTAGGTCACTGGTGGGCAGGTGGATCATAGGAGAGTGCTTCTAACACTTTTCACACTTACGAACGTAAATGGCTGCATCTTTTTGCATATGAGGCCACTAGTAACCTTGTTTGATTGCTCTAAAGGCCAAAGATCTTCCTCAGTTGTAACTCCTATAAATTCCCTCATGAAGTTCACTGAGTACTTTCTCGGTGTCATTTAGGTAGACGCACTAGAGATAAGGACCTATAAATGATTTCTTGTAGAGTTTTCCTTCTGGGGAAAGATAAAAGCGAGCAGCCTTTACCCTTACCTAATGGGTTGACCTATTATCATCGGGAAGTATGTCGCTCCGTAGATAATTTATGATGGGATCCATCCAACTGGGGTCCTTTTTTGTGAGGAGGACCTTCTCGACTATGACTGCCTGGTCAATACTTGGATGTGCGAGGAACTCTATATAAATAGTTGTCCTTAGGTTAGAGTCAAATACTGAGCTCAGGGCCGCTAAGGCATCGACGTGACTGATCTGCCCTCGAGGAAACTGCTGAATGTCAACTTTCTCAAAAACTGCCATGAGTCCTCTCACCACAACGAGGTAGGCGACAATCCTATCATCTTTGGAATTAAATTACCTGCTCACTTGCTTGGAGACCAGTTTAGAGTCACCGAATATGTGAAGGCGCTTTGCCCTCAACAATTTTGACTTGCGCAAGCAAACAATCAATGCTTCATACTTCACTTCGTTATTGGAGGCCTCAAATCCCAATCGTATTCCTTGCTCAATCACAGTATCTTCTGGCGTGATGAGAAGAATCCCTACTCCTACCCCCTTAGAATTGGAGGCTCCATCAACATATAGGGTTTAGTCCTTAGACTATGCTTCCTCATTCGTTGACTATCCCACTTCTAATTAGTCCATTGGATGGTCTCTTGTCAAATCAGCAGTAAAGTCTGATAAGACTATACCCTTAATCGTTGTTATTGGTTGGAAGTGGATATCGAATCTCCCAAGCTCGAATGACCATTTTGAAAGTCTCCCACATAGATCGGCTTTTTGCAGAACAACTTTGAGGGGGTAGGAAGTGATTACAATTATTGAATGGGCTTTAAAGTAATGCTTCAACTTCTTTGAGGCAACTACCAGTGCATAGGCGAGAGTTTCCAAAGGTAGGTACTGTTGTTCCGTGTCCAGGAGTGTCTTGCTAGCGAAATAAACTGGGTGATGACCTCCCTCATTTTCACAAACCAGGATGAAGCTTACAGCGTGGTTCGATATTGCTAGGTAAAGGTATAGTGGGTCTCCATCATTTTAAATTACTAGAAGGGGTGACTTGCTAAGGTTAGATTTGTTCTGTTCCAAAGATCGCAAGCATTCATCATTCCTTATAAGGCCTTTGTACTTCCTTAAAAGAATGGTCGGCAGCGTTCTGAAGACTTGGAGATAAAGCGATTGAGTGTTGTGAGAATACTGATGAGCTTTTGAACATCTCACAATGTCTGAGAAGGTTGGATTCTAATTAAAGTATCGATCTGATTCGGGTTGGACTCAATTCCCCTTTTACTGACTAGATAGCCTAAGAACTTTCCTGACAGTATACCGAACGAATATTTACTCGCGTTAAGCTTCATCCGATATTTCTTGAGGACCTCAAAAGATCTGGATAAGTCTTGAGGTGGTCTCCCTTGTTCTTTCTTTTGACGATCATATCGTCGATGTAAACCTCCAATGTATCTCATGTTTATCTCTTAAACATCTTGGTGACCAGCCTTTTATAAGTCTCACTCGTATTCTTTAAACCGAATGGAATAACCTTATACCAGGATATGACAACCCGCTTAATTAAATACAGGGTGATCAGGACTTTATTAAATTAAAACATAATATCGAGATTGGTTCATTCTTAGCACCACTATCAAAAAACTTTTTAATGTTTACTAACCACCTAGTATTTGAAAAGATGGTGTCAAAATTTCATCTTTTTATTAGCATGCAATGATTTAAAAAAATTAAACAATTAAGTATCACATTCACCATACTAAATAAATCAACACCACATATAATGAAATACTGAATCAAATAAGTTATGATGGGAGTAAACACCCCAGTCTGAAACTCTAGTTCAATAATCCATATAAAACTAAATCCAAAACTGTTTAATAAAAGAAATACAATGTCTCTAGAAACCACTTCTAATAGAAGGTGGCTGACATGCCCGGCTGAGATAAAATAAAGGATGCATCGGATATGAAAGGAATGGAGGCATATACCAAGTAAGTCCTACAATCGCCCATAAGAACTGCAACAACGGTAAATATAAATGAACTCCTATGTCGGGCCTCTCTGTGGTTGGGCACCTAAAATGATTTTTACAAAAAGAAATAGATTTGGAAAACGGGTCAGAGCCCGAGTAAAAACATTTAAATATTCAGCAAGTATTTAAAATGCATAATTAGCAAATATTATATGCATGTTAGGTTCACGGCTCTCACTTGAGGTCCTCACCCCTCATCTAGTGTGCACGCATTATGTATACTCCTAACTCGCCCTATTTATTCTACCCCACCTAACTAGTTCGAATTAAATCTATCACCACACCGACTAACTCTTGGTGCTTATCTGTATTACCCATACAATAGATATTAATGTTCCATACCGATTTGACATTTATAAATTCCTCAATTTGGATTTAGATCTCACATATTTAAAATTTTCTCACCTACTAAGCACATACAATAGATTTAAATCACAAGTATATGTACACATGTCACGCTAATTGCATATATACTAATATATCACCCCTAGGCTGAGACCTGCGGTGCATGCATACTCTTTTATCATGTCCTGGTACATCACGCACTGTATAAATGACAGTTGCTTTTGTATCTCTCTCGAACCATAAATACAAATCACATATATTGGAGGCAAATATAGTTCCAAGCCTATGTGATACGCACATACTTACGCACCCATATGACCGCCAACTTATCGTTCTCACAGATAGGCCTTTCCTAGGTTCTATATTCTGAGGGTACAAGTTAAAAATCCCCCTAAAGGCTCATAAGGATATGACTGTCCCGACGAGGAAACCTCCCGTGATAGCAAGCAGCGTAGGTATGTCGTACGCATAAGAAATCATGCAATAGACATTCACACCACCTGTTTTTTATATCATTAGTATAGGTATACGCACGACCTATATCACAAGTCCCATACGTAGTATATTTATATCCCGAATATCCCACGTATTAGTAAAAATTCAATTATACTTCTTGTTGTCTGTTCCCGAGTATCTCTCACCACTCGAAGTGTGTCCATTATTATATACATAATATTGGTAGGTAACTCACTCGTATCCTATTGGTCTAAGTCATCATTTTTTCCTCAAATTCCCATGGCTCGAATTATACTTCAGTTTAGATTTTTCCTCTCGATTAAGCCTACTTAATTTAACCCTTAAATTCCCCTCATAGGGCCAAGCCTAAAACCCAACCTAGGCCTACTAGTACATCAATATAAACCCCATTATATTTAAATTTTAATCCAACAAGTGAATCACGAACATTTTCCAAAGATTCTAAACAAAAAGAGAAAAGTGGCTAAAAATCTGGGCAGCCGAATCCATGCGGCCCTGGTCGAAATTTATTTACCTTGCCGAATCGATTCGGCCAAGAACTGAACCGATTCGCCCCTGCAGGTAGCGTCTTCTACCTTTGTCTATTACAGGTTTTCTCTATTTTTACACCTCCACACCATCATTATACTATCCCAAACTCTCAAACAAAGGTCTATAACATTGTAGTAACATGTATGAATGATTGTTAACATAAGATAATCATTAATCTCTTACAAAAAAATTCCAAATCATATTTAATCCAATATAATCTTAGAAACCTTATAATTTCATATTTCTTTAAAACCTCATCAAAAATTCCAAATTTCTTCACCAAGATTGAAAGTAAATTCGTGGTTTTTATTCTACATGCATGAGGTAATCTATCCTATATCAATTTCACCCAAGATTATGATATATGTCTTCCAAATTCATCCAAAACACATGAATTTCATAGGTAATTCAACCTACTCTAACATGTACATCATATATGCTTATAAATTCGCAAGTTTAAACACTTGCCTTTTATAGTAGGTTTGATCCATTGAAGATGATGGGTATGGTGGTATTCATCTTCCCTCGATATACGCGGTGGTGGTATTGGTGGTGCAATTGGAGTGGGATTTGGTGGTTCTAGCCTTTAAAACCTCCTCTCTTCTCCCTCATATGGCCTCTCTGCAACTCTGCAACTCTATGAATTGTAACCCTCGAAGACTCCTATTCCCAGATGATATAAACCTCTAAATTTTGTAGGTCATATTTTCTAAAAATACAAATGATTAAAATACCCCTATGGGGTGCAGGTTTTGCCTAAAAGCTCCCCGGGACCCAAACTAAATCCCCGAGTAGACTTTTCTAACTATCTTGACCCTTCCAGATACTTTGTGCACTCAAAATGATCATTTGGATGGTTTAAAAATAATTACTTTTTATTTCATTAAATTGAATCCCAACACGACTGACATGCGTGTCCCGACTAAATTACTGTAACTGTCGTATTTTTTCTTCGCTACAATTTTAATATATTCATAATCACTTATTACTTTATTCATTAATTAATATCCAATATAATTCACATAAATAAATACTAATTCTTGTCTCTCTAGTTAATATTTATTTTAATCCTGATTATTTATCAATTAATTTTCCATATTTAATTTAATTAACCCCATATTAAAAAAAATCATAAAAATACGGGGTGTTACACAATACAACCCAATGGGGGTAATGAAAGATGTTTTATCCTAGTTGGGTCCAAACAGAGGAATCTGATGGTAGCCAAAGTAGGCGTCCAGGAAGCTCATCCTTTCATGCGTCGTTGTGGCGTCAACCAACTGATTGACTTTGGGAACTGGGAAGTTATCCTTGGGGCAAGTCCTGTTGAGATCTGTGAAATCAATACAGACCCACCAATTGTGATTGTTCATGCACACCACCACTAGGTTGAATAACTATTTGGGGAACTGAAATTACCTAATGGATCTATCATCCAGTAGCTTCCCTACTTCATTTTCCATCGCTCTAGATTTCTTTGGGGCGGTTCGACGAGCCTTTTGAGTGATAGGTTTGAAGGCCTAATTGATGTGAATGCGATGGCAGAATACATTGGGATCAATCCCTAGCAAGTCATATGGTTCCCAAGCAAATACATCCAGATTGCTCTTGAGAAACGCAATTAAATTGTTCTTCTCTTGATCGGCAAGCATGACTTCGATCAGAAATTTTCTCTCTGGAAGGTTGTTGTCAACCCCAACTTCTTATAGGTTTTCTGTAATACCCGCACCTTTAAATTGTACTTGCATGATTATCCTTTATTTAGCGACGCTCCGTTAATGAAATTTTTACGTTGCATGTTCCCGCATGAGTTATGATTTATGTTCGTATAATTATTTTAAGTACTTTGGTTAAATCTCACGCGATTCGGACAGGCAACGAACGCTACGCGAACTTATGTACTAATTGTCTTACGACGCGCGACGCAGCAAAAGTCTAGTTTTGCGCGTATTGTTTAGGATGCCTCGGAAGGTCAAAAAAATATTCCGACCATATATTTAGGCTCATAAAAATATAAGGAATATTACCACGCGAAGAAAAATCGAAAAAAAAATATGTTTTGCGCGGATGTCCCGTTTCTTGCGCGTATTGTTCAGGATGCCTCGGAAGGTCAAAAAAATATTCCGACCATATATTTGGGCTCATAAAAATATAAGGAATATTACCACACGAAGAAAAATCGAAAAAAAATATGTTTTACGGGTATTTTTGTGATGCCTCGGAAGGTCAAAAAAATATTCCGACCATATATTTAGACTCATAAAAATATAAGAAATATTACTATGTGAAAGAAAAATCGAAAAAAATATGTTTTGCGCGGAGGTCCCGTTTCTTGCGTGTATTGTTTAGGACAACTCGGAAGGTCAAAAAAATATTGAGAATATATTTTTTGACTCACAAAAATATAAGGAATATTACTATGAAGAGAAAAATCGAAAAAAAAATACTTTTGCGCGGAGGTCCCGATCTTGCGCGTCTTGTAGAGGACAATCCGGGAGGTCAAACGACTATTGTAAATATGATTTTTTAGCCAAAAAAATGCAAGGAATATGAATCTAAAATCAAAAGTTCAAAAAAAAAATTGGCAGGAGAGAGAAAGTGACGAAAATACCCCTTATTTATGGTGTCAACTTGTGTGTGAGAAATGAGAGACTTGATGTGGTTGTGTAGTCTCTTTCACCCATCAGATTTTCAGACCTTAATAAACTCTTTCACTCTTTTGGAAAGTGCCTAGCTCTTAGTATTTGGCTATAGGATGGAAGATGACTATTTTTGGCTTATAAGAGTCTTGTGAGGGGTGAGGGTTTGGAGCCAAAAACTTCATCTCTTTTCATCAGATTTCTCTCTTTTTCCATAGCCAAAGGAATGTGGTTCTCTTTTAAATTCGTGAGTCTATTTTACCACCCATTTCCCACCATTGTTGCACTATTTTGGAGGTCTCAAACTCTATTAAATCTTGCTTAAGAAGTAGGACAACTTGTTGAAGCAAAAGAGAGGTGGTTTTGGAGCTTTTGAGTGGTGGCTTTGTGAAGTTTTATGGTGTTCCTCTTCCATCTTCTTCAACCTTCTCCTCTTCCTATTTACAAGTAGGGTTTTTATCACTCTTAAACTCTTTTACTTCAAATGCTAATATGAACAAGATGATGAGAAAAATGTGACTTTTTAGCTTTTCTCCCTTATTTTCATATGCTATGAAAAACCCATTTTGTGAAAAATGATAAATGGAGAAGATGATGTTTAGAATAAATTTTCAGATTATTATATATGTCGAAATCATGCTATAAATGTAAAAATCTCATGAAATAAACATAGAAAATGGAATTCTACAAGAAAATGACTAGTTAATGCATTTGTTGGGTTTTCTAAGGAAGAAGACCCATTTTCATGAAATAGTGTATGTAGTATGTGTTAGTCTTGACATTAACATGATTAAGGCTGAAATATAGTGGTCTAAATATGTGGTTAGTAATCTCATAAGAACAGCCCCAAAATCTAATATGTTGAAATATTAGTTTAAGCCTCTTGAATATGTTAAATAAGGCTTATAATTATGTAAATGGTTTTATACGTAAAAGTGTGCTAAAATGGGTTGTACGTCACTAATAAAGGTTTAAATGTTGGTGGAAACATGTAGTACATTAAAGAATAATTTTTGTACTTAAAACCCACTTAAAAAGGTAATTTTTGGTAAAAAAATGCCTTAGTGGCAGATTTGGTAAATACGAAGAAAAGTCACTTAAATGGTGTTTTTACATGAAAAATACTTGAAAAATGCCAAGGAAATGCTTTTTAGATAATAAAAGTATAAGATGGCATTTTGGTAAATCAAAGTGTTGTAAAGGTGACTTAGTATATTTTAGTGTTTGGCGTTGGCACTAGAATGCCTCCTCGGCTCGTAGGATGCAAAAACTAATAACGGGCTTTAATAACAAAATCGGATAAGTTGAATTGTGGCCATTGAGAATAATGTTAAACACATGAAAGATATGATATTCGGATGATGCCGAGAGAAAATAATTAAGGAGGGCATGACGTCCCTAGTGGTGAAAGACCCCAAACAAACTGGAGTAGTATATGGCGGAGGAGACCGGTGGTGTGAGGCCACAAAGTCCGTGAGTGTTTGTTGGCAAAATCCCAAAAACAATGTTAAGTAAGGAATGAGAAAAATTCACAGAACTTAAACTAATGAATGAATAAGAATTCATTAATTATTATGTGGATGACATAAGTGGAATATGATTAAGTTCCTGGCTTGGAATATTAAAATGCTAAGAGTGAGTGGGCACGTATCCCAGGGCATTGCATATAGGTGCATTTACGACTAAGTTAAAGAATCTTGTTAGTATAGATACATGATAACTTAGTTAAATATAATGAAGGCTTCTTGAATATTATTAGCATAGTTAAATGTTAACGAAAATAAACATTAATGATAATTAATGAATATGAGAAAATGATGGTTTTCATAATTACTAAAATGCATTGTATATGCATAGTATTTTGCTATGAAAATTATTGCTTAGTATTCCCACCCTACTGGGCATTTCGCTCATACCCTATTTTCTAAAACCCCAGGTACAACATATGTCGAGTAAGGATGTTGGAAAGGCCGCAGAAAGTGCTAGTCGTCGTTAGAGGCTCTGTAACCGATTTTTAATCCATGGACTTATGTTGAACCGTAATCCTTTATGTTTTGTTAAGACAATTTGGTTTGAACTTGAACTATTTGGAAATTGTAATAATACAGGGATTTATGCTTTATTTATGGATTAACTCTTACCAAAGGTTTACTTGTTAAATTGTTAATTGAATATTAACTTGCAAAATATGGGCCTCACCTTTTCATAATAAAAGAAATTAAAGGTTTTGTTGAAGTATAATGTGGCAACTATTTTCCAAACTAATAAAATGTTTTATCCCCCTCCCCCTTAACACCTTGGTTCGGATACTGAGTTATTCCAACGGTAACTCTAATCTAGATCGGGGCGTTACAACCAGAGATCAGAGCATTAGGATCCTAATGAGCATCGGAGTGATTCTCGTTTTAGTTCCCTTTCGTTCTGCATATATTATAATCGTACTAAACTTTCCTATCATATAGGATGTCCCCTACTCGCAACACTGCGAGCGACAACAACGAGTTACAGAGAATTTAGGAGGCAGTGCGCCACTTAGCTGAGACTATCTGCCATCAGTAGAGGGGTGACACCGTACTCTTATGTGAGGTACATCATGTGTCAATTTGATAAATTTATAAGACTAAGTCGTAATAGCAACGTCTAGTAATTTTCGTTGCATATTAGCTAAAGATCTTGTAAGTCCATCTATGGGACTAGGTTATTAGGTAGTACACTTATAATTATTGATTCTATGGAGATTAGAATGCCTAAGTAACTTGATTTTGATTTGGGTTTAGATAGTCACACTAATTCAAGATAACTTACGAATGAATCTATACAGTCCTCAGGACTTAGCATTAGAAATGATGGTATTAAATTATGGTTTTAGAAATTTATGGGATAGCTTAAGGCTTAGCATGTAATGAGATGGTTACATAGTAAGATAAGTTGGTTGTCGTGGTGGGATAGTCATTAAAGATTAAATTATGTGTTATGATGAAGTTTGTTTTGGGTAGCATTTTAGATTGTCCTTTGGAGTCATGTGCTAAGAATTATCTAATGATGTATTAGTACATGTAGTAGTTATTGCCTAGTAATGATGAACCTTAAATTGTACCCCATGTACTATAGTGACAAAGATGTCCTTCTTCGAACCTTCGGGGTTCCTTATAATGTCAATAATATAAAGTTATAGTTGGTGTAACACGTAGTAAATAAGATTAGTGGTTGGACCATTGAGGAATTAAATTAGTGGCCATGATCGGTTCTTTCACATTAAAGGATTATGTCATGACGATTCTTGCACTTGCATGAGTGTGTTTAATTGGAGATGATTGAATTGGTATCCTTAGAAAATTATTATGTTGAGATTTACATAATCGACTATTGATGGTTATAACACGATTGAGTCATATTGATATTGTGGCAATACCTTGGAGTTAGTGCCATGGCTTTGTTTATAAACATGTATTACGGTATGAGTTTTATGAAAAATGTCAGGTCGATAAGTGTGGGTTACGCACTCGGGAGACTTAGAACACGATGATGCTCATCATGGATATAGAGATAGCATTTAAGATGAAGTGTCAAGCTTGATTATAGCACATGTGCATGGTACCTTTACGGTTTAGTATGACCCTAGTGAGGAGACTCATTAGGTCTTAGAAATGGATAATGCTTGAAAAAAAATTAAGGTGTCATAGTAACTCGTTCGATAGTTATGAATTGAGACCACATATGACGTTGCTAAGGATTGTAGTGATGGTCCACAGGGTAAATTTATGTGAGTTTCGTGTTTTGTTAGAATGAGGAGGAGCTTGAGGTTCAAAAGTTAGAAATCGCATATAGATATTGTGGAGACTTAAGTATGTAGGTCAGTGACTAGACTAATACTTTAGCACATATGTAGGTAAGTGAGAATTTTAGAGTTAAAGTGTTTATTGTGGTTCGCACTTCCTGTGGCATGTTTCGTTGCCCGAATTCAACTATTTCATTCTGGAATGGCAATCGCCTAATTCACTGCATATTCTTATGTCTTCATTGATCCCGATAATGGGAAGTTATTGTTTCAATTGTGGGTCTATATTGAGGTGTGCGTAAAGCTCAGTAGTAATGAGGGATATGTTGAGTTAAGGCTAATGCGTTGCGGTACATGAGTACGCTCTTCTTAGGATGAACCTTTTTTTTACACCGGTGGGTGTGTAAGCGTGGTCTCGCGATTTATTGCATGTAGTCTGTATGTGTACTTGATAACGTTAGGTTGACAGACTCATTAGTTAACATGTATAGCTAATTACGATGTATATTGTGGATTTCAGGTCACGACTCTAAGACATTATGAATATTAGAACTTGACGGGACATTAAATACTGGTGTTGCACTCCGTATGAAATTCGCAGATTGAGAATGTAGTGTCTCATGTGTATTTGGGTTGTGATACCTAAGATGATTCTATGATAATACGTAGTCTCATAGGAAGTATCGGTCGGATGGGCCATTGGGATTAAATGACTTTCTTAAAATCATTGATGAGAATAGTTATTGATGTGGAGAATGTGTGTGCCTAAGATAGGTAAGATTCACATCGTTTGAAGAAATTTAGGCTTGGAAATCACGACGTTTGGAATAAATTCATGATGATGAGTTCTTTGGGTGTTAGAAAAATATTTGGTGAAAAAAAAAATTGAGTTATTATTGAACGAACAAGTTAGGCATGCTTGGTAGTTAGAAATAAGACTTTATAGTCCACTATTATCGGGTTAACATGAGGGTGGGTTGATTGTGTCAGTCGTCAAGGAACTGCAGTCGGAGATTCTTGCAAGGTTCCATCAGTCTCGTTCAGCATACATCCCGGTGTGACGAAGATGTATAAGGACCTATGTAAAGATTTCTAGTGGTCTGGGATGAAGCGGGATGTAGAGATGTGTGTGGCTAAATTCTATACGTGTCAGAAGGTGAAGGACGCACACAAGAAGCCAGTCGGGTTATTGTAGCCACTCTCTATGGTCGAGTGGAAGTGGGAGCACATCACTATGGACTTCATCATAATACCTCGATCTGAACGGGGTCATGATGAAATTTGAGTTATGGTGGATCGCCCCGCGAAGTTTGCACACTTCTTGTCGATCAGGATCACAGACAGCATAACAAAGTCGACCCAGTTTGTACATACGGGAGATTGTCTGACTCCACGGTGTACCGTTGACCATGGTTTTTGATAGAGATCTTCGGATTGTTTCACGGTTCTGGAGGAAGGTTTAGCAGGTGTTGGGTATTGATCTGAATTTATGTATGGCTTACCATATGGAGACAAACGGATAGTTAGATCGTATGGTTCCGATTCTGGAGGACTTGTTACGGGCATGTGCACTTGATTTTTAGGGTAGTTAGAATGAAAACTTGCCTCTAGCAGAATTTTCATACAATAATAGTTACCAAGCTAGTATCAAAATGCCCCCCTTTGAGGCTTTGTATGGGTGACCGTGTCATTTTCAAGTGTGTTGGGCAGAGGTGGGCGAGAAACACCTTACAACTCGGATATGATCAAGGAGATAACTGAAAAGGTTCAGTTGATACGGGAGAGGTTGGCAATGGCTCAGGTCAGATAGGAGAATTATGCCGACAATCGTCGTACACCGTTAGAGTTCGGAGTGGATGATAAAGTGTTATTGAAGGTTAGGGCTAGGACTAGTAGAAAGAGGTTTGGTCAGAAGGGCAAGCTTTCCCCTCGGTACATTGGACCCTTAGAGCTTTTGGAAAGGGTCGGTGATGTCTCATACTAATTAGCGCTACCTCCACAGTTAGTTCATGCCCACAATGTCTTTCACATCTCTATGCTGAAGAAGTATCTGCATGATCCTCGCCATGTGATCAACTGGTAGAACATCGAGTTAGAAGAGGATACAACATTCTTGACTCGACCCACATCCATCTTGGACCGAGAGAACCGGGTTCTTCCCAACAAAGTCATTCTGTTGGTGAAGATCCTATGGGAATCGCAGGGAGCCGAAGGTACCACTTGGGAGCGAGAAGCCGAGATGCGAGAGGAACATCCACAGCTTTTCCAGTGACTTATGATGAATTTCGGGGACGAAATCTCCTAAGGAGGGGAGATGTAATACCCGCACCTTTAAATTGTACTTGCATGATTATCCTTTATTTAGCGACGCTCCGTTAATGAAATTTTTTACGTTGCATGTTCCCGCATGAGTTATGATTTATGTTCGTATAATTATTTTAAGTACTTTGGTTAAGTTTCACGCGATTCGGGCAGGCAACGAACGCTACGCGAACTTATGTACTAATTGTCCTACGACGCGTGACGCAGCGAAAGTCTAGTTTTGCGCGTATTGTTTAGGATGCCTCGGAAGGTCAAAAAAATATTCCGACCATATATTTAGGCTCATAAAAATATAAGGAATATTACCACGCGAAGAAAAATCGAAAAAAAATATGTTTTGCGCGGAGGTCCCGTTTCTTGCGCGTATTGTTTAGGATACCTCGGAAGGTCAAAAAAATATTCCGACCATATATTTAGGCTCATAAAAATATAAGGAATATTACCACGCGAAGAAAAATCGAAAAAAAATATGTTTTGCGCGGAGGTCCCATTTCTTGCGCGTATTGTTTAGGATGCCTCGGAAGGTCAAAAAAATATTCCGACCATATATTTAGAGTCATAAAAATATAAAAAATATTACTATGCGAAGAAAAATCGAAAAAAAATATGTTTTGCGCGGAGGTCCCATTTTTTGCGTGTATTGTTTAGGACACCTCGGAAGGTCAAAAAAATATTGTGAATATATTTTTTGACTCACAAAAATATAAGGAATATTACTATGAAGAGGAAAATCGAAAAAAAAATACTTTTGCGCGGAGGTCCCGATCTTGCGCGTCTTGTAGAGGACAATCTGGGAGGTCAAAAGACTATTGTAAATATGATTTTTTAGCCAAAAAATGCAAGGAATATGAATCTCAAATTAAAAGTTCAAAAAAAATTGGCAGGAGAGAGAAAGTGACGAAAATACCCCTTATTTATGGTGTCAACTTGTGCGTGAGAAATGAGAGACTTGATGTGGTTGTGTAGTCTCTTTCACCCATCAGATTTTCAGACCTTAATAAACTCTTTCACTCTTTTGGAAAGTGCTTAGCTCTTAGTCTTTGGCTATAGGATGGAAGATGACTATTTTTGGCTTATAAGAGTCTTGTGAGGGGTGAGGGTTTGGAGCCAAAAACTTCATCTCTTTCCATCAGATTTCTCTCTTTTTCCATAGCCAAAGGAATGTGGTTCTCTTTTAAATTCGTGAGTCTATTTTACCACCCATTTCCCACCATTGTTGCACTATTTTGGAGGTCTCAAACTCCATTAAAGTTTGCTTAAGAAGTAGGACAGCTTGTTGAAGCAAAACAGAGGTGGTTTTGGAGCTTTTGAGTGGTGGCTTTGTGAAGTTTTATGGTGTTCCTCTTCCATCTTCTTCAACCTTCTCCTCTTCCTATTTACAAGTAGGGTTTTTCTCACTCTTAAACTCTTTTACTTCAAATGCTAATATGAACAAGATGATGAGAAAAATGTGACTTTTTAGCTTTTCTCCCTTATTTTCATATGCTATGAAAAACCCATTTTGTGAAAAATGATAAATGGAGAAGATGATGTTTAGAATAAATTTTCAGATTATTATATATGTCGAAATCATGTTATAAATGTAATAATCTCATGAAATAAACATAGAAAATGGAATGCTATAAGAAAATGACTAGTTAATGCATTTGTTGGGTTTTCTAAGGAAGAAGACCCATTTTCATGAAATAGTGTATGTAGTATGTGTTAGTCTTGACATTAACATGATTAATGCTGAAATATAGTGGTCTAAATATGTGTTTAGTAATCTCATAAGAACAGCCCCAAAATCTAATATGTTGAAATATTAGTTTAAGCCTCTTGAATATGTTAAATAAGGCTTATAATTATGTAAATGGCTTTATATGTAAAAGTGTGCTAAAATGGGTTATACGTCACTAATAAAGGTTTAAATGTTAGTGGAAACATGTAGTACATTAAAGAATGATTTTTGTACTTAAAACCCACTTAAAAAGGTAATTTTTGGTAAAAAAAATGCCTTAGTGGCAGATTTGGTAAATATGAAGAAAAGTCACTTAAATGGTGTTTTTACATGAAAAATACTTGAAAAATGCCAAGGAAATGCTTTTTAGATAATAAAAGTATAAGATTGCATTTTGGTAAATCAAAGTGTTGTAAAGGTGACTTAGTATATTTTACTGTTTGGCGTTGACACTAGAATGCCTCCTCGGCTCGTAGGATGCAAAGACTAATAACGGGCTTTAATAACAAAACCGGATAAGTTGAATTGTGAACATTGAGAATAATGTTAAACACATGAAAGATATGATATTCGGATGATGCCGAGAGAAAATAATTAAGGATGGCATGACGTCCCTAGTGGTGAAAGACCCCAAACAAACTGGAGTAGTATATGGCGGCGGAGACCGGTGGTGTGAGGCCACGAAGTCCGTGACTGTTTGTTGGAAAAATCCCAAAAACAATGTTAAGTAAGGAATGAGAAAAATTCACAGAACTTACACTAATGAATGAATAAGAATTCATTAATTATTATGTGGATGACATAAGTGGAATATGATTAAGTTCCTGGCTTGGAATATTAAAATGCTAAGAGTGAGTGGGCACGTAGCCCAGGGCATTGCATATAGGTGCATTTACGACTAAGTTAAAGAATCTTGTTAGTATAGATACATGATAACTTAGTTGAATATAATGAAGGCTTCTTGAATATTATTAGCATAGTTAAATGTTAACGAAAATAATCATTAATGATAATTAATGAATATGAGAAAATGATGGTTTTCAGAATTACTAAAATGCATTGTATATGTATAGTATTTTGCTATGAAAATTATTGCTTAGTATTCCCACCCTACTGGGCATTTTGCTCATACCCTATTTTCTAAAACCCCAGGTACAACATATGTCGAGTAAGGATGTTGGAAAGGCCGCAGAAAGTGCTAGTCGTCGTTAGAGGCTCTGTAACCGATTTTTAATCCATGGACTTATGTTGAACCGTAATCCTTTATGTTTTGTTAAGACAATTTGGTTTGAACTTGAATTATTTGGAAATTGTAATAATACTGGGATTTATGCTTTATTTATGGATTAAATCTTACCAAAGGTTTACTTGTTAAATTGTTAATTGAATATTAACTAGCAAAATATGGTCCTCACATTTTCGTAATAAAAGAAATTAAAGGTTTTGTTGAAGTATAATGTGACAACTATTTTTCAAATTAATAAAATGTTTTATCCCCCTCCCCCTTAACACCTTGGTTCGGATACTGAGTTATTCCAACGATAACTCTAATCTGGATCGGGGCGTTACATTTTCAATGATTCTATCGGTGGTGTGGACCATGGTCTACTCTACCCCTATTCGATCGTGCCGTAGTTATTATTTGGAGGGTACAACTTCCTCGTGGGATTTATCTTGAGCATCTCTTACCTCCTTATTCTTTTCCTTATTGGGGTGAATGGCTGTGATAAAACCCTTCCTAGTTGTGGCTTGGTCGCCATGGATTTTGACCATGCACCGGTCAATAACGCACTTCTTCTTCCGGTGGTAAGTGAATGGTACGGCCTTCATGGCATAGAGCCAACCTCTGCCTAAGATGGCATGATCGGGGGACTCAATGTCCACTACTAGTAATTCCATTAACTTCGAGATGTTTCCTGCTCTAATTGGCAAGTCTATCTTTCCCAACGGCTTGGTGATTCTTCATGTAAAACCAACTAGTGGAACAGTAAATTCATTTAGGTCGACAACGTTGAGTTTTATTTTATGGAACACCTTCAAGTACATTACCTCTGACAAGCTTCCTTGGTCGATGAGTAACTTGTCAATGTCTTTATTTGCAATTCGAAGGGTAATCACTAATGCATCGTGATGTGGGATCTTGACCCCAACCAAATCCTCCTCTATGAAAGTGGTATGCTTGGTATGGTCAACATCTTCTGGTTGCTGATGATTACCATCCTAGGTTTTAGCGGGGTTGATCTGAGAGCCTTCATAAATCCGAATAGAGATCCTCTAGATCTGCTTCAGGTCTAATGCCCTATGGATTACGACAAACTCATGTCAGGTATCATTATCAGGGACATCATTTGGCTTCTGGTAGCCATTAGTTATGACCTTATCTTCTTTTTTCTCGATTTACTCATTAAGGTGCCCTATTTGGGCCAGCTCCTCCAAGTGTGACTTCAGAGCTTTGTAATTTTCAGTCCTGTGGCCGCCCTCCTTGTGGAATGTACATCTTAGTGCATTGTTTCTTTTGGATGGGTCTCCACCCATATTTTTTATCCATTTGATGAATGGTTCATCTTTAATCTTGCTTAGGATTCTGTAAATGGGTTCCTTAACGACTGTGTTAACAACTTGGAATGCCTTGGAGGGATGCCCTCGTTCTTGTTTCTCTTCTTTTGAGTATCACTCTTATCTATTCCCGTGTTCTCCTTTACTCAACCATTGTCCCCTGCATTAGAATGAACCACATCTTCCACCTTGGCATATTTCTTAATATTGGCCATGAGATTATCAATAGTGTTGGCTTATTTCTTAGTTAGGGACTGGTGAAGCAAAGAGGTGGTTGGAAGACTAATTTTGAAGGAAAATACGATAACTTGCTCTAAGAAGTACTCGAATTCATTGAAAACTTCCCAATACATTTTAGCATAATCTCAGAGGCTCTCTTATGGATTTTTTTTCATTGTAAGCAGTGCATCCATCCACTTGGGGTGGGAACTGTTGGTTATGAAGAGATTCGTGAAGGCCTCTGCTAGAGATAGAAAGTTTTTAATCGACCTGTGAGGTAGCCTCTCAAACCACTTTTGTGCTACATCATGCAGGCTAAAAGGGAAAATCCATCACATTAGTGCATTACTATGGCTCCATAAGGTCATTGCTAGCATGTATTATCGAACGTGGTCTATGGGGTCTATTTCCTCATCGTAGATCTTGAACCTGGTAACAATAAACTTATTTGGGGGCTCCTCTTCTTCTATTTCCCTTGAAAAAGGGGATTTTATTTTAGTATAAAGAGCCCTCTTGGCTAGCTCTCTGGTGGATCTAGCTTCACGGTGGGCTAGATGTTGGTCCATTTCCCTATGGATCAGAACCCTATTATCTTCATTTTTTTTATCATTTACCCTATGGTGTCTCTTTGGCTAGCCATGCTCTGATTGACAATAATCTGATCTGCCTCCCTAAATCCCTTCCTAGTCATGCTTGGAGTTCATCCCTCGATTGAGAGTGTTACTCTCCTGAGGACTAAGAGTCCAATATCGGCACTTCATGGTGATCCTTTGGAGAGATCTATCCATTCTTTCAAGTCTCCTTTAGAGGCGAGAATTCTCTACTAGATGGAGGCGTGTAGTCTCCTCTTGTTCGCGAAGCCTGGCTTCGTAAGCGTCAACCAACCTAGAGATCTGAGTAGATCTCAGTGGTCCCTAGCTTTCTTTGGAAGGTTGTCTTTCTTAGCAAAACCTGGGGTTTGTATGCTGGCGAATCTCAGACCTGACCCTAGGAGGAACTGGGTCTTTCTACACGTCGCCAACTTGAGGAATATTATTGCTATAGTGAGACATCACGGGCTTTATGTTTGTGAATATTTTTGCAGGAATAGAAATCGATTCCCACAAACGGTTCCAATTATGAGTATAAAATATATCACAATAAAGATATCCACGAAAACAATCACAAAGACAGAAAGTAAAGATCACGTACAACAACGATGTACATGGTTCAGAAAATTGCCTACTTCCACGGAGAGGTTACTATTTATTATAGTGTCTCTTAACAATGTTTTGTTGCATCCCTTTACCCCGGGTCAGGGTGTACAATTTATAGGTAAATAGACATAGAGTTTGAGTTGTTCAAGGAACACAAATAACACCTAAATATCAAGGAGTTCTTGAATATGTCTTCTGAGATTATTAGTAACTGATTTGACTATATTCGTAAGTGTTCATGTGTATCTGAAATACTCATGTGTCAAATTAAATCATGATTTGGGTCGGCAGTGCTTTGATTAATCTGGGGTGGTCGGCTACTTTCATGGGTTGTATTAAATGGGCTCCCACACATCCTTATCTCATTTTTTGGGGAAAATCTCCTATGAATAGGAGTGCAGAGAAATATTTTTATTAGAAACAAAATCTTATATTATGAGTTCCCTAACTCGTTCCAAAAGATCTCCAAAACCCTAGGTTACAACCATGTTGTTTAGGATCCAAGTTTCAACTCATATATGCCTTGAAGATCCTACTTTCCACACCGAGGTTTATTTTACACATATTTGTGATAATTATTTCATTGCGGTGGACTCCGTATATGATAATGTATTTACATGTGATGGACTTTGTGTATGATGGTTGATGATTTATTCAGTAGATACCGAAGCATGTGTGGACTCACACGTTATGAAAGTGCATGAATGGACTCTTATGTATTATTGTGGAGGAGGGGTTGAAGATTTAAAGTTGTGTGAAGGCTTTTGAGGGCGTTGAGTCATTGTGTAAGTCTTCTATCAGTCTTGTGTGATTACTTTATCTAGTGAATTTGCGTGGCTAGGCCATCCGAGGTATTTTCCATTTGGTATTTCCTGGTACATCAGGCATTGTTATTAATTTACTTATTTTATCCTGCACACACATAGATGCATGTTTAGATTAAGATCAATTTGATTAATCGGTCTTATCATAACTTGTTTAAAACTTGTGATAAGTTTATTTGGATAACTTGTTTAATTAAACTTAAAAGTGTTTGTTTTACACCCTTTTTAATATTGAAACCCTTTGGGCACTATAGCAGCATGCATTTCTCAAATTAGTATTAGAGTGGGAACATCAAGTTATCGCGTAGATCCATGTTTTCTTGTTATTTTATGATCATTTTGGTGATTCTCTCTCTCTCTCTCTCTCTCTCTCTCTCTCTCTCTCTCTATATATATATATATATATATATATATATATATATATATATATATATAAAAATTTTGTTTGTTTCTCTCGATAGGTCATTATAGTGATCAATTATCCGACGCGTTTAGCAATGACGACGATTTTGATATTTGAGATGTGTTTAATAAACTTGTTAACCATGCTGAAAAATTAACTCATTTGAATTTGAGGTTTGCAAAAAGAATTCAATTTCTTGAAAAAAAATGTGTGCTTTAAAGCAGAAATTGAATTTTTGCGAACTATTGAAACTCAAAAAGATATTATTCGTGAAAAGCTCATGGACAAGAATCGTGATTTTAAAACTTTAGAATTGTCCAAGAAAGAGAGTGATGATAGAGTATGTGTTTTATAGAATGAATTAGAGGACTCTAAGATGTTTGTTTCTAAGATTAAAGAACGTTCCATTGAGGATAATGATAAATTGATTAAAAATTTAAGGGCACGTAAAAATACTCTTAGGGATAAGTTCACTACGTTGAGGGGGGCGAGATAACCTTCTAGGTGTTACTAGAAATTTGAAGGAGTCCCTTATATTTGAAGAATATGATTCTTTGCTTGAGTTAAGGATTTTGAAGTTAAAAGATGATTTGAATTACCCAAGTAGTTTTAGTATTGTCTTTGATAATCCCAATGTTATTGCTAGTTACATATTATGGGTGATATATAGTATGGGTGATTGCTTGCACATGACTCTTCACATGATATATATTATGGGTCATTGCTTGCATGTTTTTCATTCACTAGCTTTTGTACATCACGCTATATGTTATTTCTAGTTATACGATGTTCATCTTTTATATTTTAACTTTTCATTTTTTGGTTATAGTGTGAAAAATACAAAATAATTACGTTTGGCTTTTGAGTTTTTTTTTCTTTTGGTGTCATAAAGCATCTAAAAACTCAAAATGATTTTTGATTATGTGTAGTTTGGTTTTACAAATATTTTGTCACGTATTGGTTTGTTTCAATCCATTTCCTTTCATGTTTTCATGTGGCGAGGACATTTTATTTGATTTTCAATGCTTAGATTGTTCTTAATCATGCTTGCATGGAGTAGTTTGAAAATGACTTGGTTAATGGATTAACTATTCATATGCCTTCTCACACACATGCACAAGCTCTTTTGGATTTTAACATCATATATTACATGATCTAGGTGAGATATTCTCCTAACAATCTTGTCGTATGCATTTATATTTGATTAGAGGATTGTGGATGTAAGAACCATTTCCTGTGATTTTTTACTATTTTATTAAAAATATGAGTGTGCACGGGAAAAGGGCTACGAAGGAAGAAATCTTCCTTGCGTGAAAAGGCACCATTGGAAAGAGACTAAAAATTAAGAGGAAAAATAAAATAAAATATTGCCAAGACCAAATTTTATTTCATTTATTTTTCTATTAAATTAGTATCTTCAAAATATGAGAGTAAAAAATGATTTATCTATAAATTTGAGTGTATTATAAGTTGAAGATAAATGGGTTTGCATAATAAGTTCTGGTTATTTCATGCTTCGCGCTATTGATTTGAGAATCATCTATATTTTCTAAACTAATGTGCATTGTGTTTGTTTATCCATCATAGTTCACTTTATCAGCTTTGTTATCGAAAAGGTAGTGGTATCGAGTTTTGTATAATTCGAGATATGAGTGCATTGGCGATTTCCTTTGTTTGATAAAGTTAATGCAGTCAAATGAACTCCTTGTACATTTTTGAGTGCTTGGGTCGTAATTCATTTGTTTATAATTCACGCCCCTTCACTCCATCCCACATGTTTAAACATATCGATACTATGCTAGTGTGTAACACTTACGTGTTTTGTATCATTTTGTGCTTATTTATACCCATATATATGCATGTTTGTCATTGGCATATTTTATATATTTATATACATGGTATCATTTTGTTTTTGAGTCTTTTCATTTGCATTTAATCCATGTTTGCCAAGTTATTTATCTTTGAATCAAATTGGCATGCTATATGATCATATTAGTATCTCTTATTGCTTGTGTACATTGGTATCTCATGCTTTATTTTGTATTCATGTTGGTATTGTTTATTTCATCAATATTGATATATCTTTGTTTGGATTATTTACACTTGTGTTGTCATGTTGTGTTTGTTGTACTTTACACCATTGCATGATATTATTCCTTCCTCTATATTTCCAATTAGTATTGCAAGTTCTTACATTTCGGGGGAGAAAATGGTTTATGGGGGAGAAATGGTTAATTATGCATTATTTCTTTATCTATTTGTGAACAAAAGGGGGATAAATGGTATATTTCACTTTAATTTTAGGAGGATATATTTATCTTGGGGGAGGAGAGCATCTTACCTAGGAGGGATCATTAGACATACATGGAGTTTATTCATATGCAGATTAATATTATTTATATATTCTCTTTGTATTTGAAGGCATGTTCAAGTGTGCAGGTTTGCAACATATGACAAAGTTTACAATGTTCAAAGATACTCAAGTTTATGAGTCAGTCAAGTTATATTTTTTTTTTGGGGGGGGGGGGGGGGGCTGGAGACTGATTCTTATATGATCTTGATAGCCCATAGGATTTTTACTTTTGGTTTTGTCTTGGAATAGCCAAAAAGGGAGATTTGTAATAACAATTTTCAAGTAGAGTCAATTTATATGTATTTTGGCTTTATTCCGTGTTTGGATAAAACTATTGGAGTCATAGGTTAGGACTTGAGTTTGTTGACCTTTTAAGACTATGATGAGATTTCTTGATAACATAGCTGCTAAGTTAGAAGATCTACATCATCTGTGTTACGTGCTCATTTTCATCTTCACGTTTCGAGGATCTCTCAGGTATGGATGTGTACATATTTTGATCCTTAGGCATTTTATTTTGGGGTGTTAGGCTTTTATAAAAAAACTAAATGTTTTAAAATGATTTTATCCCTTTTAATATTTTTTAGTAGAAAAATATTATTTCGATAGGTCATTAGAATGAATCCGAATATTGCGAGTTCCATAAAGACCATGGTCACAAGACCAAAAACTTCATAGCTCTCCAGAATGAAATTGAAGAGCTCATCGGGCGGGGAAAATTGACCAAGTATGTTGATCGCCGAAATGGTGGAAAGGTCAACGACCGAACAAGGCAGAGGTCTATATCTCCTCGACGAGCAAAAGAAGACAAGAAGAGAAGTCATGAAGAAGACCTAGAAGATGATCAAGATGATCCCAATCTCCCCGAAAGACCAAAGCAGCCAAAACGTGAGGTATTTTCAATCCATTTTGGATCATTTGAATGTAATGTTATTACAGGAGGAGATGTAGGAGGTGGGGATATGACTGCAGAAAGGAAAGCTTACCTCAATGACGCTCAAGCTTGCTCGTACATTCAGCGAATAAATCTGGCTGAAGATGATCGCCCGAGGAAGGTGAACAAAGACAAATTGGTCATTGGTTTCTCTAAGAACGACCTGACAGGTGTACTATATCCTCACGACGACCCATTGGTGATCAAGATAAGAATGAAGGAAGTGGTGATTTCACGAGTACTAGTGGATAATGGTAGCTCGGCAGATATCATGTTCTATCACTGCTTTGACAGTTTGAATCTGAAGCTAGCCCAGTTGGAGCCCTATCATAGGCCCCTCCTTGACTTTACTGGTGAGAAGGTTTTTCCACTTGGGACGATCAAGTTGGATATGCTTATCGGTATATGGCTTGCCTGTTGAACAGAAAGAATATTCTTTTTTGTAATGGATAAAAACATCCAATCAGCCTATAATATCATCATGGGAAGGGTAGGTCTGAAGAAGTTCGAGGCATTACCATCTACTGTACATCAGTGTTTAAAATTCCCAGCCAACTTTGGAGTAGGAGTTGTGAAAGGCGACCAGAAAGTAGCTCGGGAATGCTATTATTCATCTGTCGAACAGGAAGAACGTGAAGAATCTAGGAAGAAGACTACTACCTATCAAGTGGATGAAATAGGAGAGGCAGAGATTGAAACATTAAACCCTAGAGACGAGTCTCAACTCGTAAAGGGACAGGTCATGGAGGCTACCGAGAATGTCATTCAGGACGATGAGCATCCAGAACGAACAACTCAAATTGGTGCATCATTGGATGTATCAATAAAATAAGAGACGATAGCATTTCTAAGGCGCAGAATGCAAACTTTCGCATGGAGTCATGAAGACATGCCAGGGATAGATCCGAGTTTCTTGTGCCACGAGCTCAACGTGAATAAGGAAATCAAGCCAGTGAAGCAGCGAAGAAGAGTGTTCAATCCTGAGAAGAACCAAGCCATACAGGAAGAAGTAGAGAAGCTACAGAAAGCCTTTTTTATTGAGGATGTCAAATATCCTGATTGGCTAGAAAATGTGGTCATGGTGAAGAAGAAAAATAACAAGTGGAGGATGGGTGTAGACTTCACTGATCTTAATAAGGCATGCCCAAAGGATCATTTTCCTTTTCCCCGAATCTATCAACTAGTGGATGCTACCTCGGGGAATGAATTATTGAGTTTCATGGATGCTTATTCAGGCTACAACTAGATTAAAATGAAGCCTGAAGACAGGTAGAGTACCTCTTTTATCACCCCAAGGGGAACTTATTGCTATAATGTTATGCCTTTTGGACTTAAAAATGCAGGTGCAACATAACAGCGGCTGATGAATAAGGTGTTTGCAGAGCAAATCAGTTATAACACGGAGGTTTATGTTGACGATATGTTGACGAAGAGCAAGAAAGTTGTTGATCATCTAGTTGACTTAGGCCAGACCTTTGATCAACTAGAGAAATATCAAATGAAGATGAATCCCACCAAATGCATATTCGGAGTACGAAAAGGCATGTTTCTCGGATATATTGTTAATCAACGAGGTATCGAGGCCAACCCTAAAAAGATCAAGGCTCTATTGGAGCTACGATCTCCAACGACGAAGAGGGAAGTACAAAGTCTCACAGGGTGAGTTGCAACACTTAATAGGTTTGTGTCACGAGAAACTCACAGATGCCTACCATTCTTCAAAATACTCCGGAAAACCTTTGAATGGAATGATGAATGCAAGGAGGCCTTTCGAGAATTGAAGAAATATCTGGGGACACCTCCATTATTGTCTAGAACAGTGACGGGAGAAAGATTATACTTGTATCTGGCAGTATGAGATAATGCAGTTAGCTCGGCATTGATCAGGTTAGAGAATGGAGTATAAAAACCAGTCTATTATACCAGCAAAGCTTTCCGAGGAGAATAAATCAGATATCCAAGCCCATGTTATAGTGGTATACACCGATATGCCATTAAGGCAAGCTCTGCACAAACCGGAGAAATCAGGAAGATTGATGTACTGGGCAGTAGAACTGGGTGAATATGATATAATTTATGAGCCTAGATCGTCACTCAAAGGGCAGGCAGTAGCGGATTTTATCGCATAATTCACTCAGGAGGATTCCTCCGATGAGAAGGAGTTGAATACAGACCAGCCTGCGGATGTTACAGGATCATCAAATTTAAACCCTGACCAACTTACGTCAGTGGACGAGCAGCGTAAAGTACTAGAGGAGGACAAAAGGAAGCGTCAAATACTTCACCAAGGAACTCTGTTTGACCAAGAGTTTGATAATGGAGTACCTGTATGGAATCTGTATGTAGATGGCTCTTCGTGCTCTACAGGCAGTGGAGCAGGGATTATTTTAAACAGTCGAGATGGGATTGATGTGTAATATGCTCTACGTTTTCAATTTAAGGCTTCTAATAATGAGGCCGAATATGAAGCGATTATCGTGGGTCTAAGCCTGGCCAAAACCATGAAAGCTGAGCAAGTCGTTGTGTTTAGTGACTCCCAGTTAATCGTAAATCAAATTCTGGGAGTGTATGCAGCTAAAGGAGAATTAATGATCAAGTATCATGCAAAAGTAATGGAGGTTGTATCAAATTTTACTGCAGTTCAGTTGATTAGAATACCAAGACTGGAGAACGCAAGAGTAGATGCATTAGCTTGATTGGCATCAGCCACACGCACCGATCAACTAAGAACAATCCCAATAGAAATCCTAGTTGGTCAGAGCATAGGCGAAGATCTGATGATGAATGCCATTTTGGAGTTTTATCAACAATTTGCTTGTTTCATTACCCTCAATTTGGGACCATCTTGGATGGATCCCATCAAGGCCTATATTGAAGAGGGGGCTTTTCCAACTGATAAACTCGCAACCAAGAAATTGAAGTTTAAAGATGCTCGTTATGTATTGACCGATGGAATTTTATATAAATAAGGAATTACAGCAGGGCTACAAAGATGTGTCCACCCCTCCAAAGTGAATGATCTGATCGAAGAGGTCCATGAAGGGTCTTGTGGAGCCCATGTAGCAGGTCAGACGCTTTTGCAAAGAATAACAACGCAGGGGTATTACTGGCCGACCATGAGAGCTGATTGTGTATCTTATGCCAAGAAGTGTGACAATTGTCAATGTTTCTCCTCTATCCGAAGAACTCCCCAATCATTGTTAACACCCATCACATCTCCTTGGCCATTCGCCATGTGGGGATAGACTTGGTCAGGCCACTTCAACGACCAGAGGAAGATTCAAATACCTTGTAGTTGCTGTGGATTATTTTACAAAATGGGTGGAAGCTGAGCCTCTCATTGATATGACATACGACAAAGTCTATCAATTAATTTGGAAGAATATTATTTGCAGATATGGTCTCCCACATGCATTCATTACTAACCATGGAACCCAGTTTGACAACGAGGAGTTTATTGCGTATTGTCATACTGAACATCCACTCTGCACCAGGACATCCCCAAAGCAATGGGAAAACTGAGGTGACAAACAGAACGCTGCTGAATGGTTTGAAGAAATGACTAGATAATGCAAAAGGAAATTGGATTAATGAGCTATATTCTGTGTTGTGGGCTTATCGTACCACACCATGAGCAGCAACAAGAGAATCTCCATACATGCTGTCGTTTGGAAGTGAAGCTGTCATACCTGCTGAATTAGGTCTACCCACACATAGGGTACTCAATTTTAATTCTCCTGTCAGTGATTTAATGAGAAGATTAGACTTGGATATGCTCGAAGAAGTCAGGGAAGAAGCAGCGATCAGAAATGCAGTATATCAACAACGAACAGCTTTGTTCTATAACAAAAGAATGAAGAAGTATGAGTTGAAGGAAGGGGATTATGTGCTAAAGAAAGTAGTACAAAAGAATAACAAATTGGAAGCCAACTGGCATGGACCCTACAGAGTAACAGAAGTTGTTCGTCCAGGGACATACAGGATTGAAACCTTGGAAGGAGAAGAGTTCGAGAATACATGGAATGCAGAGCATATGCATAAGTATTATCAGTAATTGAAATTCTTCTATAATGCAATTTCTTCAGTATGAATAAAGTGTTGGATGTTTTACCCAGTTTCGCTCTTTTTGTTGAAATTTTTCGAAATATTAGTGCTACACACTACACATCAAATTCAGAATAATTACCACCAACTCCGGTTATAGGGAATCAATTACCACCAACTCCAGTTGGTCGGGAACAAATTTTCATCAACTCCGGTTGGTTGGGAATCAATTACCACCAACTCCGGTTGGTCGGGAACTAATTACCACCAACTCCGGTTGGTCGTCGAATCAATTACCACCAACTCCGGTTGGTCGTCGAATCAATTACCACCAACTCTGGTTGGTCGGGAACTAATTTCCATCAACTCCGGTTGGTCGGGAATCAATTACCACCAACTTCGGTTGGTCGGGAACTAATTGCCACTAACTCCGGTTGGCCGATGAATCAATTACCACCAACTCTGATTGGTTGGGAATTAATTGCCACCAACTCTGGTTGGTCGACGAATCAATTACCACCAACTCCGGTTGGTCGGAAATCAATTGCCCCAACTCCGGTTGGTCGGCGAATCAATTACCACCAACCCCAGTTGGTCAGAAAATTAAATACAATCAACTCCGGTTGGTTAAACTAAGCAGGAAGATGGGATGCAAATCATTTCATTGCTTAGGCCCAAAGAGTGACAAGTCACTATAATCAAATAATAGATAGGACGAGTTCTATTATCCAAAAACAAAACAGAATGTACATATCAAAATATATTCAAACAAAGACATTCTGCAAATTAGTTAGAAGAAAATAAAATGGCAAAAAACTAAAAATTTCTTCATTCAAATCAAGTAGAATTACATATGCTGTGAAAAATAGACTTTATTACATAAAAATCCTATTCTATTGGTTTTTTCCCTTCTGCCTTTGAAACGGGTTCTATTCCAGCAGGAGGATCATCTAAGGCATAAGGAGAATTTATAAAATTTACATCTCTCAGCATTCTAATATTCATTACAGATGGTCGATCAAGTAAATGTTCTGGGCGAGATATCTCGAAGTTGGCTTGAAGACTGTAATCACCAAGATACTTGAAAATCAGACTTCGAGGAATTGCACGAGCAGGAATCCAGCTAAAATCAAGTTTAAAAGGAGGAACGGGTAAATTGAGCACTCCTGGCTCATAATAATCCAATAAATAATGTCCCTGCTCCAATTGTAGCACACACATAGCATTTAACCATCCCTGCTTGTACCCCTCGTTATTTGATTGCTGGATCCGAGCATCAAGATGGTAAAGGACTTCATTATACCCAGCCATCCAAAACTCTTTGGGTTGTTTATGAAATTGGTAAGTTAACCTCTCCAGTTGCTCGTGGAGATTCTTCACCAGAAGTTCTTTGTTTTCCAAGGAAGAACTCTGGCTTGATAGTTGTTCACTGAAGTTCACAATCTTCTTAGACTTTTTTGCTAAGGCTTGGTTCTTCGCCACCAACTGAAAGGCCTGATTTTCTAAAGCCGCCTGGGTTCTAGCTTCTTCAATAGAGATCCGACGAGCCCTTGCTCATCCATGAGAAGAAGATCTTGCTCGTCCACGAGTGGATGTGTAGGGTCCAACTCTTTTTAAAGTTTCCAACCCATCTCTTAAGTTGACGTTTTCTACCTCTAAGAAAGAGAAACCTTCATCATTAACAGGGACCAAGGCTCCCGGGGAAGATGCAGCAGACTTGAGCTGTTTTATTTCCTCTTGCAAGGCAATGCTCTCCTACTCCAACAACTTGGCAATATGTCTGTGTTCTTCAACCTCAAGCTTTAGAACACTCTCTTTCTTCTCATAAGTAGAGATAAATTTATCATATCCTTTATCATCACTCAATTGCTGATATTTCCTCTCATATCCCTGATGCAAAAGTGTGGAAGATTCTTTGTACTACAGCTGAAGTTCCTCGATCGTTCCTTGGAGATCTTCAATCATCTCATAATAAGCCACATTGTTGGCAACTTCACTATCGAGCAAACATTTCAGGTATTGGTAAGCTTTAACTGCTGGGTCAGAAGCATCTGAACCCAAGATATAAATGATTTGAGCCTCATTTAGGTCTTCATGACTGACTTTGAAGTAGTCATTGCATTTCTTCATCAATTCGGTGTCATGAGCTGATAATAGCTCCATTATGGCCATAAACTAACAAAGCAAAGAGAAATAAAAAGAATCAATAAGGATGCAGACAGAGCAAGTCAAAGAAGAGGTCAAGATAAATAACCAAAGTTCGAATTTTTATTTCATCATAAAGGGAAAATACAAAATCTGAGGTTACATAGATTAACAAAATAAACACCTGAGCAACTCTACACCTTCTCTTTGTTTCCTATGACTCCTCAGAAGGTTTTGAGGAAGAGACTGGTTGCTCGGAGGGAAAGATTAGCTGCTCGAAAGAAGTACTGGATGGTTGGGGTTGCTCGTAAAAATAAACAACAGGAACATCAAGGACCTGATCTCCAGTCATCATTGAAGATTCGTCTGAAGCATCTTCACCCTCTTCTTATTCTCTAGGAGCGGGAGGAGGACCATGAGTGTGTTGCTGGAACAATTCAGAATTCTCAGCAACTTTCATCTCTTTCAATGCAGCTACCCATCCATCCCTAAAGAATTCGACGCCTGCATACTCCATTTGAGAGGACATGGCAGCTAGGCCCTTGTCCCAACCAGCGCTGAAAGATTTTTTAACTGCCTTCTTCTTTTTTGCCTTCTCCGAGGAGGTCCTTTCCCTAAGGAGCTCCTCGGCAGCCTTCAACTTCTCCTCCACCTCCAATTTCTATCGCTCAATATCTTAAATTTTAACAAATTCCTCTTCAGCGAACTTAATCTTAACTTCCATCTCCTTATTTCTTTGTTCGAAGACTTTGTTGCTCTGCTCAGACTCTGTCAATTTCTTCTCCAAACCCTTGGAGGCATTCACACCTTGATTTCTTTCTAACTCGATGGACTTGAGTTACTTCTCCCAAGAAAATTTATCTTCCTCGTACTTTTGATGAGAGTCTTTTAAAGGCTGAGTCAGACCAATAAAATCTTCCTCTACACCTCCCGAGGAGCTTGAAGCCTTGATAGCTTCATCCTTCTTCAAGATGCTGTTGAAACACGTCACCAGCTGAAAAAATAAATAACATTAGGTCAATATATGAACATAATATTAGAAAGTGAATGACTTAGACTAACAAAACTTACTGAGGCAATGTGTTGAGCAGAAAGGGTAGTAATTCTCTCACGAGAAAGGGAGTCCTCAATACCTTGGACTTCTGGGATAGTCCAATATCTCACTAAACTCACAGCGGAGCTCGGAGCAACAAAAGATGGAATAACACCTTCAACATTTGAAGGTTGAGATACATGTTCAGCAGGTCTCTCAGAAGAACTTTTCTTTAACCTCCTCAGAGGAGCAGGAACATTTCCAACTAAAGAAGTTGTCTTTGTTGGTGAAATAACAATAACCTCACTTGGAGGAGAAACAGCAACAATCTTGCTCGGGGACACTGGGGGCTTTTCAACAGCTTTCTTAGCATCAGCAGGAGGAGGTGCATCAGTGATTCCCATCCCTTCTTCTGAGACCAAAGAAGGCAGGATCTCTTCTTCTCTTCATTAAGTAACTGATGGGAACACTTGACTCAGAGGAAGAACCTTCCACACTAGTCTCAGAAATTGGTACTTGGTCAAGATTAACTACCACTGGTCGTGGACGAGCAGTGAAAGACGAAGTATAGCTCTTGTACTGCAACAAATAAGAGGCATATCTAATATGTTCCTCGGCAACAGATTGGTGCAAATCCCAGATAAGTTTCAAATGCTTTAAATTAACGTCAGCTTCTTTTCGAGGTTTTCTTTTACTATCAACTGTAACAAACAAAAACAAATGTCAGTGATACATATTATCAAACACAAAGAAAACAAGATTTAAAAAAAGAGTAAAAACAACCTATTCCATTGCCATAAGGGGGACACCTGGGACCTTGATATACGTCATCTCCATTTAATGGAGCATGTTGCCAATTTTTCATAACAACACCATGCTCAAAATAATCTCTATTGGCGTCTGGAAGATTGACAACTAAAGCCCTATTCAAAAACCTAGTTTTTAAATAGAATGTGGAATCACTGACAACCCATCTATAGCAGTACATGATCTCTGGAATCCCTAAACGGGTTCCATGGAGTTGATTCAATCTATGTACGTCATTAACTATCCTCCAGGTATTTGGAGCTATTTTTATAGGTACAACGTCAAAATATTGACAGAACTCCAAACATTGGGGATTTGGTGGAAAATAAAAGCCGCATTCGGCCACAAAGAGACTTGGAACCAATGTCCCTCAGCCAAAGAAAAATAATCAGAAGGTTCAGAAAGTTCTTCCAAAATAACCCATGAAGGGATTGAAAATTCAGATCGAAATTTCTCAAGCGATTCAACAAGGTAAACCATGATGAACAAAGTAAATAAAAGAGAGGGAAGAAAATCTTACAGAAAAAGAGAGATCAGTTGACAACGAACAATGGAAAGAACGAAGGCACAAGATAGAGAAGAAATGAAGAGTTCAGAGATATAGATTTGAAAAGTAAAAGACGACAGGATTTCTGTCGTGCTTAAATACTTTGTCTCGGGAATAGAGAAAGACAATGATTATAAGGGAAGACGTTTGCGTTTCTGGCGGCTAAAAGAATAAAAGGGCACAAATATCGAAACGATCGTGGAAATTAAAAATATTTATGAAGTTTGATATTGTGCGCTCAAAAAAGGAATTTGGTACAAGGAAAATTTTCCTAAAACCCATGAAGACCAGTAATCCAAGCAATTTTCGAACAAAATGTTCCACTCTCCCTCAACCTCAACAGTGAAACATTGGGGGCTTCTGTTGATACCAAATTTAATCTGCTGACATGGACCAATCACCTTAAGACACGTGTCAACTTACATACGAATACGCCATATGAGCAACTCATACACTCCGAGCAGCTCAAGTGTGCCGAGCAACTTAGGCGGCCCGAGCAACTCAGGGGCCCCGAGCAACTTAAGCGTGCCGATCAACTTAAGCGGTCCAAGCTACTTAGCGTACAACGCATCCAAATCAAGAGAATCAAGGAGACGACTGCGCATTAAATGTCCATTATTATCATACATATGTATTTGTCTACTAAATGACAGCGCATTGTCCTTTCATTTGTACAGCCTCAAGGCTATAAATACATTGTAACCTCCTCATTAGAAGGGGACTCAGAATTTCTTGGTAAATCCATTATCGATCATTCCAAGGAAACAATCAGCAATAACAAAAACAGTGGACATAGACCATTCTCACAAGGCTGAACCACTTTAAAAATCTTTCTGTCTTATTTATTTTATCTGTGATTGATAAATTAGAGATAATCTAATTTTTTACATCAACAATCGGGTTGTATTTATTTTCGTAGTAGTGGTCTAGCAACATTGGTAATCCAACGTTCCTTTGTAGTAAGTTGTAATACTATCTTATAAGTTCGGCTAATAATAGAAACCAAATAAGGAAACTTTGGGTTATCCAACCTATAGACATAATTTTGTACTTAATTCCAACTACCTTGGTTCCCACCTCAGCACAAGTGTTGAGTACTCCCAGAACCGAACATGCCTTAGACTGGGCTTGTACACATTTTAATGTTTCATTAGAGTTGATGAGACTTATCTAGATGGAATTCAGTACAAAGTGTGTATATCCGTCCCCATATAAAATCCCAAAAACAAACTTGGAGTCCTGAATAACATACCATGGATCTTATAATACTTAAAAAAGTCTTTATCATTCTTACCACTATACCACCCCGCACTAGAGTGCCTGATGTAGGTAATTGGTTTTGTAATACTAACCTCTAACAAATGATTCCTTAAAATTTCCAAGACACCGCACGATCAAATCGTAAGGTTTGGATTAGCTTTCCATCCTATGCTCCACCTTAGCCTTTTACACTTTGAACTAATGAAAGGCTTCAAACATATGGTGCATAAGGTAAATTAATCCATGCCTTGAGTAATTATCAATGAAACTTATTAAATACTCATAACTTCTTGACCGAACTGTTATACAACCATAGGATTGGAACAAACCATTCCAAATACATCTTTAGTGCTTTAGCCTATGCTCGTAAAGGTATATTTGGTCATTTTACCTTCTAATTGGAATTTGCAAACTGGAAGTACCTTCACCTTCCAATGAACATAAATGTCCATTTTAAATACGTCATTAAATTCTAATTAGAATAAAATGTCCAAAGAATAAGTGCCAAAATTCTATTTGGTTCACCCTAAAAGAAAGATTTCTCTATTAATGATTAAACATTAAATTTATATATGTCAACATTTAGCAATATTGATCAGACAAATTTATAATATTTAAATTATGTCCAAATGTACTAGAACAGATAAAATATATTTCAATATAAATAAAATAATTTTACAAAATTAATCGAATATCTGTTTCGAGCAAACTTGAAACTTGAAAAAAAATTCTTTCAAAAACATGTACGTCTTATAATTTTTTGATATTATATTTTCATCTCCGCCAAAAATCTTACATAGATAGCTTACTACTTGATACCTTTGCCTTATTCGAATCACCCGTTATTAAAAACATCTCTTTGTTAAGTAATTGCTTGATTACCTATGACCTTTACAATAAGTTGCAATCTTGATTTGTGGTTCCCAAATCTATAAAGCAGGTTACTGTAGATCAGACCATAAATAATTCTTCTATTTTAAAGAGATAAATCCATTACCATGTCCCATCTTCCTTATACATCTAGGAAAATTTAGCAATGCTACTATAAAAGCCCTAGTTACTTGAGTAAGAATACATGCCTTTCAGTTATTTCACCACTATTGATGAATATGAATTTTATATAACTAAAACCGCCAAATTTAAGAATTAGCCTTATCCTCATATCTCCCTTTCAAGAGAGAATTTAATCTCTTCTCAAATAACTAACACCATAGGTGTTAATAGATTATCACCGATCAATTAAAACGTCCATGTAGAATTTCCCTGGGGGGGACCGGATGCATGTAACAAATGATTACCATCTATTCTAAAATATTGTGATTCCGTGATTAAAATAATCCGATGGGGGTCTAGATCAAACTGACACAAGGAATCAATCGCATCACAATTTTAATATATTGATGAGAATTGAGGGTTAAAAAAAATTATTCACTTAAGTTAGAATAATGTCCTATAACAATTTTGGTCCTAGAAATTTATTTCATTTGATTAATACTATTAAGACTAAACAAGCAGTTGAATAGTTAACCCATATAGAAATATAATAATAAACATTGAAAAGGACTTTCAATTTAAGTATGTATAAATTAACCATTTGATTAAATATAAATTAGCATCCCTCTACTGCTATTTAAAAATAATTTTGCCGACATCCTAATTTCTTGTGAAAGTAAAATTTCTCGTTGAGAGATTGAATTACTTCACCTTAAATTAGACAGACCTTACATCTTTTAATTATATTATACAAACTTCCAGGTACTCTTCTATGCATATAATTAAATAGTCAATAACTTTTGGTCCCGCAATTAATGATAGTGACTCTGTTGGGGAGGATATCATTACTTCCGATTCATTCCATTTAAAAATAAATACGATAGGACTTTCTCATTGGGAGGACCTAACATACTCAATATTAATTTTAAATAATTATAACTTAAGAATTTCAAAATCTCTGTGATGTTGTGATAAACTCCCTCCGTTAGGGAGGAAAGCCAGTAATCCTAACACAAGGAGCAATTACACCACAATTTTAAAATACTGATTGAGACTGCAGGATTTGTTTGAAAATCTTTCTTTAGCTTAATATTTAAAAACTTTAGGGTATTACAAAAAATAATATCCAACTCAAATTTGCCAAAATAAATCAATTATAGCACCTTACTTTATTATCTAAATTAAAATACCCGGTCTCACTCCATTTATTTTAAAACCTCGTGTTACCATGATAAATTCCCTTCGTTAGAAAGGAAAGCCTATGCTAACACGTGGAATAAATCCCACCATTATTTAAAATAATTAAGAGACCAGTCTCATTGTTTTAAAAATCCCTTGATACCATGATAAACTCCCTTCGTGATGGAGAAAGTCAAAGCTAACACAGGGAGAAATCACTTCACTATTTGAAATGAAACTCCAGACTAAAATTAATTATATGATTTAATTCAATTTGAAAAGAATAAACATTTTTTATTTTCCATAAAAGCGTGATCTAGACCAGGTCGCACAATTAATTACCATGTTGTCCATAATTAATGCGGGCTCTTAATCAATGAGACCAATTACCACATTAAATTATCAACATAAAAAATTAGATGGCAGAATTATAAAGTAGTCATAAAACATACAAATAAAAAATAAAAAGCAAATGGATTCCCTCTCCATCATGGCCTAAACTTGAAGATGTAGAGTCCTAATGGTACAACTCAACCCATCCTTATCTAATAAAAATTTTCCTTTCCCATGACTCGTGGTGTCCCATGAATCTGGAAAACATGAGATCAGCACCTGAAAAGATCCGCCTGCGTATCCGAATAAAATTCTAATGGGACCATTCAAATGGTTAGAAAATGGGTAGTGCAAATATTGGCATTGAAACGATCTAATAATTAGTCGTTTGGATGGGTGCAAGTGAATGGAGCCATGCGCAATCCGTCCTACTGTACTATAACCATACTAACATGTGAACAGATTAAACCGTTTGTTCGAACGATGTCGGACTCGAAAAAGATCTTCTATTGATCTTCGACTTTGTGGATATGAATTTTCTTGATCTTGCCATGGCTGATGATAATCGACCAAATATAATGAAAATTGACTATAAATAACATATTACACCTTCTCAATCGCCTCAATATAGATTCATCCACGAAAATTATAGAAACCCCTATTATAAAACCCATTCGAATCTATAAAGTAATTATCTATGATTAATCGTAGGATCCTTGCATCATAAAACAAAACTAAATGACTAAGGTAGAGGGTAATAAATTATAAGAACCCTACAAAATAAAGTGAGTACAAAAATCTACGCATACGTGATATTTCATACAAATTAAGATTTTATATTCTAATGAACAAACCCAATTTGATTCAATCAAGATTGATCTCCGAACCTTGAGCTCAGATACTAAATGATGGGATTGACATTTTAAAAATGTTTTGAATGATCTTGATCAATCTTGAATGAAATAGAAAATCAAGAATGCATAAAAAATTATATACATGAAAAATAAGGTTTATGAGCCCATAGATTTGCAGATCTTGTTGTCGATGCATGAAGCAAAGACGAGTTAATGTATATTATGATCTATAAAATCCCTTTGTATTCCCATACATAATACCTTGGATGAGCTAGAAGGGTGGGTTTCTCCCTTAAAAGCAGGCCTTGAATATTTTCCCAAAGAATATTTTTCTCTATTTTCTTTGCTCTCTCAAGTATAAATCCAATTGTGTTCCACTTCCCCCCATCTCATTAGTTGACTCTTGGCTATCCTCCTCAACCTAAAAACGTGGTGGAAGGAGTTGTACCAAGTATGGACTCCTCCAAAAGCTCCTAAAAAGGTGCCTTTAGTTAATTAAGGGGTATTCGTGGCTAAACACAATTCTGGGCTCAAAAGAATTATGGATTACATTTGGGACCTAACGGTAGTAAAATAAAATTATCTTCTAAATAGGAAAATTAAATTTCAAATCGATCTCCCATAATTTATTTCTTTTTCCATTTAATTTTAATTAATTCCACTAAATAATTATGATTGCACTCTAATTTTAATTACTCAAAATTACCATAATATATATTCATCAACATCTTATAAACATTCATTGATCTCAAACTTATTTGACATATCTACCGGATTATAAAATCCACCGTTCAGGTTTATAGGTAGAGTCAAAATTTATAAGTTTTTCAAAGGGTATCACATTCCAGGATACTTCATGGACACAGATTCCTTCGGAGCATGATCTCAAATATGATAACATGAACATTTCCCAACTTACATGGTTTATTAGCCTATTATGAAATAGAATTGCACTCATCAGCAAATCAAAAAAATTACGATGTGAATACTCCGATCCTCATATCCCTACCATGAGATTGTGCAAGCCTTATTAAGTCATCATTAAGACTCGAATATCATCCTTAGTCATTTTCAATACTTTCCTGAAGTACTCGTACAATCTTTCTTAAATTATCGAACAAGTTCTTGAACCATCATACAGGTTCCCATGGTCAAGATAAAATAATTTCATTGGACTCGCAACCTTACCAATAGGATCTTAACCCTTCTATTTAGGTTGTGAACTATTAAATCATGCTAGAATAAAAATTTTGGTCTATTATGCCCACATCAGAATTCCTACTTAGCATACCGACATTGTGATATATTTGTAAATAAAGATAAAGCATTTCTACAATCATGATTTTCTATTTCAAATGGGTTATGATGAACCTTTATAACTGGAGAGTACATAAACATAGTTTTAAGAATAAAACCCCAATAGGTAGAATCTTCAATAGGAAGAGTTTGCTCCCAGATCAGGGAATAGAAAACGAAGAGCTTCAGAGGAATTTCATCCGAGAAAAAAGGGACCCACGGTGAAATTCGATGCCCCATATGACAGCTATATGGGGAAAATGATGTCCCCAACAACGCTGGAGCCATTAGATATGACCTCCTTAATATTTTTCTCAAAGTGGGTGTAAATATTTAGGGTTTTCGAGTGGGAATCCTTTGATAATGAAGATTTTGGAAGAAGAGATAAAATAGAGAAGAAAATTTGAAAAAGCTTAGAGAGAGAAAGTGAATGATAAAAAAGTAGGAGAATCTAAAAGGCAAGTTTAAGCAGATCAAAAGGACTATTTGAAATGCAAAATAACACCAAGCAAAAACCAACATGTTTTTTTAAAATTATCTTCCCAGCTAAAGGAAACATATAGAGAAACGAAAATACTACAGAGCGCCTTTATCGTCTCAATCAACTACAAATCCTCATAATTAAACTGGCGACTTGTCAATTTCCCAAGAAGCTAAAATCAAGCCTCAAATATCCCCAATACAACTAAATACAATAGTTCAAAGGAATAACAAAAATTTTCCAGGTATGGGATTTAATTATTCCAATGAAAAGCAAAAGTTATTATTTACACACTTCCACACGTGCAATTAGATTTGGTGGGGCAACTACTAGTAACAAGAATATACCAGAATTGAAATATTTTTATGTCTAAAGGTACGGTATATATATCAAAATTGAAATATTCGTCAAATGGTTATTATTAACATTATTCTAGGATTATAAAATTGGTTTGATCTAAAATAATCATCAAAATGAATATAAAATGTGTCACGAGTAGTGAAGCAATTTACAACACAATTAGCAAAGACAAAAGGCCACAGTCGTCATTCAAAGGAAAAGTAAAATTTTCCATCGACACTAAAAATATTGGAGATTATAAGATTGGAAAAAACAATACATTGCTATCTTTGGAATAAATAGTAATAGGAAAATACATAAGTGACAAATTTATGGAATATATTCCACAAATAAACCATATGCCTCTGATCCGAGTTCAAACAAGCTTTATCTTGAGTTAGCTTTAAAAGAAATGCATCATGATGCTGAAAGCTCCGAAATGCCTATTGAGATTTTTCCTTCAACTCCTTGGCTATAAGGGTAACCCCTTCTGGAAAAAAAACTCAAGATCATAATCATGTGGATCACCTTGGTCATACACATAAATGTTCAAAAAGCTCCCTCTACTACTTTAAAATCGCATGTTGTGGTATGAAGATCATCTTGGATTGTAAGTTGAGCACAATAATATTCGAATTTAGCGAGAATTTTCCTCAACCTCCTAATTAAATAAGGATAGATCTTAAAGAAAAGGGATATTTGAGACTTGGGAATAAGAGGAAAGTCTTCGAAGTTTTAGATAATCAAGGAGGCATAAATACAGGTATTTTGAGCATGGCCTCTCAGCAACTCATAAAGAGGAAGATGAGAGAAGGCATGAAGAATGAAGGGTAATTGATGTACAAGATATATTGAACATACTTCTCTAAATCATGGATCGGTACCCATATTGGTTGCGTGGGAAGACAATTAGGTTAGAGAGACGAGTATCAGAAAAAAACCAACTCAACTACCAAAGCTACAAAAGCTTCTAAATTAAAGTTATCCCTAGCCAAGACACAGGAGGTATGGAGGCCATTGGTGATGACATAAGGTGTGGATTGCACAAAGGGTGTAAGGAGAACTGGAATCAATGACACCATTCATGGGACTTTGAAAGTGAATCAATGACAGGCATCCAAAAGGTTCAAATATGCAGTTTTGTGAGCATCCAAAAAAAAAGTAATTTTGGCTTAGACCGGTCATAAGATGCCCTAGGATGGAAGGTAAAAGTGGGGCATATCACTTGCATCTAATACTTCAGTGGAAAATGGGGGACGGTGAGAGTGTGGTCATAACCATAGCCCATTTCATTAAGGGGATGTTAAATGGGTGTTTCCCATGAATATATAAAAAGATGAGATGGTAATGGACCACTATGAACTACAGTGGGATGTTGGTCATAGTCATTTGACTTAATAGGCATGTAGTAGTTGGATTTATATTCCTTAAGTTCTATCACACCGTCATTGTAAACTCCAATACGCGTAATATTATTAAAGTCCTATTCATCTTCAGGTTGATGTACACAGACCGTAGTAGCATGTCTATCAGTAGAAACAGAACAAATCCCACCCTGAGTTAGTGGAGGAGGGACATTAGAATACAAATCCTAATCACACTCAATATTACCATACTTATCCCAATTGTCCCGATCACCAGCATGATCTCACTCATCATCACATAATTGGTTTAAAGAGGCAAGGAAAACAACCCAATGATCCACATTGTAACAAACTAATTTTGGAGAGGAAGATGATCCAAACACCCAAGTATTATTTTTGGCACCATTATCATTTCCATTGGAAACCATTTTTTAGAGAGAAGAAACGATATAAGGAGAAAATACAAGAGCTCGGATGAAAAGACAAGAAGACTAAAGGGACAAGGATAAAGACCCTTTCACCGTTAAAGGCATCTATTTAATCAACACTAACCACATAGTAATGATGATTAAACATGGAGAGATGGAATGTGAAGTTTAATATTCCACTAACTAATTTTTCTCATAAATCCATTAGTGTGGGGGTATGTTTACACCATATTCTTACTGACCAATAGAGTCGCCACATGGAAATATAAACTGATTATTATAGTCATGAAATACATTAGTGTAAATTAATATAGATGTCTATAGAACTAATTGACATTTATCAAGAACTTGAACATGCAGTAAACAATTAAATAACTAATTTAGGGGCAGGAGTGCACCTACGCGAGAACGTTCAACTGGGTAACCACACAACATTTACAACGGGAGTTGCATGGAAAAGGAATATATAAATAAGCAACTCGATGTGACAACCCGCGATCCGAGATAAGGGGTGGCCAGCCCGATACTCAAATGTAATGGGAATCATGGATGGATATCATTCTCAGCATCACAAAAATAACTGAGTATACGGGAAAACCACCCAATAAATCAGAAAGCGGGTTGCCAAAAAGTTAAGAAATTTAAAACCAGTTAAGAAAATTAAATTTAAACAACCCAATCTGATAAGCAAATGGAATTCCACAAGAATATATATAATACAACTAGGACGAATGATCACAAAAGGACCGAATAGGCTGTCGGTCCACAGCTACATACAACACATTACAATAATTTAAGTATCTTACATAATACATTCATTAGACAAGTACAAATATTTGGGCCACACGCCCGAGTGTAAAGACCCGATCACATTTAGAATACCAAGAATAGAGGCATCTAATTCAATGACCTGTAATAACCCACAAAATCTTATAGCCCGTCAAAGCAAAGGAATGGAAATGTCAAAATGGGCGTCCTTGCGGTGGAGCACCTGAGCGGATACAATCATATACACAACAAGGAAAATAAACCGGTCAGGCTGGGTTTTATATGATCAACAGAAGAATAAAAAGCATGATAGATATGAGCAGTTATGCATGAATGACAAGGATGATAAAATGGTATGTTAACTAGCATGTTAAATTTACATAAGAGAAGAAAAGTAAATAACCTTAATTTAAAAAAATTTCTCATTAATCCAATTACCCCTTTTTATCTTTCCATTCCTTAATAGGAATACTATTTATATCAAGTGCTCTTTATAGCACATATATCAATCACATGATCTTTATGGCACGTATCCATGCTCTTTATGGCATATATCATACGCTGTTTGTGGCGTTTAACAACCATCAAGTCCCACTTGATGAAAATAGTTATATATATATATATATATATATATATATATATATATAACGATTCTAAGACCGCCCGTCCGGGTTTCCCCACTGTGCGTGCCCCTAAATCACCATCATCTTCCAGGGCCTAACATAAGACAACCTGGGCACCTATCGCAATACGTCGGGAAGCGTCCATGTGCCTGCGGGGTAGTCATAACCACACCCAGAATTACCTACCCATCGCAGAAAAATATATATACATAACAGCGCTCACATGGCCTAGGACTATATCCACCCTGCGTTAATTTGCCAGGGGGCTTCACCTCACGAGCGAACTTCCCTTATGATGTCATTTAGAGAGGTGTGTTCAACCATTTTTTTTATTAACTACCATATCATGATTTAGTAAATTATCATTTACCTTGTTTATTTTCCAGTTTTCATTTCTATTTTTTTCAATATCCATGCATTGGGTTCATTTTCATTCGAACCTACCACTATTAAATAATTTGGTTCATTTTATTTAAACCTACTACCTTTAAATAGTTTGGTTCATTATATGCGAACCTATCAACATCGAATATTATCATTAAATTTTCCTCATATTACAAGTCCCGAGTAAATCTCCAAATGATCATTATGATTCTACGAATCCCCAAAGTTCATATAATCTCAATAAGCCCCTAAAGTCTCCAAGCACGGGGTTTCAAACTCCTAACTTCTACAAATTCAATAAAAGAAGTAATGCCTTAACATCACTTTAAACCTCCCCGGAATAAACCCTAGATGACCCAATTCTAGTCTAGGGTGATGACCAAACTCAACTAATACTCTAGGACTCTAAGCTTTACTTCATTTAAGAATGTTCCTAGGTCCTAAACTTAAAGAAAAAGGATAAAATTAAAAAAAGAAAAATGACACAAAACTGCTGGAACCGAATCGATTTGCCCTAGGGACCGAATCGATTCGCCCTAGCGAATCTATTCGCTCTGAAAGCGAATCGGTTCGGACAACAAAATTTAGTTTCTGCAATTGCCGAATCGATTCGGGTAGCCAAGTTTGGCTATGGAGTTCTAAACTCCAAATTTCTCCCAAACCCAAAACCAACCAAACTCAAATCATTTTGCTGCAATTACTACACCCTAAGTATATCTATCTACCATCATCAACTACATTTATCATCCAAATCAATTTCCAAGGGTTAATACCCAAAAATCTAACAAAACCCTAAAATGATTAAACCATAACAATTCAATACTATCAAAACTAATTATTCTCCTTAAATCACATAATTGCAAGTAGATTACTTGCCTCAAACTTGCAAGGATCAGATTTGATGAGGATGAGAGCAACAATCCAAGCTTGAATCTCCAAATCTCTCTTTTTCTCCCAAGTTCTCTTCTTCTCTCTACTCTCTCTAGGGCTCAATTGTGTTAATAGAAAATTGAGGAAAATAATAGGGCTAGCAAGACTAAATCGGGCCTTAAGTCTAAAATGCCCAACTTAAATGATCAATACGCGATATAATAATACGCAACTATACATTTAAGCTAAAACCAGTCAAAAGCGCCCAAAATGCCAAAATGCAATATGGCACTTATTTTGACTGTCTCGCACCTACCGGGACTAACTACACCCTCCAAATTATCATTTGGGAATTTTATACTTCATTTTACTTCCGGTTTCATTTTAAACCAAAATGTCATTTTATATCTTATGACACTATAAATTAACACATGGGCATTTTTACCTACTCACAAGGTAACTACACAACATTTTAGTAAATATTAACCTTATCATATTAAATTAATATCTACTCCACATTCCGACATTTTATAATTAATCACTACACCTAGTAAATAAATATAAAATAGGCTTTCGAACGTGAGGGTTGTTACACTCAAGTGTGAAGGAAAATAGGACTCCCTCAACAAAAAAAATATTTTATTCATTTAAACATTTTCCTTTCTTTTCCTTTCCTTTTATTTTTCTTTCTTTTCTTTATAATTTTTCTAGCATAATATGACATTTCTTCTTCGAAGTAATTTGTAAGGTAGATTTACTATAATTCTCTTTTTTTTATGAAAAGTTCCTTTGCCTTTCATTTAAAATGTCTTTACATTTTTTAGTGTAACTCGATTTACATTCCTTCGAGTAAACTATTTTACTTATTTTAACTTTAGTCTAGTTTAGTGTTTAATCATTTCACTTCACTATTTCAATCACTTTGAGTCCCTTTTTTACCTTTAATTCTAAGCTTTATGTTTGTTTCTTTATATCCAAGTTTGGTTAGTTTACAAACTATCTAGTACTCACTGTAAAGTCTTATTAATTGAAGAATAAAATGCTACACACATGGCTGATTATTGCTGGATAATATAATCACGTGGTTGGAAAGACCGTAATCTTACCTGGCACACTCGCTCATAATCAAATACATAAACCAACCAGGTGAACGGAACAACATTTGTGTTTGTCTCATGAAAATATGCAACTTTTATTTTATGGCCTTCTTCAAAATATTGGTTTAAAGACTCCCCAAATAAGGTTAAAGTTTTATTTAATGGAGGTTTAGGGTTAAAATTATGGGTGTTATAGCTTTTTCCCTTGAGTTTTGAGAAAATGGTATGTGTGTGTTTTAAAAAGAAGGACCAGGTGCCTTATATATAAGAAAGGGAAAAGTCGGAAAAAAAGAAAATAAATAATTAAATAAAATTTTAGTCAACTCTTGACCAATCCACTCTGAGATTGCGAACACGCAAAACGCGACTGCAATCATGGGTCCTAGACCACGATCACGGCTAGGACGCTGTGGTCGCAAGTCCTCGGGTTAATTTCTCTTTTATCTCCTCTTTTTTTCTTATTCTAGTTTAATTAGGAAATTCATTATAAGTCTAAAATAAACAAAACTCTAAACCGACCAAAAATTCATTCGTGATTAAATTTTCAAAAGGAAACACTTGGGGTCCAATAATTTGTAAAAAGACCAAATTAACCCTAATGTTTAAACTAATCTACTAACTTACTAAATTATCGTTAAATGCACAAAAAATCATTTAATTAACCAAAAATCATGAAAATCAATTTAAATTAATCTTTCTAACTTAATTCAAATTCCAACAAAATAATCTACTTAATTACGGATACCAATTAAATAATTAAAACTAGTTATGAAAACTATGAGGTATTATAGATATTTTGATCATACTAATACATTAATATGTTCAGTACAACTATGAAAATTGGGTGCTGTGGATCAATGAAATGACAGGTCAAATCATGATTAAGACTCAATAAAAGGATAAAGTCAAATTTAAAGGATTGGCTGCATAAATATGTGATCAAGACTTAACATAGTGATTAATACTTCCAACACAAATCCTAAAGAACAAGACATTCACTAAGGGCATGGATAAGTACCACAAAAATTATCAATAAAGTCAAAGATGGAATCTCAATGGAAAAAATATTGAAAGCCTCTCCATAAAGACATATGCAGCGCACGAAGCTTGTATCCACCAAGTTAAAGTAAAAAAATAAATTGAAGACTTAATGAATTAAAGAATGAGTGATTTAGGTATAATGTGAAGTTTCCTTGTATGAGTTTGAATTGTTGAATTACCTCTAAAATTGTATATCATACACAACTTCATATCAGAGCAATACGACTATCTTACTTAGGAAAATATTTTATCATGATTGGTATGGGAAAAAAATTATTTGAACTTGAAACTTCACATAATTTGAGAGTTTTATAAAATATTTCGTTATTACTAAAGTCCCTTAGAAAAGTCAAATATCAAATAAACCACATTTTACATAAATAGACTCCTAATGATATCAATTAGTTGACTAAATTTTTCCATGATTTTTAGTTTTCCACACCAAGGGAAGTCGGTGTATATTTCCTAACTAGGCTACTATCATGGGATTGTAACTCATAATCCATCAATTAGGCTAATTATTACATCTGCAATCAATAGTTTGGTTAAAAAATGGGGGTTCAAAAGATTATTCTCACCTCATTCCAAACTATATTTTGATATAAAAATAATATATACATTCAAAGCTCTTCATTTATTATCCAACTGATATTTCAGTATGATAATAAGTTAATTGATATTTACTACCAATCATTGAATTTATTTAGTGAATAACCACATCAAATTAATACGCATTGTTCTTCATCTCTTCTAAATATTTTTTTCATCATTTATTTCCTCTTCTGTATTATTTTTCATCATATATTCTTTGAGTGAGTGTTTGTGTACATTTGCTATAGTTTGTTAAGAGACAAATCAAAATTGTTCGAGTCATGTGTTGTACAATTCTAATGTGAGAATTTAATTTATAAATCTTGTTAGAGCTTCTATTGATAAGCTTACGGGTTCATTCAAACTTTTCTTATCTTTATACCCACAACGAGGGGCTTGTGTCTTGTTTTGTAAGAAGTTTGACTGCTTATTGAAGTTCTTAATGTGAGCTAGGAAGTTTTTTTGCCAACATAGAGTGTCAATTGCAAATGTTTGATCCTTGTCCGTGTTTTCACAAGGATCGTGATTTAGTGAAGTTTTTTTGGGTATCGTCTCGATATGTGGAGGTACACGTGCGATGTAGAACCATATTAAAAACTTGAATTAGTTAATCTATTTAACTCTCATATCCTTAAATTATACTTATTTATTTTCTAAATATTTATTCATGTATTAGTATTTGCGGGTATTTGTATTTAATGTTAAACTTTTAATATTCCATTAGTTTTTTTAAAAATCTAATGCACCCCTTCATTGTTATTTTTCAGCTCAACACAATTTAATACTCATTTTTTAGCGGAAACACATAAAGCACAATAATAAGTATTTATAGCAATATTTTTTAGGGCAATTTACATTTAGGTCCCTTGGTAACAATTTTTAAACATTTAAGGACAATTTACAATTAGGTCCACTTGGTATGCCACTAGCGTGGACTTGTACAAGAAGAGAATTAGTGGACCTAAGTGTTTAAAATTTGTCAAAATTACTTTAGTGTTTAAAATTTATTTGTGAGGGACCTAAGAGTACTTTCCCCTATTTTTTATTCATAATAATGAAGAAAAAAGACATTTAAGTCGGTAAATTTTTAAGGGAACATATTTTATGCGATGTATATTTATAATTGATAAAAAAAATAAAAATATCATTGGTGATGACCTTTCTATTGTTGGGAAAAACACCTAATAAAATGTTTTTTGCGAAGTTTTCTCGATGCTATCCGAAAAATATCGTTAAAGATATTTTTTCCTTAAGACAAGATTTGCCTCGCAACGGTGCTTCATGGACTCAACATCATTTATCTCCCAGGATACAACATTCAACACATGAAATAGTAGTACTCCAAATTGCAAGTAATAGTCAAACCAACAATGGAAGAACTCTTTTTATTATGGATACAAAAATGGAGATTGACTTAGGCAAAAATAATGTCTGAAAAAAGAAACAAAAAAAGGAAACATAAACCACTAATTTATACTAAAGAAATGGCAGTTAAAAATAGTTAAAATTATCCAAACTGTTATGACAGTTGGGAACAAAATAAATTGTAAAATCAAAATAAAAATTGGGCCAAAATATATTAAATAAATGGACTCAAAAATTAATAAAAAGCCCAATAAAATTGGCCAAAAAAGTCAGTACTTAGGCCAAGTCATAGCCCCACGTCCACACCAGTACAAGTGTTGAGATGAGTCGAACCGAACCTAGTTGGGCTGGCGGCAGGCACGTGTGAACTTGAAAGTCAATCCAAACCCATATAGGTCCTCTCTCCTTCAAAGATATGGGATACCTCAAGTACACTAAGGCCAAAAGACACAACGGATTATGATATACTACACCCATTTCTCATATTTTGTCAATGTGGGACTTTGGCTTTTCACAACACACTTCAACCAATTCCATGTTCCAAAAGGTAATTTGAAGAAAAATTCCTCATTCATTAATTTACGATTTTAGATATGTGAGTATATCACATTATACTCCTCTCGGAGAAAAACACATTACCACTTCGAACCATCTCTAAGGACGTGTTGATCCCATATTAAATTGATCTCATATTAATATAGTCAATGAAAATAATTCCATTAGAGAGTAGTTGTTTCAAGGCATTATGTCTTCAACATATATGTTGAGAGTTACCATTATATATATTAATATGTGCCTTGCCAATTATCAATTGAATAACACAATGTATGCAAATTGCAGGCACGGGTTTGGCCCACATTGGAACATCCTCTAAAAAGAATTGAAGTGGATTTGCTTCTTCTCCATATTTATCTAAAGTTATAAATTCATATTCCATAGTGGATCTAGCAATACAAGTTTGTTTTGATGATTTTCAAGACACCGTAGCACTACCAATTGAAAATACATATATACTAATGTATTTAGAATCCTTCGAATTAGATAACCAATTAGCATCATTGTATCTTTCAAGTATAATTGGATATCTTGTATAGTGAAATCCATGGTTAAGGGTATATCTTAAATGTCTACTATGTCTTTCTAATAGTATTCACCTAGATTAGTTGTATACATACTCAATTTGCTAAATGAGTCAGCAATATCTAGACGAGTGCAGTGCATGGCATACATTAAACTGCCTATGATATGAGAATACTCCAATTGAGATATACCATTCCCAATATTTTTATATAAATGAAGATTTGAGTCAATAGGTGTTTTATCTATGCTATCACTACCTTTTATCAAATTTATCAAATATCTTCTAAATACAATGAGATTGAGATAGGACAATTCCGTCCTATGTTTTATAAATTTTAATTACTAATATAAAATTCGCAATGTCCACGTCTTTCACGCCAAATTTACCGGATAAGATTCTCTTAGTAGATTTAACGATATCCTTATTACTTCCAATAATAAGCATATCATCTACATGGATACAAACAATGACATAACCACTTTGAGTTTTTTTGTGTAAACACATTTACTATACTCATTTATTTTACATTCATTTGGCATCATTACGTTATAAAATCTCGCATTCCATTACTTAGGTGCTTGTTTTAATTTATAAAGATATTTAGCAAGCCTATACACTTTTATTTCTTATCCTATAACTTTAAACCCTTCTAATTATTCCATGTATATCTCTTCATTTAACTCGTTATTTAAGAAGACAGTTTTCACATCCATTTGATGTATCTTAAGATTGTGTAACACTGAAATAACTATTAATATTCTAATGGATGTTCTTTTTATAATAGGTGAGTAATCAAATCCTTCCTTTTGCCTATAAACTTTAACCAGAAGTATTGCTTTGTATTTTTCAATTGATCCATCTACTTGCATACAAGAGATTTATTACCTGGTGGGAGATCCACCAATTCTTAATTATGGTTTTGTATGATGAATTCAATTTCACTATTGATAGCCTCTTTCCAGAAAGGAGCTTCTGTAGTTGACATTGCTTCTTCAAACCTATTAGGGTCACTTTCTAACATATGAGATAGAAAATATAATGCACAAGACTTTGAAGTCTTTGTCCTTTCACCATGTCTTGGTTCAAAGTTGTCATCTTTCTCAATATATTAAACATTTATTTTTTTCTTGATTACTACTAGATGCAGTGTCATAATTTTTTTATAAGAACAGTCTCGTATTATGAGGAATTGTAAGGATAAATTTCCAATTTAATCAATTTGTAAGTGTTGATTTAATTTCGGCCAAAACTCCTTGAGTCATAGGATAGAAGTTATTTATGAACTTTCAAGCCTATGACATTAATGTAGAAGACGTAGCCGCCAAGTCAATAAAGATCGCATCCTATGTCGTGTTTCATGCCTTGTGTTCATCATCAACAGTTTAAGGATCTTCCACATATGAATGCTTATATTATGTTGAGACTTGGAAATTTATTATTGGGTATTAGAATTATTATCAATTTTTTTTGGATTCATACTATCTAAAGTTTTTGTTCTCGGACACTTTTCCATAGAAAAATCATAAAAATAAAAATGTAGCGGCCACGCGTTCATATCGAAATTATCTAGCTTCATGGCCTGAAATCTCATTCAAACAACCTCGTTCAAATGACCTCATTCAAATGACTTCTAATGAGATTCTTTTTTTTCGTCTGCTGATATCTCGTTCAATGTCATTTGAATGATATTGAGACTCGTTTGAACGAACGGAGTAGTTTTTACGAAAGTTTTCAGTTTTCAAGCAGTTTTTTCTCCATAACCTCCCACTACTTTTTTCACCCATTTATGTAGTGCGGGAGTTAACTTTTTCAAACGAATTTTTCCAAACTTAAAGATCAAACACTCTTCCAAAAAGTCCCTTGATTTTTTTTAATCTTTGATGATTCATCTTTCAAAACAAAAATTAAGTTTACACCCAATTCTTTTTATGATCCAAGTTTCTACATGATATATACGTGAGATCAGTTTTGGCACCGGGGTTTATTTTCTCCACTACTAAAATTGTTTCTTGCGATGGATTTTGTGTTCGTGGTGTACATACGGTGGAATCTATATGTTTGACGATAGCAGTGCCCCATCATTGGACTCCGAGATGTAGGTGGACTCATACGTTGTCACTAGGCAGAGGTGTAAGGAATGAAGATCATCAAGGCTTGCGAGATCGTCGAGTAATTCTGTAAGTATTACGTCATGTCCTTTGTAATTCCCTACTTAGTGGACTTGTGGTTGGGACATTCGAGATTTTTTAGTTATGGGTTATCCTTGTACATTGTGGCATTGCTATTGTGTTTATTTTATCTTGTAATTTCATCTAAATTCATGCTTAGTTTTAATAAGATAAAATTTGGTTTAACCACAAATTTGTTTTTAATTAGTGCTTAATTAAATTGAGTAGTTTTAGTTTATCTTAACTCAAGTCAGAATCATTAATTTTGTAAAATTCATGTTTAGTTTGATTTACATTATTTATAACTTGAATTGAAGTTTTTTGAAAGAAGAGAAAATTAATATGGAGGAATAAAAATTCGGAATATTTCGTGAACCATCCTTTTAGAACTTAAAAATTAGATTTTTGGGGAACCTGCATTCCAATAACAGAAAATGGTATCTAACTCTTTTAATTTGGGGAGATCTAACTTAGGGGGAGACGTCTTTCTTAGGTAGATAATTTTAGAAAAACGAGGAGGATTTAATATTATTATATTCCCTATGTGTTTAATGATGTGTTTAAGCGTGCAGGTTTTCATCCATGCGATAAAGTTTTTAATGCAATGCTTCTCAACATATGTGTCAGTCAAGCATCTGTATTTTTTATTTTGGGTTAGGATTATATTTTTTAGTTGAGCTTGACGGCCCATAGGGTTTTTATTTTGGTTTTATCCCGAAAAAGACAAAGGGAGGGATTTTGAGGACAAATTTCCAATTGAGTCAATTTGTAAGTGTTGGCTTAATTCCGGACAAAACTCCTTGAGTCATAGGTGTGGCCATCCCCGATCCTCGCAGAGGGTGAGCGGCATTATGGAGGATCCTAGGTCCCGCACGTCCCTCTAGGGAGAGCTTCGGCCGGCGTCATTTGGGTGAGGTGAAAAATGTAGAGAGATAGAGTCGCTAGTCTATTTTAGTCAAAACAGACAAAAGAAAGGGTGCCATCCCGAAGGACAACATCCAAAGACATACTGATGCATACGAAACCAAAATGATTCGAAAAAATTCCGAAGGCTAAGTTACGAAATGGGAAGGTGTTAGGCACCCATTCCTCCCTTACGGTCTCTCATGGGTTTTTGCTATTTTCCTCTATTTTCCCCGTGATATGTGTGCATGTGTATACGTAGTGGAGATAGGAATCATCGACTTGTACCATGGAATAGGTAAAGCGAGTCATCTGTAGGAAGGTATACAAATATTAGAAAATAGGATTTACGCGATTATCCTTACGTTGATCGTTAGGATGGAACGACAACGCATATGGAATAATATGCCACTAAGAACAAATATATATAATCTAGGAGAATTGAATTTAAAGAGAATAGGAGACGGGAGAAAAAGTAAAAATAGGACTCGAATCTGGGATTTTACCCCGAGACGCCTACGTAGCCTGTAGAGGCATCAAAGTTAACGTAGTTCGCATACAAAATGAGGGGTGGGGTTTATCCCATAAATCCAACCGGGGGATTATATTATTTATTTGTGTGTGTGTGTGTCTGTGTGTAGAAAAAGTGTTTGAGTTGTGAGAAAAGTGTAAGAAAAGTATGAGAATTCCCATTTGGAATTTATGAGCAAACCTTTTTTTCTTGTTTTTTGGGTTTTTATTTATATGAAAATAAGGGATGTGCAATAATACTAAATAAAAAGTATATTAGGATGTGTGAGATAATAAAAGCGCTAAGTAATAAAACAAGTTATTGCGAATTTATGAGAATTTAAGGAGAGAGTTGAGAAAATTTGACCTTCTTGAAGATCTTGATCTTAAATGTTAGAGAGCAGCCCTTAGACTTGGATGATGATTGAGGGTAGTGAATTCACCAAGTTTGATGAAAAGGATGATGAAAAGTGAAGGTGGGAAAGTGATTTGGGTGTGAAAATCACTCCGACTTCGAGAGAGGTTTTCTGGATTTTGCTGAGAGTGATATCTATCAGATTTGGGCTCTCTTTGCAAGTGAGGTAAGGCCTCCTTTTTATAGGCCCAGGGCATTTCCAATCGGCATAGCCCTGTTCCTGCCAATCGGCAGGTGCGTTTAGGCACACTGCCGATAGGCAGGGTCTGGGACCTTCCGTTTGGCAGTGTCTTTCAGGCCTTTTCGAAAAATCGGTCGTAGAACGCAAATCGTTGATCAGAATCGTACACGGGATGGACCATTGGAAAGGTAATTCATAGACCTTCGAAAGTCCTTTGGACTAATCCCTGGTTCAAGAGTTGACTTTGGGTAAAATATGGCTCAGAATCATTCGTCAGTCCATTGGACGGGGAATCTTCGGACGCAAACGGATCGTTCGTCCGCATGGTACGTCAGAATCATGCACGGGGTGGACCGTTGGAAATGTTAGGAGATGTACTTCGATATTCTAAAGATTTTGATCTGGTTCAGGGAGTTGACTTTGGTAAACCGGGCATTGGAAGTATTTGGTGACCTCTCGGAGTAAAAGAAATCGTTCGTCCGTACCGTAAGTCAAAATCGTGGACGGATTGGACCATCAGGAAGGGGTTTCAGTGCCCTTCAAAGATTCATTCTGTCTCAGTCGAGTTATAGAGTTGAATTTGGTCAAATGGAGCCTGGGAGCACCCGGTGGCCTCCTGATTGAGTTTCGGGTGAAAATATGTCGTTCTTCTGCATGGTAAGTCAGAATCGCGCACATGATGGACCGTTGGAGAGGGGTTTCAGTGCCTTTCGAAGATTCATTCAGTCTCAGTTGAGTTTAAGACTTTGACTTTTGGTCAAACGGAGCTTGGGAGTGCCCGATGACTTCTAGATCAGCACTCGGGGTACGACCTGGGTTTGTAGTGATGAAGGGAGGTGCTAGGGACCTAAGGAGAGTTTTGGGGGTAACATAATGGGGTGTCTACACAGCCCCTCGAGGGGTGAGTTTGGAGCAAACGATAGCCATCGAATAGACACCGCATGATGCTTTTGAGGGCGGATGACCAATTGACGTAAGGGAGCGAGCGAGAATTACCAATTCATAGGGTATAGGCCAATTCTGAGGACCTACGGAGTATGCTGGGGATAACTAATTATGTGGATAGAAGTCGATTCTGCGGGCTTGAGTTGGATGACCAATTATGCAGGTCGAAGGCAATTTTGCGGGCTTAAGTAGAGGGGACCAATTCTGTGGGTCGAAGACAATTCTGCGGGCTTAAGGTGAGATGACCAATTATGCGGGTCGAAGCCAATTCTATGGGCTTATGTGGAGATGACCAATTCTGTGGGCTTATAGTGAGATGACTAATTCTACGGGTCGAAGCCACTTCTGCGGGCTTAAGGTGAGATGATCAATTTTGCGGGTCAAAGCCAATTCTACGGGCTTATGTAGAGATGATCAATTCTGTGGGTCGAAGCCAATTTTGTGGGCTTAAAGGTGAGATGAACAATTCTGCGGGTCAAATCCAATTATGCGGGCTTATAGTGAGATGACTAATTCTGCGAGTCAAAGCCAATTCTGCGGGCTTAAGGTGAGATGATCGATTCTATGGGTCGAAGCCAATTCTGTGGGCTTAAGGTGAGATGACCAATTATGTGGTTCGAAGCCAATTCTGCGGGCTTATGGTGATGATCCAAGACCGAGGTCAATTCTGACCTAACTAAGGTGACGATCCAAGACTGAGGTCAATTCTGACCTAACTAAGGTGACGATCCAAGACCGAGGTCAATTCTGACCTAAGAGAGGTGACGACCGAGGACCAAGGTCAATTCTGACCTAAAAGACGTGACGATCGAGGACCGAGGTCAATTCTAACCTGACTAAGGTGATGATCTAAGATCGAGGTCAATTTCGACCTAACTAAGGTGACGATCCAAGACCGAGGTCAATTATGACCTAAGAGAGGTGAAGACCGAGGACCGAGGTCAATTATGACCTAAGAGACGTGACAACCAAGGATCAAGGTCAATTTTGACCTAACTAAGGTAGCGATCTAAGACCGAGGTCAATTCTGGCATAAGAGAGGTGACGACTGAGGATCGAGGTCAATTCTGACCTAACTAAGGTGACGATCCAAGACCGAGGTCAATTCTGACCTATATTTCCTTTAGGACAATCAGGGATTCTACTGGGGGTAAAGATTAGACTTTGTATTCCGATGGCGAATAACGAATGAGCTGGGGAAAATATAGTGCCCTCCGGAGTTCCGTTGAGGAAATCCTTGTGATTTTGGGGATTTTACGGAGGAAAGGCAAGTTTGATGCCATAAATTCCATTGGGGAAGTGATTAGGTGGTCCAGGGTTTGGATGTATTGCTTGAGGCCTTTGAGGCATAGGGGGTGATCTTTAGAGATCCTCTAGGGACATTGTCGGGAGGAGTTTTACTTGGTTTTTGAGAGTTTCGCTGGGGAAATGGGGATTTCGCTTGAGGGAGTGTGAAATTTTCTTGGTGAAAATGTTCTAAATCCTTCCTGGGATGTTTAGGAATTTTCTGAGAATTTTTCAGGGCTTTCTAATATTTTCTAGGAATTTTTTTACAAGATTTTAAGTGGGATGCCGGTCGGCATGGTTCAGAGGGTGACATTCAGCAGTGGCACGGACTTTTGGACTGCCTCGGGAAGGTAAGGGGTCAGTGTCGATCGATGGGTGGGGGGTCAATGCCGATCGACATGACCCTTGGCATCCTATATAAAGTGGGCGAATTCCCCTCATTTTTCACAGCTTCTTGCTTTCTTTCGTTCTACGACTTTCTTCTGCAAATCGTTCTAGCATTTCGATCTCTAAGAAATGGCTGCCTTTGTGAGCATCGCAGCGCATAGCGAATGGTTGACTGTTGATGACTAGGCGAACGTGGAGTGGAAGGCTAGGGCGCCTCTTACTTTGGGGAGTGAGAACTCCTTTGATGCGTTCGAGCCGGTTGCGGATGAGCGGACCTTACTGCAAGAGCCGTCGTGTCATCCCTCCTCGAGGGTGGTGAGTCCTGGCGATTATGTAAGTAACCTGACTTTTGGCATTCTTCTTTTTTTAGTGATTTTTCCTTCCTTCTTAAATTTTGATAAGGTTTCTTCTTTTGACAGTCTGATATTTCTTTGAAGAACATGCGTGTCCATGGGATGACGGGGCTTAAGGATGTCTGGGAGCATCTTCCACTTGTGGTGTGTTGGGTGGTATCATCGGCGGGTTTTGGGAGGTTGGTGTCCTTGCTGGATGAGACACCACGGTCGACACCGATCTTATGCGCTCTGGGGGAGAGATGGTGGGATACTACCCACACCTTCCATTTCCATTTTGAGGAGATGACCGTGACTCCTATATACGTGCAGTAGCTACTGGGGCTGGATTGCGATGGGGAGTAGATAGAGGTGGATCACTCTCTGAGGGTGAGGCCGGAGGCGGTGCGGGCGGTGCTTGGTGACGTAGGGAGGATAGTCTCTAGGGATTCCATCCGGTTGTCCTTACTGAAGGATATTCTGCTGAGTAGGGTGGTTGATGTGGAGGACAGGCTGCAAGTGAGGCAGATGGCCCGGTTATTCATTTTAGTGGTGCTGGGAGGTTTCATGGTGGCATCGAGTGGCGACGTCGTCCATTTGTGGTTCTTATCGTACTTGAGGATGTTTTCGAACATCCCTCTCTATGATTAGGGAAGCCTGACTTTGGCGACCCTCTATTTTTCTTTGGATGCATTCATCCGGTGCTGCCGACAAACTTTTACTAAAGCCACGTATCTTCTTGAGGTATTTCTTTAATTTTGTGCATTTTTCCTTTCATGCATTCGCATTTTCCTTATAATCTCTTTTTTATTGTGAATTCTTGTCTTTGGCAGACGTGGTTCTATGAGGTGATTGGGTGCAATACCCAACCGATTGCCTTGAAGGACGAGACTTTTGGGGACTTCTGCCGATTGTATCGATGACGCATGGCCAATCGACAGTCGAAGGGATCTCTCTCTGGAGGCAGTGCGTCAGGTCTTGAATGGCCTGACCATTAGTGGGGTAAGACTATTTCTTTTCAGTCTTGATTTTTGCGCATTCTGATTCTATATTGACTTATGCCTGCTGGGGATTTTCAGGTGACTTTTTACCCTTGGGGGATAGCCCTTCATGATATGGGGGTGAATGCCCAGATGAGGCATTTGCTGGTGCATGAGTTCGGCCATTCCTGGTATCTGGGGGGAACAGGTGGTTCGGCAAATTGTGGATGAGGAGGTGGTGGTGCCACCTATGCAGCCTCCTACATCTATGAGGTGAGAGCGGTTGCTGCCAGAGGATGTGAGGATCGCGGTTATGATCGGTGAGTCCTACTTGTTATACACTGATACGGTTGCATCGTATGACTATATGGACTTTGTGACGAACTGGTTGATGGCGCCCAACATATATGATGCCTTACCTTTCCCTCTTGTGGGTTCGAGTCGGCGGTGGTCCATCAGCATCTATGGCGGCGGCGACTTCAGAGGTTCCCTTTGTTTAATTTCATACCCCTTCATACAACATTCAGCGGGCTAATGGAGGGATTGTGCCTATATTACACCGTCCTCACGCGATGGATCCAGGGGAGTTGGGTTTGATAGAGGAGGTTCTTCGTCCTGTGGTATACCTTTCTGTTATTTTCATTTTTTTGGTTCCTTTTCTGTTGTGATACTTCTTTTGATACTGGTTTTGGCTTTTACTTGCATCAAGTCTGTGTGTCAACCACTTGACTGAGGGACATCAGAGACTGGATATCTTCGGCGACTACCTATATTCCGGATGCGATCCCGGTTCCTTCTTATTTTGTATTGTCTATTTCATCCAGAGAGGACTCTAGCTCTGGTAGTGGTGGTGCATCATCTCGTTGTAGGGAAAAGAGAGCGCGTTGTCGGGGTGGAAGCTCTTAGAGAGGGGGGAAAGGGTAGGTGAGAGAGAATGTGGGTTCGGGATGAGTCCCGTTATTTTTTGCTTTTCTTTTATTTCCTGCAAAATTTGATGTAACACAGAAGCATATATATATGCAATGTAATGGGATTTTTTATTATCTTTTTTTAATGATGAATAAGTGAATGCATGCACATGCACTTTTTACTTTGCTGTTGAGACCGTAAAAAGAGATATTTTTGGGATTTTGAGGAAAGTTTTAAGAATGGGAAATTATATAGGGGTGGAAAAGGATTTTTGAAATTCTATTGAGAATATTAATTTATTTTTATTGAGCTTCTGATTTTGACAAAAGAGGAGAAAGGAAAACTTCCAAAAATAAGGGGTTACCGATCGGCAAGCCCCTTGTCTAGCCTATCGGCAGTCAAGTCCAGTCCCATCAATTCAAAGCTTTGATTAGTGCCCTCTTCAGCCTTTTTGGTACTTTGTGGGGTAGGATTCCCTCCGATTTCTACAGGGATTATGTCTTTTGTGAGGGTTCTCAAGTTTAAAAAGGGGGTAGGGGTGGAGTGTTTTCATCACACCTTCACACTCTTACTTACTTTCCTACTATCTCTTAGTCCTGCAAGATGGATTTCCCTAGTAGCATTGAGTTGTCTAACTACCCCGAAGCCTTGGAAGTGATGTGCTCTTATAATGTCGACTACGATGCTTTTAACATGCGTCGAGTCTCTTTGTGCTTCAATCGGTCCATTGAGTGGAACATGCTGATGGCGGAGATACAATTTTAGTACCCCGAAGACCATGTATTCCTCTTTGGGTTGGATGAAGTTTGTCCTACCTACGAGGAATTTTTTGCCATGCTGGGGATAAATCCCAGTGTTGTTGCGTCTTTACCCGAATTTTCCCATTCTCCCAGGGATTTACTAGCTGGGCTTCTTCGTATTTCGCCTTCGGTGACTAGATCACTGGTTGATGGAGGAATGATCTCCCTCCTAGCGGTGTTGCAGTCTGTGCATTTATGGGAAGTAGGTGATGCTGGTTATGCTGGAGCCATTGCTCTGGGCCTGGTTTCAAAATTACTGCTGGTGACTGGGGAACTGCTGGTGGATCTACAACTTACAGCCATTACTTCATGGATGTCATATCGTCGCAATCCTATGGCGATAATACTGGCGCAGACTCTGAATGGTCTGGATGCCTGGCGAGAAGGTCGTTCTGACTTCCTGTGGGGTAGCCCCGCAATGCTGTTCATGTGGTTGTCTAAAAGACTCTGCCTGGTGACTCTTCCAGAATATCCTTTGTCGGTTGTACACAACTTCTTTTCATGTCACTTCTTCAGCGTTGGCCTGGATATTGAGAGCTGGGAGAATCGGCTTCTGGAGCATGGGGCTCAGAATCTGTACTGGTTAGTGACTTGGTGGCGACAGTTACTGCCTGTTCAGGAGCTAGGAGAATACCCGTATGTGCGGCCGATTGGTCTCAGCCAGACCTCTTTTTATTTCCCTTGGCAGCTTCTACACCAATTTGGTTGGACACAGGTCGTGCCACCTCGGACACTAAATTTCTTTCTGGTAGAGTATTTGACTGAGCGTCTGCGCCTGTGGCTTGGCTCTTTGTGGGAGAGTCGGCATCCGTTGACCTGTCCCTCTCAGTCTGTTAGGAGATTTTAGCATATCCCTGGGGATTACATGAAGTGGTTGTAGAGGAGAGTGGTTAGCAAGATGTTGGCAATGGAGACTGGACAAAAGTGGCTTGTCTCTTTTGACACCATGGAAGCAGGTGTTATGGTTTTTTCGAAGCTAGTTCGAGCTTATCGGTCCATGGAGTGTCTGCGACACTCTGTTTAGGCAGGGGAAACTTGGGGACCCCAGGATGCAGATGATGATGACGGAGCGGCCTCCTCTGGTAGCTGTGGGTAGGACTCCTAGAGAGTTTATTGTGTAATGGGGGATAAATGTGCGGATTTTATTTTGGCATTTTTAGGACAGTAGGGGGAAAGAGAGTTATCCGTTCCTTTTCTTATGTAATCTGTACCGTAATTTTTTATTAGTGAAATAAACAAGTTTCTGATCATCCAGTTGTGCCCTTTTATGAGTTTTGTGTTGTGTGAATTATCTATACCGATCGCTAAGGCATACATAATCCTTTTGTTTAAGTATATGTTGGGATTGAGTGTTGTTCTCGGAGATAAGAAAAGAATTATATTTTGTGAAAAAGAAAGGGCCATGCTCATGTAAGGTGTATGAGCTGGCTACGTACCTCTGGGGTTTTTGAAAAGTTTGTTTGAAAATGGTTTTTTACAGAGGATCAGGCCGACATAGTTCTGGGTAAAGGAAATGAATAGATTTTTTTTAAATAGAAGGGAGACGAGAAGAGTCGTAGCGCATCGAGATTTTGGACTAGGGGTAGAATTTCTTGAGACGGTCTAGATTGACTGGACGATCCATCTCTTCCCCATCTAAGTCGGTAAGCATGGAGGCACCGTCGGATAACATCTTCTTGACAATGTAGGGTCCGCTCCAATTGGGCTTCAATTTCCCTCTGGGGTTCCAAATGGGTTCTATGATTTCTTTGAGGGATAGGTCCCCTACTCGGGCACCGCGATCCTTGACCCTCTTATTGAATGAACACTCTATTCGGTGATGGTACCCTTATATGTGGTATAGTGATTTTAATCTCCTTTCGTCTAAGAGGGTCAGCTCGTTAAGATGACTTTGGCACCAGTCTTCTTTATTAACCTTGCTTTCAAGCATGACGCGTAATGAGGGTATTTCCAGCTCCACTAGTCGGACTGCTTCCATGTCGTAGACTAGAGAGTAAGGGGTAGCCCCAATAGAGGTTCAAATTGAGGTTTTGTAGCCCCAGAGGGCGTACGGGATCCGGTCAACCCAATCCTAATAGCTTTTGGTCATTTTGTTGATGATGGCTTTGAGGTTCTTGTTGGCAGCTTCAACGACACCATTGGTCTGAGGTAGGTAGGGAGAAGATTTTTGTTTATGAATCCCATACTCGTTGACCACTTCTGTAACTTATGCCCCAAAATGCAACCCGTTATCTGATACTAGCTCGTGAAGGATCCCATTTCGGTAGATGATGTTTTTCTTGACGAATTTGACCACTTTCTTAGCGTTCAGCACTGCGTATGACTCCATTTCGACCCATTTGGTGAAGTGATCAATGGAAACTAGAATGAACTCATGCCCATTGGAAGCCTTTGGTGTAACCTTTCCTATGATGTCGATGCCCCAAGTGGAGAATGGACAGGGAGAGGTCATGTTGTATAATTCACGTGGAGGCAAATGCTGAAGGTTGGAGACATGTTGGCATTTAAGGCATCTTTGTACATAGGCGATGCAATCCTAGGTCATGGTGGTCCAGTAGTAGCCTTATCGGATGATCTTCTTAGCAAGCATGTGACTGTTCCGTCATTCCTCGCTGTGGATCTTCTGCATTATCTTTTCAATGTCAGCCTCTGCGATGCGGTGCAGATGAGTTCCATTGAAGTTCATTTTTAGCAGTGATTTATTCCAAATGATTTACTGGGTGGTGAGTCTTCTAAGGGTTTCTCTATATCTCTTGTTGTAACCCTCGGGATACCTACCATACTTGAGGAGGTGCCAGATATCATAGTACCAACAATTGGCTATCTCGAGATCTTCTGTGGCAACGAGCTTAATGTGGTAGCAGTGGGTTGGTTTGTCTTTCTTTTGAACTAGGAAAGGGTCATAGTTATTCCTTCGGGCATGTCGACCATGAAGGCCAAGGTAGCGAGAGCATCGACTAGGTTATTCTTTTCTCGAGGTAGGTAATGGAAGGTGATATCTTGGGATTGGGAGGCTAGTTCTTCTAAGTGGGAATGGAAGGGTTGGAGTTTCTCATCCTTGACTTTCCACATTCTGAGCACTTGATCGATGATGAGGGCGGAATCCCCGTAGACATCTAAGCATTGAATACCTTTCTTGAGAGCAACTTTGAGGCCTACTATGCATGCCTCATATTCATTCATGTTGTTGGTGCAAGGGAAATCCAACTTGATGGCGATGGGAGTGTGGGAGTCATCTGGGGCGATCATAAGTATCCCAATGCCATATCCTTTTTTGTTGGCGGCGCCGTCAAAGAACATTTGCCATCGAAGGTTATTTTGAGCAGTGCAAAGGATTTTTTCATCCGGTAATTCTGAGATCCAGACATCAACTTCTTCCATGGGGTAATCAACGAAGTAGTCAGAGATGGCTCTTCCTTTCATGGCTTTTTGTGTGACATACACGATATTGAAATCGACTAGGAGCATCAACCATCGATCCATTCAGCTGGATAAAGAAGGTTTCTCAAGCAGGTATTTGATGGGGTCCATTCGGGATATAAGTTTGATGGGGAAAGCAAGCATGTAGTGCCACAGCTTTTGGGTGACCCTGATAAGTGAGATACACGCCTTTTCCAAAGCGGTGTAGTTAACCTCATACCTGGCCAATTTGTGACTAGCGTAATAGATGGATCTTTCTTTGCAAGAATCTTCAAGGTATTGGGCTAGCAAAGTCCCAACTGCAGTGTCGGTTATGGTTAGGTATAGGAGCAAGGGGAGACCAGCCTATGGTGGCATGAGTACCGGGGGTTGGTTCAGATATTGTTTGATTCGGTCAAAATATTCTTATCATGCCTCGTTCCAAATCTTAGTAGAATCCTTTCGGAGGAGTTTGAAGATTGGCTCGCATATGGAGGTTAGCTGGCTGATGAACCGGATGATGTATTGCAATTTCCCAAGGAAACCTCAGACTTCTTTCTCTGTTCAGGGAGGTGGCATCTCAAGTACGACTTTCAGCTTGGCAGGATTTGCTTTTATCCCTTTCTCACTGACCATGAATCCCAAGATTTTTCCCTTTGTAACGATAAAGATGCATTTCTGCGGATTGAGTCTCATCGATACTGTCGCACTCGTTCGAAGAACTTTCGGAGAGCAGGAACATGACCTTCTCTAGTCTTGGATTTGATAATCATATCATCCACATATACCTCAACCTCCTTGTGAATCAGATCGTGTAGGATGGTTGTGAAAGCCCTCTGGTAGGTAGACCCAACATTCTTGAGACCAAATGGCATAACGGTGTAGCAAAAGGTTCCCCATGGGGTGATGAATGTGGTTTTTTTTTTGTGGTCTGGGTGCATTTTTATTTGGTTATATCCGACAAACCCGTCGACGAATGACTTGAGAGCATGCACTACACCAAAACTTGCGATTGGTCACAGCCAAAATCCCTGACCAAAACTGTGGGTCGCGGACTTGGGCCGTGACCATTTTGGGCGTGACCAATTCCGTGGGTCGCGTCCCAAGTCCGTGACCAAAAACTAGTCACGACCCAAAGGGGGTCACGACAGATGGTCACGGACTTGGGCCGTGACCCATGCCGTGACGAGTCGCGGCCCTCGTTCATGACCCACAATCGTGACAAATTCATCGCCGCCAAAGACCACGACCCACAACCGTGACAAAAAAATGAAAAAAATGGTCACGGCCCAAGTCCGTGACCAACAACCGTGACAAATTGGTCGCGAAATTTAGTCGCGACCCACAACCATGACAAAAAAAGTAAAAAAAAATGGTCGCGGCCCAAGTCCGTGATCCCCATCCGTGACCAAAAATGGTCGCAGCCAAAGTCCGTGACCGACACCGCGACGAAAAAAAAGGAAAAAAAAGGTCACGGACTTTGGCCGCGACTATTTTTATGGGCGACGACAAAAATAAAAATGGTCATGGACAAAGTCCATGACCATATTTAACTATAATTTTTTTAAAAATGTATTTTTTTGGTCCAATCCTAAAATTGGGGTTCATGTTAGTGCACCGTCGGTTAACGCTGGACGTGTACGAGGTGTTACAAATATTTATTATTGGCAAAACAATAAAAAAAATCACAAATTGCGAATCGAGAACGTTGTTAATAAACTAATATATATACAAACTTAAATATTACACGTCTTAATAATTCAAAGACCAAAAAAAAATTGGGCAGAGTTTCCTCTATTTTCTTGACATTCCAAACCCTGTAAATGTAAAACCTGCTTATTATAAAGCCCGCACGGCCATAAAATTCAATAATCAAATTATAAAAGCCCCCACGGACATAAAACTAAACAATAAAAGCCCCCACGACTGTAACACATAGAAAACATAATCCCGAATGTCCACAACATATAAATAATCTTCATGTTGTAAACCATTGCCTCCTTCATTTGTTCAATATGCAAAAATCCTACAAATGATAGGATACAAAAAAAAAATATCAGTAACCAAGTAGTTTTACAAAAAATTTAATCAAGCTGAAAAATTGCATATATGAGTTAAAATTATCAACATATCAATGTTTTTATACCTAAGTATAGAAATATGCAAATTATAGTCGTATTCTCAAACCGGGAGTCCCGTGGTTGCGCAGTCAGTTCCTGCAAGTTGCATTGGTCCCGTGGGAGGTGTTAGAGCCTCCCACGAGGCCGTTCGAGGGTTGTTTCGGGTTTTCACCCACTAACAACATGTTTTTCAGCCTAAGTCTAGAAATATGCAAATTATCATCGTATTCTCCAACCGAGAGTCACGTGTCTGCGCGGTCAGTTCCTACGAGTTACATTGGTCCCGTGGGAGGTGAGGGTGCCTCCCACGGGGCCGTTCGGGGGGTGTTTTGAGTTTTCACCCTCTAACGCCATATTTTTAAGCTTATGTCTAGAAATATGAAAATTATCATCGTATTCTCAAACCCGGAGTCCCGTGGCTGCATGATCAGTTCCTACGAGTTACATTGGTCCAGTGGGAGGTGTTGGTGCCACCCACGGGGCCGTTCGGGGGCTGTTTCAGGTTTTCACACACTAACGCCATGTTTTTAAGCCTAAGTGTAGAAATATTAAAATTACCATCATCTTCTCAAATTGGGAGTCTCGTGATTGCGCGATTAGTTCCTACAAGTTACATTAATCCCGTGGGAGGTGTTGGTGCCTCCCATGGGGCCGTTCGGGGGCTGTTTTGGATTTTCACCCTCTAACGTCATCTTTTTAAGCCTAAGACTAGAAATATGCAAATTATCGTCATATTCTCAAATTGGGAGTTTCGTGACTGCGTGGTCAATTCCTACAAGTTACATTGTCCCGTACGAGGTGTTGGAGCCACTCACGGGGCCGTTCAGGGGTTGTTTCGGATTTTCACCCACTAACGCCATGTGTTTAAGACAAAGTCTAGAAATATTCAAATTACCATTGTATTCTCAAACCGGTGATCCCGTGATTGCGCGGTTAGTTCCTATGAGTTATATTGGTCCCGTGCAAGGTGTTGGTGCCACTCACGGAGCCGTTCGGGGGCTGTTTTGACTTTTCACCCACTAACGTCGTGTTTTTAAGCCTAAGTTTTCTCATCGTATTCTCAAATCAGAAGTCTCGTGGCTATGTGGTCAGTTCCTACGAGTTATTTGGTCCCGTGGGAGGTGTTGGTACCACCCACGGGGCGGTTCGGGGGCTGTTTTGAATTTTCATCCCCTAACGCCATGTTTTTAAGCCTAAGTCTAGAAATATGCAAATTAACGTCGTATTCTCAAATCGGGAGTCCCGTAGCTGTTCGGTCAGTTCATACGAGTTACATTAGTCCCGTGGGAGGTGTTGGTGCCTCCCACAGAGCCGTTCGGGGGTTGTTTCCAATTTTCACCCACTAATGCCATATTTTTAAGCCTAAGTCTAGAAATATCGAAATTACCGTCGTATTATCAAATCGGGTGTCCCGTGGCTGAACGGTCATTTCCTACGAGTTACATTGGTCCCATGGGAGGTGTTGGTGCCTCCCATGGGGCCGTTCGAGGGCTGCTTTGGATTTTCACCCTCTAACGCCATGTTTTTAAGCCTAAGTCTAGAAATATGCAAATTATCATCGTAAAATCGGGAGTCCCGTGGCTACGTGGTGAGTTCCTACGAGTTATATTAGTCCCGTGGGAGGTGTTGGTTCCATACATGGGGCCATTTGGTGGCTGTTTCGGGTTTTCACCAGCAAACCCCATGTTTTTAAGCCTAAGTCTAAAAATATTCAGATTATCGTCGTATTCTCAAATCGGGGATCCCGTGATCGCGCGGTCAGTTCTTACGAGTTAGATTGGTCTCGTGTGAAGTGTTGGCGCCACTCACAGAGTCGTTCTGGGGCTATTTCGGCTTTTCACCCACTAACGTCAAGTTTTTAAGCCTAAGACTTATGATTTTATTCTCAAATCGGGAGTCCCGTGGCTGCGTGGTCAGTTCCTACTAGTTACATTGGTCCCGTGGGAGGTGTTGGTGCCACTCATGGAGCCGTTTGGTGGATGTTTCGGATTTTCACCCCCTAACATCATGTTTTTAACCTTAAGTCTAAAAATATGCAAATTATCATCATATTCTCAAACCGGGAGTCTGGTGGCCTCGCGGTCAATTCGTACGAGTCATATTGGTCTCGTGGGAGGTGTTGGTGCCTCCCATGGGACCGTTCGGGGGCTGTTTTGGATTTTCACCCACTAACGCCATATTTTTAAGCCTAAGTCTATAAATATTCAAATTACCATTGTATTCTCAAATCGTGAGTCCCGTGGCTGTGCGGTCAGTTCCTACAAGTTACATTGGTCCCGTAGGAGGTGTTGGTGCCTCCCATGGGGCCGTTCGGGGGAAATTTTGGATTTTCACCATCTAACGCCATGTTTTTAAGCCTAAGTCTAGAAAAATGCAAATTATCGTCGTATTCTCAAATTGGGAGTCCCATGGCTGCATGGTCAGTTCCTATGAGTCACATTGGTCCTGTGGGAGGTGTTGGTGCCACACACGGGGACGTTCAGTGGCTCTTTTGGGTTTTCACCCATTAACGCCATGTTTTTAAGCCTAAGTATAAAAATATTCAAATTACCGTCGTATTATCAAACCAGGGATCCCGTGATTGCGCAGTCAGTTCCTACGAGTTACATTGATCCCGTGCGAGGTGTTGGTGCCACTCACGGAGCCGTTTGGGGGCTGTTTTGGCTTTTCACCCACTAATGCCCTATTTTTTAAGCCTAAGTCTTATCATCATTTTCTCAAATCGGGAGTCCCGTGGCTGCGTGGTCAATTCCTACGAGTTAGATTGGTCCCGTGGGAGGTGTTGGTGCCACCCACAGGGCCGTTCCGGGGTTGTTTCAAGTTTTCACCCACTAACGCCATGTTTTTAAGCTTAAGTCTAGAAATATTTAAATTACCATCGTATTCTCAAACCCGGGATCCCGTGATCACGCGGTCAGTTGCTACGAGTTACATTGGTCCCGTGTGAGGTGTTGGTGCCACCCACGGGGCCATTCGAGGGCTGTTTCGGGTTTTCACCCACTAACGCCATGTTTTTTAGCCTAAGTCTAGAAATATTCAAATTACGATCGTATTCTCAAATCGGGAGTCCCGTGGTTGCGCGGTCAGTTCCTACGAGTTACATTGGTCCCGTGGGAGGTGTTGGTGCCTCCCATGGGGTCGTTCGGGGGCTGTTTTGGATTTTCACCCTCTAACGCCATGTTTTTAAGCCTAAGTCTAGAAATATGCAAATTATCATCGTATTCTCAAATCAGGAGTCCCGCGGCTACGTGGTGAGTTCCTACGAGTTACATTAGTCCCGTGGGAGGTGTTAGTGCCATACATGGGGCCATTCGGTGGCTGTTTCGGGTTTTCACCCACAAACGCCATGTTTTTAAGCCTAAGTCTAAAAATATTCAGATTACCATCGTATTCTCAAATGAGGGATCCCGTGATCGCGCGGTCAGTTCCTATGAGTTAGATTGGTCTCGTGCGAGGTGTTAGTGTCACTCATAGAGTTGTTCGGGGGCTATTTCAGCTTTTCACCCACTAATGCCAAGTTTTTAAGCCTAAGTCTTATGATTGTATTCTCAAATCGGGAGTCCCGTGGCTACGTGGTCAGTTCCTACGAGTTACATTAGTCCCGTGGGAGGTGTTGGTGCCACCCACGGGGCCATTCGAGGGTTATTTCGGGTTTTCACCCCCTAATGCCAGTTTTTTAGCCTAAGTCTAGAAATATGCAAATTATCATCGTATTCTCAAACCGGGAGTTTCGTGGTTGCGCAGTCCGTTCGTACAAGTTACTTTGGTCCCGTGGGAGGTGTTGGTGCCTCTCACGGAGCCGTTCGGGGGCTGTTTTGGGTTTTCACCCTCTAACGCTATGTTTTTAAGCCTAAGTCTAGAAATATGCAAATTATCGTCGTATTCTCAAACCGGGAGTCCCGTGACTGCGTGGTGAGTTCCTACAAGTTACATTAGTCCCGTGGGAGGTGTTGGTTCCACACATGGGACCGTATGATGGCTGTTTCGAGTTTTCACCCAATAACGCCATGTTTTTAAGCTTAAGTCTAGAAATATTCAAATTACCATCGTATTCTCAAACCGGAGATCCCGTGATCACGCGGTCAGTTCCTACGAGTTAGATTGGTCCCATGCCAGGTGTTGGTGCCACTCACAGAGCCGTTCGGGGGCTGTTTCGGCTTTTCACCCACTAACGCCATATTTTTAAGCCTAAGTCTTATAATCGTATTCTCAAACCGGGAGTCCCGCTATTGCGTGATCAGTTCCTACGAGTTATATTGGTCCCCTGGGAGGTGTTGGTGCCACCCACGGGGCCGTTCGGGGTCTGTTTCGGATTTTCACCCCCTAACGCCATGTTTTAAGCCTAAGTCTAGAAATATACAAATTATCTTCATTTTCTCAAACCGGGAGTCTCGTGGCTGTGTGGTCAATTCCTATGAGTTAGATTGGTCCCGTGGGAGGTTTGGTGCCACCCACGGGACTGTTTCGGGTTTTCACCCACTAACGCCATATTTTTAGGCCTAAGTCTAGAAATATTCAAATTACCATCGTATTCTCAAACCAGGAATCCTGTGATCGCGCGGTCAGTTCGTGCGAGTTACATTGGTCCCGTGCAAGAATTTGGTGCCACCCACGGGGCCATTCGGGGGCTGTTTCGGGTTTTCACCCACTAACACCATGTTTTTAAGCCTAAGTCTAGAAATATTCAAATTACAATCGTATTCTCAAACCGGGAGTCCCGTGGGTGCGCGGTCAGTTCCTACGAGTTACATTGGTCCCGTGGGAGGTGTTGGTGCCTCCCACGGGGCCATTCGGGTGCTGCTTTGGGTTTTCACCCTCTAATGCCATGTTTTTAATCCTTAGTCTAAAAATATGCAAATTATCATCGTATTCTTAAATCGGGAGTCCCGTTGCTACGTGGTCAATTCCTACGAGTTACTTTGGTCCCGTGCGAGGTGTTGGTGCCACTCACGGGGCCGTTCGGGGGATGTTTCGAGTTTTCACCCATTAACGCCATGTTTTTATGCCTAAGTCTAGAAATATGAAAACTATCATCGTATTCTCAAACCGGGAGTCATGTGACTGTGTGGTCAGTTCCTATAAGTTAAATTGGTCCCGTGGGAGGTGTTGATGCCACCCACGGGGCCATTCGGGGGTTGTTTCGGGTTTTCACCCCCTAATGGCATGTTTTTAAGATTAAGTCTAGAAATATGAAAATTATCAGTGTATTCTCAAACCGGGAGTCTTGTGACTACGCGATCAGTTCCTACGAGTTACATTGGTCCCGTGGGAGGTGTTGGTACATCCTACGGGGCCGTTCGGGGGCTGTTTTGGGTTTTCACCCTCTAACGCCATGTTTTTAAGCTTAAGTCCTGATATTTTTCAATTATCGTCATATTCTCAAACTGGGAGTCCCGTAATCGCGCGGTCAGTTTGTACAAGTTACATTGGTCCCGTGTGAGGTATTGGTGCCACTCGCAGGGCCGTTTGGGGGTTGTTTCGGGTTTTCCCCCACTAACGCCATGTTTTGCCTAAGTCGAGACATTTTTAAATTATCGTCATATTCTCAAATCAGGAGCTTCATGATCGCGCGGTCAGTTCGTACGAGTTACATTGGTCCCGTGCGAGGTGTTGGTGCCACCCACAGGGCCGTTTGAGGGTTATTTCGGGTTTTCCCCCAGTAATGCCATGTTTTGCCGCCCAAGTCTAGAAATATGCAAATTATCGTCGTATTTTCAAACCAGCAGTCCCGTGATCACGCGGTCAGTTCGTATGAGTTTCATTGGTCCCATGCGAGGTGTTGGTGACACTCAGGGGTCTGTTTCGGGTTTTCACCCACTAATGCCTTGTTTTCAATCTTAAGTCCGCATATTTTCAAATTATCATCGTAATCTCAAACCGGGAGTCCCATTATCGCGCGATCAGTTCCTACGTGTTACATTGGTCTCGTGAGAGGTGTCGGTTCCTCTCACGGGACCGTACGGGGGCTGTTTCGTGGTTTCACCCTCTTCGCCTCATTTTCAATCTATATAGCAGCTATATATGGCTTATATAGCACTTATATAGGCTCATATATAGGTTCTATATATGGCCATATGGGCATATATAGCTGCTATATAGCCATATATAGCTGTTATATATAGCTCCTATATATGGGCATATATAGCTGCTATATATGGGCATATATAACAGCTATATAGCCATATATAGTTGCTATATATGGGCACTAAAGAATGGGTCGTCAAAACTTTTAAGGGGAATAAAGTATCTTAATCAAATAAACCTGGTGATTTGCAATAAGATAGCCTCAATATTCCCAAAGTATCAACAACTGTTCATTCCATAGAAGATTATCAACAAAAGATTACTACTTTTTTCAAGAAGAAATCCACAAGGGGAGAAGATCCTTCTAGAAATCCAAGTGAAAGTAAATCAGTCATAGGAGACAAGAATGTTCATTTAAAAGTTGAAGGCAATGTCAATCTCAATGGAAGAAATCAAGACCTTAGCCAAACCATTTCAATACGCTCTAGTAGGGAAATTTTCACATGGTAGGCCAACCATGGAGGTAATAAGAAATACATTTCCAATTTTTTCCCTGAAAATTGCTTATTCAATTGGTCTTTTGGACCAAAAACACATTTTGATTAGATTAAATTGCGAAGAGGACTACTCAAGACTATGGATGCGTGAGTCTTGGTATATTGGAAAATATCCAATGAGGGTATTCAAGTGGACACCAGAGTATCGAGCAGACACTGAAAGCAGCATTACCCCCCTGTGGATTACCTTCCCACAACTGACTATCCATTTCTTCTCGAAATCCTCTCTTTACTCTATTGCCCAACTCATTGGGAATCATCTCAAAGTTAATGCCTCAACAGCAGAAATTAATCACCCTAGCATAGCAAGAGTTTGCGGAGAAGCTGATCTGTTGAAAATTTTACCAAAAAGAATTTGGATAGGGTGCGTGCAAGGGGGTTCTGGCAGGAGGTTCAAGTTTAAGATAAGCCCAAGTATTGTTCTACATACTTCAAGAAGGGCATGACCAGTACAAATGTTTTTTTAATGTAACAAATGTGGAGGCCAGAATGAAGAAAGCACAAGAGTAAGCCAAGAATAATAAAGTTGCACCTCAAAAAAATTACCAAAATCAACAATAATTTGTCTATCCAAGTCATCCAAAAGCAAGCAGAGCCAACCGTCAATGAGACCGAAATAGATAATCTAGTAGTTGAAGAGATTGAATGCCACCCAGACCAGACGCAGGTTTTCCAAGACAAAAGCCCCAAAAACAAGCAGAAGAAACAGTGGAAAATAAAGAAGTATCCTCCAGAAACTCAAGATCAAAATCCCATAAGCCAAGATGAAATGTTAGACGATACCAACTCTTTCTCTCCCAGATCAGTTGATGTTCCTCCCTTGTACTATAATCCTATTGCTGACAACCTATATGCTTCTGATGGAGAAATTAAAGTTATAAACCAATTGGCCCAAATTGAAGATTTTAAGTTTTTTTCAAAAAAGATTGGAAGAAAGATTGTAAAGCACAAGAAAGATAAAGAGGAAGATCTCAAAAAATCCAAAACAACAGCCACCCCAGACACTGCCATTCAAGTAATCATTCCAAAAAGGCCAGATTCCCTTTTCACCCTCCAACGCCTTATTTTTAAGCTTAAGTCCTCATAATTATCCCGTATTCCTTCTAATTATCCCATACTCCTTCTAACATACTATCCAACAACAAGCCAACAACCAATAATTATCCAACAACCAAACCAAACAAAACCAATAATTATCTCGTACTCCTTCTATCATCTAAAAGATTTAATTGATAATGTATATCAATTATATAACTACTTTAGTTAAAGTAAAGAGTACCTGGTGTGTAATGAAGAACTCGTATCTAATTGGTTAGATCTGCAATACGTAAACAATGTGTTATGAAGAACAGGTATGTAAAATTAAAGAAAATACCTCACAAAACCACTGAAGAATTAGATCTGCTGCCTATAATATGTTATAGATTTACATATGACGCAGATTTATTCCCCCATTTTAACACCGTAATTCGAACGAACGTGAGCAACCTGCTGCCTATAATATGTAAAGAAAAGTACACAAAGGCAAAGGAGAACAAAAATCTATAATATCAACCCGGTGCCTATAATATCAATGTAATTGTGATTATCACGCCGACATTTTAAGGTTTTAAAATACATATCGAATCAAGTTGATCACAACAAATCTCAAATTAAAATAGAACTGTATGAAATCAATAGAATTATGGCATACATGTCAAGTTAAAATATGAACGAACGAAATCAAGTTGTATTTGTTCCGTGTCAAGTTGTAGCCTCCTAATATCTTGACATAAACGTCAAAAAATGCACATTAATCGTAAGACATGTGATATACTTTTTCATAGGCAAATCAAGAGCACACCCAACAAATTTAATAATATGTACATTTATCGACACTAGTATCAATTCAATAAATTCAACATAGTATCCAACAACCAAGCCAACAATATCTCACTATAGTGCAAAAAATCACGACATGTATATAACCACCAATATAATATGATGGCACGCATATAACCCCGAATAAAATCACGACAAGGTGGGTGTAAATTTTTTTACTCATTAAAAATCCATTTAATTATATTTTGTTAAAAAAAATACACACACATACAATCTAGGGTTTATTGACATAATATATACATACACACAGATACAATTTAGGTTTTACTAAACCTTAATTTTTTTTTTACATAAATCTATACATACACACGCATACAATCTATACATACACGCACATACAATATAGGGTTTATTGACAAAAAAAAAATTGTTCATAGTTACACACATAAACATACATATACACATAAATCTATGCATGCACACACATATAAACATAAATCAATACATGCACACACATACAAACATAAATCTACACATACACACATAGAAATTAGGGCTTTGAATAGAAATCACAAAATCCAAATGAAATTAAAACAAATCTATACATACCAGGGGTTAATCACAATGAAATCCAACTGAATAGAAACATACAAACATAAATCTACACATACACACATAGAAATGAGGGCTTTGAATAGAAATCACAAAATCCAAATGAAATGAAAACAAATCTATACATACCAGGGGTTAATCACAATGATATCCAATTGAAATCTCTTAGCCCTTAGAAATCACACCAAATCGCATGAAATCCCTCATCCCTTATACATAGCCCTTACAAATTGTAAATGACTAACTAGCGGGGGTTTTTTAAGTCATGAATCTGGTCACGGCCTAGAGTCGTGACCCACCAAGAACGCGACCAATAAATGAAACTGAGGGTATTTCTAGCTTGCACCTGGTCACGGCCTAGAGCCGTGACCCCCCATTGACGACCCTACTGCATGCATGAGAATTGGTCACGGCCAATAGCCGTGACCCACACCATGAAATGAGGGTGTTGCTTGCTTGCAACTGGTCACGGCCTAGAGCCGTGACACACCATGAGCGACCCTCTTCACATCAACCCTAGTGCCTAAATGAGGTTTGGTCACGGCCCATAGCCGTGACCCACACCCAGAAATGGTCACGGCCCTCAACCATGACTCCATTTATGTATCTTTTGTTCTTTGTCATGCCTTTGGTCATGGCCCAAGTCCGTGACCCATCCGCGACCAGTTTGGAGGGAATTTTGGCGTGAATTTGGAGCCAAGATGGTCATGCCCACGGCCCAAGTCCGCGACTCACAGTGGTCATGGATTCGATCCGTGACAACTTTCAGAGCATCCATGATTTAGTGTGGTAATAAATATGGTCACGCCAAAAATTGAGTTCGTCAGGGCCCAAGTTCGCGACCAGCTAGTCGCGGACTTGGGCCGTGACCAACTGGGCATGACCATTCGCAGGCTTTGGTGTAGTGATGACTGGCTGTGTTGTCCACGATCATATCGATATTAGGTAGCGGATAATCATCCTTTGGAGAGGCATTGTTCAAATCTCGATTGTCTGCACACATCCGAACTTTTCCTCCTGATTTTTGTACAGGCACTATGTTAGCTAGCCATGGGGGATATTTGATCACACGAATGAAGCCCGCGTCTAACTATTTGACCGCCTCTTCTTTGACTTTGAGCGACCATTCGGTGCATAGTTTTCTCAACTTTTATTTAACCGGCTTGTAATCTGGGAGAGTGGGGATCTCATGCTGAGCTATTTCAGGATCAATGTCGGGCATATCATCATAGGACCATGCGATTACATCCATGAATTCCTTTAGCAATTCTTTGAGTTGTGCACGCTCATGCTCGTGAAGGGTAGCCCCTATCCTAATCTCGCGCAGTTGGCTACTAGAACTGAGGTTAATAACAACAGTCTCTTCTTCATTAACTTGAACGCGATTATGTTATTTATTATTAACCTTATTTAGATCAGTTAAGAATTATTCATTTGCAAAATAATCATCATCAAAAGTTTGATTAGAATCTAAACAGTTAATGTATGGCATAAAATCTTCATTTATTTCATTAATAGGAAAAATAGCATTGAGAACCTCATCAAAGGAGGTCTCGATTACATTTGAGCAAGGATAGACAATAGAAGAAGAAAGGGGGTAAACATTGGGATTAGGGGAGATTTCAGCAGGTATAACTGGCGCAGCATGCCAGTTGAGGGATCCGGTGATGTAGTGCCTGAGTGAACCATGCAGAGTGTCAGCCCTAGTATCCGTAAGTTAAAGGAATCGTCGAAGTCACTTTCCTTAGTCTTTTCGGTATCTTTGATGAGTGGTTGTACATGGTATTGGGAACTCTCAGCCCATGGATAGCTATCTTGGGAGAAGATCTCCATTCTAGACTTCATCTTCTTATCTGTATGGTCATACCATGGTTTCGAAAAGCCGCAAAAGGGTAAGTCCTCGCCCTTTTGATGAATTGTCCATTTAAGGAGTCACCTGGGATAGTCTGGATGCAGTCTAGTCTTATCTTTGGTCGATACAGGCAGATCATTCTGAGCTCTTGTTCTAATGGTTGATACCCCAAACCACAAGGAGGGAAACCTTTCTTCAGTTCAATCGTCTCAAGTATCCCTTGCTATCTTTGTCCTAGCCCCAGTCTGGGCATTAAGTGCATGTTTCTGAACATCTGAATCACATTGACGTTACCGTGAGGGTTGTATTCTGGATAAACCCTTTCTTTGAAGTTATCCCCTATCGGGAGTAGAAGTGGCTCAACTCGAAATCCTGATAGGAGCATATCATTTTACCCATGTTGTATCTCAAGGATTGGACTGCTGGTACTTACACCATCGGTATTTTTGTAGTCACCCAAGATGGTAATGACCCATCCGTCGATGAAGAACTTTAATTTCTGATGGAGTGAGAAAGACACACCCTTGATACTATGAATCCAAGGTCGTCCAAGCAATAGGTTGAAACAGGCTGGGATGTCAATAACTTGGAATTCAACGATAGGGTTTATAGGTCCAGCCCCTATTACAAGCTTTATGGATCCCATCACCTCCCAATGGGTATTATCGTAGGCACGCATAGCAGTGGAGATTGGAGCGAGGTCACTTTCCTTCAGGCCTAAACATTTGAGTGAACTGTGGGTCCAGTGAGCAACTTGATCAAAGCACTTCTATGTAGCTGAGAAGACATGAAAAGCCCCCATAGAGTGATGTTAGCTTGAGTTTTCTTTAGTCAATCGAGGATCTTGATCTCCTCGAGGGTCATCTCTGGCATAAGAAGGTTTTCAACACCCTTCCCTTTGTCATTTGCTAGTAGTGAGCTTGGAATCTGGTAATGCCTCCCTGATATGGTCATGTGATTTACTGAAGGGAAAAACATGAAACTTATTTCCTCATCGATCTCGGGTTATTTTTCCACCTTGTTTATTTCTCCGAGGATTTCTTCAAATGATATCATTCCACACATGTCGGCTACCGAGCCAGTTTTCTCGAAAGCTTATTCTTCATTCGAATCTCAGAATTCTTCCCCCCATCCGGTGGCAATAATTCTATCTTTCCATGCAAAGTCAATGCATTCCATAACTTCAATGGCTTCTTCATACAGGTCATCCCATTCTGTGGGGATGTGTAAAGGTGAAGGGACAAGGTGACCCTGTAGCTTCAGAGCATCAAGTAACTCGGTCATACTGCAAATGTTGTTGGTCTGTCTGAATAATTTTGCCATAATCTGGACAACATCATCTAGGTTGACTTCATCGGTTGGTACTACCCAACTATATGACTCTCGAGCCCATTTTCGTTCTTTCAAGAACAGCGTACTGAATCTCTGATAATCAAGGATCATTTTTTAGGGCAATTTCAGCCCGAACTTTAGGAGTTGGTTTAACACTTTTGATAATTCCATGCTTCTATTTTCAAAATGGGTACGGGTAGCGATGCATGCTCTAGTAAGGAGTGACAGTGCCTGATCAGCGAGGCTAGTAGGGTGTAGGAGGGAATATGGGCAAATTTGGAGAGGTTTAGGAAAGTATATGGGTGTGATTTGAGTTGAGGGATCGAATTCTGGGTTCTTTTCTAGAAAGATGGCATTGGCGTGATTTGGAAGTGGGTTGTGAGTAGTGTTTGGCTTAGGATTGGCTGGTAGGGAGATGGTACCCCGGTCAATTAGACCTTAGATAATGTTTCGAAGGTGAAGGCATTGGTCGGTGGTATGGCTAGCAGTTTTGTGAAAGGCACAATGGGCATCTGCCTTGAAGTTTCTTGGGAGTGGATTTGGCAATGGACGAGGATCCAAGGGTTGGATAAGGTTTTGGCTTAGTAGGTCTTGATAAACTTTAGAGAGGGGAGCATGGAGCTCGGTGTATTCCTTTCGAACTGGGATAGGGCATCTTTCTGGTGCCCATGAGGTGGTTGGTTGAGAGATGTTGTTGATGGTTGAGACTGTAGCATTGGCAGGCTTGTCATATTTTCTGAGGGTGAATTGTCCGGACACCTTCTTTGGGTCAATTTCTATTTTGGCAAGACCTTCCTCGATTTCAACTCCTGCTTCTCTGAGAGCTCGAAAGTGGGGATAGTATTGTCCTCCCATCGTTTCTCTGATATGGGGTAAGAAGTTCTTCTTCACTATGCTGGCTTGTTCTTCCTTAAAAAGTCGATTGGTCATGGTTGCTGCTTTTTCCCTCCATCGGTCGATGAAGTTACTGACTAATTCTCCAGCATTCAGTTTCAGCAGCTCTAAATCACAATGGGTAACCTCAAGCTCTTCATTGTATTTGTACTGTGATATGAATTCCCGGGCTACATCCTCCCAGCTACAGATTTTGGACTCCTCAAGAGACAAAAACCATCGGAGGGCGCTATCCTTCAAAGTTTGATGAAACAATTGGTCCATCACTTCTTCAGAAGCCCCTAGTAGAGTCACAAAACGGTGATAGCTTCAGAGATAAACAATCGGGGGTCCACTTCCTCTAAATTTCTTGATATTTGGCATCTTAAACTTCGCGGGTAACCTCGCTTTAGGATAAGGAGACATGTGGGTGTAGTCCATGTAATTTCCTGAGATTCTGACTTGGTCGAACTTCTTGGTGAGCATCTTGAGACCCCCTTTGACTTTTTTCATCTCTTCTTCCTTCGGATCAATGATCATAGTCAAGTTAGCCCCATGCTGGCCAAGGTTCGGCATAGGAAGCTGGGCAGGCGGCGGCCCATTAACAGGAGGGACACGTGGAGCGTGCTGATACTCTTCGGGAACCAAGATAGGCTCGGGTGGATCCATAGCACGAGGGAATAGGGACTCGGGTTCTTGAGGGATGGGAACCTGGTTTCGTTGCATCTCTAGGACCTCAATTTGAAGGTTGTCAATATTGGACACAAGCTAAGCTAGAACTGCCGTCAGATCCGGCTGCACAATGGGTACTTGATCTATGTTCTCCATGGATGGTGGATGTATTCCGAACTCGGAAGAAGTAATAGGGGAACGGACGGAACTCTAGGGTGACTTAGCTGAAGACCAAAGTCAATAAGGAGCCAGGACAAGGGCTTGCGATCGACCTGAGAAGGCATAAAATGGGATTTATTTTTGAAAAAAATGGATGAATTTTTTTTTTTTACATTTTTTCGAGATTGAAAGACAAAATATTTTTGAATTTTTGATAAAGAGAGGAGAAATGTTTTTCGATTTTTGATAAGGAAAGGCAAAAATGTTTTTGGATATTGGTAAAGAAAAAGTAAAATTTTCCCTTTGGAGACGATCTCAGCATGATTATTATAATTATTATGTTTTCACTTGTATTAATTCTCCTAAATGCAAAATGAAATGTCGGACGGGACCCGAGCCTGGAAAAATTGGGTTTGTAATAGATGCAAAGCTATGGCTGGACTTATGACCAGGCTCACGGATAGGGTCCCGTTTTAAAAATGCACGAAAATTCGGGTGGCAGGCCGACTCGGAATTTTGGCAGAGTTTCGGGTAAAAACCGACAATGTAACATATGTGTCCTAGGCTTGACACCTATATGCGGGTATGCAGTTGGTTGGGTGAATCGAAAAGGGTTCCCCCTTTTGGCGTGACTTCCACGATATACGTCTTGCTCTTGCGGGCAATCGGTACGTGTGGACAAGCCATTTGATATACCTGAGTGTACGTGAATTGCCTCATCATATACCTCGTGGGGACGGTATGTGTGAGAGAGAATTCGATATACTCGACGTACGTGAACGAGTTCCCTGCGATATACCTCCCGTCATGACTTCGGTCAAGCAGTACGATTGCGGGGGGAACCATTCGATATACGTCAAAGGTACTTGGCTAATGGAAGGTGAGAGTCATATCGCTTAGGCTAATGCGCCCTGCCGGACCAGCGCCCATCACGAAGTGACCCTCCAATTAGTGGGTAAAATTTGGTCAATAACTATGCTCTTTGGTGATATCGTGTGAATCATGCATGATCCTCTTATTATTATCTTATGAAATTATCTTTTCCGATTATGCCAAACAGGGAGCAAAGTACAAGTACCAATCGTTCACCAAGTATGGATGGGTGATGCGTGCAACATGTGGATATATGTGACCCTAGGTGCACGTGGTGCGAATTGTACAAGGAGAATTTTGTATAAGTGTGTGAATAGAAGCATAAGCATGGGGTACACATGAGTAATAAAGGGGGAACATGCAAATAGGGGGGAAATATAAACAAACATAACACCCATGTAAATAGAGTCTAGCCCTTATTTATCCCCAGCGGAGTCGCCACTGTGTCCATCCCCGATCCTCACAACGAGCGAGTGGCGTTATGGAGGATCCTAGGTCCTGCGCGTCCCTCTCGGGAGCGCTTCGACCGGCGTCATTTGGGTGAGGTAAAAAATGTAGAGAGATAGAGTCACCAGTATATTTTACTCAAAACAGACAAAGGAAAGGAAGCTATCCCGAAGGACAGCATCCAAAGACATACTGATGCATACGAAACCAAAATGATTCGAAATGGGTCCGGAGGCTAAGTTACGAAATGGGAAGGTGTTCGGCACCCATTCCGCCCTTACGGTCTCTCATGGGTTTTTGCTATTTTCCTTTATTTTCCCCGTGATATGTGTGCATGTGTATACGTAGTGGAGATAGGAATCATCAACTTGTACCATGGAAGAGGTAAAGCGAGTCATCCGTAGGAAGGTATAAAAATATTAGAAAATAGGATTTACGCGATTATCCTTACGTTCATCGTTACAATGGAACGACAATGCATGTGGATTAATACGCCACTAAGAACAAATATATATATATATATATATATATATATATATATATATATATATATATAATCTAGGAGAATTGAATTTAAAGAGAATAGGAGACGGGAGAAAAAGTAAAAATAGGACTCGAATCTCGAATTTTACCCCGAGATGCCTACGTAGCCTATAGAGGCATCAAAGTCCACGTAGTTCGCATAAAAAAATGAGGGGTGGGGTTTATCCCATAAATCCAACTGGGGGATTCTCTTATTTGTGTGTGTATGTGTGTGTAGAAAAAGTGTTTGAGTTGTGAGAAAAGATTAAGAAAAGTATGAGAATTCCCGTTTGGAATTTATGAGCAAACCCCCTTTTTCTTATTTTTTGGGTTTTTATTTATATGAAAATAAGGGATTTACAATAATACTAAATAAAAAGTATATTAGGATGTGTGAGATAATAAAAGTGCAAAGTAATAAAACAAGTTATTGCGAATTTATGAGAATTTAAGGAGAGATTTGAGAAAATTGGACCTTCTTGAAGATCTTGAGCTTGATCTTGAATGTGGGAGAGCATCCCTTAGACTTGGATGATGATGGAGGGTAGTGAATTCACCAAGTTTGATGAAAAGGATGATGAAAAGTGAAGGTTGGAAAGGGATTTGGGTGTGGAAATCACGCTGACTTTGAGAGAAGTTTTTTGGATTTGCTGAGAGTGATATCTATCAGATTTTGGCTCTCTTTGCAAGTGAGGTCAGGCCACCTTTTTATAGGCCCGGAGCATTGTCTATCGGCATAGCCCTGTTCCTGCCAATCGGCAGGTGCGTTTAGGCACACTGTCGATAGGCAGGGTCTGGACGTGCCGTTTGGTAGTGTCTTTTAGGCCTTTTGGAAAATTGGCCGCAAAATACAAACCGTTGATCAGAATTGTGCACGTGGTGGACCGTTGGAAATGTAATTCAGATACCTTCGAAAGTCCTTTGGACTGCTCCTGGGTTCGGGAGTTGAATTTGGGTCAAATATGGCTCGAAAGCATTCGTTAGTCCATTAGACGGGGAATCGTCGGATGCAAACGGATCGTTCGTCTGCATGGTACGTCAGAATCGCGCACGGGGTGGACTGTTGGAAAGGTTAGGAGATGTAATTCGACATTCCAAAGAGTTTGATCCGGTTTGGGTATTTGACTTTGGTCAACCGAGCCCTGGAAGCATTCGGTGATCTCTCGGAGTAAAATGGATCGTTCGTCCGTACCGTAAGTCAAAATTGCGCACGAATTTTACCATTGGAAAGGGTTTTCAGTGCCCTTTCAAAGATCATTCATTCTCAGTCGAGTTGAAGAGTTTACTTTGGTCAAATGGAGCCCGGGAGCGCCCGGTGGCCTCCTGATTGAGTTTCGAGGGAAAACATGTGGTTCGTCCGCATCATAAGTCGGAATCATGCACGGGATGGACCGTTGGAGAGGGGTTTCAGTTCCCTTTAAAGATTCATTCAATCTCGATCAAGCGAAAGACTTTGACTTTTGGTCAAACGGAGCCTGGGAGTGCCCGATGGCTTCTAGGTCAGTAATCGGGGTATGACCTGGGTTTGTAATGATGAAGGGAGGTGCTAGGGACCTAAGGAGAGTTTTGGGGGTAACAAAATTAGGTGTCTATAATAGGATAGAAGTTATTTATGACCTTTTAAGCCTATGACATTAATGTTGAACACGTAGCGGTCAAGTCAAAGAAGGTCACATCCTATGTCGTGCTTCGTGCCTTGTGTTCATCATCAACAGTTTGAGGATCTCTCAGGTATGAATGCTTATATTATATTGATACATGGAAATTTATTATTGTGTGTTATAATTTTTGTCAATTTTTTTTTGAATTCATACTATCTAAAGATTTTGTTCTCGAACACCTTTTCGTAGAAAAATCGTAACTGATTAAATATAAATCAAATTAATATGAAACTGGCGGCCACGCATTCGTATCGAATTATCTATTTCATGGCCTAAAATCTCGTTCAAACAACCTTATTCGAACGAATTCTAAGGATATAATTTGTTTCGTCTGCTGGCATCTTCTTCGATGTCATTCGAACGAGATTGAGACTCGTTCGAACGACCGAAGTAATTTTTACGAAAATTATCATTTTCCAAGCATTGTTATGTCCATAACCTCCCACTACTTTTTCCAACCATTTATGTAGTGCGGGAGTTAAATTTTTCAGAAGACTTTTTGCAAACTTTAAGAGCAAACAATCTTCCAAAAAGTCACTTGAGTTTTTGTTAATCTTTAATCTTTCAAAACAAAAATCAAGTTTACACCTAATTTATTTTATGATCCAAGTTTCTAAATGATATATGTTTGAGATTAGCTTTGGTACCGAGTTTTATTCTATACACTATTAAGATTGTTTCTTGTGGTGGATTTCATGTTCGTGGTGTTCATACGATGGACTCCGTGTGCTTGACGGTAGTAGTTCCCTATCGATGGACTCCGAGACATAGGTGGACCCCTACATTGTCACTAGGTAGATGTGGAAGGAACGAAGAGCATTAAGGATTGAGAGGACATCGAGTCATTATGAGTATTTTGTCATGTCCTTTGTAATTTCGTACTTAGTGGACATGTGGCTGGGTTGTCCGATATTTTTCCTATTGTGGGTTTTCCTCATACATCGTGACGATGTTTTTGTGTTTATTTTATCTTTCAATTTCATATAGATGCATGCTTAGGTTTAATACGATACAAAAAAGTTGTTTAATTGGTGTTTAATTAAATTGGATAATTTTAGTTTACCTTAATTCATGTCAGAATTATTAATTTGGCAAAATTCATGTTTGGTTTGTGTAAGATGAGAAAATTAATTTGAAGAAATTAAAATTCAGAATATTTCGTGAATCATCATCCATTTAGAACTTAAAATTTGGTATTTATGACCTCAACGGTGGTATCAGAGCATATATAAAGAATTTGGCATTTTAACAAGTGGTATCAAAGCATATATAAAGAATTTTGCATTTTAACAAGTGGTATCAGAGCATAAATAAAGAATTTGGCATTTTAATAAGTGGTATCAGAGCATATATAAAGAATTTGTCATTCTAACAGGAATCTTAGATTTGTGTACAAGAGATAGATTTGCACTATTATTAATTGTATAACCAATGAATGTGTAATCAATATTTTTTTATAATATTTTAATCCTTTTAGGATGAGGAACCAACACATTTGCAAGACACCCCCACGCGTTAAGGTATTTACAAGAAGGTCTTCGACCTTTCCACAATTTATATGGTATCTTAGTTGTTTTCTTATGAGGCATTTTATTCAGAAGATAATTTGTAAAAATTAAATCTCCCCACCCCACCCACACAAGTTTTGAGGTAAATTCGAATCGATCAACATAGCATTCATCATCTCTTTTAGAGTTCCTTTTTTGCATTCAGTAATACCAATATATTGCGGTGAGTAAGGAGCGATAGTTTGATAAATAATTACTTGCTTCGAACAAAATTGTTTAAAAGGAGATTCATATTCACCACCTATATCGCTTCGAACCATTTTAACTTTTTGCTAAGTTGATTCTCAACTTCTGTTTTGTACTGTTCTATAACATTTATAGCCTCATCCTTGCTTTAAATCAAGTAAACATAACAATATCTAGTGAAATCATCAATAAAAGTAATAAAAATATTTTTTTCATCTATTGTTTATACGAATTTTAAATCACATATATCATTATGAATTAACTCAAGAGTGTTTGAACGTCTTTCAACATATTAAAAATGATTTTTAGTTAACTTCAATTCCACACATGTTTCACACTTGTGATTTGAGTCAATACTAAATTTAGATATTGAGTTTAAATTAATTACTCTTCAAATAGTTTCATAATTAGCATAACCTAATCTACCATGCCACACATTACAAGACTCAAGCAAATAAGTAGAATATATATTCGTATTCTTATTAATAGGTATCACAGTCATTGCATTGAGTTTAAAGAGTCCATCGCTCAAATATCCTTTCCCCATATACATGTCACTTTTAGTGAGTACAAATTTATCAGAGTCAAACACCGCTTTAAATCCCTTTTTACCGAGCAATGATTCGAAAACTAAGCTATTTAGAATGTCTGGAACATGAAGCATGTCATTAAGAGTAAGTTCATTTCCTGAAGTCATCTTATGTATAACTTTTCCTTTCTTTTCAACCTTTAAAGTATAAGAGTTTTCCATGAAAATTTTATCCTCGTGATCAGAGTCTTGGTAGGAAGCAACAACGTTCTTTTTAAAAACATATATGACGAGTGGCACCAATATCCTCCCACCACTCTCTAGTATTTCCCAACATATTGACTTCAGACACCACGACCGAAATTCTCAAAATAATAATATCATTTGAAAGGTCCTCAACCTCGGTGACACTGGCTTGTGCGGGCTATTTTTTGTATTCCCTTGAGTTTTGTTGTTATTAACCTCGGTTACAAAACTTTTGAGTCATTGAGTCATTCAAGTCACAAATACTCGATTCGATGAGTGAGGCGCAATCATTTTCCTTAGAATGTACCTTTGAAGATTTGTCAAATTGCTCATTGAAGATTATGTTGCCATGCATTCACATTAAAGTTTTAAGACTATATTTGATTAAGGGTGAAAAGTATCGCAGTGTCAGTACGCCAGTCATTGAATTCGTTTCATCTCCTCAATACAAAAACCTAAACTATTGACTACACTCTTTACGGGAGTATAGCGACTAGTCCGGGTATCGAATCCACAGAGCTAGTTGTTAAAATTCTATTAATTTTATACTTCTGGAATAAAAGTGTAAAAGATAATTTGTTAACAAAAGAAAAGTTGATTTAGGCGTGTATATTTAAGCTAAGATTACAAGGGGGGGGGGGGGGGGGGGGGGGGGGGGAACTATAGATTGCAACTAATATCCCTCACCTAGAGTTAATTCATACAAATGGTTACATGGGAAGACAAGTATACCAAGATTAAATCTCATTTCATTAATTAATTAAATCTAGAGTTGTCACCCTCTAAATTGTCATAAAAGCCGACTATGATTTTCGCGTCAATAAATATCCCAAAAATTACACACGCAAGGTCGTAAATACGCGGCATACATGATATACACCATTAAATCTCTTAGGCATAAAATCGAGAACAACACAATCGAATTAAAATCATAAAATCCATCACAAAAGAAAAGAAACCAAATCAACCCGAGGTGAGTTCAATCAACCACAACCTAAAGTAAGTTACCTAGAAAGCATGTTAAATGACATTAATTAAATGAAAGAAAGTAAATGAAATAAATTAAATCTAGATTACAAAGCAAGTAAACAAATAGCAAAGCAAGAAAAACAACAATGGAAACAAATGATGAATAGTGCACTTACAAACCCATTTGGGTGAAACCCTAGGAAATAGAGAAGCAAAACCCAAAATCACCTCCAAACACAAACCTCCTCTAACCTAACTACTAAAAAGATGATAAAAACAAGATAATGAAAGATATTTGTCTTCAAATAAACAAAACCCACTTATATAGTAAGTGGTAAAAGAAATAAATGGAAAAGAAATTATTTATCCCAAGGGTCCGTTTGATAGAAAACTGGAAAAATGCAATTGATTCCAGGGCATCTGATTCTAGGGAAAATAATTCCAAGGCAAATGAATATTTTCCAACTTGTATCCGTTTGATACAAGTTAGAAAATCATTAATTTTTCACATTTTCTATCAAACACAAAAGCTGGAAAATAGATATAAATGTGAAAATTTTGTTTAAGGAATATATATTTTTATGGAATATATATATATTATTTAAATAATATATTATATATATATTGAATATATATTATTTATATAATATATATTATATATACTGAATATATATTGTTTACTGAATATATACATATATACAGAATATTATTATTTATAGAATATGTATACACATGCGCGCGCGCGCACGCACACGCACGCACACACACACACACACACACACACATATATATATATATATATATATATATATATATATATATATATATATATACTAGGGGTACCCGTGCCGATGGCACGACAATAAATTTGTTCTCGTATTATTTTCTCTCCGCGTTTATGTCCCAACTATAAATTTGTGCTCATGTCGATGACACGATTGTAAAAACATTCCAGATATTTCATGTTATCTAATAGGAACACAGAACGTGTTATCTATCAGTTTAGTTTAAATAACATTAAAATTCTGAATTCTGAATTATTGGTAAATTTGTCGTATTCAAAACATTTTTTCACTGTTATTTGTAAGCGAATATAAAAAGTTCAATCAATGTTCATAGATAAATGCATTTGCAGTATCAAACATGCCTATAGCACTTTGTTCTCTTTCAAAACCTACTCTTAAAAAAATCAACATCATGACATTACACATGGATTAAATTAGAGTGTCGTCAATCAACACCCTTTTGGTTGAAGCCCTAAGATTACTCAATCCTCTGCGTAAAAGACAAATATATAGATATTTAAGTCCACTAATGAAAGGGTATATTTCCATACCTGGACATATTTTTCTTTCTTGAATGCAAAAATAAATATATCAAAACAAAATAGATATTTTTACAAATACATTAGCCTTTTAACAACAAATTTAGAAAATATCATAATATCTAAACTTTATACAAATAAATCTTCAATTTATGGAATATTTTGCAAAAAAAAAAAATGGGACTGTTATAGAAATAAAATAATGAACAATAATGAACATAACCTCTACATTTCTTGAAAATATAAAGAAAATAAAACCCAACAAATATATAATCTCAAGATGTAATTTCAAGATCCTACAATGCCCTAAACTACAAAACACCATAACCACTACTACAATTCCCTCTCCTACAAAACACCATAAACACTAAATATTTGGAAGGAAAAAAGATGAAATGAGATTATATATAAAAATATCAACAAAAATTGCAAGAAATATCCCCAAACCAAAATGTATAAGCATATACAAATAAAAACGAAGCTTAAGAAGCTTAAAAGACATAAAAAGAAGCTTAAGATCCACGTGTTCAATTAGAACATCAAAAGCTTTTTACCTAAAAGCCTTTCTTTCTATTTTTACCTCAAGAGTACTAGAAGCCTTTCATTGAGTCCTTGTTATCAAACGCAAAAAGAGAGAGAGAGAGAGAGAGAGAGAGAGAGAGAGAGAGATCTGAATACCTTCTCAAAGTTAAAGAACATCTTAACAAACCCAAACTCATTTCTCATATACTATTCAACGACCCAAAATAACGGGCATCAACTAAAAAGGTAAAAAATATACAAAACTGTTTGAGTGTTTGTGTTGTACGAATCTTTAAATAAATATCCCCTGAAATTTTGATCTCAATCTGTGTTTGTTTTTCACACGCTAACACGCCTCCAAAGTAGAGTTGTCCCCTAAACATGGGAGAGATAATCAAAATATGGGAATGAAAAAAAAAAGCATCAGATATTATATTACTTGTGATTTCACTACCTGAGATAAATTAATCATGGTTAATGAAACACAACCCACTTCGTGGACCACACAAATGTCCTCAATAATAAATCTCTCAACCAAACACCACCACTGATCAAATATGAATCACAAACCTCATAACCTGAAAAATAAACACTAAGATGAAATCGTTAGATCTGTTGACAAAAATCTGTTGACGAAAATGGGTGGTGTTTCTGAACATGTTCAAGAACACGGTTTGGTTCTGTTAATTATTTTGATGTTTTGAACCTTCCGAAAACTAGGTGTTGTTTCTTGACGGGTTTCCTCTGGGATTTTCATGGTATATGAACTCGTATGGTATATGAACCTTCTGACAGGTTGGTTATGTTCAAGGGTTTGCACCATATCTGAATGGAGAAAATACCCAATAATGAGAATCAATAAATCGAAAATAAATGTATATTCATGTTCAAAGCTTAATCAATGCCCATTCAACAAACAGAAGAACAGCGCTCAACAGACATATAAAACCAGATCTGTATAGGACCAATTAAATCAGTGTTTTAGCAGATCTGAACAAAAAAAGAGTACATAGAACTGGCCTGGCTGGACCAAACATTTGATTTTCGTCGACACTGATTTAAAAAAGAGTTTGGTCAAATGTTTGTTCAAAAAAAGAGTACAATAGATGTTTGTTCAAAAAATGAGTACATAGAACTGACCTGACAAAAATCAAAATGATCAAAAAACATTCAAGAAAGTTGAGTTTGAAAAATGCAGATAACTTCAGAATTTGAAAAACGCAGACAGCTTTTTTGCCTTCAACGAAGATTGTGAAATTAGCTCAACAGCTAACATAAATGGAATCCAGAGCTACGTTAGATATGTTGAAACCAAAACACAAAGGCCATACTTGATATGATGAGAGAGATGAAGAGGTGTGAGAGAGAATCTTAGAACTAAAGTGGGATTTGAGATGTGCCGACGGTGAGAGAGTGGAGGGCCATATTAACGACTGAAAAAGTGATTCTTCAAATTAGCTGGAAGAGGAAGAGACGGCAGTAGACTGCAACTCTCGAGCCTTGTGTAACTCTAGGATTTTGTTGAGCCTTGTGCGCTAACGTGTTGTACACCCATTTTATTGAGCCTTGTGCTCTTTGCACCCCTTAAGACCAAAAGTCATCAGATAGTTGCTTAAATCTCAGCCGTTACTTGATAAACATCAAATTTATTAACTTTTAATCTGAACCATCAGTTGGGGAGGACAAAAAGTCCCTCCTCCTTTATTATATATTAGGTTGTACCCGTGCCGATGGCATGGTTGCAAAAACGTTCCGAATATTTCATAATACTGATTTGGTTTGGAAAAATAAAACATGCGATAATATAATACGAACCGACAGGAAGTTATAACTTAATATGTGTACCCTTTATAATTTATGATCATATGATCACGAAACTAACAAAAAATGATATTAACGTATAGGGTTTGTATTGACCCGCATCAGTTATAAATAAGAAAAAATATTCGGGACTCATAAAGTTTTTTTAGAGAATAATGTTAATTTAATGATAATTAATTTACCCGTGCCTATGGCACGGTTGAAAATTGTGAGAAGGCAAACAACATGACTGAGATAAGAACATGAAATCAATCCGACATCCCAACAGCTATAACATTTCTTACCCCACAAAACTATGAGTTTAGTGTGTAACTTTTTATACTTATAAGATAAATCCAACGTAAAATAAATCTTATAAAATAAAATTAATTTTATAACTCTCACCTAATGAGAGAGTAGTAATATATAAAAATTCACATTTAACTTTTTGCAAAGATGTACCAATGTCTGTTTTCTTATTTATCATGTAAGATTATTTTGAAGAAACATTGTCATGTGTGCACAACTTAACGTTGTGAAAACACTGATTATAAAATATCATTTTTACACATTAAATTTCATAATTAAACTGTAAATTAAAAATAGAGTATATCATGAACACGTATTAGAGAATTAGGGAAACAAATATACCAAACTAAATATAATGTGTGAAATTTTTCTCAAAAAAAGTTCAAATAAAACTTAAAGAATGCATTAATTAAACTAACTGTTTTCATGAACAATTTTTGGATCATAATAAATTGTTTTTAATTTTTACTCAGTTTTTTAGAGGCATTGAACTTACAGGTCATACAAACTAAGCTATGAAAATCAGAGGCATTGAACTTACAAACTAAGCTACGAAAATGAAACCAAGGTGTTTAATATACAGTCAGAGTACCACCTCATAAATAGGAAAGCAGAGTCAAAAAAATCATATAAATAATTTCGTATGAAAGCAACATCTGTATAAATACGAAATAAATAGATTCTTCATAAGAAATAAATAGATTCGAAAATCATTTTCAACTGTAATATATAAGTTCTCCACGGCAACTCTAACCTCGGGTGTTGCCGAAGATCAGTGATATTGCGCCCGACAACTGGTAATATAAGGAAAGAACACAAACGAACATAAATATACATTAAAAAATAAACGAACACAGAAATAAGACATTTATTTGTGTGAAACACTCGTGTATTTGACTGTTAAGTCATTAACAAAGAAATTTCTTTGTGAACAGTAATAGATCATTAACAAAGAAATGAAGATGAACATGGGTGTTTGTGTTCATTTCTTTGTGTAAAACACCCATTTTACAAAAATTACTCGATTTGCACAAAGATATGAAGATGCTGAACATAAATAGCAAACAGTAGACCCCATAAAAATGTGAAATTTGGTGGGGAGAAGATGCTGAGTAAATAGTATTCCCCTAGTAACAGAGGACCTCCTCTTCTCGTTGTATTCAACCACTGTATTCCATTAGTAACAGAGAACCTCCTCCTCTCGTTGATGGTACCAAACCCAAACCCACTCCTAACGCAGCGCCTCGTCCTTTCAACCATAGCCCGAACCCACTCCGAACCATAACCCGGCTAACGCACATTTCAGCCCCCATACCATACCCATTTCAGCTCCAACTAAACTCTGCTTCATATAAAACTACCCAACAAAGTGCCTGTCCAAAATTAAAACACATGAATACAAATCCCAAATATCAAACTTAAGTTGAAGGAAAACCTCACAACAGTTGCAACATAAATGAAAAACTTAAGGAGAAAGAAACTTCATAGAACACACAGACCTGAAGTTTAAAAAGCCTCCACCAGTTGGGAAGCATCCAAAATAGCAGAGGCGGTGTCCGGAAGAACGCCTTTCAAAACGGTGAGCTCGAAATCCAAGGGTGAGATTTCATTGTATGATCTTGGAAAGCTCTAGCGTGGTGATGTGATTTTCACATATCGGTAGAGAGTATTAGAAAGTAAGATAACCTCGAGCCTTGGGCTCTGTTTGTAAGATAACCTCGAGCCTTGTGCGTGTAGTTGACAAAAGAATCATCTCAATTTCTCAAAGAAAGAAGCATTTGGAACCTTAAATAGATATAGATACAAAATTTGTTTATATATGTTTTGTATGATGTGGCAATATGACGTGGCAAAACTTGTATGACGTGGCAAAAGGCCCTCCTGCTTTATTATATAGATATATATATATATATATACATATACAAATTTATGAACAATATATATTTACGTATTTACGAAATATATAGAGTTTTAAAAAAATGATTTTGAGTGATTTGCCACCCAAAGGTGCCAAACAAAAACCTGCCTCCCCTCCCCCCCACACACACATAAAAAAAAGAATTGAATTCCACCCAAAGGTGGCAAATTGTGCTTAAGGGGTGTTGTACATAAAAAAAAACAAATTCCAAGGCAAATTAACGCAATCAAACAGACTAAAAATTGAAAATTTTTACTTTTCTGAATTTTCCTTTGAATTGTATGGCTATCAAACAAATCCTAACGGGTTTTGGTGTTGTCCTTCCTCAGTGAGAAATCCCGTAACTTCTTTATTATTGATGGCGAATCGCGCACTGTCAGTGACCACGCAAAGATGACCTAGAGAGCTTCAACTTTCGTGAGACATTGGGCCAGAAACTCAAATTGTGAAATTACTAAAATTCCCCTATCCATGCGATTGTCGACGAAACTTCCTCGAAACGCTACCGAACTTCACACTAAGCACTGTAATACCTACAAAAGCTCAATTATACCTCGCAAAATATGTAAACATATAAAATAGAGGGTTTTTGGTTAGCGAGCATAAATATAGGAATTAAGGTACTTGAGAGGGCTAAAATGCATAAGTAAAGAGGGTGAATATATGCAATATTTGAGCCATATCAATATTATATTAGTATATTGTTAATTGATTATGGTTAAACATAGAAACAGGCAAAAAACATTTTTCAAAATTTGTGAGGATTATAAAATTTGATGGAACAAGTGTTTAAAAGTTTTTAAAAATTATCTTAGAGATCTTTTAAACTTTTTTGAATAAGTTTTGGGTGTTAAGGCATTCTTGAAGATGTCATATGTCTTAACAAGTCCCATAACTCTATATTGAGTCTGTGCGCACTGTGGCATTAACAAGGCATAAAAACATGATCGTGCACACGGCCAATGCAATGATTCCACACTTGATGGAATCATGCACACGGTCAGATCTATCTGTGGATAATCTCTATAAAGAGGCCATTTTCCCTAATATTTCATAAATATGAAAACCTCATAACTCAATATATTTTTGCAATAATTTTTTATCTTGAGAGAATCATTCCTTTGTTCTATTTTCGTTTTCACTTGTTCCCTCCAAAATTGATAAAATTTAAATATATACTTGATCTATATTTTTTAGAGAAAATTGAAATTTTTTTTAGTTCATCTTTCACATAGCCTATTTAATTCAAATCAATCAACATTTTAATTTTATGATCATCTACTCCTAGATCTAAAAGAGGAGGCACTATGATTTATTTAAGAAATCGGAGTATAGCTCAACATCTAAGGAAGAGAATGGACTTCTTCATTCATTACATGGAGCTTGCGATGAATTATCATTGACTATGGAGAAGAGTGGAAAGGTTCATAGGTAACTACGTGATTAATATTGTGTGAGAGGTACCTTCTTGTGTTTTGTAAAATTGATTTTCAAGTATAAATGAGAATTGGAGTGCATCGAGATTTTTTACCCCATGGTGAGTGGTTTCCCTCATAAACCTTATCTTATAGTTGATTATGTTTTTTCTATACTCATGTGCACACATTTAATCACACACATCACTCATGTCACATTTAAATCTTCTGAATTGGATTGAAATTGACTTAGGAGTGTTAAATCTAGTTTTTCCATCTAGATATATCTAATTACATTATTGTGTGAGTTAATCAAACTAATTTGTTGATATTTGTCAAGTAGCTTGAATGTGCAAGAAACACTTATTGAAATAAAAAACAATAGTCATAATATGCATTCAAACCTATTCACCCCTATAGGTTTTCTTTAGGTATATTACTCACTTACAATACACACTTCTTCAACTGGTATCATAACAAGGTGCTCTTACTTTGGCATTAGCATGCTTGAGTTGATCTATGTCTTGTTATGTGTGTTTATTATATAGTTTTCTCATGCCTGTGTTGTGACAATGGGTGCTACAATACTAGATTATGATTTGTCTTCTAGTGTTAATCATTGTGATGTTATCTATGATTTTGAGTCAAATTTAAAAAGTTAAATCAATTGAAAGATCGATTTGATAAAAATATGATGAAATCTTCTCATTCTCGGTATATATCAAAATCGATTAATGTCGACTTTTTTTAGCGTAATGAAAATAAAAATGTCAATTTCTCGAATCAAAATTAGTATATGTTGAATTCTCAACTTCTCAAAATAGAAAAGATAAATGTTAAATTGGCTAATCAAGTCAAACTATAGAAAAAAAAGAAAAAGAAACTTTTAAAGAGTTTGAAATGACTAGTCAATTTACAAGTGAAAAGTAGACATTGATTGAAAAAGAGAAGAGTGAGTTAATTAAATTGACTCGCAGATTGAAAGAATATAACAAAGCTTCGAGGTTACAAAGTTATGATTTGAGAAGATTGACAAGTTCAAAAAGTATTGATTTCAAAAACTCAAAGTTTTGGAATGAGACAAAATGATTTGATCTTGAATTTGAAAAAATGAAGGAAGAACTTCTTATTTATGAAAGTTCTAAAAGAGAATTTGAGAATAGATTTGAGTCTTTGCAAAAAGCATTTTACTTATTCAAAGTTTGAAAAATAATACATTTTCTTCTCAAGTTGACTCATTGAGTGAATGTTTATCACCTGATTCAAAGGAAATCGATTCCTTGATATTGAGGGAAAATATAAATGGAATTGCTTTAACGGTGAAGAAAGATAATAGGGCGTATTTATAGAGCATGGTGAAGAATAATAGGATCAAATACTCTTTAAATAGGAAGTTTAGTGATCCTTCGTCATGTAGTAGCGATAGTTCACATACCTCTGTCCCTAGATCTCAAGATGATAGTGATGATGATGAGAATGACCTTAAAAAAGTTTTAATGAACTTTTTCAAGCATCAATAAAGCTTAAACAATCAAAGCTTGAATTTTTTAACAAAATGAACTTGGTGAGAAAAAAGAAAAGTTTGAAAATGTTCAATCAAAGCGTTTTGATTTTATAAAATTTGTTGAAGTTTTGTCAAAGTAATGCGGGTCTTTGAAATCACAAAATGCAATCATCTCGAAAGAAAAGGAACAATTTAAGCTTGAAAATTCCATTTTAAAGGTTGACTTTGAAAAGTATAACTTGAACTTGAGCGTGTTAATGATTTGAAAATTAAATTATATGATAGAACAAATGTCCTTGATAGCATTTTGTTGAGTAATGCTCAGCCAAAATCAAATAATCATGGTATTGGTTTCAATGATTCAAAGTTTGAGAAAAAATAATGTAAAAACAAAATTGTATGCTGAAAGTTCAAATGCTCAAACTGAGGATAAGGTACAAACTCCTATGCTTCAAAAGAATGAGGTTGAACCTAAATTCGAGATTACTAAAAAATGGATTTGGCTATAATTTTTGTTGTAAGTCAAACCATGCTGTGCAATTTTGTTTCAAAAGGAAAAGACTTGAAAAGTTTGGATTAAAAGCTCAACTTGAGATAAATAAGCTGAGAAATAATGTAAAGAATTTTGTGAGGAGAAATGTGCCTTTTTGCACCTTTTGTAAGGTACAAGGCCACGCAAATCAAGCTTGTAAGTGTTTGAAAGAGAAATAAATAATAGGTTCATAGAAAATAGGAGGCAAGTTTTTCATAGGAATACTTTTAGTGAGCTTTGTGGTAAATTTGATAGATTAATAAATTTCCCACTGCATAAGATAAGTGAGCTAGAAAAGAGTTTCCAAGACGTAGACTATATGCTCAAATTCCAAGGACTGGGCATAAAAATCCTAGGATAAATGAGAGATGGATTAAAAAATTTGATAGTGGGATGCCTATGAATGCAAAAATTAAGAAAGTATAGGTTGATGTCCCTCTTGTGAAGTGTGTGAAGAATAAGAGTGTTGTTGTTCCTCCTATTGATCCAGAAGATGGAACATCCATCGTTACATAGCTATATAGTTTGATTAGGATGATTAGGTTCTTATAGGTTCTCATTCCTAGTTCATTCTTCCTTTGTTGGGGAACAAGTCAATGTGAGTTAGATAGTTCATTGGTATCATTTTTCATGTGCTAGTGAGATTTTCAAGCATATGTGCATTTCCAAGCATTTGCTTTCCATATTATATTTCTCTACTAAACATAATTTTGTAAATATCCATGCATCAATGTTATTGAAATACTGAAAAAGATTTTATCTTTATTCTTTTTTTGTAATGTTTTTAGTGCTCAATTTGATCATGATAAAATCCCTGAGAACTTATTGGCGAACTTATTGGCATTTTCGTTGGTCCATATGTGAGATTTTACGTAATTTTATTATGAAATAGTTGAAAATGACCATTTTCAAAAGCATTCATAAGGGCTAATGCTGCTATTGATTACACTCATTTTGTAAATTCATATATTTTTGAGTTGGCGACATCTAAGAATGTGAAAACCTAATCTATGAAAAATCCAAAAATATGTTAAAAAGAGACATAAGCCAAGAGATTGAACATACATGAAAAAAATTATGGCTTAGCACTTCAAAAATGAAATTTGTCATTTAGTTGGCATTCAAAAGATTTTTATCAACGTATAATTGAGGGAATTAATGGCTTGAAACTATCATTTTGAGATAAAAAAGATATTGATGTAATGACTGTCTTTTAAGCCTCAATTATAATGTTTGAATTATTTAATTATGTGTATTCATGTTGACTGTGTATTCCTATTTATCACAGGAATCGTACCTCGATTGATATTACAAAGTTGAATAATATTGATTTGATGAGAATTTTATGACTTTAATGTTGAATTGGTTGAACTTAAGTTAGATGTGTTTTTAATTCATGTTTTTAATTAAGATTTAAATGAAATCTCTATGTCAAATTAATTCATCACGAGTTTTCGAATCACACTTAATATGCTTTTTGTTTGCATTTGTATGTGTGTGTGTGTGTGTGTGTGTGTGTGTGTGCGTGTTGTTGAATTTTTGTTATTTTAGTATTTTTATCCCAAATTGTGCTATTAAAGTCAAATTGAATGATATTCCAAGCATATGCATTCATTCATATCACTGGAATTTGAAGTGTTGGGATTCAAGGGGTTTTATGGAGGATTTATGGAGTTTTGGGGGGAGTTCATGAGATTTTCCTCTGTTTCATTTGCATGTCTTTAAAAGGTTATCGTTTTCACGGTATCCATTTGAATGGATGAATTTCTTTATCCTACGCATGTTTCTCTATTCTTTGTACTTTATTTTTTGTTCTAGGCAGCTTTTGAAATGATTGTACACATATTCCTGCATATATTTCTAGAGTTTTATTGTAATCTTCTGTCATAAAGCTTGTACCTTGATTGTGTTCTCTTCGTAGAGCTTTCGTAACATTGTAATTGATAGGATTATTGATTCTTAGAGCTTTTTATATTCTTTAGGATTGTTATTGGCTACTATTTTTGAGCTTGTTTAATCTAGGTAGTTAGTGTGAATGATGACACCATGGATTTTATTTGGATTGGTTCGTTTTTAGATTCGGTTGAGTTTATGAGTTGATATTATGATTATCGCAATTAGTATCTTGATAGTTCATATTTAGACACCTTGTTCCTTGTAGCTTTTTATGTCTCTTGTGACAGTGTGGTGTTTACCTTGACTTGTGTACGATACTATCTCATGTGAGATTAAATGATTTAAGAAATATTTTTTCAATATCATATTATTCTTGATTGTTCTTGACATATTTGAGCATTGTCATTATCTCATGTGTCACTTCACATGTTCCATGTTCACATATCTCCATCACATGATTTCATATTGCAAGTCCATGTTCATATTATCACATGTTCTCATACGATCTATTGATATCTTGTTATGACACTTATACTCTTACTTACATCATGCTTCATATGTTTTCACATGCTACATATGCCATGATTTTTCATGTTCTCCATGATTTTCTTCTAGCATGCATATCTTTAGAGGGATTATGTTTGACTTAGGTAGATTGCATATTCCTTTTTGATATGTCATTTAATTGTGGATATCTTGTCATGCTACTTTTTCAATGTTACTATAATGCTGCTACTTGTAAGATTTTGTTTTTGATATCATATGATTCGTTTTCTTTATCATTGATTCTTTTTATTATATTATTGATATCTTGTGACCTTTTGTTATGGATGTCACACATGTGTTTGATGAGGATTAGATATTTTTTTTTACATTCCATTGTTGAGATCTTGTTGTACCTATTCTTTTAGCATTTAGGTGTTGGATATTCTTACCTCTGTCTTTGGTAAATGATACTTGGATATTGGTGGATATGGATGGTGTAACTTTACTCTTTGTTTGTCATTGAGTTATCTTTATTCTTACGGTAGTCTATGTTAGCTTTATGGATCTCTATCCTCAATTGGTGCATTCCTCATTTCGTATCATATTCTTATGCTCATCTTTCTATATCCATGCTTCGTATATGATCTCATTCTAGTTAGATTGTTTGTATATCACATAGTATGCTTCTATGTTCATTGGTTGATATCTTTCTCTACTAGTTCCTGCTTTAAGATTCGTATGATGATACACTTGTATATGCTCATTGTGTATTTCCTTCATAGCTTTGGTATTTCACATATTTTCCTAGCTCTTGTTCTGCTAGTCGTACTTGTCATCGTGATCTTACTTATTATAATATATTAATTATCTCTGATATATTTCTTCTCTTTGTCTTCCCGTGACAAAATGGGGGAGAATAATCATCTCCATGTCCTATATGTCAAAATGGGGGATTTGTCAAAAATTAGGGAGAAATATCTAGGATAAGGGGAGATATTAGTTAGAGGGAGATATACTCGTTGTGTTACTCGATTATATTAGATAGTTTCATATTTCACATACTTACATGCTTTATATCTTCTATATCTTTTTCGATGGATTTCCAATCGGGGGAATTTCTCTTTGTGCATGCTTACCTGTGTGATGTTGTTTATTATTTTATGTGATTTCAAGCTTATCATTGATGATTCCGACTCTGGCCCATGTTTAGACATGACTTTTGTATTGTCGGTTGGTCTTATGGATTTTGTACATTATCTTCCTACTACTCTCATTATATATCTAGTGAGATTCGAGTCTTGTAGGGGTAATACTATCATTTTAAGTTTGGGGGGTTTGCCACGGAATAGCCAGAGGGGGATATTGAAAATATAATTTTGTGATATATTAAAGTTGGTTAGATTCCCATGACAAAACTGTAATACCCCGTATTTTTGAGCATATTTATTTTATTATGAAATTATGGAAATTTGGATTAATTAATTTAAAGGGAGAAAAGTGAATTTATAATTAATCCGATTCTAAGGGTAATAATTACTAGCGTGACAAGAGTTGGTAGTTATCAAAAATAATTATGTCAAATTATAATCATGTTGAACATTACGTAGTGATTAATGTAATATTGTTTCAAAAATAAGAATATGGTCGGGGATGAGATACACGGCAGTTAAAATATAATTATTTGGGATGCGCGTATGAGTCACGTCATTATTATATTGGGGGGTTAAAAGGGTAAATTATTTTTATATAACTCGAATGACTATTTTGAGTGTGCCAGCGTGTCCGGAAGGGTCGAAATAGTCAGCAAACACTACTCAAGTGTTATATTTGGAGTCCGGGACAATTTAGCCCAAAATGACACCCCAGAGGGGTATTTTAGTCTTTTGGGATTTTTGAGTAATTAAATGAACGAAAATAGGATTAAAATAGGAACATAGAGGGTTAATGTTCTTTCAGTTGCAACCTATGTGAAAAAGAGAGAGAAAGAGAGGGAGAACCAAGGAGGAAGGAGACCCATTGGAGAACAAAGCCAAAAGTTGGAGATTTCTCACAAATAGTTACACCAAAGTGTAGATCGCAATGAGAGGATCAACCACATACCAAATTCAATCAGAGAATCAGAAATCCATCCCAAGGCAAGTGTTTGTCTTATTCCTCCATTAGCAAATATTATTCCTGTTGATTCAAATTAGATGATATAAACTTGTTGCAATGAAAACTTAGGTTTAATTAGACTGATTTGTAAAGAAACCTTATGAATTGGATATGGTTTTGCATGTAGAGGATCTTCCCGTCTTAGACCTGTTAACTTTGGTAATTATATGTTGAAATCATGAAATTAATTAGGAGTTTTGAAGGTTTAAAAAATTATGGGATCACATTTAAGAGATTTCTTAGGAATTAAAGAAATTGTTGAATTCCATTTGAGTATATAAGGATTTGACCTTTAATTTGTATTAGAAAGTATCTTAGGGTAATTTGGAATAGTTTAAGAACATTACATTAGAGTTGGGTTTAGTGTTGGATTGATATTGAAGATTGAAAGTTGGAAAAATCGAATTTGGAGAAGAACAGGGGTCTGCTCGGATTTCTCGTTCGAAGTCTGCCCAGGTCGTTCGAACGAGACTTCCAACGAGAATTCCAATGCACCTTCTAACGAAATGATGGAGTTTGTTTGAAGTGAGAACTTCATTCAAACCTCGTTCGAACGATATTCCCTTGACTTCTAACGAGATTTTAGAATGGTTTTTTAGGGTACGATCGAGCTAAAAATCATCCTAGGTTTATTCAAGTGAGAGCCATAACCTATGTGAGTATCGAGAAACGTAAGTTCCAAGTTAGTATTTAGTTGGGAGTGTGATTATTCTCAGGATATATAAAGTTTATAGAACCTAAGAAGGAAGGTAGGTTCAATAGAGGTAAAGTATGAATAAATAACGGTGCGAGTAGAAATGATAATATTACCTACGTATTATGGGAACTCCCATTAAGTTATATAAGTTGTGTGCAAGCTTATTACTTAGAATATTATGTGTATGATATACCTAGCTACTAGATATTGAATGGAGGTTAGCACATTGTGGACGACCATATCTTGTGTGCCTTCGGGGGATTTTTAATTGTACCACTAGAGCGTGGAACCTAGGTACGGGCTATCTGTGAGAACGATAGTGGTGACGGTCATATGGGTGCGTAGGTATGTGCATAGCCCATCGACTTGGGACTTTGTTCGCCTCCAATATGTGTATATGTTTTATTGGTTCCTGAGAGATTGAACCTGTTGTCTTTCATGCGTGAGCATTGCAATGGGACTAGATAGCCTAGTATGCCTAGCACCAAGGGTTACGTAACCATGGATGCAGTATTGATATATATTTATATGTATACATAGTGAGATTTTATATATGTATGTTGAGTTCCTATAATGTGTTTCATAGTGGCCGTTTTATTATAGTATATACTTATTGGGTCACCAGTTGAGAATTAAGAATGTTATGAGAATGAGTTAAATCATCTTTAAACCTATTCCTAAATAATATCAATATATTGTCTTCGAGTTATTTAAATATTTTATCCGGCAAAGTGGTTATACTACGTATAGTCAGGCAGAGTATCATGACTAGTATGGGTAGTTAGGCTTGTTAGGCGTGCACATTAGATGAGAGGTGAGCATCTCAAGGGAGTACACTAAGTTAACATGAATAATATTTGTGCTAATTAACCAATTTAAGCACTTGCTATATTTAAACTGTTTTGTACTCGAGATGTGACCCGTTTTTCTGCAAATATTTTTCGTTGTTCCTTTATTTTAGGTGCTCAGCCACAGGGACACCAGACTTAGGAGGTCTCATTCAGTTGTCGAGTTGTAGCCGCTGTGGAAGCTACAGGACATGGCTAGTAGATGCTTTATAGTCTATCCTTCTTTATCTATCAGTTATCTACTTTAGTTGGGCATGTCGTCCCTTCCTATTTTACATTCAATGATTAAAATGTTTTATTCTGTTAGTAGACTTTTATTTCATTACTTTGGATTATTGTATGGGATTTTGACTTGAGTGTTTACTCCAGTTCTTTATTTTAATTCAGCTAGTTCTTTCCTTATGTTTTTGGGATGAATAGTATTAGTTAATCATTTCCTTACTTGATGATGGTTAATAACAAGATAAAATTTCGACGTCAACCTGTTTAAATATTAGGTGGTTAGTTTTAATTAAATAAAATTGATGATTTTCGACAGTGATGTATTATCTGAACCAACTGGATATTCTGGATTTAATCAATAAAGGACTAATCACTCGATATTTAATTAGGCGGGGTGTCACAGGTGGTATCACAGCATCAGGTTCTCATGTCCTTAGGATCTGTATGACTTGTTTTGTTTCCGTGTAACGTTATTTGATATAGATCCCTATTATTAGGACTATTACATTCTTTATTACGCGTTATAGATTAAGTACTTATATTCGATGCTATGTGTAGACAGTAGACTTATAAAATTCATTTGAATTTCAGATGTCGCTTATGAGGGATAGACAAACTAACACTGCTGTCAAAGAAAATGCGGGACCAGACCAGAAGTACCGCGGGTACATCAGGAAAGAGCGGTAATCACTGAGATAGCGAATATTGAGGCCCAAGTAGTGACTACCATAATATTCCAATACCAAAATCGTAGTGTACAGATTATAGGGGGCAAAAGAACAAGAGAAGTTGATCAATATTACAATTTTAGGGATAGGAACAGTGAGAAAGTACCGTCGTAGCGTTCCTCGGAGTCGTCAAGACCAAGAAGACAATGAAAATCGCAGGAAAAGACAAATTCGTCAGGGTCAACAAAGCAATGGACAGAGGACTTTCACAAATAGGTGTTTTAAGTGTGGAATAAATGGCCACAAATGCCAAATTTTCCCACAATGAGCTAGAGGACAGCCTTGGTCAAATCAGTTAGGTCAGCTAGACCATCAGGGCCAGCAGCGTGCTCAGCAGGACCAGCACAGCGAAAATTTTGTTGGAAAATATTTTATATGCGGAGAACGAGGCCACTTCCACAGAAATTGCCCTCAAAAGGGAAGGACCCCATAGCAGCCGCAGGGTGGCTGCCCGAAACCATTGAATTCCCAACATGGGGAAGCATGGATATTTACCCCAACAGCGCAGGCTCCACAGCATCAGCAAGGAGTATAGTATGTGCATATCTATAATTCCCGATATGCGATTATGCCACTGATAACATAACTATCACCCGCATTTTGAAGTACGATACTTCATTATTTATAGTGCCTTTAAGATATAGTGGAAATCTCGAATAACTTTGATGCGTTAAAATTTATTGGAATACTTTGAGAAACGTGGGCGTAAAATGTATTACTATCCTGATTTGCGAACTAACTAACGATGGTTTGAGTGATAATAGACCATTACAGTGATATTTTCATGTTCGTTAGTATTTGTTCTAAGAGTCACCTGAGAGGAGGCGGGGCCACATTTATATATATATCTTTATATGCTTGTGAATAAAGACTTCGTGGCGTATGTCATATGGTTATACCGAATCCCGGTGGGTAGGGATGTCTATTAAAGGGATTCAAGATTGGATAAAATATTTTTAAGCATGGGTATTATTGTAGTCACCCCATTATGTTACCCCATAACTCTCCTTAGGTCCCTAGTACCTCCCTTCATCACCACAAACCCGAGTCATGTCCCGAGTACTGACCTAGAAGCCATCGGGCACTCCTCGGCTCTGTTTGACCAAAAAGTCAAACTCTTAATCTCAAATGAGACTGAATGATTCTTCGTAGGGCACTGAATACCCTTTCCAACGGTCTGTTCCGTGCGCGATTCCGACTTACCATGCGGATGAACGATCCATTTGAGTCCGAAACCTGACCCAGAGGCCACCAGGCTCTCCCGTGCTCTGTTTGACCTAAGTTAACTCTTCAGCTCAACCGAGGCTGAATGAATCTTTGAAGGTCACTGAATACCCTTTCCAACAGTCTGTTCCATGCACGATTCCGACTTACCATGCGGACAAACGATCCGTTTGACTCTAAGAGGTCACCGAATGCTTCCAGGGCTCGGTTGACCAAAGTCAACTCCCCAAACTGGGATAACTATTTTGAATGTCAAAGTAAATCTCCTAACCTTTCCAACGGTCTGCCCCGTGTAAGATTTGGACTTACCATGCGGACAAACGATCCGTTTGCGTTAGAACGATTCCCCATCCATTGGATCGACAAACGCTTCCGAGCTATCTTTGACCCAAAGTAAACTCCCAAACCTGGGAGCGGTCCAAAGAACTTTCAAAGGTCTATGAATTACCTTTCCAATGGTATGCCCTGTGCACAATTCTGATCAACGATTTGCCCTCGGCAGTCGATTTCTCAAAAAGTCCTGAAACACACTGCCAAATGGCGGGTTCCAGACCCTGCCTATCGGCAGGTGCCGATAGGCAGGATCAGGTCTATGCCGATCGACAGTGACCTGAGCCTATAAAAGGAGGCCTTCATCTTATTTACAGGGGGAGCCCAGATCTGATAAAATTCACTCTCAACGAATCCCAGAAACCTCTCTCAAAGGCAGCGTGATTTCAACCTCCAAATCCTTTTTTTACTTCCACTTTTCATCATTATTTTCATCAAACTTGGTGAATTAGCCACTCTCCATCATCATCCAAGTGCAAGGGCTGCTATCCAGCATTCAAGATCAAGCTCAAGATCTTCAAGAAGGTCCAACTTTCTCAAACTCTCTCTTAAATTCTCAATAACTTGTTTTATTACTTAGCACTCTTATTATCTCATCTCAAACATCCTAATATACTTTTTATTTAGTATTATTGCACATCTCTTATTTTCATATAAATAAAACCCCAAAAAACAAGAAAAATAGGGTTTGCTCATAAATTCCAAATAGGGATTCTCATACTTTTCTCACACTTTTCTCACAACTAAAACACTTTTTCTACACACACACACACACACAAATAAGAGATCCCCCATTTGGATTTATGAGGTAAACCCCACCCCTCATTTTGTATGCAAACTACGTGGACTTTGATGCCTTTATAGCGTCTTGGGGTAAAACCCAAGACTCGAGTCCTTTTCTTACTTTTTTCTCTTATTTTCTATTTCCTCTAAATGTAACCTTCTTATATTATATATACTTGCTCTTAGTGACGTATTACACCATATGTGTTATCGTTCCATTATAACGATCAACGTAGGGGTAATCACGTAAATCTTATTTTTCTAATATTATTTTTATACCTTCCTACGGATGACTCGCTTTATCTCTTCCATGATACAAGTTGAGGAATCCTATCTCCACCGTATATATACACATGCACACATATCACGGGGGAAATATAAAGGAAAATAGCAAATATCCATAAGAGACCGAAAGGGCGGAATGGGTGCCTAACACATTCCCATTTCGTAACTAAGCCTCCGAATCCTTCTCGAATCATTTTGGTTTCGCATGCACCAGTATGTCTTTGGATGCCATCCTTCGGGATGGCTTCCCCTTTTTTTCTTTTGTCTATTTTGAGTAAAATAGACTGGCGACTCTAAATCTCTCTATATTTTTACACCACATCTCAAATGATGTCAGCTGAAGCACTCCCGAGAGGGATGCGCGGGACCCGAAGGATCCTCTCCCTTCGTACGCTCGCCCGTGCGGCGAGGATCGGGGATGGCCACAGTGACGACCGTACTGGGGACCTTCATATTTTGAGGGCTTGACTATATTTTCATGGATGTTATATTTGTGTATGTTTTCCCCCATATCTGCATGTTCCCCCTTTTTCATGTGTATCCCATGCTTATGCTTATGTTCACACACTTGTAGAAAATTCTCCATGTACACTTCGCACCACATGCACCTAGGATCACATATACCCACATGTTGCACGCATCACCTATCCATATTTGGTGTACCTTGGGTATTCGTACATTGCTCCCTGTTTGGCATAATCAAGAAAAGCATTCTCATCATAAGATACTAATAAGAGAATCATGCATTGATTCACACGACATCACCAAAGAGCATTGTTATTGACCAAATTTTACCCAGTAACTGGAGGGTCACTTCGTGATGGGCGCTGGTCCGACAGGTCGCAGTTAGCCTAAACGATATGACTCTCACCTTCCATTGGCCAAGTACCTTTAACGTATATCGAACGGTTCCCCCGTATCGTACCGCTTGACCGAAGTCATGACGGGAGGTATATCGCAGGGAATTCGTTCACGTACGCCGAGTGTATAGAATTTGATCTCACACGTACCATCCCCACGAGGTATATGGTGAGGCGATTCACGTACACTCAGGTATATCAAATGGCTTGTCCACACGTACCGATTGCCCGCAAGAGCAAGACGTATATCGTGGAAGTCACGCCAAAGAGGGGAACCCATGTCGATTCACCTAACCAACTGCATACCCACATATAAGAGTCAAACCTAGGACACGCACTTTAGATTACTGGTTTCAACCCGAAACTCTGTCAAAATTTCGGGTCTATCTGTTGCCCAAATTTTCGCGCATTTTTAAAACGGGACCCTATCTGTGAGCCTGGTTACAAGTCCAGTCGTAGCTTTGCATATATTAAAAACCCCACTTTTCCAGGCTCGGGTCCCGTCCGGCATTACATTTAGGAGAATTAAATACAAGTGAAAACATAATAATCATAATAATCATGCTGAGTTCCATCTCCAAAAACATTTTATCCCTTCTTTATCAAAAATCCAAAAAAAAAATTCCCTTCTTTATAAAAAATCCAAAAACATTTCTCCTTTCTCTATAAAAAAAAAATCAAAAAAGAAAAGAAAAGAAAAATAGTTTCTTCCCTTTCTCTCAAAAATAAATCTCATCCTACGCCTTCTCAGGTCGATTGCAAGCCCTTGGCCTGGCTCCCTATTGGCTTCGGTCTTCAGTCAAATCACCCCGAAGTTTCGTCCGTTCCTCTACTACTTCTTCCAGGTCCGAAGTCCATTCACTTTCCATGGAGAATACAGATCAAGCACCAGTCATACATCTGCATCTGACGACAGTCCTAGCTCAGCTCGTGTCCAAGATTGACAACCTCAAAACCGAGGTCCGAGAGATGCAACGAAATCAGGTTCCAATTCCTCAAGAGCTCGAGGCCCTATTCCCTCATGATATGGGTCCGCCCGAGCCTATCTAGGTTTCGAAAGAATATCAGCACGCTCCACGCGTCCCTCCTATCAATGGGCCGCTGCCTACCCAGCGTCCAACTAGTTCTTTTGGCTGGAAGTGTTTACTCCGGTTCTTTATTTTAATTCAACTAGTTCTTTCCTTATGTTTTTGGGATGAATAGTATTAGTTAATTATTTCCTTACTTGATGATGGTTAATAACAATATAAATTTCGACATCAACCTTTTTAAATATTAGGTGCTTAGTTTTAATTAAATAAAATTGATTATTTTCGACAGTGATGCATTATCCGAACCAACTGGATATTCTGGATTTAATTAATAAAGGACTGATCACCCGGTATTTAATTAGGCGGGGTGTAACAAAAATATTTGAGTCATTGAGTCATTAAAGTCATGTAGACTTGATTCGATGAGTGAGGCACGGTCATTTGTCTTAAAATGAACCTTTGAAGATTGAATATTTTGCAAGTTGCTCAATAGAGACTTTTGTTTCCATGCATTCACATTCAAGTCTTAAGATTACATGATTTTAATAGACTGTAAATTGATTATGGATAAACACACACGTGCACAAAAAAAATGTGTGAGGATTATAAAATTTGATGGAACAAGTGTTTAAATAGTTTTAAAACTGTCTTAGGGATCTTTTAAACTTGTTTGAAAAGGTTTTGGGAGTTGGTCAGTATTTTGGAACTTGTTAAGGCATTTTATAATATGTTATATGTCTTAACCATTCACACGACTCTATATTGAGTACATGCGCACAGAGGCATTCGCACGGCATCAAAACATTCATCTGCGCACGACCAAGACCATGATTCAATAGTGGATGGAATCATGTGCACGATCGGCGTTAGATTTTGAAAATTATCTGTAAATATGCCATTTTCCCTCCCATTTAATAAAGATCTGAAAACCTCATAACTCAAATACAATTTTGAGAGAATTTTTTAGGTTCAGGGCATTATTCCTTTGCTTCTCATTCCAATTTCACTTTTCCTTTCAAAATTGGTAAAACTTATATGTATACTTGATCTATGAGTTTGAGGTAGAATTGTGAGTGTTTTGGTTCAAATTTCACATAGACTATTCAATTCGAATCAATCTACATTTTAATAGTATAACCATCTACTTCTATATCTAACTGAGGAGGGACTATAATTTAACAGAGAAATCGGGGTGTGGCATAACATCCAAGGAAGAGAATGGACTTCTTCATTCATTGCATGAAGCTTGCAATGAATTCTCATTGAGTACGGGGAAGAGTTGAAAGTGTAAGAGCACATGTATGCTCAAAAGCTCCATATGATTAAATTGTCTTATCTCGTTTCGAAATATATTTGAGTTATAGTCTGAGATGTCTAAAAAAGTTTCATGTTCAAGATTTTAAGATCGGAGCTCTTCATCTTCATCTTGAAAGCTACCTCATGCCATGACTATTGAGATTGCCACTTTAGTATAAAGGTAAAGTACTTCGAATGAGTTATTTTACCATCCTTGTTTAGACATAATTTAACTTAAGATTTTCTTAAATTAGAATTTTTTTTTAAACTTATGTGTGAGTGGTTCAGACAAATTGAACAATTACACTTTGCAATATACTTTTTTATAGAAAAACTATGTTCATGAATATTCCATTCTTATATGTGTATTTTAAGTGTGGATGTTCTTGTTTGAGAACAAAAATTCTTAGGTGTTTTGACAAAATATTTTCAAACACTTTGAAAGCAAGTACTCATTCAGGTTTCTAGAAAAGGACGCAACTTGCCTTGTTGCACTTTCAACTCAACGACGATTTTCCTCAAAGCAACTAAAGTTTGTCATCGATGATCTTATCCAAATCCAAGTTTATATGGTTTTCTATACAACCCAAACTGTTTTAGGTTTTCTCCAATGACATAATGTCTCGCTACAACAACACTACAGTGACAATATCATCTCTGGCGTAAAAAGGCAATCTTTCGAAAAGATTGCATTGTAAAATGTGAAGAATCTCTTTTGCTGTCGTATTTTTTGTTGGGTTCAAGAAGCAACATATTATTTGTGGTTGATAATGAGTTAAATGGTTTGAAATCTTGTGTCCACAAGTTTGAAAACACCTATTTAATTCACTCTTTTATCATTAGCAAAATAAGGTTGAAAAGGTTTAAGTTTTCGTTATTTTATCAAGCTAAAGAAACAAGATTTTCATAAGAGAAAAAACCTTCTTTGTATGTTTGAGATATCCATTATTATCATTCTAGTCTAAAGTTTTGAAGTTTGATTACTTCTGTAAAGTCTTGAACAAACCTTTTGTAAATTAATTATACTCATATATCTAATTCTCTTACACTTTCTTCCCCATCGCTCACATTATGCAAAATATTATTATGTAGATCTTCTTAAGTTTTGAATGCGACACTGATAACAAACTGTCAATCTGAGATAACCACCCAAATGGTCACGAATTCTGTTGTTGTTCAATATTTGTGCGGTTTCCTCGATTGGTGGCTCGTATTATGTGATGTTTACCGAGACGTAAGGCCTCAAAGTCTCTCATTGGTAACACTTATTCAATTTTTATGTTCTTTAATCACTAATCCTACTTTGTTTCGTGTTATTATTCCATTTTTTGATTTTATCATTAACCCCGCTCTTTTTATTATTATACATACATTCACATATATTTTCATAAATAAAAACCCGTAAAAGGGGGCTAATACCACAATTCACAATTTAGAATGTTCTCACAATTTTCTTAAATCAAAATAGACACCCTATATTTGGATTGTGAGTTAGATCCCAACCTTGTTCATCTTACAAACTATGTATACTTTGATGCCATTTTTGGCTACGTAGGCATCCCGAAGATATTTTGGGATTTAATTCGTTCGTTACTTACCATTTGGAACATTTTGAAGTCTCATTTGCAAGCCTAGTTGGAGAATGAATAATTTAAAGTCTTATTTCAAGGAAGAAAACCATCAGTGCATTGGATTTCGATTAGGATATTACGATGCTAGTATCAAATTCACGCAAGCATCTGTTGTATTATTATTTGTGTTGAACAATTTGATGGCTTTACTAGTTATTTTGTGTCGTATTATTACTTTTTGATTTATGGATAACGTAGTGGCTAAATATTTATTTATGAAAATATAAAATAGGTTTGAAAGATGTACACATTTTTCGGGGATGCAGAAAATTAAAATTTAATTTTTCATTTTTTATTTTTATTTTGTCACGATCTAAATTCGTGACCCCTAGTGTGACCATTTAAAATTATAAAATATATAGCCACACTAGGGATCACAGTTTTGGACCATGACCAAAAATAACATTCCTTTAAATGGTCACACTAAAGGTCATGATTTTGGACCGTGACTAGCCATGTAACATTGATGTCACCCATTAGATTGTGGCCCCCGTATTGGGTTATAGTTTTGAACCGTGATTCATGATTTTACTACCCTCAATATGGTCACGATCCAAAATCATGACCCATAGGCCTTGGTCACTGGTTAAAATCGTGACCATCTATCTATTTTTTGTTGTATTGCTTGTTATTGAGAAACTTTAAATATTTTTGATATCTAAAAAATAATTTGTGAGTTTATTTTGATTAGCCACATATTTTTTGAAACTTCCCTCAATCTTTAGGACCCTCAAATCCTAGGAAGTTAAATTTACAAATAGTGGCTCTTCACTTGCTCCCTTTGAAATACAAAAGTTTTCTTTTCGAACTGTAAAAGAAGGAATTTATTTTTGTGCAAACACGACATTGTCAATGGAAGTTGACATCTTTGATGTGGCGAGGGTCAAAGAGAGATCCGTGCTTGCTCTTCCAACTATTGAGTGGAAAACTGTCTTGTGAAGGTTGTGTATATTGAGTCTAGGAGAGGTTCAAGTTTGTAAGTCATTTCTTCCTTTTGCAAATCTTTACCTATATATTGGAAGGTGTCAGTTTACCCCGAGGTTTTTCCTGCAAGGGTTTTTTCCTCGTATAAATTCTCGTCTCAAGTGCATGATTTACTATTATGCATTTTTATTTATCTTGTACTGTGATGCCACGTAAAATATAATAAAAGGTTGATCAAGTCTAAAACAAATAATACATGAGTCCATATAATTGATTTGAATACCATTCTAAGCCACTCATAGAAATATAAAGTGCATAAAGTATATTAATGAATCATAATCAAGTGGAAAAACCTAATAACATCTGATATCGTCACTGACAGATATAAAGTCTGACACTCAAAAGTAAAAATGTCTCAACATAATCCCAACAACTATGAAAGTACTCTAGGGTTATACGAATTTCAAAGAAAACACCAATTTTTCATTTTCTTAATTAAACTAAATCCTTTTAACATTCACCAATTAAAACCACAGTTTTGTGTAAACTTAGCCAATTTTATCTTGCCTTAAAATTGCATTTAGGTTATATAAGAAATCATAAAATAAACCACATCACAACACGGCAATGCACGAGAAAAATCCACGATAAGAAAAACCTCGAACGACCTCGTAACATAAGTCCACATCAGTCTTAGTACAAGAATAACTTAGACTTACTCAATAACTTCAAGTTGTAACGCGTTTCCTTATTCCTTTTTACCTTCTTTACAACCACTATTGGGGTCTTCCAATCGCCAACACAATGCAGGTGATTTTTCACGTATCGGTATCCCACTAATCTTACTTGCTTTTTGACTGGTCCATCCATCGCACAACACAAGAACGATCTCCACCGCTTCAAAACACTATCACTATGAAGAGCAAACAAATTTGGTGCAATACACAAGAGATATCAAACATATATATGTATGTGAAACTTTGATCTCATACTTTGAGTGTAAACAAGGGTTTCGAAGGCTCAATATTGTACTCTGAAAATAGTTTTTGCAAACCTCTCAGATAAAAATTCTTTCACAAACCTAATATTTATAGAAACGTGAAAACCAAGGTGATGCAAAAATTGAGGAAACTCATTATAATGAAATCACTAGGATCTTTCGAACGAGTTAATGCATCTCATTAGATTGTACGAAAACTCATTCGAATGATAGTGTGAAACTCGTTTGAACAAGTATCAAACGACCTTCAAATAAGATCTCCTTGTCAAATATAAGTAACTCGTTCTATGCTCATTCAAATCTCATTCGAACAAAAATTGTATCCTCATTTGAATGAAACCAAAACCTCGTTCGAACGACTTATACAAACTCGTTTGAATAAGATATACCAATTCGTTTGAATGACTTTAAAATAAAAAAATTATTTTTCTCTTAAAATCATTTTGCAAAAAATGGCTAAGATACTTTGAAAATAAAACACCCAAAAGTATCCAGGGATCAAACATCATACGTATTCATATCTTATTGAGATCCTTTGGATGTTAAAGGAAAAAACTCAGCATGTACTCAGGCTCACTTTAACTTGGCCGCTAAAGTCGTCAGTCACGCTTCATAGGCTTGACAGACTAACAACTTAAATCCTAACCTATGAATCAAACAAGTTTTGTCCAAATAGAATAAAGCCAATAAACATACAAATTGACTTGATCAAAAAAATTCCCTTACAGATCTCCCCCATTGGCTATTCCTAGAAAAAAATCAAAAAATAAAAACCTATTGGGCCATCAAGATCTCTAAAGACTCAATCCCAACCCCGAAAGGAAAAAAGTCGACACACTTGATCGACACAAACTTCAGTAGCTTTATCTTGTGAAACTTTATCGCATCATTGCTAAGATGGCATAGTTAACGCACATTTCAACTGCAAAGATTATATAACAAGTATATACCGCATATGAAAAATAAAATTCCTCCTTTGTTAAATGTCTCCCCCTTGGAGTATGCATCCCCCTTAGGTTAAATTAATTCCCATGAGAATATTTCTCCCATTTTTTGTTCGGGAATAGATAGAGGTAAAGTGGAAAACATAAACAACTTCTCCCATAAATGTAACACATGTTAACATAAAGTAAAACACGAAATATCATGCAATGATGTGAAGTGAAATGACAATGACAAACAACTCGACAACATAAGCACAAATAATCCAAATAATGAACAAATAAAATTAATATAAACAGAGAAACAAATGGTATTAATAAGATTATATATTATGTCAATGTGATACAACCATGAAGCATACGACAAATATGGATTAGATGCAATGCAAAGACTACCATATATATATATATATATATATATACTGATAATGCACATTCATATATAGGTATAAACACCACAAAAGGACACAAAACACGTAAGCTTTCCACACTCATATGGCATAAATGTGTCTAAAAATGTGGTACGAAGTGAAGGGGCGTAAACTAAAAAATAAAAGAAATATGTTCGAACCACTCAACATAGTCAAAGGAGTTCTATTTTACCGCATTAATTTATCAAAGTTCGATTTAGCCTCAAGTGACAAATAATGTGAACTCATAATGTACAAACATACACAATGCACACTAGTTTAGAAAATACTGATGATTCCCCAATTAATAGAGTCAAACAATAAGATTATCTAGGACTCATTTTGTAAGCATTAAGATTAGCTTGGACTGATGCCCTGCTGATGAAGATCCATCCCGCTCAGATTGTCCCTAGGGCATCTTTGAAATGAGTAGCCCACTTAACCATAAGTAAAACATTCCCCCATGATAGGGAGGTCTAAATAACTGCACTGCTGCCTATGGCCTTGGCCCTAGGGTCTGTCGTGTTATCTTTCCCCTGGCCATGGAGGCCCCATCCTCTCTAACCCTGTTGACCCTGGCCCGAATGGCCTTATCCATGACCGCCCTGCCAGCGATGGTCATCTCTTGAAAACCTCTTAGCAAGATGTTCCCTCTAAGATGGTACTCACGGATAATAATTGATGCTTCCCTACCCTTAGGAGGACTCTCTGATAACTGCATTATATGGCACTTGGTTAAATCTTCCTTTCTCATTCTTCAGGTTTTTCTCTTTCTAAAACTCTTAATGGTCATCATAATGCAGTAATGTGGCATCCACAACCTGTGTGTATGTAATGAATATCAATTTTACCATCAGTGCTTATTTGATCGTCTATGTCAAGCCTCACATAAAACGATCCCTCTTTAGCTCCTTTAAACTCCCAATCTATGGTATAAGGTGCAAAAGGCGAGTGAACTTTCCCTCATACTCAATGGTATAGTCATCATTCTTCATGCCATCAAACTGATCTCTCAATTGCTTTTCTCATAATGAAGGGAAGTATTTTCCCTCAAACTTTCCCCAGAACTGTGTTATGGTCACTTATGGCATGTCTTATGCGGTGGTAACAAACTCCCACCAATACAATGCATCCCTAACCAATATAAAATTAACATGCATCTATTGGTTTACATCGGTGCACTCCACCAGTCGCAAGTGTCGCTCAATATCATGTTTCCACTGTAGCAATTTAATAAGATCAGTGGATCCCAAGAACTCTTGTGTGTGCCCCTTCCTGAAAGCACTCCTAGAATGCTCCCATAAAGAAGTGGAATGTGGGGAAGGTATAGGTACGGCCACGAGTGGTGGCGGTTGGTTCGACTACATGGTGGACATAGTCGTAACCACTACCTGGGCGATGATAGCTATCAACTCTAATAGTGAATGCCCCTTCAGTGGCAATGGGGGCTGATATTCTGGTCGTGGTGTAGTTGCCTCCGACTTGGCACTCGCAGGTGGTCTCTGACGTCCTTGGCATCTAAGAGTGTTCACTATCAGAAATATAGTAAAAAAAACATATTAGTAGACATACGATAGAAATATAGTACAATAATCTAAATAAGAAAGCTCTGAAGTGTCAAAAAACACAATGCAAAAAGGAGATGAACGCACTCAAGACCCTAGGACACTAGAACCTGAAATGCTCTGATACCAGCTATGACACCCCATAAAATCTAATAATGGTTTGATTAAGTCTATAAATAATACAAGAGTCTATATAATTAAATACCATTCTAAGCAAGTGATAAAAAATATAAAGTTCAAACCTAATAACATCTAATGCCATCACTGACATAAATAAAATCTGACACTCGAAAGTAAAACTTTCTCAACATAGTCCTAATAACTAAAAGTAAAACTACTATACAAATCCGACTCAACTGAATATGTAAAAAGTGATATAAAGAGTTGGAATGTAATCTAGACACCTACATCCTAAGTAAACAACAACATGTGAAGATGTTAATCAATATATTAGGGCAAAGGCTCTAATGGAATCCTAGTTCCTGAATAGTAAAGTCAACAACAACGTTAACATCAAGTTTAAGTAGAATAAGATTATAACTAGATTTTGGCTGCAAAATCACTACGCATCTTCTGCTTATATTTTAGTTATTTTAAAAATTATCCCAACCCAAACAACCCTAAATATCACATGCGTCTAAACCTAAGCCCAAGTGATTCCATGATTAATTATTATCCATCTCGATTAAATATAGCTAATGGATCTATACGAATACTATACTATATATCTCTATTGTATAATCAAATACAGGAAGACAGTAACTACTATAATTATCCATAAAGGTACGATCCCAATCACGTACATAATAAATGGGCTACTCTCAATCCCCCACATAACAAAAGTCTATCCCAAAGCCTCCAGTGAAAACTCATGCATATTGGGTAGAGTTATTGGTTGTACCATACATATAACCCCAAAGCATCAACAAGGGATAATTATTACACCTTCACGTCAGTCATATAGTCCTATACCCAAGCTATATGAAAGGATCCACCCGTTTTATCACAACGGGATAATATGGGTACATCATCACGTAATGTCCAGGGTAAAATGACCAAGGTAAAGTCCGTCTCTATCACTAGGGTACCAATATAGTCGATGTCGTACATGCCCCATAAAGGATATCCCTTGTAGTATATAACCCACGAGTACACACACCGGGTATGTTACACATAAAATACAACTCTAGTAAACGTAAGCACACAGCATTTACTAATTCTTAAATCATATTACTTAATCTACTAAACCTCATAAAATAGAACAATTTACTCAAATACTAAAATACAAAACCTCTAACCAGTGTTATCCCCTTATATCTATATGTATAGGTGACATAAAAATCCATCCTAACTGATCACTAAATCCCAAACTTTATCCAAAAAAATATTCAACCCAACCTCAAGCCAAAATAAAGGGGGTCGATCGATTTACGGTGAGGGTTCGATCAATCGATTGTCCTAGAATTCATCTTCTTCCTAATTATAGGATTTTAACTCCTAAACCTCCATTAAAGTACTCCAAGCTCCTCAAACCAAAATGAGAACCCAACCTCCTTCATATATAGTTATAATAACATCGATCCAAATCTAAATCTATCAATTTTATACGATTATAGCATGATTAAAGGGTTAATATCATATTTAAATTAAGAACCCTAGTTTAATGTAATCTAATCATTTAGATTAAGTTTTACATAGACTGGTCCAACTGACATGGTTTTTTTTTATGGAATAATAGTATATGATCAATACCTAACCATTCTGTAACAATTATAACTCGAATTCATGAAAAAATTATCAAATTTTATTCGTAGAGCTTAAAGTACCCAGAGAATTCAAAACAATGACTTTTGAAAATATTTCATGTAATGACCTTATGATTTTCTTGACTACTCTGGTTTTGGGTATTCTCTCTCCTAAGTTAAAAGGCGAGTTCACTATATCAGACAGTCTACCATAGAACTCATCGAAGGTTTCACTCTCCCCCGTTCTAATGGTTTCAAACTGAGTGGTGAAATTTTTGTAGTTTGGAAGCCTTAACAACACTACTAACCTCATGAGTGAGTTGAAGAATATCCCAAGCCTCTTTAGATGTTTCACATGTCATAATAAGGTGGAACTCCTCCGGTGTGGCCGCACAAAATAAAGCATTCAAGCCACGTGAATTATTATTTGACAGTTTACATTCATCCTCACTCTAAGTTTTTATGGGTTTAGATACACGGCGTTCACCAACTAAAGTCATGGGTGGGGTCCACCCACTAATAACTACTTGCCAAACCCAGTCATTTATCGCCCTAAATGTTTATTTCATATAAACTTTTCAGTACGCATAATTAGACCCATCAAATAGCAGTGGTATAGAAAATGAAGGACCTTCCATATGAAATCCTCCTAGATTGATGTCTAAACATGAAACTAACACGATACCTTAGTGTTCTTTCTCTCATAACAATTCAAGAATCGCCAGGTTCTATATGGATTGCCAAAAAATCCCAAATTGTAATTTTTTTTCAAATTAAACTAAACTTTAACAATTTATCGAATTAAACTTAGCATCGATTAAAAAAAGTTGTGATTAAACAGTTTGCCCAATTTTATCTTAACCTAAAGCATGCATCTAGGTGAGCATGGAAAGATAAAATAAAAGGAACAAACCACAATGCCCGATGTATGAGGAAAACCCATAATAGGAAAAACCTCAGATGTCCCAGCCATGTAAATTCACCATGTACGGAATTACAATAGGATACAATAGTATACTTACACAATGACTTGACGCCCTCGCAAGCCTTATCTCTCTTCATTCCTTCGAACTCTGAATAGTGACACATATGAGTCCACCCTCGAATCTTCCACAATGTGTTCTCCTCACACTCCTCGGTATCCACCTATAAGGATCACCAACCGTTTACAGCTTCGAACATGGATTCCACCACTTCTTCATTGCAAAACCATAAGACAGAGCCCGCCATGTATAAACAAAAAATAGGTACGGTGCCCACCACACAAAATATATACGCAGTAAGGACGACGAGTAACCAAACTCCGGTGCACTAAACATAATCTCAAAGCATATATAAGGATTAAACTTGGATCTTAAACTAATTAGGTGAGACCGGGGTTTTGGAGGCTCTTGTATACGTATAGAAAAATAATTTTGCCAAAAACTCTCATTGAAAACTGATGCCAACACTCACGTTTTTCAGGGCAAAACATTTTTCAGTATCTCATTCAAATCAAAATAAAGTGTCGATCGAACGAAAACACTAATCTTGTTTGAACGACATTTAGGCTTATTCAAACAACATCAGGAATATTATTTGAATGTTCTTCAAATGAGCTTCGAATGACGTTTACCCTATAAACAGAGTAACCTCGTTTAATACCCATTAGAAGGTCGTTTGAACGAATTTCATATTCTCGTTGGAATGAACACAAAGACTTATTTAAACGAACTTAGAAATTTCGTTTGAACATGGTTAAAAACTTGTCCGAATGACTGTTCACAAAAAAATAATTTTTCTTAAAAACATTTTTAAGAAAATGGCCTAAAGAAAATTACACCCAAAATAAAATCCAATGATCAAAATAATATGCATCTATACCTTTTGAGATCCTTGAACATTGAAGACAACAATGTGGCACAAAATATAGCATGATAATGTAAACGCTCTAACCTGGCTGTTATGGTCTTTAATTAAAAACGTCATAGGCTTGGAAGGAAAACACACTTAAGTCCTAACCTATGACTCAAAGGTCTTGTCCAAATGGAATTAAGCCAAAATACATACAAATTGACTCTATTGGAAATTTTTCCTTACATTATTTTTAAAAAGGACCTGAATTACCAAATGCTAATTCTTTTTTTTTTCATTGTATGTCAGAATTCCATATTCCATAAAAAAGTAAATCATCAAGATTGAAAGTTGAGAATTGAGGAAATTGGTATTTATGTAAATATGTCATTCAATTAATTGAGTAGTTTGTTCCAAAATTCAATATTATAAGTATCTTCTTCAAGGCATTTTAGTTATAAATCGATAAGCGAACATATATATGCACATATGTGCACACGTACAACACATATGTACACACACTGACACTCACAAGTCAATATTAAAACTAAAAAGGAATTGATTCGTGATAAAATGAATAAATCCATCCATACATATATATATATATAATGTTGATACCAAATTTAACCTGCTGACATGGACCAATTATGTGGAGACACGTGTCAATGTACATGGCACCTGAGAACATTTTTTACAACACTTTGACTCCGAGGAACTAAACCTCCCCGACCAACACAGGTGTTCTGAGCAGCAAGTGTTCTCCGAGGAACTTTATTGTACCGAGCTACTTAGGCGGTTCGAGAAGCTTAGGCGGTCCGAGCTGCACCTCGTACAGAGCATTTATAACCGAATAATTAAGAGGATTGAATGCGCATTAAATGCTAATTATTGTCATAACAGATGTATACACCGATTGGACAGCTATGTAATATTCTCTCACATGTACAACCCCAAGGCTATAAATACATTGTAACCTCCTCATTAGCAGGGGACTCGGAATTTCTTGGTAAAATCTGTTATCGAGAATTCCCAAACAGTCAATAATAACAAAATAGTGGATGTAGGTCATTCCTTTAAGGCTGAACCACTTTAAAAATCTTTTATCTTGTTTATTTTTATCTGTGATTGATTAATTAGAAATAATCTAATTTTTTACATCAACAGATTGGCACCGTATGTGGGAAACGACTGAAAACTATCATTTTTCACCAAAACAATTCATCATTAATGGCTGATAATCCTGAATCCAGTAATCGAAACACTGGAAACCCACAAAATCCATCCATTCCTCCAAATGTCCAAGATCTGGATGGAATTATGGCCAATTTGGCTCAAGGCCAGACGGCCATGCAAGAGACTCTGCGATAACTCATGCAAACTATTCAGGTGGAGCGCCGACCCATTCAGGACAACGAAGTGTTCAAAGAAATACCCATTTACTTTCTTCGCGTATTAGGCAGAGCGATTCATATCACACTGAGAGATCTGATGATTTTTCTTATCAACTAGGTTGAACTACGAGCCACAGATACTGAACAACACATCACTCTCTCTCCAAAAAGGACTAGTGAATTGGAGAGATTAAGTAGGGTCTTTCCTTTTGATCGATTGGGCCCTAGGAAGAATGAAAGTCCTCTTAAGGCTGTGTCGAGAAACTTTCGATGACCATCTGATCTAAGAGAGGGTTCTGCCCAATCACAACCAGCTACTCGACATGATAAATCCCAAGAGCGACTTCAACACGATCAATTGCTCGAACCAATAGGCCTGAGGAGGGAAATGATGCATGGAAAGGCTCTATTCAAAGGTTGGAGGATAGACTAAGGGAAATCTCTAAGGCCAAGAATCCTCTACAAAGAACTTTTGTCCAAGGGACGCCTTTTATACAAGCAATTGTGGATTTTGCCACACCATCGAAGTTCAAAGCACCTATTGTGACCCCTAAATGTGATGAAAAAATTGGCCCTGCCCTTCATATAGAACAATACCAAGTTTCTGTCGACATCTATGCCGTGCCAGACGAGATGAGATGCAGGGCATTTTCGGGAACTCTTACCGGATCTGCACAAATATGGTACAATAATCTTCCTTGGGGGAAGATTTTAACTTGCTTTCAACTGGCCGAGCTCTTCATTGGAAATTTCTGTTTTGGAGCAAAACCAGTTAAACGAGTGGCACGTGTTAGACAAAAAACAGGTGAGAGCACCAGGGATTACATAACTCGTTTCAATAACGAGAAGCTCGAAGTTATTGATTAAGAGGAAAAGACAGCAATTACTGCTTTGATGAGTGGATTGTTGCCCAATAAATTGTACTATACTTTGGCCAAAGATCCATCCAGAACCACGTCAGAACTAATGGCAAAGGCGGCCAAGATCATGAATGTCGAGGAGGCTATGGCTGCGAAGAAGACCATGGACACCAAAGAGACCAAGGTGGAGGTTTATAAGGCTAAAAAGAAAGAACATAAGAACAATGGTGGTGACAAGCAGTCAAAATTAAAGCCATTATGGGAAATATTAAAGAAATTTGAAAATTATACTCCTTTGAAAGTAGACATAAACCATGTCTTGGAAGAGATCAAGAACAGCGAGGAACTAAACTGGCTTGAGAAAATGAAGACAGATTCTGACAAGAGGAATAAGGCCAAATATTGCGAGTTCCATAAAGATCATGGTCACACGACCAAAAATTGCATAGCTCTCCAGAATGAAATCGAAGCACTCATCAGACGAGGAAAGCTGGCCAAGTATATTGATCAAAGAAATGAAAGAAAAAGCAACGACCGAGCAAGACAGAGGTCTAGATCTCCTCGTCGAGCAGAAGAAAACAAGAAAAGAGATCATGAAGATGATCCGAAAGACGACCCCGATCTCCCCAAGAGACCAAGACAGCCAGAGCATGAGGTATTTTTAATTAGTTTTAGATCATTTGATTGTAATGTTATTACAGGTGGAGATGCAGGAGGTGGGGACCTTACTGCGGAAAGGAAAGCTTACCTCAATGAGGCTCAAACTTGTTCATACATTCAGCGAATAAATTTAGCTGAGGGTGATCGCCCGAGGAAGGTGAACAAAGAAAAACCGGTCATCGATTTCTCCAAGAATGACCTCGCAGGTGTACTATATCCTCATGATGATCCACCGGTGATCAAAATGAGGAGGAAGGAAGTAATAATCTCAAGAGTACTGGTGGATAATGGTAGCTCGGTGGATATCATGTTCTACTCATGCTTCGATAGTTTAAATCTAAAGTTGTCTCAGTTAGAACCTTATCACAGGCCCCTCCTCGGGTTTGCTGGCGAGAAAGTCTTTCCACTTGGGACGATCAAGTTGGATATGTTCATCGATACATGGTCTGCTTGTCGAACAGAAAGAGTACGTTTATTTGTGATGGATAAGAATGTTTAGTCAGCTTACAATATCATCATGGGAAGGGTAGGTTTGAAGAAGTTCGAAGCAGTACCATCTACTATACATCAATGTCTGAAGTTTTCAACTAATTTTGGAGTAGGAGTTGTAAAGGGTGACCAAAAGGTAGCTCGAGAATGCTACTATTCATCTGCCGAGCAGGAAGAATTGGAGGAATTTAGGAAGAAAACAACTACCTATCAAGTGGATGGAGGTACAGAGATTGAAACCTTAGATCCCAGCGACGAGTCGCAACTCGTGAAAGGTTAGGTGGTGGAAGCTACTGAAAATGTCATTCTGGACGACGAGCACCCGGAACGAACAACTCAAATAGGTTCGTCGTTGGATGTGTCACTAAAATAGGAATTGATAGTTTTTCTAAAAAGAAGAAAACAAACCTTTGCTTGGAGTCACGAAGATATGCCAGGAATAGACCCAAATTTCTTGTGTCATGAACTTAATGTGAACAAGGAAATCAAGCCAGTGAAGCAAAGAAGAAGAGTGTTCAGTCTCGAGAAGAACCAAGCTATACAAGAGGAGGTCGAAAAGCTCCAAAAAGCTTGCTTTATTGAAGATGTCAAATATCCAGACTGGTTGGCTAATGTGGTGATGGTGAAGAAGAAAAACAACAAGTGGAGGATGTGTGTAGACTTCACCGACCTCAACAAGGCTTGCCCAAAGGATCATTTTCCTTTGCCCCGAATTGATCAATTAGTGGATTCTACCTCAGGACATGAATTATTGAGCTTCATGGATGCTTATTCTGGTTACGACCAAAATAAAATGAAACCTAAAGACAGGGAGAGTACCTCTTTCATTACCCCTAGGGGAACTTATTATTATAATGTTATGCCTTTTGGTTTGAAAAATGCAGGTGCAACATATCAGTTGCTGATGAACATGGTGTTTGCAGAACAAATCAGTTGCAATATGGAAGTTTATGTTGATGATATGCTGACGAAAAGCAAGAGAGCTGCTGACCATCTAATTGACTTAGGTCAGACCTTTGATCAACTATATAAATATCAAATGAAGTTGAATCCCACCAAGTGCATATTCGGAGTATGAGAAGGCATGTTCCTCGGGTATATTTTCAACCAATGAGGAATCGAAGAAAACCCAGAGAAGATCAAGGATCTATTGGGACTATGATCTCCAACGACGAAGAAGGAAGTACAAAGTGTCACTGGGCGAGTTGCAGCACTTAATAGATTTGTATCATGAGCAACAGATAGATGCCTCCCATTCTTCAAAACACTTCGAAAAAAGTTTGAATGGGATGACGAATGCGAGAAGGCTTTTCAAGAGTTGAAGAAATATCTGGGAGCACCCTCACTGTTATCCAGGCCAGTGATGGGGGAAAGATTGTACTTGTATCTGGCAGTTTCGGAGAATGCAGTTAGCTCGGCATTGATAAGAATGGAGGATGGAGTGCAAAAACTAATTTATTACACTAACAAGGCCTTCCGAGGAGCAGAGATCAGATATCCAAGACTGGAAAAGTTGGCACTAGCATTAATCGAGGCGAGTAGGAGAATGAGGCCGTACTTCCAAGCTCATACCATAGTTGTGTATACCGATATGTCGTTGAGGCAGGCTCTTCATAAACCGGAAAAGTCAGGACGGTTGATTTACTGGGCAGTTGAACTTGGTGAATATGACATAATTTATGATCCTATATCGTCACTTAAAGGGCAAGCAGTAGCAGATTTTATAGCAGAGTTCACCTATCCTGACACGCACGAGGAGCAAAAGCTGAATACCGACCAACCTGTGGATGTTACAAGATCATCGAATTTAAACCCAGATCAACTTAAGTTGGTTGACGAGCAAGAGAAGATGGTCGACGAGCAGCAAGAAATACTAGAGGAAGATATAAGGAAGCCACAAATATTCTGCCAAGGAACTCTGTCTAACCAAGAGTTTGATAATGATATACCTGTATGGAATTTGTATGTAGATGGATCTTCATGCACTGCAGGTTGTGGAGTAGGAATTATTTTGAACAGCCCGGATGAGGTCGATGTGGAGTATGCTCTGCGCTTCCAATTTAAGGCTTCTAATAATGAGGCTGAGTATGAAGCTATGATTGCAAGTCTTAGTTTAGCAAAAACTATGGGGGCAGAGCAGGTCGTCGTATTTAGTGATTCACAACTAATCGTGAATCAAATATTGGGGGTATATGCAGCTAAAGGAGAATTAATAATCAAGTATCATGAAAAATCAATGGAGATTTTATCAAGTCTGATGGTTGTACAGATAATTAGAATACCAAGATTGGAGAATGCCAGAGCAGATGCCTTAGCTCGGTTAGCCTCAGCAATGTGCACCGAGCTACGAAGAACAATATCAATAGAAATCTTGGCTAGTCGAAGCATAGATGAAGATCTGATGATAAACTTTATTACCCTTGATTTAGGACCATCTTGGATGGATCCCATCAGGGCATATATTGAAAAAGGGTATTTTCCAACTGATAAACTCGTAGCCAAGAAGCTGAAGTTTAAAGCTGCTCATTATGTATTGACCAATGGTGTTCTATATAGACGAGGAATTATAACTGGCTTACAGAGATGTGTACATCCCACCGAGGTAAAAGACTTGATCAAAGAAGTCCATGAAGGGTCTTTTGGATCCCATGTAGCAGGTCGAACACTTCTGTAAAAGATAATGACGTAGGGATACTATTGGCCGATAATGAGGGCTGATTGCATAGCCTATGCCAAAAAATGTGACAAATGTCAACGCTTCTCCACTATCCGAAGAACTCCCCAAGCATTGTTGACACCCACTACTTCCCCTTGGCCATTTGTCATATGGGGAATTGACTTGGTTGGGCCACTTCCAACGACCAGAGGAAGGTTTAAATATATCGTCATCGCAGTGGATTACTTTACTAAGTGGGTTGAAGTCGAGCCCCTTATCGATATGACATATGACAAAGTGTATCAATTTATATGGAAGAACATCATTTGTAGATATGGTCTTCCACATGCATTCATCACAGACCATGGAACCCAATTCGACAACGAGGAGTTTGTTGCGTATTATCATCAGTCGAACATATTGAAAACCCACTCTGCACCAGGCCACCCTCAAAGCAATGGACAAACAGAACGCTGCTGAATGGCTTGAAGAAAAGATTAAATGATGCAAAGGCAAATTGGATCAACGAGCTACATTCTGTACTATGGGCTTATCGTACTACTCCACGAGCAGCCACAGGAGAATCTCCATCAATATTGGCATTTGGAAGTGAAGCTTTTATACCTACCGAGCTGGGTCTCCCCACACACAGAGTGCTGAATTTCAACTCTCCTATCCGTGACTTGATGAGAAGATTAGATTTGGATATGCTCGAGGAAGTTAGAGAAGAAGAAGCAATCAGAAACGCTACATACCAGCAACGGACAGCTCTGTTCTACAACAAAAGAGTAAAGAAATGTGACCTGAAAGAAGGAGACTATGTGCTAAAAAAAGTAATTCAAAAGCATAACAAATTGGAAGCTAACTGGCATGGGCCCTACAGAGTAACAGAGGTTGTTCGACCAGGGACGTATAGAATCGAAACCTTAGAAGGAGAGAAGTTTAAGAATGCATGGAATGCAGAGCATCTGCGCAAATATTATCAGTAATTTAATCTCTATGTAATGCAGTTTTCTTCGATATGAATAAAGTTTTGGATATTTCGCCCAATTATCTCCTTTTGTTGAAATTTTTTCGGAGTACTAGTGCTACACACTACACATCAAGCCCAGAAACACCAACTACGGTTGGTTGGGAAGAAAGTCCACCAGCTAAGGTTGGTCGGGAATAAAAAATCCACCGGCTAAGGCTGGTCGGGAATAAAAAATTCCCAGAAACACCAACTACGGTTGGTTGGGAAGAAAATCCACCAGCTAAGGTTGGTCGGGAATAAAAAATCCACCAACTATAGTTGGTCGGGAATAAAAATTTCCCAGAAAAACCAACTACGGTTGGTTGGGAAGAAAATCCACCAGCTAAGGTTGGTCGGGAATAAAAATTTCCCAGAAACACCAACTACGGTTGGTTGGGAAGAAAATCCACCAGCTAAGGTTGGTCGGGAATAAAAAATCCACCAACTATAGTTGGTCGGGAATAAAAATTTCCCAAAAACACCAACTACGGTTGGTTGGGAAGAAAATCCACCAGCTAAAGCTGGTCGGGAATAAAAATTTCCCAGAAACACCAACTACGGTTGGTTAGGAAGAAAATCCACCAACTATAGTTGGTCAGGAATAAAAAAAAGCCCAGAATCACCAACTACGGTTGGTTGGGAAGAAAATTCACCAACTACGGTTGGTTGGGAAGAAAATTCACCAACTACGGTTGGTCGAAAATAAAAATCCATCAACTACGGTTGGTCGGGAACATTTGGTTAAACAAAACAGAATCATCTGATGAAAGTCGTGTAATGGTTTAGAACTAAAAGTGATAAGTCATTACAATCAAAAACAAAACAGAAATTTTTTATACTTATGACATTTTAAATTACCACCAAAGTTGGTCGAGAAATAAAATATCACCAACTCTGCTTGGTCGTCAGATAATTATCATCAATTCAGATAGTCAATAATAAATTTTCACCAACTCTAGTTGGTCGACAATTTAAAATAGCACAAAATATCTTTATCTTTTCAACAGATATACATGCACATTCATTAGAAATGTCTTACAACATATTTCCAAAGACAATGACAATTAAGATTACAAAGAAAACTAGAAGTTTTTCATTAAATCCAGAACAAAATACATTGAGAAACGAAATACATATTATATGAGAAATTATTACATCAAGAATCCTATTCCATTGGCTTCTTCCCCTCTGCTTTTGAAACAGGTTCTTCACCAGCAGGAGGATCGTCTAAAGCATAGGGGGAATTTATAAAATTCAGATCTTTGAGCATCCTGACATTCATTACTGATGGCCGAGCAAGTAAGTGCTCGGGGTGAGATATCTCGAAGTTAGAATGAAGATTGTAGTCATCGAGATACTTTGAAATCAGGCATCAAGGAATGGCCCGAGCAGGAATCCAGCTCATATCCAGTTTGAAAGGTGGCACTGGAAACTCGAGCAACCCAGGGTCATAGTAATCCCATAAATAGTGACCATGTTCCAACTGCATCACACCCAAGGCATTCAACCATCCTTGCTTGTAACCCTCATTATTTTCATTTTGGATCCGGTCATCTAGATGGTAGAGGGCTTCATTATAACCAGCCATCCAGAACTCTCTGGGCTGCTTGTGGAATTGATACGTTAACCTCTCCAGTTTCTCGTAGAGGTTCTTCATTAAAAGTTCTTTACTCTCCAAGGCAGACTTTTATGCAGAGAGCTGCTCGTCCAGATTCAGAATCTTCTTAGACATCTCAGCTAATGCTTGATTCTTCGCCATCAACTGGAAGGCCTAATTCTCCAAAGCTGATTGAGTTCTTTGTTCCTTAATTGAAATATGAGCAGCCCTTGCTCATCCTCAAGAAGCTCTTGATCGCCCGCGAGCAGAGGTAGAAGGTCCAATCCTTTTTAAGGTTTCCAGTTCATCTCTCAAGTTGGCATTTTTGACCTCCAAGAAAGAGAAACCCTCGTCGTTGATAGGGACCAAAGCACTCGAGGTAGATGCTGCAGATTTCAGCTGAGATATCTCTCCTCGCAGGTTATTATTTTCCTGTTCCAGCAACTTCGCGATCTGCCTATGCTCTTCGACCTCGGTCTTCAAAGTCCTCTCCTTAAAATCATAAGCAGTGACCAACCTATCATATCCTTTGTCAGCATTTAATTGCTGATACTTCTTCTCATACCCCTGATGCAGAAGGATAGTAGACTCCTTGTACTGTTGTTGAAGTTCCTCGAGGGTGACCTGGAGATCTTCAATCATCTCATAGTATGCCACATTATTAGCAACTGCACGATCGAGCAGGCATTTCAAATACTGGTAGGCTTTAACTGCTCGTTCTGAAGCATCTGGACCGAGGATATCGACGATTTAAGATTCATTCAAGTCAGCATGGCCAGCCTTGAAGTAGTCGTTACATTTTTTCATCAGTTATGTATCATGGGCTGACAAGAGTTCCATTTTAGCCATAAACTAGTAAAGAAAAGAGATAGAAAGAATTAATAAAATGCAGACAGAGCAAGAAGAATAAAAGCAGAGCAAGAAAAAGGGAGTTAAGTTGCACAACTAAAAACTTCAAATTTTATTACATCATAAAAGAAGTACATATCCTAGAGTTACATTTAACAAAAAAGCAAAGAGAAAAAGTCCAAACAACTCTACACCTTCTCCTTGTCTCCTAAAATTTTCTCCGGAGGCTGAGACAAAGAGGTTGGTTGCTTGGATGGCATAAAAGGTTGCTCGAAGGGTGTTGGAAATTGCTCGGTTGAAATGCTAGTTGGTTGAAGTTGCTCGTAGGAGGTCTAGACAACCGAGGGATGAGAAATCTGATCTCCTATCACCATAGAGGATTCCTCGAAAGCAGCTTCATCTTCTTCTTCTTCCCCAGGAGAAGGAGGTGGGCCAGGAATGTGTCGCTGAAATAGGTCTGAATTCTCATCGACATTCATCTCTCTCAAAGCAGCCACCCAACCATCCCTGAAATATTTAAGGCTGCCATACTCCATTTGTGAGATCATGGCAGCCAAACCCTTATTCCAACCCTTGTCCCAGCCAGTACTAAAGGACTTCTTAATAGCAAGTTTCCTCTTCGCCTTCTCTGAGGAAACCCTTTCAGTCATGAGTTCCTCAGCAGTTTTTAATTTCTTTTCCGCCTCTTCCCTCTGGCGATCTGCTTCACGGAGTTTGCCCAGTTCTTCTTCAGCAGTTTTAAGCTTGGTCTCAAGCTCTCCAGCATTTCTGAGCTTTTCCTCAAGCTCAGTATTCTTCTTCTCACATTCTTTCATTTTCCTCTCCAACTCCTGAGAGGCCTCCACAGCTTTCCCTTTCTCTTGCTCAATGGCTTTTAACTGTTTTTCCCAAGCAGTTTTATCATCGTCATACTTCTGACGAGAATCCTTTAATGACTGTGTCAGACCTACAAGAGCTTACTCCACACTTGACGAGGAGCTCGAAGCTTTAATAGCTTCATCCTTTTTCAAAATGGTGTTGAAACAAGTTACCAACTGGAAAAAGAAAACAATTGTAAGTCAGTGCAAGTACATAATATTGAAAAGTGAAAGTTTAGATTAGTAATACTTACTGAGGCAATATGTTAAGATGCCAAGGTGGTAACCCTATCCCGAGAAAGAGTGTCTTTAAGTCCTTGGATTTCAGGGATAATTCAAGACTTCATAGAGCTCATGGAAGATCTCGGAGCAACGAAAGTGGGAACACCACTTCCAGCAGTTAGAAGCTGAGAAATGGATTCAGCCACTTTATTCGAGGATCTTTTCTTCAACTTCCTCGTGGGAGCAGGAACATTCTCGACCAAGGATGCCGTCTTGGTCGGTGATATAACTCTAACCTCGCTTGGAGAGGAAACAGCTGCAATCTTGCTTGGAGCCACAGGGGGCTTATGAGCAACCTTCTTAGTAGCAGCTGGAGGAGGTGCATCAATTTGTCTTGTCCCTTCTTCTGGGACATCTTGCTTACTTTTCTTTGCCTCTCCAGCAGTAGAGGCAGATTTATCGAAGAGGGCAGGAGCTCTTCTTCTATTCATTCTGTCACTGAGAGGAATATGCGATTCAGGAGAAGAATCTTCAGGAACTGGTGTTGATTCTATGTTACTTATCACTGGACGAGCAGTGAAAGACGAGGTGTAACTCTTGTACTACAACAAGTACGAGGTTGATCTGATATGTTCGTTAGCAACAGTTTGATGCAAACTCCAGATAAGTTTCAGATGCTTTAAATTAACTTATGTCTCCTTTGGAGATCTTCTTTTGCTGTCAACTTCAAATAAATAAAAATCAAAATATCAGTGACGCATTTTATCGAATATAAATAAAACATGATTTCAAAAACTAAATAAAATAAAAACAACCTATCCCATTGCCATAGGGAGGGCATTTGGGACCCTGATATACGTCATTTTCAGTTAATGGAGCATGTTACCAATTTTTCATAACAACCCCATGCTCGAAGTAATCCCTGTTGGCATCTGGGAGATTGACAACTAAAGCCCTATTTAAAAACCTAGTTTTCAAATAAAAAGTACTATCACTAACAGCCCATCTATAGCAAAACATAATCTCTAGAATTCCTAAACAGGTTCCATGAATCTGATTTAACCTATGGACTCCATTAACTATTCTCCATGTATTGGGGGCTATTTTTGCAGGTACTACGTCAAAATATTGACAGAATTCCAAACACAATGGGTTTGGAGGAAAAGAAAAGCCACATTCAGCTACAAAGAGACTGGGGAACCAATGTCCCTCAGCCAAACGAAAATAGTCAGAAGGCTCAAAAAGCTCTTCCAATATAACCCAGGAAGGAATAGAAAAATTAGAGCGAAATTTGTCAAGAGATTCAACGACGTAAACCATGATGAACAAAAGAAATAAAAGAGAAGGAAGAAGATCTTACAAGAAAAAGATGGATCAGGTGACAACAAACAATGGAAGAAACGAACGCACAAGACAGAGAAGAAGTGAAGAAATTCTAAAGATGCAGATTTGAAAAAGTAAAAGACGATCGAGTTTTCTAACGCGTTTAAATACTTTACCTCGAGAATGGAGAAAAGCAATGATTACCAAGATGGACGATTGCGTATCTGGCGGCTAAAAAGAAGAAAAAGTCACGAAACACGAAGCGATTTTTGAAATTCGAAACACTTTAAAAGCCTGGTACTATGTACTCAGAAAAGGAGTTATGTACAACAAACGATTGTCTAAAATTCATAAAGTTTAGGCGGCATAAATGTTCCATACTTTTCTTCAACATCAAACCACGAAACATTGGGGGCTTCTGTTGATACCAAATTTAACCTCCTGACATGGACCAATTATGTGGAGACACGTGTTAATCTACATGGCACCTGAGAACATTTTTTACAACACTTTGACTCCGAGGAACTCAACCTCCCCGACCAACTCAGGTGCTCCGAGCAGCAAGTGTTCTCCGAGGAACTTTATTGTACCGAGCAGCTTAGGCGGTCCGAGCTTCACCTCGTACAGAGCATTTATAACCGAATAATTAAGAGGATTGAATGCGCATTAAATGCTGATTATTATCATAACAGATGTATACACCGATTGGACATCTATGTAATAAACTCTCACATGTACAGCCCCAAGGCTATAAATACATTGTAACCTCCTCATTAGCAGGGGACTCGGAATTTCTTGGTAAAATCTGTTATCGAGAATTCCCAAACAGTCAACAACAACAAAATAGTGGACGTAGGCCATTCCTTTAAGGCTGAACCACTTTAAAAATCTTTTATCTTGTTTATTTTTATCTTTGATTGATTAATTAGAGATAATCTAATTTTTTACATCAACATATATATATATATATATATATATATATATATATATATATATATATATATATATATATATATATATATATATATATGCACACACACACATGCACATGCACATATATACACTTATATACACATATACAAATATTTATCTGCACGTGTGAGTATATGTGTATATATGTGCATGTACATGTGTGTGTGTGTATATACACACACACACACACACATATGCGCACACGTATAACACATACATGTATATAATGAATACACTTTCTACCTAAATGAAAGTTTTGAGTAACATGAGATACATAAATTACATGTCTAGAATAGAGTAAATTGATAAAATTTTAGATTGAATAATATGTTAACATATTTTCTCCTCGCTCCATGTGCACGTGCAATTGGAGAACAATTATTGAAGATCAACTAATTGTAGGTTCTTTTTTTATTCAGGTAATTTTACTTATCTTTTCTTTTATGTAACGCAGTCTTATATATATTTATAACATATTATGTATTTAACCTAATTTGTATTTTAATTAAGATAATCACACATTTAGCTAATTAAACCTCTAAATCATATTATAATTAGATTAGGTTTAGACTTCAATTAATAGGAATATCACAACACAAAACCAATTAAAATCAAACTCTAAATAAACTTGCCCCAATCAAAATTGAGATATAATTACGCCAAAGACTTTCTAATTCCTCTTCTCTTCTTAAAGTTCCTTCTCTCTAGTCTTAGGGAGCATCTCCAATTGTAAAATGCGAATTATAAAAACACTAGTGACTCTCTAGAACCCTTAATCCACAAAATTAGGTTTATCACAAGTATGGGCCTCATCTAAAATGGTCCAAAATATCTCCAATGGGTCTAAAACACTGTCCATATCCTATACTAACCCAATGGGAGTAAAACCCATTATTTTTTTTGCTAAAAACAAACATTATACGCGTCCCAATACTAAACCAAAACATGAGATAAATCAATTACTAATCTAACTTGATAATTTTATTAAATTAGTTAGTATGAATCCAAAATTTAATTATTTAAATATTTATTAATTTAATGTGACACGATATTATAGGAAATTACTTCACGATCATTAGAACTCCACACAAAAGGGATAATCCAAATAAGGAGACCCTCAATACCAAATCTCTTACCACTCCATAGTCTCCTATAATACATAATCACATTAAAATATTTCATTAATGTTTTACTGTGTATTAAACCAATTTCTAATATAATTTAGTGAAAATTATACTACACCCCCTGAACTAATAATTTTTTTCACCTAACCTTTTCAATTTTTTTACATTGTTTATGCATAAAATTATGTTTTATCAACATCTATTTATGAAATGGGGTTAGGCGAAATAAATCAATAGTTCAATGGCCTTATTGTAACTTACCCTATAATTTATATGACATATATAAACATATAAACTATAGTGACATCACATGTCAAGATGGGAAAATAAGATAATTTCATAATTAAATTAATGCATAAAAATACGGGGTATTACATTCTCCCCCCTAAAATAAGAAAATTCGTTCTCAAAATTCAAAATTTTTGCATGATTAGAATAACTCTGTATATCTCTCTCGCATACTGTCCTCTCTCTCCCAGGTAGACTCATCCTTATTTTTTTGTCCCCACTAGACTCTAACTAACGGGATGGCCATCGATAACATAATTTGCTCTTTTCGGTCAAGAATAAGCTACAACATCTGGTAGTAGCAGGCACCTTGTTGTAGCTCAATCCTATTGGGGTCGATATGCTGATAGGCATCCTCGTCCCTCAGAAACTTCCTCAACATGGAAACGTGGAATATTTCATGTACCCGCTATAGATATTCAGGTAATGCCAAATGATATATCATCGGTCTTACTCTATCCTGAAAAAGGGTCCTATGTATCGGGACCCAACTTCTCATTTGATCATAATTTGACCAATAACATCATCAGGGAGACAATCAGTAACACTTGTTCCCCACTTAAAACTCTAGTTTATGCTTTCGCTTATTGGCGTAACTTTTCTATCGGTATTGTGTTATCTCCATCCATACTCAGATGAGTGACACCTTCTCTAAGGTGTCTCGAATGATTTTCGGCACAAACATCCCATGATCCCTTGACTCCAACCAATAGCTAGGCGAATGGAAGGGTTGCTTCCAAAAGGCCTCATAAGGTTCCATCCCAATAGTCAGTTGGTGACTATTGTACGCAAACTCTACGAGTGACAAATATGGGTCCCAACTTCTCTTAAGGTCCAGCAAGTAAGTTCGAAGAATGTCTTCCAAAATATGGTTCACCCTCTGAGTCTCATAGTCTGAATAAGGGTGAAATGTTGTGCTCATACTCAATTGTACCGCCATTTTGTCCTAAAAAGCCCTCAAAAATTTGGAAATGCAAGTATTGTCCCTGTCGGACACAATATTTAGCGGTATCCCATGTAGTTGGACTATCTCTTCCACAAAAAATTTGGCGTACTGCTCTGCGGTGTAACATATTCAAACTGTAAGGAAATGATCAACCTTCATCAATCTATCTATAATGACCCATATGTAATCGTGTCCCCTCTTCAATCTCGACAATCCTATAATAAAGTCCATAGAGATGCTCTCTCACTTCTATTGAAGAATATTTAATGGTTGCAACTCTGTCGCCGATCTCTGGTTTTACTAGCTGGCAGATAACACACCTAGTCATAAACTCAATAACATCCTTCTTCATTATTGACCACCTATATGATCTTCGCGTATTATGGTACATTTTATCCCCTTCGGGATGTACTGTATACCGTGAATCTTGTGCCTCAACCAAAATTGCTCTTCTCAACTCAGGACCCTTTGGCACAACCAACCATCCCTGAAATTTCAATCTGTAATCCAAACTAATTAATAAATAAGGGAATCTTCCAGATACAAGCTCTTATACCTTATCATGATAGAAGGAGTCTGAAGCCTGGTCTTGTATCACTCATGCCACCATGGTTGGTATAATGATAACAAATCCCAAAAACGCATTTGATATATCCAAATTGTGTATAACATGCCACTGTGATGCCTAAATATCAAATAAATCCTTTGCTTACTCTTACCATAACACTAGTAACGTAACAGTCGGTCTCCTACTCAATGCATCCGCAAACATATCATCTTTCCTCGGATGGTGTCGTATAAAAAAGTGGTAGTCCTTTACAAACTCAAGACATCTATTCTGTCTCATGTTCATCTCTCTCTGCTTGAATAGGTACTGAAGACTCGTGTGATCAGAGAACAATGCAAAACTTTCTCCAAGAAAATAGTGCCTCCAGATACTAAGGCCAAAAAATACTACCTCCAACTCCAAATCATGAGTCGGATAAATGCCCTCATGCGACGCAAGCTTACAAGAAACGTATGGGTCTTTCCTCTTGCATCAGAACTCCTCTCAAAACCTGAAGCGATTCATCAGTGTAAACCATACTCGTCGCCGCCCCATGGTAGAGAAAGAAATACTACTCTTTTGAGCTTCTCCTTGATCTCCTCGAATGCTTACTTTGAGTCAGCACTCCAAATAAATGGTACTCCCTTTCGAGTAAAGTTAGTCAGTGTCCCGACAATCTTCGAGAACCCTGAATAAATCTCATGTAGTACCCTGTCAAACTTAAGAAATTCCTAAACTCCATCGGGATCATGTATTATTCCCATTCCATAACAGTAGATACCTAACTAGGATCCACCAAAATCCCAGCCTCAGATATAACGTGTCCCCAAAACTGCACCTCTCATAGATAAAATCAACACTTAAAGAACTTGGCGTATAACTTTTTCTCTCTAGGAATGAGCAAAACCATCCTTAAATATTGCGCATGGTCCTCCTCTGAGCCTGAATATATTAGGATATCTTCAATGAACACGATGACGAATTGGTCTAAGTATGGACCAAACACCTGGTTCATCAGACCCATAAAAACTGATGGTGCGCTTGTCAGCCCAAATGGCATGACCCAAAACTCATACAATCCTTAACACGTAAGAAAAGTCATCTTCGAAATGTCTTCATCCCGACTTCATAACTTGTGATACGCTGAGCGAAAGTCAATCTTAGAAAAGAATGACGCTCCCCTCAACTGATCGAATAGGTCATTGATACATGATTATGAATACTTATTCCTTATTATGACCTTGTTCAGCTCCGTAGAATCCACACATAGTCGAAATGAGCCATTCTTATTATTTACAAACATCACAGTATCTCCCCACGGAGATGTTCTTCTTTGTATGAACCCTTTGACTCAAGAACTGTTGGATCTTCTCCCGCAACACCTGCATCTCTAATGGAGCCATACGGTATGATGCCCTTATTATGGGCCTTCTTCCCAGAGCCAAGTCAATATATAAATCTCTCTCTTTAGTAAGTAGTAATATTGGTACCTCCTCAAATATGTCCTTAAACTCCAGAACGGACATAATCAAATTTAACGATAAAATGACCTCGTGAGATGTACTCGCATCGATATAATATAAATATGTGCTAGAATCTCCCTCGAGCCTAGGCATAGAAATAAGGAACATCTCCTTCTCGGGAATAATAAACTTGATAACCTTCCCACTATAATTTATCTGAGTGTGATACGTCGCTAACCAATCCATGCCCAAAATAACATCGTACGTAGACATATCCAATAATAAAAAAATCAGGAGAAAAATATAATCGAAATATCTCGACTGCCATGTCCCTACAAACCTGACATAAGGCAGCAACCCGACTTATTTGGGTATCCACATGCATGGATACATTTATTGCTATATTTACCAAGCTGGACGACGAAGAAAAACTACAGCTAGTAAAAAAATGCGACGCTCCCGTATAAAAAATTACCCGTGCATAACTACAATATAATATAAACCCAATCGTCTAAGGATGTATTGAAGGACCTTATTAGTAGATGTTGAACATACATCCATAATGCAACTATGGGTGCCCCTGTGTCAAAGCCCTCAGAGGAGGCAATGCTAGATGTTGTGGTGTGGGTGGGAATGCCAGAAACTGGGGTGGGGTAGGAAGATCCTCTTGATGCCCCTACTGATAATGGCAATGCTCGGCCTAATTGGCCGGGGGGAATCTCTAAAATGAGTGGCCTACCTTTCCACAAGTAAAATATTCCCCGTGATGGGGCAATCTAGATCACTACCATGTTGCCTCTAGCTTTGTCCTTGAGGCCTATCATGTTCTCTTTACCCCTGGCCCGATCCTCTCTGGTCCTGATGACCTTAGCCAGGATGGCCCCTTCCATGATCACCCTACCGATGATAGTCATCACCCGAAAACATCTTAAGGGGCTTCTCCCCCTAAACTTGTCCTCACTGATCCTGGTCGAAACCTCCCTACCCTTGGGACGACTCTCCAATATCTGTAATCTTCGTCCCTTAGTCAACTCCCCCTTTCTCCTTTTTCAATTATTTATCTCTGAAACTCTCTATGGTCATCACAATAGAGTAGTGAGACATACACTACCTGTGTTTACGTAATGAATGTAGGGTTTCCCATTAATACCTTCTTGATCCTCCATGTTAATAGTTGGATAAACGGTCCATCTTTAGCATCTCAGAACTCTCAATATCAGGTGCAAAGTGAAAAAGGTGAGTGAAGTCTCACTCATGCTCAGCAACGGGCTGGTTATCCTGCATCACTCTATCAAATTGAGCTCTCAACCGCTTTTTTTGTGACGAAGGAAAGTATTTTCCCTATAACTTTCTCCAGAATTGTGTTGTGGTCAGCTGTGACATGTCCTCTGCGGTGGTAATAGACTCCCACCATTACAAAGCATACCCAACCAATTTGAAATTAGCAAGCATCTGTCATTTTACATTGGGGAACTTCATGAGCCGCAAGTGTCGCTCAATATCGCGTCTCCAATGTAGTACTAGAATAAGATCATAGGATACTAGGAACTCTAGTGGGTTCCCCTTCCTGAAAGCACTCCTGGCATGCTTCTAAAAAGAAGTGGCATGTGGGGCAGGTATAAGTGCAGCCATGAGTAATGGCGACTGGTGTGGCTGCATGGCTTCCATAGTTGTAGCCATTATCTGGGAAATGATAACTGTCAAGTCTACTGGTGCATTCCCCTGCGGTGGCGATGGGGGATGTTGTTGTGGCTATGGTGCAGCTGCCTCCGACTCGACACTCGTGGGCCATCTCTGACGTCCCTAGCATCCACGGGTGTTCACATTTAGAAAAATAGTTAAAAATACACATCAGTAAATGTACGATAGAAATAGTGTACAATAATCTAAATAAGAAATCTTTGAGGTATCAAAAAACTCAATGCGAAAAGGAGATGAACGCACTCAAGACCCTAGGACACTAAAACCTGGAATGTTATGATATCAATTGTAACACCCCATAAAATATAATAATATGTTGATCAAGTCTAAAATAAATAATACAGGAGTAATTGAATACCTTTTTAAACAACTGATAAAAATATAAAGTGTGTAAAGTAAATGACTGAGTCGTAATCAGGTGGCAAAACCCAATAACATCAGATACCATCACTGATAAAAATAAAGTTTGACAACGAAAGTAAAACTCTCTCAACATAATCCCAACAACTAAAAGTAAAATTAATACATAAATTCGACTCGACTAAATGTAAAGAGTGATAAAGACTGTGTAACAACCTGAATTTTATCTTAATTATGTTTAACTAATTATATATCAAAATGACATTTTTATTTTTAGTCGACAAATAAAATAATGATTTTTCATTACCGAGTAGACATTTTTTCTACACATGTCAAATATTATATTTAAAGTAGATTTTACATCAAATTTACATTAAATATGCCAAGATTCAAATTTAGTTTGGTTGTTTAAATAAAAATAAATAAAACTTATAGGGTATAAAGTAAAGTTTAGGGGGTTAAAGTTGACAAAGAACAATAAAACAAAATATCTTGAAACAAAGGACAAAATAAATCGCCCATCCTTATTTTTCAATATATATTATGATTTAAAAAAACAGTTTGAACCTCCCCCACTTTTTTTGTCCACACATTTATGTGTGGATAAGAAGGTTAAAGGGAAAAAAGAAAACGAAAAAAACCTAAACTGCCATACCCACACTTACAGCCTCTCACATTCTATATATAACTATTTCTAATAACTCAAAACATGGAAAAAGGAAGAAATCCACAAACCCAATACAAAACACCTCCTAAAGAAAATGTACAACCTTGCCTCCACTTCAAACCATAAAGAGGTATGGTTTTTCCCTGTATTTTTGTTCTTCTTCCTTCCATTTTTTTTTCTTCTCTCACGGACATATACACATATGTGGGTTTCGGGTCTGTCCCAATCTATATATATATAAGGTTTATTAGGTGTGTGTGTATATATATATATATATATATATATATATATATATGTGTGTGTGTGTGTGTGTGTGTGTGTGTGTAACAGTGTGTTTATATATATATAAGTGGTGATCGCTTGAAAATCTTTGATACCAATTTGAAAATGCTATGTGATATCGATTTCAACCAATTCGCAAATTCCAATTTAAACTTATTTAATTGGAGTTAATTTTTAATCTAATTTTATTTAAACCCTAATATATACATCTAGGTGGGTAAAATCAAACCATCACAAATAAATTGTTGACACACAGATTTCAGAAAAAACCCCAAAAGGGAAAACCTTTTTATTTTACTATGTAAAATAAATCGCAACTTACATACACAATGAAATATGCAATGAATATCACGCAGATACTCACATATTCATGCAGCCTAGAGTCATTAATGGATCAATCGCAGTAGCCCACAAGAACATGCATCTCTAATTCAGCAAGGAACACCCACGAGTAGTCCCAAATGACATGCAACCATCAGTTGTAAATTTACCCTCTCTATATAAGAAACTTCAACAAGATTGTATCTTCGGTTCCAAAATAATTCACTAAACTTTTGGGATTTTGTGAATTGAAAAACAAAGGTTTGGACCTATAACACCGCGCTAAAATAATACGGGTGGCCAGCCCTATACTACATTAAATCAGGAGTTTCAGATGGTCCAGACTCAACATCAACTGCCTTTACTATATAATATAGGACTAACTACCCGATATCATCTAAGCGAGATGTTAAAAATTATATAAAATATACAACAGACAACAAACTAACACTAAAATAAAGGAAAGAAAGATGCATGAAAGAGCTATGAGAAATTAAATGCTAGAATACAATGAAATAAATAAATACAACTAAATATACTACAAAGAAGTAAACTCGAATAAGTTGTCGGGTCACAGCCAATACAATGACTGAAATGAAATAAATATACACATCTATAAATATCCCTTGGGTATAAAACCGATATACAACATTAATTCTACCTAGATTTTTAAAGAAGTAGGAAGCGACTACAAGATACATCCCGCAACAGTCCGCACCTGTCAGGCTCCTAAGACTCTGGATAGAAGGCCATCCGGCATCCATGCGGCAGGATACCTGTAATAGTATATATATATACAGACAAGAGAGAAAAGTAAACGGATCAGAGCCCGAGTTGTGAAAAATATTTAGCAAGTGTGTTAACCGTGCATAACAAATATCGGTGCACTTATTTCATAATTAAAAGTGGAATCGCACTCTCGTGGAACCCCAACTCACCTCTCATCTAAAGGCGCACACCTAATCGCGTCCTCAAATTTTAGTTAAATTACCCCGATTATAAGGACAACCTAACTTATCATAGGCCCAGCCTATACCCACGAGAATTTGCCTTCCTATCTTAACCCACGAATCCACTCCTTTTCTAATCATACTTGATTATGTTTACAAACAATTATGCCATAATAGGCTTAGTGGATTCCGGTTTATAATTTAATCAATTATAATTCTTAATAAGTTACCCATATATAATTGGGTTGAATCATATGATTTAATTTCTAACAAATAGGCATACAAAATTATTATTGATAAAACTTCTCTCCAATCTCAACGTTGCGCTACGTTTCGTGCGTGGGGTGTCTCGCAAAGCGAAATTCAAACAAGGAACCACCCCGTTACACTACTCCTTGTCAACGTCGATCCTGGAGATCCATTATGCCACACATAATGATCGACAGAACTTCTCTCTAATCTCAACAGATCCCCAAATTTTTGACCCAACAATATTATTAACTTATAAACTCGTCCTACATTTCATCCCAACAATTTATATGTCATTAAACCCATGTCATAAACATCAAATTCCCATTTTTGTACCCAAAATTTAGGTTTTGATATTTATACCTAAAAACCATTTCTTTAACCCACAATTTATGAAATAAATTCACAAATAACTTGTTTAGCAAGATTAAATACTTGCCTCAGATTGGTAGAGCTTGGATCGTCCTCGATGTCGCATTAGGGCCAGAATTCTCCAAGCTTTTCTTCCTCTCCCTATTCCTTTCTTCTTCTTTCTTTATTCTTTCTCCCTCTAGGGATTTTTCTCTCTTTTTCTCAAATGAGAAGGCTTCATCCGTAAGCCTTTAAATCCCTTAAAACAATAAACCCAATTTTAAACGTTAATACACGCTTTAAATGACTCGTTTACTCCAATTCGAGTCAAACTGACTTAAAAACATTCCGGAGCCGAAATGAAACCCAATGACCGTCATTTTGACTATCTCGACCCTTTCGGGATCGATAGTACCCTCAAAATCATCATCCAGAATACTTTGAAATATTCTCTATTTTTGGGCCTCAATTCCTAAAATTTAAAATTCTCCAGTTTAATTAAAAAAAAATTCCCAAAATTTAATTTCTCAGTCTCCAAAGCCAAGGGTTGTTACATACTTCCCCCCTTACAAAAAATTTCGCCTGCAAAATTTAAGATATGCCTAGGACCTCAATCTTATCTAGTCCTTACATCAATCCTTAGGATCACTATACCGATCCTTTCTGCTTCTCACATCGAACCATATAGATTCTAAAACAACTACTACCCAGGGTTCCCATACACCCCGTACCCGAGCTTCCACTCGTATAATTATAACCAGGCTCCAATAGTCTCAAATCGTAATATACTATCACCAATATAATCTATAACAATATCAATTAACTATATACATGTTTTAAAATTCCCAATGGTTGAACTCTCCTCGATTCCTGACGCTAGCCACCTTCGTGCGGGGGAGGTCTCGCAAGAGAAATCCAAACAAGGAACCCTCCCAATACACTAATGCGTAGCTAGGTCGGGGATTGAGGTTAGTTGAACCAGAGTTAAGGTTTTATAAAAAGATTTTCATATTTTAAATATTTCCCGAAGGCCTATACAATAATATGTAATATAAATAAATCCTGCGTCTTTTGACACGCCAAACAAATACCTTATGTTTAGAACACAAGGCCTCAACAAATACAACACTTCTAATCACTACTTAGTTCTCAAAACTAGAACAACTATGACCTAACTTGTCCGCTCAAAATAAATCTACCAAACTTTGAACTTCTCAGTTATACCATTCCTATACATCACCACAAAACATCGTTCAAAGTAAGTTCTCCTCTCATAGGATTACTATGATTACACGCCCTAACTTACCCATAAAACAATAACCTTATAGTCACTGCTCAACAAACCTCGACTATTCATACTTCCGAAATTCAATATTATAACTCTCGACATTCCCGATATCGCACAAAGCATGACTTAAACCCTAAGAAAGGTATTTTACCTTATACTTCCATAATCCAATTGCTTTACTTCATCCTTGGATCCTTATTTAGAGTCCTCTACTTCTTCCAGGACAATCATTATTCCTAAACCTATTTCTCCATAAGAGAAACATCTTCCTCAAAATCCTTCCTAACCATTTTGAAGGAAAAAACGTTATTGCAACTACCGGAAACCCCCCTCAGTTCTACGCAACGAAACTGAGTCTCCAAATTCTTCCTCCCTCTTTCTAGAAGGAAATTCTCCCGATATTGGGACAACTCCACACACCTCACGTCAGGAAGAGTCACAAACACCAGGTTTCCTAACGAAGGTTGGCAGGTTTCTCAATCTAAACCTCCCAAAGGCTACACTATATACCTCTCCTCAGACTTACCTCACTAAGTCCAAGATTCGCCATTCGAGTAAATTCCCCTTTCTTACTCAACCACAGATAGAACACCCTGAACCACTGCTAGAGTTCTCTAATATAGTCTTGTCCTAGACGACATAATCCATGTGACGTCTGAAATGAGAGCAACTATTATTAGAATGTCGATCAAGTTAATACACTTCACAGAAGAAAATATGCACAGTGAACACAACAGTCCTAATAGTAGAGCTCTATATCAAGAACGTTAACGGAAGAACGCAGAAAACTCGCACAGATCCTAAAGACTATAGAACCTGATGCTCTGATACCATCTGTAACACCACGCTAAAATAATAACGGGTGGCCAGCCCTATACTACATTAAATCAGGAGTTTCAGATGGTCCAGTCTCAACATCAACTGCTTTTACTATATAATATAGGACTAACTACCCGATATCATCAAAGCGAGATGTTAAAAATTAAATAAAATATGCAACAGACAACAAACTAACACTACAATAAAGGAAAGAAAGATTCATGAAAGAGCTATGAGAAATGAAATGCTAGAATACAATGAAATAAATAAATACAACTGAATATACTACAAAGAAGTAAACCCGAATAAGCTGTCGGGTCACAGCCAATACAATGACTGAAATGAAATAAATATACACATCTATAAATATCCCTTGGGTATAAACTCGATATACAACATGAATCCTACCTAGATTTTTAAAGAAGTAGGAAGCGACTACAAGATACATCCCGCAACAGTTCGCACATGTCACGGCTCCCAAGACTCTGGATAGAAGGTCATCCGGCATCCATGCGGCAGGATACCTGTAATAGTATATATATATATATATATATATACAGACAGGAGAGAAAAGTAAACGGGTCAGAGCCCGAGTTGTGAAAAATATTTAGCAAGTGTGTTAACCGTGCATAATAAATATTGGTGCACTTATTTCATAATTAAAAGTGGAATCGCACTCTCGTGGAACCCCAACTCACCTCTCATCTAAAGGCGCGCACCTAATCGCGTCCTCAAATTTTAGTTAAATTACCCCGATTATGAAGACAACCTAACTTATCATAGGCCCAGCCTATACCAACGAGAATTTTCCTTCCTATCTTAACCCACGAATCCACTCCTTTTCTAATCATACTTGATTATGTTTACAAATAATTATGCCATAATAGGCTTAGTGGATTCCGATTTATAATTTAATCAATTATAATTCTTAATAAGTTACCCATATATAATTTGGTTGAATCATATGATTTAATTTCTAACAAATAGGCATACAAAATTATTATTGACAAAACTTCTCTCCAATCACAACGCTGTGCTACGTTTCGTGCGTGGGGTGTCTCGCAAAGCGAAATCCAAACAAGGAACCACCCTGTTACACTACTCCTTGTCAACGTCGATCCTGGAGATCCATTATTCCACACATAAAGATCGACAGAACTTCTCTCTAATCTCAACAAATCCCCAATTTTTTTACCCAACAATATTATTAACTTATAAACTCATCTTACATTTCATCCCAACAATTTATATGTCATTAAACCCATGTAATAAACATCAAATTCCCATTTTTGTACCCAAAATTTAGGTTTTGATATTTATACCTAAAAACCATTTCTTTAACCCACAATTTATGAAATAAAATACACAAATAACTTATTTAGCAAGATTAAACACCTGCCTCAGATTTGTAGAGGTTGGATCGTCCTCGATGTCGCATTTGGGCCGGAATTCTCCAAGCTTTTCTTCCTCTCTCTCTTCCTTTCTTCTTCTTTCTTTCTTCTTTCTCCCTCGAGGGCTTTTTCTCTCTTTTTCTCAAATGAGAAGGCTTCATCAATAAGCCTTTAAATCCCTTAAAACAGTAAACCCAATTTTAAATGTTAATACACACTTTAAATGACTCGTTTACTCCAATTCGAGTCAAACTGACTTAAAAACATTCCGGAGCCGAAATGAAACCCAATGACCGTCATTTTGACTATCTCGACCCTTCCGGGATCGATAGTACCCTCAAAATCATCATCCGGAATACTTTGAAATATTCTCTATTTTTGGGCCTCAATTTCCAAATTTTAAAATTCTCCAATTTAATTAAATTTTATTTCCCGAAATTTAATTTCTCAGTCTCCAACCCTAAATTGAAAAAGATAAAAGTGTTCTGCTATTTTGCAGTTTTTTGCAAAATGAAAAACATCAGGTCTTCGACACTAAAAATGACTCATTCCACACACTATATATAAAAAAAATTTGAGTCGGCAGATCGCTCGAACGAGATAACGACGTCACTTGAACAAAATCAAATGTCGCTCAAACGACTTCACGCGACATCATTACGTCGCTCGAACAACATACTGATGTCGTTTGAACGATGTCAGTCTCAAAAGAATTTTTTCCTCAACACTTTGAAAAACTTCCATTTGATGAAAAACAAAGCCTCAACTAATTAAAAACAGTTTATACAAAATTTCCAACAAATTATTCCAATATTTTAAAGGAACCGTAAAGGGACGTAAACACAACCTTACCAAAATTAATCTCGCAGAGGCGTTTTTTTTAAGAATGTTGATATTTGGATATGTCTTGATGCATTATTGGTCTTGAATGAATCTTCGACGGTCGTAGCGGTATACGACATATACTAACGTAAACCAGGACTTATAAAATATGTCCTTACATATATATATAAGACGCTCCTTTCAGACCTGTATTAGTAAAAGGCTTTATTGTCCTTGGAATTTGTCCCACGCATTTACAAAGATATTTTAGGAACCCATCTAGATTATCAACTCATCCCTGCAACTGATTTAGACCCAGAAGGTTGCTTAACATTACACATAGGCGGTAGTTCACACGTTGAACACATCCCAACCAAATAGGCAGATAGCGGGCAAGTGACTGCTAGTGCTAAAGAACATCTTAACTGAAGTCATTATGTTAGATTCTAAGATCGGGATAGATTTAATACGATATCCCAAGACCATATATAAAAATTAAGAGAATCTAAGAATACCAAATGTAACACCCTGTATTTTTTAGTATTTAAAAATTTAATTTATTTGGTTATTCTAAATTACAAATGTGACGTAATTTAATTATATTAAATATTATGTGTTGATTAAAATATTAATTGGGAGAGCTAAAGATTAATATTTATGGAATATAATTACTAAGAGAATTGTAAATAATTATCTTACGTCATAACAAGTGATAGTGACGTGATGGGGTTATATCACAACTGGGAGTCAAGTGTAGACTATATGAGGTCGAGATAAGAAATTTGTGTAGAGTGACTCGAATAATGATTTTGAGGTTACGATTGATTCCGTATGGATCGAAATAGTCGGAATAGTGTATCCGAGTGTGTTGATTGGGTTCCGGGGCGATTTTAGACCAACCTGACACCCCGTAAGGGCGTTTCGATCATTTGGGAGACTAGGGTTACATGAGATACGAATTTCTAAGTGTTATATCATCCTATAGTTGGAGGAGGCTAGGGTTATAACCAAAGAAAATCAATAGAGGCCATAAGAGAGGAAGAAGAAAGGACTCTCGGAGGATTCAACACCATTCTTACTCCGTCATTACCATCGAAATGTGGGTTGGAAGTGAAGGAGGACATCTTCATCTTCTAAAATTGAAATCAGGCCACCTTCACAAGGGGCAAGTGTTAATCTTGCATTTTCTTGAATAGTTATAATATCCATGGTACAATTAAATGTAATCTAGCATGACACTTGATTTTGAGATAATATAATGGGCTTAATTCATGTTATTAATTGGAATTTATATTAGAGATTTGATTTCTAGGTTTAAGAAAATGAAATCTAATTTTTGGGACGATATGAGAGATTCAGTCCTGGGTTTTATGAAGAACATGCATGAAAAGGAAGAACATGGGTTGTGTAGACAATCCATTGATAAACCCTTGTTAATTATGGATTTAATAATGTTTTAGTAATGGAAAATTCATTAAAACTGTTAATATACTTATATATGATGATGGGTTGAATTATATGGGAGTTTGGGAACGATCTATGGAGGTTAGGTTTGATATTAATGGAAGAAACTTGTACTAGTGCAACAGGATGATAACCTACGTATCGCGAATAGATTCGGTTCCTTGGATGAATCGATTCGGTTTGGTGAATCGATTCGGGTCAAGGACGAATCGATTCAGCTGTCCAGATTTTTTCCATTTTCCTTATTTAAGCCCTATTTTCATAAATAAATAAACGGGAAACTTTTTTATTGTTCTTAAACTATAGGTAAATACCTAGTGAGATCCAGTAGACATATGGTAAGGACTAGGGCTTGGGCCAAAACGAGGGGATTAAGATTAGGCCGACTGGGAGTAATATGAAACTTAGTAAATTATGAGAATTATGAACAGGTCACGGGGAGCATGAATGAATATAGACTTAGACCAATAGTATAGGGATGTATGAACTACTAAAATACCTTAAAGGAAGTTAAGACCCTTCGGGTAGTGAGTGATACTCGAAAAACATGGATAAAACCTTGTATGAAAATTATTAGTACGTTGAGTATTCAAGAGAGAGATAAATACTACGTACGGGTTTATATGATGGGTTTTGTGCATACTTACTGAATATATGTATATATATAGGTTGTGTGAATACCTATTACGTGATTGGTTACGTGTGTGAACATACCTATGTTGCCTGCTATCACGGGTGGTTCCGCGCAGAGGGTGATCCCACCTTGACGATTCAAGTGAGGTCTTGATTTGTGCCCCAGAACATAGGTCTTAGGGAGGCCCACTATATATTGTGTATTACTGGACTAGAAGGTCATTTTACTACGTTAGGTATGTGCGTATCCCAAAGGCTTAGAACTATGTTCGCCTTCTTTATGTGTTGTTTGATCTAGGATTTGAGGAGGCATTCTGAACCGATAGTCCTTGATATGGTATGAGAGGTATATAGACTTGATAGTAGAGTATGCATGCATCGCGGTGGTCGTTTTGGGGATACCATAGTAGTATACATATAAATAATGTGATATGTATATATACTTATGTTACTTATCTACTTTTGTGTGATGATAGAAGAGATAGATAGTGTATATCTAAAGATAACTTAAGTATGAGGGACTGAATGAAATGGTTTACCAATAACATATGAGAAATGTTATACATTAGCATATTATATACCCGTTACAGGGGATCCAAACTTAATGAGGTTAGATACATACTTATGTCTAGTTAGGTTGAGTAGCATAAATAGGAGGGTTATTAGGAGACGTTAGGTGTGCACTTCAGTTGAGAGTGAGGAACTCAAGTGAGAGTACGTGAAACTAACATGTATATATAGTAACTACTCTTACTGCATTTTAACACTTGCTAAATATTTTTCAAATGGTTTTGGGATCTCACCCGTGTTAAAATATTTTCCAAAACATTTTAGATGTCCATCCATAAGGATGCCAAGTTAATGACCCATTCCAGGGATGCATAGTTGCAACATTTGTGGAGTCTTGCAAGAGTTTTCTTAGATGCTTCAGTTATTCATTCCTAGACTAGGATTTACTATTTAGCATTTAATTTGGGCATGTTTCCCATTCAGTTGATAGAGTTGTTCTATTATTTATCGAATTATTCTTTGGATTCCATTTTATTTCCTTTGGATTTATTATTGATTTTATTTTGGAACCGATGGTTTATTCGGTATTATTATTCATCTAGTTATCATGTGATTTATTCAGACTATTATAATTGTATGGATGGCTTGGTTCATGTATTTATTTTCCGCATTTTGTTATATTAATTCAAGATAAAATTTGACACCGGCATAATTTAACATAGGTGGTTAGTAATTTAAAAAGTTTTAGTTTGTGATGCTAAGAATGAACCAAATGAGAATCCAGTTTATTTTGATAAAGTAACTATGGTTAAAATAAGTGGGGTGTCACAGATGGTATCAGACCATTAGGTCCTAGTGTCCATAGGATATGCATGACTTATTACGATTTCAGCGTAGCATTCTTTGACTTAGAGCCCTATTATTAGGACTGTTGCATTCATGATTACGTATTTGAGATTAAGTTCTTTTGCTATTATATTTGTATAGACTGTGAAATCATACAATTAGATCTGTTTTTAAAAGGCCACCCAACAGAGGATGATCGGTGAGGACATCGGTGAGAGCTGATGAGAGAGAGGCTCATCAGGAACCACAGGCAGCGCAGCCAAAGCCACCGCAGGGGACAGTTATGGCAGCAGAGGTGGCCGCTATTATAGTTTAGGCAGTTCATAACGCTATGACTGCCATGGCACTCCACTTTCCTTAGGCCCAGCCACAACAACAACCAGTGATAGCAGTTGTCCAGGCCTACTCAGGGCCCTTAGATTGGCAGAGAGTGAGGGAGGCATTTCAGAAGGGCCACCCACTCGAGTTCCAGGATAGCTCAGATGTGATTTTGGCGTGCCAGTGGAAGAAATATATTTAGTGCCACCTGCACATGGTTGACTGTAGCAATGTGCAGAAGCAAATGTTGGTCACTTTTAAACTTTTTAAGGCAGTCTCATAGTGATGGGAGTCTGTTACTACTGTCGAGAATAGGGATACTAAGCCCATCATTAAGTTCTGGGTTCGGTTTGATCGTAAATACTTTTTGCCAACCGTAAAGATAGAGATACGGAAGAGGTTCAATGAGGTGGTTTAGGGAGATCATTATATGGCCAAGTATGAGGAGGAGTTCACACGTATGGCTAATTTTGTTCCAAAAAAGGTGAACAGTGAAAAGAAGAAGAAGTTGTGATTTATGGATGGGCTAGCCTAGAGGATCATGCAACACTTAATAGGTAACCCCGCATTGAGGACTTATACGGATGTTGTCAATGTCTCACTTTTACATTGTCAGGACCATCGCTTCTATCTGAAGGGAAGCAAGAGAGAAGGTGAGCCTAGCTAGTTGGGTAAGGTAGTAGTAATGGTGCTAGTTGGGTAAGGTAGTAGTAATGGTGCTAGTTGGGCATCGTAGCAGCAGACAGGTAGACAATAGGGGAAGGATTCCTGATAGGGGGATTTGGCCAAGAGGTTTAAATCTGGGGGTTACCAACCCGAGAGAGGTTTTAGGCAGGGCTAGTAGCTCCCTCAGCAACTACATCAACAGCATGTTCCTCAGGGTCGTCAGGGCCAAGAGAATAATAGGGGAGGCCAGTAGGGATGGGGACACTAGGGGTATCCTCGATAGGGCTATCAGGGCCAAAGGCAAAGAGACTTCTCGGGACATTATTTTACTTATGGACAAACCAGCTAAAAGAGGAGAGATTGCCCACAGCGGGACAGAGTGCCATAGCAGGAGGGCACCCATCAGGGGCAACAGGCGCAGCTATCCCTAGTAGTACCAGCACTACCAGCCCCATCGCAGCATGGACAGTTATCATATGTACGTGTTTATAACATTCGAGATGCAATTATACAGTAAGACCCACAGGCGCCACCTGTAGTAAGAGGGTACGTTTACTATTCACGGGATTGAGGGTATGATTTTATTTAATACGGGAGCATCACACCCTTACATAGCAACCAGATTTGCATGAGTTCTCGATCTACTAGAGACATCTCGTAGTCTCCTTATGTGAATAGAATCATCGTTGGGTAGTGGGTCACTTATACACTCGATCTGTAGGGGTATAGACATTGATGTGGGGAGATTATGTTTAGCCGAAGATTTTTTAGTGTTAGATATGGAGGGGTATGATGTCATTTTGGGTATGGATTGGTTAGCTGGATACTGAACGATGGTGGATTATTTCGGGAGGACTATTGTGTTCTTTATTCCAGGACAGGAGATGTTCCTAGTGGCGATTCCTCTTCCTGAGGGAAGTTCGAGCACACATTTGTATCACATTGAGGAAAATACCTCACAGGAGGTGGTTATCTCTTTAGACTCGATTCTAGTGGTGAGGGAGTTTGTGGATGTGTTCCAAGAGATACCCGAGTTTCCACCTAGCTGAGAAATTGAGTTCGTTATTGACCTAGAACTGGGTACGAGGCCTATCATCGGAGAGCCTTATCATATGGACCATTTAGAGATGTGAGAGTTGAGGGGTGCAGATTCAACAGCTTTTGGGGCAGGGTTTCATTAGATGGAGTACACCATGGGGTGCGTCAGTGTTGTTTGTCAAGAAGAGAGATGGATCACTTCGGTTATGTATCGATTACAGGGAGTTTAACAAGGTCACAATCCAAAATAAGTAAAAGCTACCTCAAATCGATGATATGTTCGACCAGTTGAGGGGAGCAGCTTACTTTTCCAAGATACATTTGAGGTCGAGATATCATCAATTGTGTGTCAGAGAAGAAGACGTTCTTAAGATAATTTTTATGACACGGTATGGGTCATAAGAGTTTAGGGTAATTCCATTTGGGCTTACTAAAGCACCAACAGTGTTCATGGATCTGATGAATTGGGTTTTTATAGAATTCCTTGACCAGTTCGTAATTAGGTTCATCGACGATATTCTGGTTTACTCTCATTCGGTAAGAGGAGCATGCGGAGTATCTGCATATGGTTTTACATAAACTATGAGATGATCAATGGTATGCCAAATTCGAGAAGGGTTTTAGCTTCGAGAGGTGTAGTTTTGGGGCCACATTGTGTCTGACGGGGGTATTGCGATCGATTCGAGTAAGGTATCGGCAGTGAGGGAGTGGGGACAGCCCACGACCCCAACTAAGGATCTTAGTTTTCTGGGACTGACCAAATATTATTGGTGATTCATTAAGTGTTTCTCGAAGATTGTAGGTTCATTGACTAATCTAACTCGCAAGGGTTGTCGTTTGTTTGGGATGACCAGTGTCAGTTAGCTTTCGATGAGCTAAAATACAAATTGACCTCAGCACCCGTGCTTGCACTACCTAGGGGAGTATTCGAGTACCGTGTCTACACAGATTCATACTTGTAGGGACTTGGGGATGTATTATAATGTGAGGAGAGGGATATAGCTTATGTGTCTCTCAAGCATAAGCCCGACGAGAGGAATTACCCCACGTATGACTTGGCTTTAATAGCAGTTGTGTTTGCCTTAAGGATTTGGAGTCATTATATTTTAAAAGGGAAATTTACCTTATTCGCGAACCATAAATCACTTCACTATATGTTCACGCAGAAGGATATAAACATGAAGCATAAGGGATGATTGGAATTCGTAAAGGATTATTAGCTTGATATTCAATATCATCCTGGGAAGGCTAACATGATGGCAGGCGCGTTGAGCCAATGTCCTGCTAGGGAGATAGCCAAGATTTGGAAGGCGAAGTGAAGAGAGCTTTAACATGATGACGAGGTTTCCAGAGCTTGTATGTCAATATTGGTTATCACGCTCGATATTGTTATGAGGGTGGTGAAAGCACAGGTAGGGGATCGGTATTTCCAGGACAGAGTTTGCTAGTTATTTGCAGATGGGGTAGCGTCTTATTCGATCAATTCAGAGGGAGGTTTTCACTTTAATGGGAGACTCATAGTTCCATGGGATGAGGATTTGAGACATGAAATGATTTCAAAGTCTCATGGGTCCAGGTTTGCGGTACATCCCGGTGGGGATAACATGTACCAGGATATGCGTAGGTGGTAATTGTGGTCGGGGATGATGCAAGACATAGTAGAGTTTATCGCAAAGTGTGCTACCTGCTAGCTCATGAAGGTAGACCACCATAAAACTATATGGATTTTGCATCAACTCGAGATTCTAGCGTGTAAGTGGGAGAGTATCTCCATGGATTTTATTATCAAGCTATCGATGTCACAGCGAGGTCACGACTCCATATGGGTGATAGTGGATCAGTTGACTAAGGTGGCCTATTTTCTACCGGTTCGTACATATTTTGAAATGAGATAGTATGCGCAGTTGTTTATTGCTGAGATAGTACGGCTACACTGTGTTTTGATTAATATTCTGTCGGATTGAGATAATATTTTTGTATTCCACTTCTGCCAGAGCTTTCAGGAGGCCATGGGCACAAATTTACGATTGAGTACAGCGTATCACCCAAAGACAAGTGGAAAGACAGAGAGAGTTAATCAGATGCTTGAGAATATGCTGAGGATGTACATACTTGACTTCATGGGAGGATGGGAGTTAAATCTTCCATTGGTGTAGTTTGCATATAACAACTCCTACCAGTTCACTAACGGCATGGCACCATTTGAGGCATTGTATGGACGGCCTTGTCGTTCGCCCGATTATTGGTCAGAGGTGGGGAACAAAGAGCTATTGGGGCCAGAGATGACTTAGGACACCACTGCCGAGATTGAGTTGATTCGAGTGCGCATCCGTATAGCTTAGAGCAGGCAGAAGATTTAAGCCGATGCTGACAGGAGGCACATAGAGCTAGAGGTTGATGACCAGATTTTGGTGCGGGTGTCTCCAATGAAGGGGGTCATGAGATTCGGTAATAAAGGGAAGCTAGCACCGAGATATATAGGACTATTTTCGATTATCAAGAGGATGGGACCAATGGCATATAGGCTGGGACTACTAGAGAACTTACAGTGGATTCACGACGTGTTCCACGTGTTATCGCTGAAGAGGTACCAAATGAGTTAGAGGGGTTTTTGGCACATTTCATTGTAAGAGATAGACTTACAGCCAGATATCTCTTACGAGTAAATACCAGTGGCGATACTTAATCGTAGTGAGCGTAAGCTACGATCTAAGGTGGTACTCTTGGTTCGAGTTCACCGGGGGCACCACAATGTTAATGAGTCGACGTGGGAGCGGGAGGATGACATGAACGATCAGTATCCAGAGTTATTCACCGCAGGTACATCCCAATTTTGAGGGCGAAATTCCTTTGTAAGGGGGGAAGTATGTAACACCCCATATTTTTTAGTATTTAAAAATTTAATATATTCGGTTATTTTAAATTACATGCGTGATGTAATTTAATCGAATTAAATATTACATGTTGATTAAAATATTAATCAGTAGAGCAAAATATTAGTATTTATGGAATATAATTACTAACCGAATAGTAAATAATTATTTTACATCACAACAGCAAGGACATGATTTTATAAATGTCTGATTAAAATCTAGGAATTTCTGAGTTGTCCTAGATAGCAGTTAATATATCTTATACCAATACATTTGGTACTCCTTCACACGTTCAACCTTGACGTCCATCATCCAAATTTGTAGTATCACGCATCATCAACATGCACCCATCAACATTCAATGTGCGTCGTGCATCTTCAATCGGTTTCCACTAACTCCACTACGTGATATGTATAACGTTAAATTGGAGTTATTAATGTTCACGTATTTATTTCTGATAGTTTTTATAAAATGTTTTTATCAAAATGATGCATTTTTTCTAAGTCAAAATTATTTTTGAAAACCTATAAGCGAGCTTTTTAAAATAATATTTTTCACTATTGAAGTTCAAACGATATTTGATAAGTCGTTCAAATGACTGTTTCTGACGACTTGTAATGTCACGCGTGAAGGGTCGTTTCTTTGTTCCATCAAACGACCATGCGTTGTTTTACATTTTTATGGTCGTTTCTTTGGTTGTTTGAATGACATGCACCGGCTTAATTTTTATTCAGCTTATAAATACCTGCTACGAAATCAAGTTTTGCAAGTCTTTTACAACTTCGCCTCTGCAGATCTGTTGCACTCTAAGACTTTATATTTTTGGCTTTGAAACCCTTTTTGATGCACTTAAACATCCCAATTCATTTATGTGAATCATTCTTAAACCCTTTTATTCATATTACTCATCTTGGAGTAAAACTTATGGAGAAGAAGATTGTCTTCATTGCTGACCATTGGAGCTCTTATGGGATCTCTTATGGAAGACTTTGAACCAACACCTGAGGGTATTCGTCGTCACAAATGTGTATTTCTACTATGTACTTGTGAGTTGGAGATTTACAGCTAATAGACAAATAAAAAGGTTTTGCCCTTGCTGGGGATTTTTTTTTCAAATCTGTCTTGTGATTGTTTTGGTTTTCATGCTAGATAATTCATTTGCTTTCAATCATAATTAGGTGTAGGTTTTAGGTTTTTAACTAAAACTGGTGATAAAACTGAGTTTAGTTAAATAAGTTTGGACATTGAACACAAGAGTATTCTCAAATTGGTATCAGAGCCAATTACACAATTCTACCGTGTAATTTTTTCGCAAAATTTTTCTAAATGTCAATTTTCTGAAGAAAAAAAATTGATTTTTGAAAAAGGTAAAATTCAATGGAAAACTTATATAATCGAATGCCAGATTTTGACTAACAAACTATGCATATTGGAAAGCCCATATGAAGTCAGCAATAAAAGCCATTGATGAAAGAGTCTGGATCACTTATAAAAGAGGGTGGAGTGCACCCACTCTTGTTGTTGATAATGAAATATAACCCAAACATATGTTTTTGTGGACTGAAGGAGAGCTTAAGTAGAGTGATTTTAATTCACATGGTTTAAGTGCTATAGAGTCGTCACTCCTGACGAGTTCACCCGAATTATGACGTGCACCACGTCTAAAGAGGCATGGGATGTTTTATAACTTACTCATAAAGGAATTAATGTAGTTAAAGCGTCAAAATTACAAAATTTAACTACTCAATTTGAAACCATAACAATAGTTGAATCTGAATGTTTTGATGAGTTTTAGGCACGCCTATTAGATATTGTTAATTCATGTTTTAATCTAGGTGAAAATATTCCTGACATTAGAGTGGTTTAAAAGATTTTAAGATCATTGCCTGCTCGTTTTATCCCAAAAGTCCCTGTGCTTAACTATTTAGGGATATTAGGTTATCTTAGGTTAGAAGAGCTTGTAGGAAACTTCTAGACCTATGAAATTGATATGTTTGCTAAAATGGTTAAACCTAAAGAGAAATGGATTGAACTTAAATCCTAACCTAATAAAGGTAAGGAGTCATCTAAAAAGAGAGAATATTCGTCGAAAAGAAGAGTGGAAGAAACATCAGATTCTGAATATGATTTAATTTAGACGATTTAGCCCTATTTGCTAAAAAATTCAAGAATTTTCTCAAACTAAAAAATAATAGCAATTTCAAAGATAAAAAGAGTTTTGATAAAAATAAATCTGGAAAGAAATTAGTTGAGAGGAAGAATAGAACAATTTAAGAGATGGCTAGATCCATGCTTCTCAGTCGTAGAGTGCCTAAGAGGTGTTGGGCAGAGGCGATGTCTACGGCGTGTCACATGGTGAATAGGGTATATCTTCATCCACACACACTTCAGATGCCATATGATTTGTGGACAGGTAAGAAGCCCAGCCTTTCATATTTCTATGTCTTCAGGAGTAAGTGCTACATTCTTAGTAATAGAGAGAAATTAGGAAAGTTTGACGCCCGGAGTGACGTAGGAATTTTGTTAGGATATTCATCGATAAGTAGAGTATATCGAGTTTTTAACTTATACATCTTTAAGGTTATGGAGTCAATAAATGTCACCGTGCCAGATAACAAATTGCCGAGGTTTGTTAATCCTATACTTTTTTGTGAGGATGATGCACTTCCATGTGATGTACCCATTGTCTCTCACACCCCCAGGGTAGACCCATTTCCTGATTTAGGGGACACGCCTACTTGGTTTCGCAAGAGTCATGATCCTTCTACCATTCTAGGAGATCCCACTTTAGGGTTCAAGACTCATGTTCAGCTAAAGAGCGCGGTTATCTTCATGTGCTACACGTCTAAAGTCGAGCCCAAGAATGTCAAATAAGCACTCAAAGATAAACATTAGATATTCGTTGTAGATGATGAGTTGCTTCAGTTTAGAAAGAATAATGCCTGGGAACTTATCCCCCGACCTAGTGAGAAGAATGTGATTGGTACCAAGTGGATATATAAGAATAATATGGATGATAATGGTACCATTATACGCAATAAGGCTAGTTTGGTCTCTCAAGGCTATACACAGATTGAGGGTCTAGACTTTAAGGAGACATTCGCTCCTATTACGAGGCTCGAGTCTGTCTGTTTACTACTCACCATCGCATCTAATATGCGCTTTAAGTTATATCTAATGGACGTCAAGAGTGCCTTTCTAAATGGCATTCTACAGGATGAGGTTTACGTGTAACAACCAAAAGGGTTTGAAGACCCTAAGCACCATGAACATGTCTATTATCTGAGAAAAGCTCTGTATAGTTTGAAGCAAGAACCCCGTGCTTGGTAAGAGAGTCTTACTTCCTATCTCTTGGCCAATGGCTTTAGGAGAGGGGGAGTAGATAAGATGTTGTTTGTTAGGAGAGGAAAAGGTGCTATTTTGGTTGCCCAGATCTATGTGGATGACGTAGTCGATAAATCTACGTGCTCCCGCCATGCTCATGATTTTGAGGAGGAGATGAAGAGTGATTTAGAGATGAGCATGGTTGGTTAGCTTACATTCTTCCTTGGTCTCTAGGTTCATCGGCTAGAGGATGGGAAATTCATTTCCCAATCCATGTATACAAGATACCTTATGAAGAAATTTGGTTTAGACTCCGCTAAGAACGCACATACCCTGATTAGTACCTCAACTAAGCTTAACAAGGACACTTATGGCAAGGATATAGAGAAAACCATGTATCAGAGTATGGTAGGTAGTCTTCTCTACTTGACTACCAGTTGTCCCGACATTTCCTTTAGTGTTGGAGTCTGTGCGTGATATCAGGCATCCCCAAAAGAGTCGCACATACTCGATCTTAAACGTCTTATCAAATACGTGAGTGGGACTCTCTCATACGGCATTTGGTATTCCTTTGATATTGATGACCATTTATTCACCTATTTGGATGCCGATTGGGTCGTGGATGTAGATTGATGTAGTATCACTTCTATTGGGTGTTTCTATTTTTGTTTTATTCTTATCTCTTGGTTGAGTAAGAAGCAAAACTCCATCTCTTTGTCCATTGCGGAGGCTGAGTACATTGCCGCCGGGAGTTGTTACACGTAACTTTTGTGGATGAAGCAAATGCTGAAGGACTATGGGATTTCATAGGACACCATGACTATTCCTATGATAACACAAGCACGGTAAACATATCCCACAATTTGGTCCATCATTTGCGCACAAAGCACGTTAGGATACGCGAGCACTTTATCTGAGAGTTAATTGAAGAGAAAGTCGTGTCCTTGAGTTTTGTGTCCACCGACCTCTAGTTAGCTGATATTTTCATGAAGACTTTAGATGCCCTTATATTATAGAGTCTTAGGAAGTCCTTAGGAACTTTCACAGTTAATTGAGGGGTGGTTACCATGTCAAGTATAGGATACATTTTTCAAGCTCATATATTGCTAGATTGTATCATTTGTACCATTTTTCGTTTTTTTTCTTCATATTTTTTAAAAAAATACAAAAAGATTTTCTATTTTTTGAGTAAAAATTGAAAAGGCCAAAAAGAATTTATTTTTGATAAAAAAATTTGAAAAAGACAAAAAGATTTTGTTTTATACATTTTTTGAAAAACATAAATATTTTTGTATTTCTTTTTACACCTTTTATGGGTGAACATTTAGGATAGCCAATATCACACCATCATTTCCATATTCCACGTGATTTTTTATAGTGATTTGAGACGCTACATCATTTCATCCATGTTCTTTATAATATTTGGAGTCATTTCGATGTGATTAGTGATATTTTTGTACATGTTTGGCTCCTTATCTCCTTTAATGCACACATGCATGAATTTATGTGATTATTGTACTTGTCTATAACATGTTGGTCGAAGTGTTTTCATCTCAATCCTGTCTTCAAAACAAACCAAATGCGATGAAACTTGACAATGAAAGTAGTGCATGTAAGAACCGTTGCCCATGAGGAATGATGAATATACACAGGAAAGGGTTACGAAAGGCACAATTATCCTTTGCGCGAAAGCCACCATTTAAGAAGGTCCTAAAAAAGTTGGCATTGTAAAAAGTAGCCAAGGCCCAAAGAGTTTTAAAAGAGCCAAAAAAATTGTGTCATAAAAAAAAAGTAGCCAAGGACAAACTAGTTTAGTTTATATGGTCATTCCCAAGAAAATACTAGAATAGAAAAATATGATCATTATTATTTATGAGGGAGTTTGGTTGGAAATCAACGGGTTTGCACGTCCTGACAAAGTTTTGAAAAACATTACATAGTTTTAGACGTTATTGGTGTGGAAATCATTTTAGACTTTGATTTGTGGATTTGATTGAGTCAGTGTCATTTACATTCAACATTTTTACACCTAAGTACGATTTTAAGTTCATTCCATAGGAATGTCCAAAATTCATCGTGCACATATGTTGTGAATGTTTGCATTGATTTTCCTATCGAATTTGTTCACAACTCTTTATTACGCTATCATCGACTTAGTTGTCTTAGTGTTCTTTCATGGTGTGATTATGTGTTGTATATTTTTTGTAAGAAAATTTTTGAAAAATTCAAAAAGAGAAGTTTATTACCTTGTGACACTATCCGCATACATTGCTATGTTTCTTCCTATTTGTCTATTTAGGGACATCATAAAAAGGTGAAGAATGAATTATGGGAGAGTAGATTTTTGTTTGATTTAATGATTTGCTTATGCGTAATTGATATTGTGTCTTTTGGCATATCATTATATGTCAAACTTTTTCTCATCATGGGTATTTGTTTCTTGTCTCGTGTGTGTAGGTACAAATTGAGGATCGTTACTTTGCACACCCTGATGATGATGGCAAAGAAACGTTGGAGAATTGAAGATTTGAAGATGTTGAAGATTTTGAAGACATATACATTAATATTTCCATTTATGGGTTTGGGGGGATATTAGATTGTATGTCTTAGTTTTTTGGGGATGTATAATTCGAATTTTTTATCAATGTACCGGCATAGACATAGGGGTAGATTTTTAAGGACGTGATTTATAAATGTCAATCTAGAAACTAGGAATTTCTGAGTTATCCTAGATCACAGTTAATATGTAGTATACCGATACATTTGGAACGTCTTCACATGTTTAACCTTGACGTCCATCATCTGAATTTGTAGTATCACACATCATCTACATGCACCCATCATTTTCAACACGCACCCATCATCATTAAACGTGCATCGTGCATCTTCAATCAGTTTTCATTAACTCCATTACGTTACAGGTATAATGTTTAATTGGAGTTATTAATGTTCACGTATTTATTTGGGATTTTTTTATAAAATGTTTTTATCAAAATGAGACATTTTTTCTAAGTCAAAATATTTTTAAAGAATTGTAAGCGAGCTTTTCAAAATAATATTTTTTTCGTTCATGTCGTTCAAACGACTGCTTCTGATGACATGCAATGTTGTTTGATAGGTCGCACGAAGGGTCGTTTCTTTGTTACATCAGATGACCACGTATTGTTTTACATTTTTATGCTTGTTTATTTGGGGGTTAGTAATGACATCTAATGTCGTTCAAATGACATGTATATGTCATTTGAACGACATGCGCCGCCTCAATTTTTGCTTCAATTTATAAATACGTACTGCAAAATTAGGTTTTGCAAGGCTTTTTCAACTTCTCCTCTGCAGATCTGCTGCACTTTAAGACTTAATATTTTAGGCTTTATAACCCTTTTTGATTCACTCAAACATCCCAAATTATTTATGTGAATAATTCTTGAACCCTTTTATTCATATTACTCATTCTGGAGTAAAACTTATGGAGAAGAAGGTTGTCTTCATTGCTAACCATTGGAGCTCTTACAAGATTTCTTACTGAAGACTTTGAACCGACACCTGAGGGTACTCATCGTCACAAATTTGTATTTCTACTATGTACTTGTAAGTTGGAGATTTATAATTAATAGAGAAATAAAAAGGTTTTTCCCCTGCTGGAGATTTTTTTCTAAAATCTGTCTTGTGATTATTTTGGTTTGCATGCTAGATAATTCATATTGCTTTCAATCACAATTAGATGTATGTTTTAGAGTTTTTAATTAAAACTTGTAATTGAGTTTAGTTAAATAAGTTTGTAAATTAAACGCAATCTCACTCTCAATAAAGAGTGATAGTGACGTATCGGGGTTATATCTCAACCAATAGTTGAGTGTAGACTATATGAGGTCGATATAGAATTTTTTTTTAGAGTGGTGCATATGGTAATTTATATATCACACTTGATTCCGAATGGGTCGAAATAGTCAGAATTGTGTACCCGGGTGTGTTGATTTGGTCCTGGAGTAATTTTACACTAACTCGACACCCCATAAGGGCGTTTCGGTCATTAGGGAGACTAGGGTTATAGTAGCTACAAATTTCTAAGTGTTATATCAGCTTATAGTTGTAGGAGTCTAGGGTTATAACCAAATAAAACCAACAGATGCCATGAGAGAGGAAGAAGAACGGACTCTTGCAGGATTCAGAACCATTCTTGCACCATTACCATCGAAGTGTGGATCGGAAGTGGAGGAGGACATCTTCATCATCTAAAAATGAAATTAGGCCACCTTCACAAGAAGTAAGTGTTAATATTTCATGTTCTTGAATATTTATAATATCCATGGATGTTATTATATGTAATCTAGCATGAACACATAATTTTGAGATAATGTGATGGGCTTAATTCATGTTACGAATTGGAATTTATATTAGAGATTTGATTTCTGGGTTTAATAAAACGAAGTCTGATTTTTGGAATGATATGAGAAATTTATTTATGGGTTTTATGAATAACATGCATGAAAAGGAAGAACTAGGGTTGAGTAGAGAAACCATTGATAAATCCTCGTTAATTATAAATTTAATGATGTTTTACTAATGGAAAATTCGTTAGAAACTGTTAATACACTTATATTTGATGATGGGTTGAATTATATGGGAGTTTCGACACATCCATGGAGGCTGGGCTTGATATTAATGGAAGAAACTTGTAATAGTGAAATAGGAAGACGACTTGCTCGCTGTGAAACAATTTGGCTTGGTGAATCAATTTAGGTCAAGGCCGGATCGATTTGGCTGCCCAAATTTTTGCCATTTTCTTTATTCAAGCCCTATTTTCATAAATAAATTAATGAGATCTAGTAGACCTATGGTAAGGACAAACACTTGGGATAAAACGAGGGGATTGAGATTAGGGTTGATTGGGCATAATATGAAACTTAGTAAATTACGAGAATTATGAATGGGTCATGAGGAGCATTAGTCAACCCAAGACTTAGACCATTAGGATAGGGATGTATGAACTACTGAAATACCTTAAGGGATATTTAGGACCCTTCGGCTAGCGAGTGATACTCGAAAATACGGATAAAACCTTGTGTAAAAATTATTAGTACGTTGAGTATTCAATAGAGAGATAAATGCTACATATGAGCTTATATGATGAGTTGTGTGCATACCTACTGAATATATGTATATATATAAGTTTTGTGAATATCTAATACGTGATTGGTTACGTGTGTGAATAAACCTATGTGTCAAGATATCACGGGAGGTTCCGCGCAGAGGTCGGTCCCATATTGGTGATTCCAGTGAGATCTAGATTTGTGCCCCAAAACATATGACTCAGGGTGGCCCACGAGGTACTGTGTATTAGTGGACTGTAAGGTCATTTTTCTACGTTAATAATGTGCATATCCCAAAGGTTTAGAGCTATGTTTGCCTCCATTGAGTGTTTTTTTATTTAGGCTTAGAGGTGACATTCTGATCTGTTGGTCGTTGATATGGTACGAGAGGTACATGGACTTGATAGCAGAGTATGCATGCATCGCGGTGGCCTTTCCGGGGATGTCGTAGTAGTAGTAGTAGTAGTAGTAGTAGTAGTAGTAGTAGTATTAGTAGTAGCTCTTGGCGAGGAGACCTTAGGAGAAGTTGCTAAAACAAACGGGGGGGGGGGGGGGGGGAGGATCGACCCGTTCAGTAGAATTCCGAAGAAAGACTTTTGGCAGCAGGTGGAGACATTTCTTTGGCCCCTTCAAAAGGAAATGCGGGCAGGGTAGAGCTCGGCAGAGGGTTCGAGAATAGGGTAGTAGTGTGTATATATATACACACACACTTATTTGACTTATCTACTTTTATGTGACGATAGAAGAGATAGATAGAGTATATCTAAAGATAACTTCAATATGAGGGACTTAATGAAATGGTTTAGTAATAACATATGAGAAATATTATTATGGTAGCGTATTGTATGGTCGGTATAGGGTAGCCAAACTTAATGAGGTTGGATACATACTTATGTCTAGTTAGGTTGGGTAGCATAACTAGGAGGGTTATTAGGAGACGTTAGGTGTGCACTTTAGTTGAGAGGTGAGGAACCCAAGTGAGAGTGCGTGAAACTAACACGTATATCTAATAACTGCTCTTACTGCATTTTAACACTTGCTAAATATTTTTCAAATGGTTTTGGTCTCTGATCCATGTCAAAATATATTCCAAAACATTTTAGATGTCTAGCCACAGGGATGCCAAGCTTGATGACTCATTAATGGAATGCATAGCTGTAGCATTTGTGGAGGCTTGGAGGAGTTTGCTTAGACGCTTACGTTATTCTTTCCTAGACTAGGATTTACCATTCGGAATTTAAATTAGGCACGTTGCCCCTTTAGTTGATACAGTTGTTCAGTTATTTATCGAACTATGCTTTGAATTACGTTTTATTTCCTTTGGATTTATTGTTGGATTTTGTTTTAGGAACCGATGATTTATTCAGTATTATTTCATCATCTAGTTATCATGTGATTGATTTAGACTGTTATAATTATGTTTATGGTTTGGTTCATGTATTTATTTTTTTCATGTTGTTATATTAATTCAAGATAAAATTTGACAACGACTTAATTTAACATAGGTGGTTAGTATGCTAAGAATGAACCAAATGAGATTCTTATTTATTTTGATAAAGGAACCGTGGATAAAATTGGCGGTGTGTCACAGATGGGATTAGAGAATTAGGTTTTAGTGTCCATAGTATTTGTATGGCTTACTGCAATTTTAGTGTAGCATTATTTAACATAGATCCCTATTATTAGGATTGTTACATTCATGATTACGTATTTGAGATTACATTCTTCTGCTATTAGATTTGTATAGACTGAGTGATCATAAAATTTTATTTGTTTTTAGATGACACCTAGGAGAGAATGATAGGCAAGGGCAGCGGCAAGAGCCGATGAGAGAGAGGCTCGGCATGAGCAACATACACCGTAGGGGACCGTTACGGAAACAATGGTGGCCGTTATTGTGGCCATGGCACTCCACTTTCCTCGGGCCCAGACACTATAAAAGCCAGTGGCACCAGTTGTCCAGGCCCACTCGGGGCCCTCAAATTGGCAGAGAGTGAGGGAGGCATTTCAGAAGGGCCCCCCACTCGAGTTCCAGGGTAGCTCGGACGTGATTTTGGAGTGCCAGTGGAAGAAAAATATTAAATGCCACCTGTGCAAGGTTGACTGTAGCGACGTGTATAAGAAGATGTTAGTCACTTTTCGACTTGTGCAGGTAGCCTTACAGTGGTTGGAGTCTGTTACCACTACCGAAGAGAGGGATACTAGTTCTGGGTGAGGTTTGATCGTAAATATTTTCCACCAGCCGTTAAGACAGAGATGAGGAAGAGGTTCAATGAGGTGGTTCAGGGATATTATTTCGTGGCTTAATACGAGGAGGAGTTCACACGTGTGGATAATTTTATGCCATACGAGGCGAATAATGAAGAGAAGAAGAAGTTGAGACTTATGGTTGGTCTATCTTGGAGGATCATGAAACACTTGATAAGTAACCCCTCATTGAGGACTTATACGAATATCGTCAATGACGCACTTCTACATTGCAAGAACCATCACTTTCATATGAAGGGAAGGAAGAGAGGGAGTGAGCCTAGCTAGCCGGGCATGGCAAGTGGGAAGGGTGTTAGTGGGGCAGAAAGTAGGGGTAGGATTCTCGGTAGGGGGATTCGAGTAAGAGGGTTAGATCTGGGGATTACCGACCCGAGGGAGGTTTTAGGCAGGGCCAACAGGGCCCTCAGCAATAGCATGTTCCTCAGGGCCGTCAGGGCTAAAGGAATAATGGGGGAGGCCACCAGGGCCAGCAACAGGGGTAGTCTTGATAGGGCCATAGGTAAAGAGACTTTTCGAGATGTTGTTTTACTTGTGGATAGACGGGCCACAAGAGGAGAGACTAACCACAACAGGATAGAACGCCATAGAAGTAGGGTACCCTGAAGGGGCAATAGGCGAAGCTACCCCCAATAGCGCCATCACTACCAGCCTCACTACAATAGGGATAGTTACAGTACGGACGTGTCTATAATGTCTGAGATGCAGTCTACAACAAGCCCCACCAGTGCCACCTGCGGTAAAGGGTACATTTCCTATTCATGGGCTTGAGGGTAGGATTTTATTTGATACGAGGGAATTACACTCTTCTATAGTGACCAAATTTGCACAAGTTGTCGATTTATTAGAGACAGTCAGTAGTCTCCTTATGTGTGTAGAGTCACGTTGGGTAGTGGGTCGCTTATGCACTCAATCTGTAGGGTTGTGTACATTGATGTGGGGAGATTATGTTTATCTGTCGATCTTCTAGTGTTAGATATGGAGGGGTATGACATCATGGATTGGTTACATGGATATCGGACGATGGTGGATTGTTTTGGGAGGACTATTGTGTTATCTATTCCAGGGTAGGAGATGTTCCTAGTGGCAATGCCTTTTCCTGAGGGAGGGTCGGGAACACATTTATATTACATTAAGGAGAAGACCTCACAGGAGGTGGTTGTCTCTTTAATCTCGATTCCAGTGGTTAGGGAGTTTGAGGATGTGTTCGAGGAGATACTTAGGCTCTGCCTAGCCGAGAGATTACCACATGCATGACTTGGATTTAGAAGTGGTTGTGTTTGCCTTTAGCATTTTGAGGCATTATCTTTTAGGAGAGTTGTTTACATTGTTCACGAACCATAAATCACTTCAATATTTGTTCATGCAGTAGGATCTGAACATGAGGTAGAGGAGATGGTTGGAGTTCGTGAAGGATTATCAGTTTGATATTCAGTATCAACTCAGCAAGGCTAACGTGGTGGTAGACGTGTTAAGAAGACGGCCTGTTGGGGAGATGGCGGAGGTTTTGAAGGCGAATGGAGAGAGCTTCGACATGATGATGAGGTTGCCAGAGTTTGTATGTCCGTATTGACTATCACACTCGAGATTGTTATGAAGGTGATGAAAGCACAGGCAGGGAATCAGTATTTCCAAGACAGAGTTTGCCAGTTTTTAGTTGATGGGGCAGAGTCTTATTCGATCAACTTAGAGGGAGGTTTGCGCTTTAATGGAAGATTAATGGTTCCAAAGGATAAGGATTTGAGATATGCAGTGATGTCAGAGTCTCATGGGTCCAGGTTTATGGTACATCTTGGTGGGGATAAGATGTACCATGATATGCGTAGGAAGTATTGGTAATCGGGGATAAAGCGGGACATAGTGGAGTTTGTCTCGAAGTGTGATACCTATCAGGTCATGAAGGTAGACCACCAGAAACCGACAGGAATGTTGCAGCCAATCGATATTCTAGTGTGGATGTGGGAGAGTGTCTCCATAGATTTCATCATTGGTCTATAGATATCACAGCGAGGTCAAAACTCCATATGGGTGATAATGGATTAGTTATCTAAGGTGTCCCATTTTTCATTGGTTCATCTGGATTTTAAGACGATGCAGTATACGCAGTTGTTTATTGTTGAGATAGTGTAACTACACGGTGTTTCGATTAATATTGTGTCAAATCGGGATAAGATTTTTTTATTGCACTTCTTATGTCTAGTTAGGTTGGGTAGCATAACTAAGAGGGTTATTAGGTGATATTATGTGTTCACTTTTTTTGATAGGTGAGGAACTCAAGTGAGAGTGAGTGAAACAAATATGAATATATAATAACTGCTTTTACTGCATTTTAACACATGATAAATATTTTTCAAATGGTTTTGGTCTCTGACCCGTGTAAAAATATTTTCCAAAATATTTTAGATATCTAGCCACAAGGAGGCCAAGCTTGATGACTCATTCCAGGGATGCGTAGCTACAGCCTTTATAGAGGCTTGTAGGAGTTTTCTTATACGCTTCACTTATTAATTCCTAGACTAGGATTTACTATTCGGGATTTAATTTGGGCATGTTTTCTCTTCAGTTGATACAGTTGTCCCGACTATGCTTTGGATTTCATTTTCCTTTGGATTTATTATTGGATTTTGTTTTGGGAACCGAGGTTTATTCGGTATTATTTATTCATCTAGTTATAGAGTGATTGATTCATATTATTATAACTGTGTGGATGGTTTGGTTAATGTATTTATTTTTGCATGTTGTTATATTAATTCAAGATAAAATTTGACACCGGCTTAATTTAGCATTGGTGGTTAGTAATTTAAAAAGTTTTCGGCAGTGGTGCTAAGAATTAACCAAATGAGATTTTTTTTATTTTCATAAAGGACTTATCACCTATGGTTAAAATAGGCGGGGTTTCACTCCAAAGAACTTCTTATAAACCTAAGACTAATGGAAAAATGAGAAGAAAGATTGATGCCAGTTACACAGGTAGGTCCTTCTAAGCAGAAAATTGGAACCAGTAGTAGACTATATGATGCCCTAGACTCTTTAGTAAACTAATTGGAATAAATATTCCAATATATTCAAATACTTTGGTAATGACCAAACCTGGTAATATAAAAGATTTTCCAACTAGTGACAAGAGTTTTAAACCTATTAAGAACATGGCAAGTCAAGCCATAAACCCAATAGGAATATACCTTAAATTAGATAATTTAAAAGATAGAAAGAAAGCCTTAGAAGAATGACGTAATCAAATGAATATGTGTTTAGCATCCAATGAACGATGGGATGAGAATTAATGTAAACAAAATGCCAAGAAATCCATTAAAGGAATTACAAAAAATTATCTAGATAGTCTAAGGCAAGATACAGATACAGAATCCATAGCTAGAAAAATGAGACAACATCAAGATGAAAGATCAATTGAAGAATATATTTAATCATTTATGATAGAATTCATTGGAGCTGGACATATAGCTCAAATTAATGAACAAGACTTAGTAAAAACTAAGCTATCTCTTCTATAATATTTGCAAATTAGATAAGATCAATGAATATAGCAATAATTACAAACAACAATATTACCAAATTAAAGAATTTAGTGAGACCTTAAAAGATGAATATTTTAGAAAAATACTAGATATTGGACAAATCCTAATTAATGAATATAGGAATTGGCCAGAAGTTGCCGAAATCAAGAATAACTCCCTTGCTGAAAGAATTAATTTTGCCAAAGACTATATTATATCTAAAAGACAAGATATAGCTCAAGAAAAGCTAATTGAAGAAACCTTCAAACATATTCCCCCAATTAAAGATGAAAGAGACATTGCTCCAATCCAATGGGGATGCGATAATGAATTTAAAGAAAGAAAATTTAAAAAGAATAAACCAAAATGGAAACAAAAGGCTAGGCCTTAAGGTTTTCTAAAGAAATATAAATTCATACCATTTACTACCTTTGGAGAAAGGAATTTTAGAGCTAAGAAAAATAGATTTAACCAAAAACGGTATTTTAAGAAGAATACCAACAAACATTATAAAGTTACTAATTACATGAAAGAAAAGGAAGTACCTCAATCTAAGGCTTCTACCAAAGAATGTTGGACTTGCGGCAAAGAAGGGCACTTTGCTAAAGATTGTCCTAACAAGAAAGTCAAAGAGAGTATTAAGATTATTAATACAATATTCGATTTTGCATATCAAAAAGAATTATATACATTATATGCTATAGAAATAACAGATATAGAAAATGATGATAATGTTGGTATCTATAGTGCATATACAGATAGTGATTCAGAAGACTCTAATGTAATACCCCGTATTTTTGAATATTTATAATTTAATTAATTCGGGTATATTTAAATTACACGTGTACCATAATTTAATTGAATTACTTATTATGCGTGAACCAATTATTATGTGGTTATTTAAAATATTAATTAGGAGAGATAATGATTAATATTTATGCAACTTAATTAGTAAGTGAATAGTGATTTATTATTTTATGTCATAGCGAGTGATAATGACATTATAGATATATATATATCTCAATCGGGAGTCACGTGTAGACTATATGGGTTGAGATAGGAAATTACTGTAAGGTGACTCAGATGGTGATTTCAAGGTCACGGTTGATTGTCGAGATAGTCAAAATAGTGTACCGGGGGTAGTGATTGGGTCCCGGGGACTTTTTAGACATAGTCGGACCCATACAGGGGTATTCGGGTCATTTGGGATTGGCCCATTAGCCTAATTTCTGGATTAAGGATATTTAACCTAGGTTTTAGAGTTAGAGACATGAATTAAGCAAACTCTAAACCCTATAAATTAAGAGAATGGATAAGGAAGAAAAAGAGAGGGCTTTAGAGACCAAATTCAAGGGATTCATGTGTGCTTTGTAAGATTTGTCATCTTCTACATGAAATCAGACTCTACAAACCCAACAAGGTAAGTAATTAACTTTCTTCTTATTTTAATTGCAAAAACTAGTGTCCATATCATGGTAGGTGTTGATAAATTCGTTTTTGGGAGGGTTGTCACATGTTAAAATGGGTTTGGGGGGATTTAGGCATTTTATGTGAAATTAATGGTGGGATGATATCAGATGTTATTGAAATCAGAATTTGAGTCGAAATCCAGTAGCTAATCTCATTTAATTTGGAGTATATAATTGGATTGAATGAGGAATTTGAATAAAAGTGAGAAAACCCAATTCGTGAATTAATTGATTTAAGTAGGAATCGTTAATATTTAATGATTAGAAACTGTTTGAAACATGTATCGATCATTTGGTATATTTGGGTTGAGTTTTGAGAAAAATACATGGAGGTTTGGGTGAACAAAAATGGAAGAAAATGATTGGGGAAGATGAAGTTTGCCAAAATCAAAACTACATCATCTTGATTGACAGGAAAATCGGTTAGCCCTCCTGGCCGAACCGGTTCGGTGTACCTGCTTGTTCAAAACATGAAATTGTAGGTCTTTTCATCACAATCACGTGGGCGTCGAACTCGTATTTTTTTTTTTTAATTAGTTATGAATTTATTACGGAAGGGTGTCTGAGATCGAAATCTTTAGTGGGAAATCAAATCTAGATTATTTAGGGATGTTCGTATATGAGTGTAGGACTCTGGAAAATATTAAGGAACGTTATTTTTACCTCGGAATTAGATGGGAATGAATTTCGGGTATGGATATAGTAGTGTCTAGGATGAACAACACTCGAAAATGTATGAGCGGATTCGAATGAGAATTTCGAATGAAATTAGAACACGGGATCGATTGAGATGTACTTAGTATCTTGAATAAAAATATGTTGTGATAGATATAAATTGTAAGTTAATACTTATAAAATTTGAGTCGTGAAATAGACTCGGGTATTATGGACTAGTGCTACAGGTGTTAGGTGCAGGAAAGTCAGATTTAATTTTATATATATATATATGTGTGTGTGTGTGTGTGTACTTTATAAATATCAGTGTGAATGATATTTATGTGAAAGCATACCCCTCTAGTACTATCATCGGAGGTTGCAAGATGTGTGTGAATCCCCTGGCTGGTGAATGTAAGGAGAGTATAGTCCTCAGGATATATCGCTCGGTATTTTACTATGGGATTTATTTTCGAGGTAAGACATTTTGGGTATGATTCGGTATCACTCGAGGGGAAATATGACCGCCTCCACTACGATTGCAATATTTTTACCAAAGTTCAGTGTGATCTAGTTAGAGTTGTGGTAACCAGGTTAGAGTGAGCATACCCGGGATATGATAGCATTGTAAAGACAAGCATTCGGTGAGTTATTACTCGGGTGGATGGTTCTTATACGTGATATGTGTATGAATGTTATAGTATACTAGTATGTATATAATATGAGTAAATAATTATATATGGGATAAATACAAGAAGTGTGAATGTTTTTCAAATACAACTAGTGTGAACGTTATATGATTAAGTGGTATTCCATAAATAACTAGAGCGAACGTTATATGAGTAATTAAAGTTGAAAAGATTAAATAATTTAATGAGTAGAACAACTTATATATCAAAGTAAGGAATACTCAGGTTAGAGTAGCGTGATAAAAAGAAGTGTAACGAGGCTTGTTAGGTGCGTAGCATAATTAGTTGGCTTAGAAGGTCAGCGTTAGGTGTGCACAATAGTTAATGGGTGAGTAATATCTCAAGCGAGTATGACACCCGCTTAAATATGAAAAGTGTTAATGCATATTTAATTGTTGCATCTTAATTACTTTATAAATATTTTTAAATGGTCTTGGGCTCTAACCCGTGTCAAAATATTTTTTCAAAACAATTTTAGGTCTCCAGACACAGGGATGCCCAAATTGATGATTCTTTCCAGGGATGCATAGCTATAGCATTGTGGAGGCCTGTAAGATTTGTTTTAGACGCTTCAATTTTCTCATTCCTAGTTAAGAGTTTCATTTCAGTATTTTATTCGGGCGTGTTGCCCCTTCATATTCTTCAGTACTTTAGTTTATTTATTAGAATTTATTGAGAGTCTATTTTATTTACTTCAAATTGTAGTTGGATTATTTGTTTTGGGAAACGATGGTTTATTCGGTCTTATTTACTTATATATCTGTCGTGGATTATTCATACTATTATTGTGTGTGAATGGTTTGGTTAATTTATCTACTTTATTTCTGCATGTTGTTAAGTTAATAACAAGATAAAAATTTGACATCGGCTTAATTTAACATATGTGGTTAGTAACTTAATTAGTTTTCGACGATAATGCTAAGAATGAACCATATGTGATTCTTGTTTATTTTGATAAAGGAGGGTTCACCTGTGATTAAAGTAGGCGGGGTATCACAGATGGTATCAGAGCATTAGGTTCTAGTGTCTATAGGATCTATGCGCCTTACTATAATTTTAGCATGGCATTCTTTGATATAGAGTCTTACTATAGGATTATTGTATTCCTCTGCATATGTGACTTGCATTCTCCTGATATTAAGTATAGTTGATGTGAATTATATATGAGATCAATTAGGCTTCGTACACCGAACAATATAGGACGACCAACAAGGTCCATTAGAAGGCCTACGGGAGGAGAGGCTCAGGAGAAGCTATAGAGTATTCTGGGAATGGTGGCCGCGATAGAAGTCATCATGATTATTTTTTAGACAGATGATGTTGGTATAATCACTAGGGCACAGTAGTTTCCCCCATTAGCGCTAAGGACTTAGTGATAATGAGAGCGCGGTACTATGGAACTCCTTTATAGACGTGAGAATTGATGTTTAGACTTATACATTTGGGGGACAGTATTTTGAGTGTCTCGACTATAAGCTTTTGGCCTATGGAACTCGATAATCGATAATTTTAGGGGATAGTTCAATGGGGAAGTTCCTTATTTGAGTTTCGTTTGCAGGACGTTCTACGCACGAACCATGATAATCGTCAAGAGAGGGGAGATGTTGTTAGATGCTAAGGCATCATTATTGAATGTTAATCATTGAACGTGTAGAGAAAACACTATGAGATGGGAGGTTTTATACTAATGTATGGCCAGTAGAGCTGGTAAGTATTGTATAGAAAGCACTTGGAAACTTTTGCACCATTAGCTCATAAGTGGGACAATCTCTAGGAGAAATAAGTCACAATTGGAAAGGAAATTGAGTACTACCTTACTTTATGGCCACGGTGAGAGTGAGGGGACGATCTTAAGATAAGTATGTTACGTATGAGACGATAGTGATGATTATGTTGAAGTGCACGAGATATAGGGTGTATGGTTACCCTGGTTAATTTTATTTTTTAGAATCATCCATGATAAAGGAATGTGAAAAGAAAATGTGTTAAATGTTGGCCCATGGGGCATTTAGAAACATAAGTGGAATGGTATGATGGACTGAACTTCATTTGAGAAAAAAAGATAGCCCGACTATGTGTATATCAAGGAGAACTGTCACAACCGTGATGAGTTGAAAGACGATCGAAACACTTGAAATATTGAGCATAGGGATTGGTGTTGAGTGAGATATAGTGAATTTTCCTCCAAGTGCACCATTTGTGGATGGAAAAGGTTAGTCTAAGGTTATCAACTTGGATTTTTATAATATATTAACGTTCCAGTGCTAGGATGGATACACATATTGATAAAATTCATATGCGGGTTATCAAATGACGGAGGGGTCAGGATTTCCTTCGGTTTTATGGAATGAATTGACCAAAATTGAATTGTTATTCATTTGGGGTGAGTTATACTATCGGGTAGTATGCTTGACATTTTCATTTGAGAGAAGAAATGCATAGGCACAAGGTGCCACCCAATATTATTGTGAATCGGGAGGAGACCCTTGAATCCTACCTCTGATAGGAAGTGTCGGGAGGCTATGGGGATCGAGTTATGCCTCGAGCTAGATGCGTTAATCGTAGGTCGATGGATAGTTAGGAGGGGTGACATAAAATGTGGCAGAATGTGAGAATGCGTGTTTAGGATTTCTAGAGTAATTGTGCATAATAACTGCAACTGGTAGATCTGCATGTGATGACTCGTAGCATGATATTAATTGGGAAGTGACTTTTGATGCTTAATAGGAAGAAAAAATTTCTACCACCTTTTGGATAGTTGAGAATGGGGAATAATAAGTTTCTCGTACCTAGAGTGACTCATGGTCCGTCGACAAGGATTGAGTTAATCCACATCATTTTCGTATAGTTCCGGAACGTAGTGAGAGTACATCGACGTGAACCAAAGTTAGGCCTAAAAGGAGTGGTCAGGGGTTGATGAGGGTGTCTCCCATGAAGAGAGATGACGTGTTATGTCAATAAGGAAATTGGCACCCATAGAAGTGGGGCATTTTCTAATATAAAGATGATAGAGTCAGTGGAGTATAGGCTCGTCTTTTTGAGACATTGTTATCGAATTCTCAATAGTTTTACGTGTCATTATATAAGTGAGACCTTAAGCATGTAAGGGTTTGAATGGACTTGCCGCTAATCGTTGGTTTTAGTGAGTAGACCTTCGGTCAAAACAGTACCATTGGTGTATGTATAGTGGAAATACTAAAAGATTGTTACGAGTAAATTTTGGATACAATCGGATGCAGTTGTTGTGACACCCCAACTATTCTAATCTTGGGTGATCAGTCCATTATAAAATTAAATTGAAATCATAAATTGCTTCATTCTTAGCATCACTGTCGAAAACCAATCTATTTTACTAATACCCTACCGGCCTGGTGCCAAAATTTTGATATTTTATCAACAGGCAATATATTAAACTAATAAATCACATTCACTATTCCAGCAAACATAGTAATAATGATAAAACCATGAGATAAACAAATGTATCTGGAATTAACACTTTAAACTGAAATCCAAATACGATCATCCATAATATAAAACCAAATCCAACACTGGAAATAAAATATAAGTACAATGTCTCTGGAAATAACCACTTGCTAGAGATGGGCGACATGCCCGATTGAGATAGAGAAATGATAAATGTGGAGGCGTCGACTGTTAAGGTCCTGCAACGTCCATAGCAGCAGCAGCATGTCAAAAGTGAAGGAACTCCTAAGACTGGCGTCCCTGTGGATGGGCACCTAAAAGGTTTTTACAAAAATAGATTTTAAACGGATCAGAGCCCGAGTAAAATAGTTTGAAAAAAATTGCAAGTATTTAAAATGCAATAAGAGCAGATATTATATACATGCTAATTATATATGCTCTCACTTGAGATTCTCACCTCTCAACTAGTTGTGTAAGCCTATCGTATTCTCCTAAATCGTCCTAGTCATGCTACCCCGCCTAAGTATTTTGAACCAAGTCTCTTCCTACGTACCAACTCATAGTGCCCACCCGTATTGCTCATACAATACGTTACCAAATTCCCAATGTCTTTTAGCCAATTTTTCCCAACAGATATTAAGTTTCCACTTACTTAGGTTATACTACACCAAAAACAACAATTTGGCACACCTTAATATTAAAAATCTGGCACAGCTTAAAACTGTGCCAAATTCTGGCACGATTTAATAACAATCTGGCACACTTTAAAACAGTGCCAAAATTCGGCACCGCTTAAAAGTGTGCCAAAAGTGAGCACACTTGACAAAAATATAAATACTCTAAAAAAATAATAGTCAACCTTTCAATTTTTATCTCCCGCTCTCTCTCCTCTCTCAATCATCTCTCCCGCTTCCTATCTTCTCTACCCCTCACGCAATACCTATTTTTACTCTTATTCCCTTTACTTCCTCCATTGGCGCCGTCGGCATCTCCATCTCTCCATCAGCTTTGCATTATTTCTGCTCACCAACTTCGTTTCTCCGTGTGCGTGTAAGTATATGATTTTTGTTCCCTTATTTTGTCTATTAAGATTGTGCTTCCTGCTCATTCCCTTGAGTTTTTTTATTTGCGATCTGAATATGGTCCTTCCTTAACCGATTTGTTGAGTTTTATTTCTTAGAAAACAAATCTCAGTGTTTTTATTAGAACCATTTTTTTTATCTGTTCTTGAGATTTTATTTTCGGATCTGTGCTTTGATGATCTCATTTGATCCATTTTTATTTTATGATTGGTGTTTATATTTTTATTGTTCAAGATCTGTTACTGTTCTTGTTTTTCCAGGTCTGTGGCGTTGTTAGTGTTCGATTTATGTTTGTATATTCAGATTTGCTTCATGTTTTGTTGAGTATTTTGGTCCTTCATTTTTCGCTCTAGTACTCGAGCTGTTACCTGATGTTTTTTTTAAATCTGACTGATCCAAAATTTATTTTTTCATAGATGTTCTTGGTTTAAGTTGTTTCTTGATGTAATCTCGTGTTCCTGTATGCTAGATGTTTACTTTCGGTACTGTTGTTGATAAAAAAAAAGAGCAATATATCTTTTTCCAAAAATGCTATTGTTACCAAATTTTTTGCATAATTAATTTCAGAGTATTTGTTACTGTAGTTTAATCAATTTTATTCAGTGTATTAATTTGTAAGAGTTTTAATTAATTAAATAATTAATTAATCTTTTTGGCTCTACCATTGTTGGTGACCAAGTCCCGATGTGAAACAAAAATAGTCGGCATCACACTACTTTTTACAAGGACGAATAAAATTTGTTCATGTTAATCCTCATGACAATTACCCTGCAAGTTACCGATATTTCAGTTAACCCTCATGTTAACCCTCACACTACTTTTTACAAGGAAAGTCGTTGATTTTGTCAATATATATTGGTAGTGATTTTAGAACATTGGGTGCTAAAACTAAGTTAAATATGTCCACTCGACGCGTTATTTGCTAAGTCTTTGTACAGTGTTTCTAATTTTGCTATGTTCACCTCTAGTTTTGAAAGGATCATTCAATTTAGTCTGGTTCGTATGGGTTTTGGATCATTCAAAAGCCCCTAGGTTTGTCATGAACCTGGGCACATAAAACATATAAAAAAGAATGGGTCTAAATATAAATGGCGACCTAAACGATTCAGTATGTGATAATATGTTGATGGTTTCATCGTTACAATATGGAATTGATTTTCTGCAGGATGTTCTTAGGAGGAAAATTGAGTCATACACACACTCGATGGCTGAAATTCAACGTAAAAGGGATGTTAGTAAGGGGAAATAAACATGTCTCAACAATGGTCTCGCTAGTAAGGTTAGTTGTTTGTTTTTCCCCTGGTAACTGTCAAGAAGGTAAATTACATCTGTGAATGGTCTTTTTTTTTATTCGACTGTTCCTCTCTGTGTTGCTGCTTATTTTGACGCCAACTTTTCCCTGGAACCAATAAAGATGGGTGTGAAGAAACTGTATTTGTTTTTTCTTTACTCTATTTTTAACCTAATTATAAACCCTAAAACTGTTGTTATGTTGGATTTGTCAATGTATATCCAATTGACTGCCACATATTTTTTATGCAGTTATATTTAATAATTCATTCTATTTTGTTTTAATAGATAGAATACAACTTAATATTTGTGAACTCGTGCTAATTTTTGAAGTTCTTGTTACAAGAATGTTTCTGATAGTAATGAGCAACAGGATAATAATATTTGTTCTGCAAGGGCTACCACAGAAGAAGATGCAACCAAGAGCAACGAAGACATTCTTTAGCACTCGGAAGGTAAGTAATGGTAAAATTTATGTTTAGTTGATTTTGTTATATTTTCCTTTTACTAAAGCTATTATACAAGAACACTGTTAAACTTCGGCAAGGGATTTTTGGATTGTAAGAAGAGTATTACTACTGATTCCAAAATTTAAAGAGTTAACATCGTAATTACTGCTCTTTCTATCCCAAATATAGGTCCAGATGTGTGCAGATTAATGATAGACTACCAAGGTTTGTCCTGGTGTGTGTAGATTATCTTTGCCACCCCACCTCACCCCCACCCCCACCCCCGAGGGGTAGTTTAGTACCCCAAATCTCCAAATCATGCGTCCCGCTTCTATTTTGAAAAGAAGAGGAAAATAGTAAAGAAAAACGAGAACGAAACAAATAATACATTCCGTCTTGCATATCTAATAATACATTGCGGATATGGAAGTGATTTTTAAAGACTGCTAATCGAATAGCAAACCAAATGGACTAGATGTTTATGCAAGTTTACTCCTTAAATGCTTGCGTTTAATCTACGTGACCAATAGCATAGTAGGACATCCTACTATTAGGATAGCTTAATCTGTTATAATTGAAGTCACTTTCATTTTCTTTTGATTGACTCTTAAATTTATTTTAATATTTGGAACAATGAGAATTTGGAACAGATATGTAATTTATTATACATGAATTTTCATCGGCTAAACCAGCCCCCAAACATAAAGGGTGAAAATCCAAACCAACTCCCAAATGGCCTCGTAAGAGGCATGAACACCTCGCACGGGACAATTGGAACTTGTTCGAACTGACCGTGTAGTTGCGGGTCTCCCGACTTGAGAAAATGACGATAATTTCAAAAATAACACTTAGACTTAAAAACAGGTCGTTAAAGGGTGAAATCCCAAAACAACCCCCAAATGGCCCCGTAGGAGGCACGAACACCTCGCACGGGACCAATGCAACTTGTAGGAACTGACCACGTAGTCCCGGGTCTCCCGGTTTGAAAGTATGACGATAATTTGCAAAAATCACACTTAAACTTAAAAACAAGCCGTTAAAGGGTGAAAAAATAAACCAAACCCCAAACGACCCCGTAGGAGGCACAACCACCTTGCACGGGACCAATGCAACTTGTAGGAACAGACCGCGTAGTCTCGGGTCTCCCGATTTGACAGTATGACGATAATTTACAAAAATCACACTTAGACTTAAAAACAAGTTGTTAACGGGTGAAAACCCAAACCAGCCTCCAAACGACCCCGTAGGAGGTACGAACACCTCGCACGGGACCAATGCAACTTGTAGGAACTGACCGCGTAGTCCCGGGTCTCCCGGTTTGACAGTATGACAATAATTTGCAAAAATCACACTTAAACTTAAAAACAAGCCGTTAAAGGGTGAAAATCCAAAACAGACCCCAAACGACCCCGTAGGAGGCACGAACACCTCGTACGGGACCAATGCAACTTGTAGGAACTGACCGCGTAGTACCGGGTCTCCCGGTTTGAGAGTATGACGATAATTTAAAAAAATCACACTTATACTTAAAAATAAGCCGTTAAAGGGTGAAAACCCAAACCAACCCCCAAACGACCTCGTAGGAGGCACGAACACCGCGCATGGGACCAATGCAACTTGTAGGAACTGACAGCGTAGTCTCGGGTCTCCCGATTTGAGAGTATGACGATAATTTGCAAAAATCAAACTTAAACTTAAAAATAAGCCGTTAAAGGGTGAAAACCCAAACCAGACCCCAAACGACCCCGTAGGAGGCACGGACACCTCACACGGGACCAATGCAACTTGTAGGAACAGACCGCGTAGTCCCAGGTCTCTCGGTTTGAGAGTATGACGATAATTTGCAAAAATCACACTTAGACTTAAAAACAAGCCGTTGAAGGGTAAAAACCCAAACCAACCCCCAAACGGACCCGTAAGAGGCACGAACACCACGCACGGGACCAATGTAACTTGTAGGAACTGACCACGTAGTACCGGGTCTCCCGGTTTGAGAGTATGACGATAATTTGTAAAAATTACACTTAAACTTAAAAATAAGTCGTTAAAGGGTGAAAATCTAAACTTGCCCTCAAACGACCTCGTAGGAGGCACGAACACCTCGCACGGGATCAATGAAACTTGTAGGAACTTATCGCGTAGTCCCGGGTCTCTCGGTTTGAGAGTATGACGATATTTTCCAAAAATCACACTTAAACTTAAAAATAAGCCGTTAAAGGGTGAAAACCCAAACCAGGTCCCAAACGACCCCGTAGGAGGCACGGACACCTCGCACGGGACCAATGCAACTTGTAGGAACTGACCGCGCAGTCCCGGGTCTCCCGGTTTGAGAGTATGACGATAATTTATAAAAATCACACTTAGACTTAAAAACAAGCCGTTGAAGGGTGAAAACCCAAACCAACCCTCAAACGGACCCGTAAGAGGCACGAACACCTCGCACGGGACCAATGTAACTTGTAGGAACTGACCGCGTAGTCTCGGGTCTTCCGGTTTGAGAGTATGACGATAATTTGCAAAAATCACACTTAAACTTAAAAACAAGTCGTTAAAGGGTGAAAACCCGAACTTGTCCCCAAACGATCCCGTAGGAGGCACGAACACCTCGCACGGGACCAATGTAACTTATAGGAACTGACCGCGTAATCCCGAGTCTCCCGGTTTGTGAATATGATGATAATTTGCAAAAATCACACTTAGACTTAAAAATAAGTCGTTAAAGGGTGAAAACCCAAACCAGCCCCCAAACGGGCTGGTAGGAGGCACGAACACCTCGTAAGGGACCAATGCAACTTATAGGAACTGACCGCGTAGTCCCGGGTCTTCCAGTTTGAGAGTATGACGATAGTTTGTAAAAATCACACTTAGACTTAAAAATAAGTCGTTGAAGGGTCAAAACCCAAACCAGGCCCAAACAACCCCGTAGGAGGCATGAACACCTCACACGGGAACAATGCAACTTGTAGGAACTGACCGCGTAGTCCCGGGTCTCCCGGTTTGAGAGTATAATGATAATTTACAAAAATCACACTTAGACTTAAAAACAAGCCGTTAAAGGGTGAAAACCCAAACCAGTCCCCAAACGACCCCGTAGGAGGCATGAACACCTCACACGAGACCAATACAACTTATAGCAACTGATCGCGTAGTCCCGGGTCTCCCGGTTTGAGAGTATGATGATAATTTGCAAAAATCACACTTAGACTTAAAAACAAGCCGTTGAAGGGTGAAAACCCAAACCAACCCCAAACGCACCCATAAGAGGCACGAACACCTCGTACCTAACTAATGTAACTTGTAGGAACTTACCGTGTAGTCCCGGGTCTCCCGGTTTGAGAGTATGATGATAATTTGCAAAAATCATACTTAGACTTAAAAATAAGCCGTTAAAGGGTGAAAACCCAAACCAGACCCCAAACGACTCCGTAGGAGGCATGAACACCTTGCACGGGACCAATGTAACTTATAGGAACTGATCGTGTAGTCCCGGATCTCCCGGTTTGTGAATATGATGTTAGTTAGCAAAAATAATACTTGGACTTAAAAACAAGTCGTTGAAAGGTGAAAACCCAAACCAGGCCCCAAACGACCCCATAGGAGACACGAACACCTTGCACGGGATTAATGAAACTTATAGGAACTGATCGCGTAGTCCCGGATCTCCCAGTTTGAGAGTATGATGATAATTTGCAAAAATCACACTTAGACTTAAAAACAAGTCATTAAAGGGTGAAAACCCAAACCAGGCCCCAAACGACCCCGTAGGAGGCACGAACACCTCGTACGGGACCAATGCAACTTGTAGGAACTGACCGCGTAGTCCCGGGTCTCCCGATTTGAGAGTATGATGATAATTTGCAAAAATCACACTTAAACTTAAAAACAAGCCGTTAAAGGGTGACAACCCAAACCAGGCCTCAAACGACCCCGTAGGAGGCACGAACACCTCACACGGGACCAATGCAACTTGTAGAAACTGACCGCATAGTCCCGGGCCTCCCGGTTTGAGAGTATGATGGTAATTTGTAAAAAGCACACTTAGACTTAAAAATAAGCCGTTAAAGGGTGAAAACCCAAACGAACCCCTCGCACGGGACCAATGCAACTTGTAGGAACTGGCCGCGTAGTCACGGGTCTCTCGATTTGAGAGTATGACGATAATTTGCAAAAATCACACTTAGACTTAAAAATAAGCCGTTAAAGGTTGAAAACCCAAACCTGCCCCTAAACAACCACGTAGGGGGCGCGAACACCTCGCACGGGACCAATGTAACTTGTAGGAACTGACCGCGTAGTCCCGGGTCTCCCGGTTTGAGAGTATGACGATAATTTGTAAAAATCACACTTAGACTTAATAATCAGCCGTTAACGGGTGAAAACCTAAACCTTCCCCCAAACGACCCGTAGGGGGCATGAACCCCTCGCACGGGACCAATGCAACTTGTAGGAACTGACCGCGTAGTCCCGAGTCTCCCGGTTTGAGAGTATGACAATAATTTGCAAAAATCATACTTAGACTTAAAAACAAGCTGTTAAAGGGTGAAAACCCAAACTTACCCCAAACGACCCCGTAGGAGGCACGAACACCTTGCACGGGACCAATGTAACTTATAGAAACTGATCGCATATTCCTGAGTCTCCCTGTTTGAGAATATGATTGTAATTTCCACTCATATATGTAATTTTTTAGTTTGAGTAAAATTTTTTTGTAAATTATTGGGTTACTAATATCGTATCTTTTTTGTATCCTATTTTTTTTTGCAGGATAACAGTTTATCGTTGGCATTTATTCACGTGGAACACACAGAGAACTCAATGGTTTACAACATGGCATTTATTCATGATTCCATTTTTTTATGTCATGGCCGTGCGGTCTTTTGGTGTTTTATTGTTGACTTTTATGGCCGTGTGGGCTTTTGTAAGTTAATTATTATAGTTTGTGGCCGTGCAGGCTTTATGTTAGGCAGATTTTGTATTAACAGGTTTTGGAATGTTCAGAAAATAGAGGAAACTCTGCCCAACCTTTTTTGGGCCTGTGAACTGTTAAAGACTTGTAATATTTTGAAGTTTGTATGTACATTAGTTTATTAACAACGTGCAATATTATTAATTTGTGAATTTTGTGATTTCAAATAAATAGTTTTTTTTATATAAAAAATTTGGCACAGTTCAAAACCGTGCCAAAAGTGTGCCAGAAATATCAAATTCTGGCGCGGTTTAAAAGTGTGCCAGAAGTGTTCATGTTTGGTTGAATCTGGCACAGTTAAAAACTGTGCCAAAAGTGTGCCAGAAATATCAAATTCTAGCACGGTTTAAAAGTGTGCCAGAAGTGTTCCTGTTTGGCCAAATCTGGCACACTTTTGAGCCGTGCCAGAAAAAAATGCCATTTTGGAACACCTGATTCTGGCATAGTTCAAAACCGTGCCAGATTTGATCTGGCACAGTTTTAAACCATGCCAGATTCATATTTTTGGTGTAGTGTTATTTTAGATATCACTATTTACCTCATTTACTAATCCACACACATTATAATAACTCACACGTATATATTTATACATTACTCTTATCATATATACGAATACGACATCCTAGGTTGAGACCTGTGATGCGTCCATACTCTTCTATCGAGTCCTGGTACATCACGTACTAAGTAAAGGACTTTCGATTCGGAATCACCCTCGAACCGTAAAGTTATAATTCACATAAATTAGAGGCAAGCGTAGTTCTAAGCCATTGGGCTACGCACACATCTAACTCACCCAAATGACCGATCAGACTATCATAAACATGATTAGTGCTCAATACCTAAGTTTTATATTTTGAGGTACAAGTCTAAAATCCACCAAGAAGGCTCATCAGGATAAGACCGTCCACGGCGCGGAACCTCCCGTGATAGCAAGTAGCGTAGGTATGTTCATTACACATAATAGATCAAACAATAGGTATTCACACCACCAATATATATATATATATAATTGGTATACACATAACTTATAATATATACCGTACATAGCATATAACCCTCGAAAATTCTACGTATCATTAATTTACCCTAATTCCTCTCATAGTATAATCCCGAGTATTTTTCCACTACTCGAAAGGATCCCAATTATTCCTTAAGTCAATTCAGTAGATACCTCACTCATACTGTAAGGATCAAATATCTAATTGAGTCAATGTATAGTTTTGACTTTTTCTTGGAACAAAACATGTTTGAGTCATAGGTAGATTTTTATTTTTCGATCATCCCACACAGACTATCACATATCGAAGATTAATTGAAGACGTTGTGACAAAGTTTTAAGGAATTAATTATGCCGAAGTTTAATTGGTGAAAATTTCTCGTCTTCAAAGTTTAATTGCATTTCGAGATCACTCGGGTATGAATGCATAATGTCATTGAAACTCAAAATTTAATTTTATAAAAATAAGGATGTTATTTTTTAAAGAAAATGTTTTTAAAATGGTTTATAAGTGTTTGAATTTGTTTACACTTTTGAATTTGTTTACACTTCCTTTTTATCAAATAAGGACGTTTTAGAGTTGGTTTCAGTTTAAACTCTAATCTGGGCGTCGTTCAAATGACATACGATGTCGTTCGAACGAGAACCACTGTCGTTAGAATGACGTAGTATCTTGCTCGAACGATATGCACCGCCTTAAAAAATATATTTAAGGAGTGTCCCCGTCTGTTTTCTCGAAGTGTGTGCAGAACAAAATCAGTTTTCAAATAGTACGTTTTTCTGCAACAGTTTTCTAAGGTTTTTAAAGCTTAAAAACATCCTTAGAGTTTCAAGATCCGAGCTTTTCATTATCATATATTCTTGTGATATTGTTGGCACCAAGTTTGAGGTTCTATTAAAGATCCATTGTTGGTTTTGTGGTGAAGATTCGGCGCAAACCGATTTTGACATCGTAGACAACACAAGGCCATATCGGTGGATACCGAGGCATTTGTGGAGATGACTGCTGTGGATGAGCATCGTAGAAGAAGTTTACTTTCTACGTGGGCACTATGAAGATTGGTAGAAGATCAGAGGAGCATTAAGTCTCTTGGGTGAATCGAGTCGTTGTATAAAATTACCGTCTGACTTTGTGAAACCATTGTCATAGTGATTGTCTGGCCTGGGCCGTCCGAGATTTTTCTCGTTTGTGGTTTTCCTCATACATCGGCATTGTGAGTATTGTTTTATGTTATTTTACTTGCTTTAATCACTAGTTGCATGCTTAGGGTTAAACAAGATAAAATTTGGTTAAGGTAATTTTTGTCATCTTGGTGTGGTTTAGAAAATTGAAAAGATTTTTTCAAAAAGAAAAAGTTAGTTTGTATTCATCCTTAACTTAATTCCGCTCAAGTAAAAGTTTTTGTTTAAGTTAAATTCGAGACCTACACATACCCTATTAGCCTAGGTCATAAGTTATCTCGATTCTCCGTGACACGATATTATTCACCGAATTAGGTTTTTATTACCCAATTATACCTAATCAACTTTAGCCCTAAATTCCCTCATGCGACTAAGTCTCAATCCTAATATTGTCCTACCAGTAATTAAAATATATCCCATTGTATTTTAAAAATTATATGACACTTTCGAGGCTGTTGAGAGTGCTTTTCGAGAGCGTGGGGTGATGAGAGCGAGGATAAGGAGACTGACGTAGGAGAGTTGCAAGTTGCATTTAGAGAATAGTTTGAGGAAATGATGAAGGTGAAAAAGGTTAACTCAAAATTGCAAGCTAAGTTGAATAAGCGTGATGTATAAAATAATGATGTGTTGATTGAGGATCTTAGGGCATGGGAAAAGAAGCTTAGGAAGAAGCTAGAGTACGTTAGAAAGAGAGAGATAGCCTTAAAGGTTTGATGGAGGCTTTGAAAAAGGAATTGCTCGAGTTTGAGGAGGCTAGGCGTGTACTTGAGTCTAGGATTAGTGAGTTGAAGAAGAAGTTAAAAGACTCAAGTAAGGTTAAGTTTGACTTGAAATCTAGGTCGGAGAAATTGGATGGGATATTATGCAACGTCCAAGTTAAGAGAGATAGGTTTGGTATAGGCTACGACGAGAGAGTTTTTCCCACCCACAAAGTCAATACCAAGTGTGAGATAGCCCACTAGGAACGTGAGGAGAAGTCGACATTTTGGTAATCATGCCCACCGTGTTTACACTTGTTCCCGTTGCGGTAGGAAAGGTCACCTTAGATGTTTTTGCTATGACCTTAGGAATGCTCCTAGGAAGTTTAGGAATAAAGTGGTGTCAATTCCCAAAACTCCCATGCGTTATGTTACACCTACTTGGGTTAGGAAATCGGACTTAGAGGCTTTAGGATTAAAACTTCATGGTTCTCATTTGGTTGCACTTAATTTTTCTCATGCTAAACCTAAAGGATGATAGTGTGACCATGTTTGTCATATGCTAATCTTTAAATTCATGCTATATACTTTGCTAATATTATGACATGCTTAGCATTTTGTATTATATTTTCATTTATTGCATCTCATTTGAAAAATACAAAAAGATTTTTGGTTTTGAAATTTTTTTGAGAAAAACACAAAAAGATTTTGCTTTTATTTGAGGTACAATATTTTGAAAAAGCCAAAAAGATTTTCGATTTAGTTTTTGTGTCGTGAGTTAACATGTTTGATGTGGCATATTGGTGTTCTTAACCCCCCTTCCTTCCATTATCCATGTGACTAGGACATTTGAACATTATTATCGATTCTTATACTGATCTTAACCATTGTATTATGGGGTTATTTCGAAGTTGACATGCGTTTTGATTCGACTTTGTATATATGTCATCTTTGCACACATGCACAAGTTTATATGGATGTTTGACTTCTCTTGCATATTTGAGTTTGGTGAGACATTCTTATCTCAATCTCATCATCTATGCGCAAGTAGACTTAAGGAGGGAATGTGCATGTAATAAGCGTTTACCGCGAGGATTAAATTGAAAAAACGATGAGTGTTTACGGGAAAGGGCTGTAAGAGTGTAAAATTAACATGACGTGAAAGCCACCGTTTAAAAGAGCCCAAAAAAATCATAAGGCAATAAAAATAGTCATATGCCAAAAATGGGCCAAATTTGTTTAATTCATTCAAAAGAAAATATGATATATATTTGAGGGAGTTTGGATGGATTAAAAATTTAAATGCGTTTGCACAAAGAATCCTAACGTTGAAAATCGTGTCATGACTCTATTATTTGTAGAATTGTCAAAATTTGGGATTCATGTGCACGATGTTTGTTTAGTTTATTAAGCTCATTCTTTCATTGTCATATATGGCTTAGATAAAGTTTGATGATTGAATGCTATCAATTATAGCTTCTTAATCGTTTCTATGTGTTGGAATTATGATTCATATGTTATAGTTCACTCCCATAGATTCCATGTTTCATGTTTGAGCACATCGTTACTATGTTAGTATAATACTCATATTTGTTTGTTTCGCAGTTTTGATCCCCTTCCAGCTAGAATGTTCAGGAAATTTTTCCACTGGGCAACACTGTTTAATATTCTGGGTAAACTGTGAAAGTTTCATGTTGTCGTTCTAACGACATGAATTTTCGTTTGAGTGACGTATCTTGTCGTTCCAGCGACGTCCCTAACTCGTTCGAATGACTAGTTTGACCAGTTTGACTTTTTTGGTTGACTTTTGTTTCAATACCCGACTCAATATTGCTTACATTTTGGAACTGGGATGTTTCTAGACATATTGTTTATGTAGTCTTCTTTTAGAAATTTGATCTTTTACTGCATTGGTTTGTTTAGTCACACCTGGATAGTTAGATGTATTCTTTGTGTGATTTTCTTGTTGTTAGCACTGATTTGACATTGATTCATTATATTTAGTTGGTTATTTCATGTTTATCTTGATATTCTTCAAGTTGATTTAATCAAATTGTTATCATATTATGCTAGATGTGTTTATCTTTTCACCGGATTGTCTATTTGAGACAAAAAGGGGGAGAGATGTCTGTGATGTAGGGGGAGTTTTGTGAGTTTTTGACGTGTTGAACTTAATATACTGATTTATTTGCTTTTCACAATTGCACAAATTGGTATCATGTTTACACAAAGTAGTTTCATATTTACTCACATAACAAATGATTCTGATTTGAGTTTTTGAGTTTTCATATTGATTTATATCATTTGTTCCTCCATACTTCACTGGGTATTTGTCTATTTCTTGTGTGTAGGTATGCTTAAAGAGATTTGAGATTTAAACTCTACATCACATTCAGACATTCAGAGACAGTTTCATGCTTTTCGGTCCATTGTTTATGAGTCTTATCCTGTACTAGTGATGTAATTTTATTTTTGGGTTTTATGGAATGGGATTTAGGCGTCATATGGCTTGACGGCCCGGCTTAGGCATTTCACTGTTGGTTTTGTCCCGAAATAGTCAGAGGTGGAGATTTGTAAGGACCAAATTTCCAATTGAGTCCATATATAGTTTTGACTTGTTCTCGGAACAAAACATGTTTGAATCATAGGTAGATTTTTATTGTCCGATCCCACACAAACTATGACGTATCAAAGATTAATTGAAGACGTTGTGCAAAGCTTCAAGGAATTAATTATGCTGAAGTTTAATTGGTGCAAATTTCTCATCTTCAAAGTTTAATCGCATTTCGAGATCACTCGGGTATGAATGCATAATGTTAATGAAACTCGGAATACAATTTTATAAAAATAAGGATGTTATTTTTTAAGGAAAATATTTTTAAAATGGTTTATAAGTGTTTGAATTTGTTTACACTTCGTTTTTAATCAAATAAGGACGTTTTAGAGTTGGTTTCAGTTTAAACTCTAATCTGGGCGTCGTTCAAATGACATATGATGTCGCTTTGAACGAGAACCACTGTCGTTAGAATGACATAGTATGTCTATTTTCTCAAAGTGTGTGCCGAACGAAATCAGTTTTTAAACAGTACGTTTTTCTGCAACAGTTTTCTAAGGTTTTTAAAGCTTAAAAATATCCTTAGAGTTTCAAGATCCAAGCTTTTCGTTATCATATGTTCTTGTGATCTTGTTGGCACCAAGTTTGAGTTTCTATTGAAGATCCATTGCTGGTTTTGCAGTGAAGATTTGGCGAAGATCGATTTCGACATCGTAGACGACAGAAGGCCATATCGGTGGATACCGAGGCATTTGTGGAGGCAACTGCTATGGACGAGCATCTTAAAAGAAGGTTACTTTCTGCGTGGGCACTGTGAAGATAGGTAGAAGATCAGAAGAGCGTCAAGTCTCGTGGGTAGATCGAGCCATTGTATAAGACTACCGTCTGACTTTGTAAAACCATTGTCATAGTGAGTGTCTGGCCTGGGCCGTCCGAGGTCTTTCCCGTTTGTGGTTTTTCTCGTGCATCGGTGTTGTGAGTATTGATTTATTTTATTTTACTTGCTTTAATCACTAGTTACATTCTTAGGGTTAAAGAAGATAAAATTTGGTTAAGGTAATTTGTGTCACATCTTGGTGTGGTTTAGAATATTGAAAAGAATTTTTCAAAAAGAAAAAGTTGGTTTGTATTCATCCTTAACTTAATTCTGCTCAAGCAAAAGTTTTTGTTTAAGTTAAATTCGGGACCTACACATACCCTACTGGCCTAGGTCATAAGTTCTCTCGATTCTCCGTGACACGATATTATTCACCAAATTAGGTGTTTATAACCTAATTAACTTTATCCCTAAATTCCCTCATGCGACTGTCTCAATCCCAAACTTGGCCTACTGGTAATTAAAATATCTCCCATTATATTTTAAAAATTACATGAAAATCAACCCGATCATTTCCCACGATTTCTAAACAAAAAGGAGAAAAATTATCCAATTCTGGGAAACCGAATCGATTCGGCCTTGGTCTGAATCGATTCGGCCAAGGAGCCGAATCAATTCACTGTAACAGGTATCGTCTTCTTCCCATAACTGTTATGGAATTTCACCATTTTCAAACCTCTAAATTTCCATTACGCAATCCCAAGCACACAACTAAGTGTACCAAGCATCATAGTAACATGTATAAACGGTTTATATTGTAATAGATTCATTAATTCATCTAAGAACACCTTTAAATTGAATTAATTCAACAATAATTCCTAAAAACCCTAGATTATCACTTTTTTCAAGAACATTAATAAGAACCCGGATTTCTTCACATGTTCATACTTCAAAATTCGTCAAATTCGTTCTACACGCATAAGGGATTCCTACCCAAGAACATGATTTAAATCTTCCAAATTTATACCAATATTCATATATTCTTGATATTAGTGATCCTACACTAACATGGATGGTATATCTATTCATAATTTAGCAAGATAAATACTTGTCTCAATTAGTAGGTCTAAATCTCTGCAAAAGAATGGTGTGGTTGGTTTCTTTTCCTCCTAATCTACGTTCTGGAGGTGGTTATGGTGCAAAATGATGTGGGAATGCCCTCGGAACTCCTCTCCTTCCTCTCCTAGTAGCCTCTTTGTGATTTTATAACTCTAACCATAACTCCCTCATCACATATGCTGATATAAACATTTAATTTTCGTAGGTCCCTTTTTTCCAAAATTCCAAAAGACCAAAATACCCCTTCGGGGTGTCGATATGGCCTAATCCCGGGACCTAAACCAAACCCCCGAGTACACTTTTCAGACTATTTCGACCCTTATGGATACATTGGGGTACTTGAAATGACCATTTGGATGATCGATATTTAAATTACATTTTTAACTCATAATTTTAGCCCCGACACGACAGATACGCGCCCCCCAACTAAATTTTCGTAACTGCCATATTTCTCACTCACGACAATCGTAATACGTTCTTATTAATTTTATACTCATTCACTAAGTAATATCTAATATAAATAAACATTAACCCTTGTCTCGCTAATTAATATTTATTTTAACCTGGATTAATTTTTATTTTTAATTTAATTAATCCCAATATAAAAATCATTAAAAATATGGGGTGTTACATACTTCTCCCTAATAAAGGAATTTCATCCCGAAATTCAAAAAAATACCTGGTATGAACAACTATGGATATTTATCTCTCATCTCATCCTCGCGATCCCAAGTAGACTCGCCGGCATTATAATGCCCCCATTGAACACGTACAAGTGGAACTACCTTCGACCTCAATCTCCTATGACTATGGTCTAGGATAGAAATTAGCCTCTCCTCGTATGAAATATCGGGTTGCAAATCAATCTCCTCAAATGCAATATAAGTGTGAGCTAACCCGTCCTGGATATATCTCCTCACCAAAGAAATGCGAAATACATCATGAATCCGATGCAAGTGCTCTGGCAACCCGAGTCTATATGCAACTGGCCCAATCCGTTCAATGATAGGGAATGGCCCCACATACCTTGGTGCCAACTTCCCTTTCTTCCCAAAACTCATTATCCCCTTCATAAGAGATATACGTAATAACACCTGGTCCCCTACATTAAACTCCAGGAAACATCCCTTGGCATAGGCATAAATTTTTTGCTTATCCAAAGCTACCCGTATACGACTCCGAATAAACTCAATTTTGGCCGAAGTATCCCGAATTAACTCTGGTCCGAGAAGATTGTTATCCCCCACATCCAGCCAACAAGTGGGCGAGCGACAAATTCTATTGTACAACGGCTCGAATGGTGCTTTGCCAATCGTAAACTGGTATGAGTTATTATACGCAAACTCCACCAGTGGATGATACTGCTCTCAACCTCACCTAAAATCAATGATACACATCCGTAGCATATATTCCAATATCTAGTTCGTCGTCTCTATCTGACCGTCCGTCTTCGGGTGATAGTCCGTACTCAATCGCAACTTATTACCCATGGCCTCCTTAAAACTCTCTCAAAATCGAGACACAGAGATCTTATCCCTGTCGAATATAATATCAAGTGGCACCCCATGTAATATCACTATCTCGGTGATGAAAATCTAGGCATATTGTCCCGTAGTATAATTCACCCGGACTGATAGAAAGTGGAATAACTTGGTCAATCGATCCACTATCACCCAAATAGGTTCGTGACCCTACTGTGATGTAGGCAACCTGGTGATAAATCCATGGAAATGCTCTCCTATTTCCACATCAGAATCTCTGACGGTTGTAGAACCCCTACCGATTTCTGATGGTCCACCTTAGCCAGCTAACAAGTGGTACACCTCGAGATAAACTCATAAATGTCTCTTTTCATCCCACTCCACCAATACTGTCGTCTCATATATGGGTACATATTATCCCCTCCAGGATGTACCGCAAATCGTGACCGTGCGTCTCTCCCATCATCGCGTGTCATAAGTACTCCCACTCTTGGACAATCAATCTCCCATTGAAGCGCAATCCTCCATCCGAACTCACTAAGTAAGACTCTACTCCCCCATCTAGAAGCTGTCAAATTCGATCCTGACGAAACAAATCCGCTGCTTGGGCCTGTACAACCCTCGTGATAATCTGAGGTGTAACGGTTATAACTAACATGAATAACCTGACAATCGAATCCTGGTGTCCGAGGTCCTTCCATTTCACCTTCCAAGCTTCATCTACATCCCCCACTGGCCTATGGCTCAACGCGTCTGCCACTAAGTTGGCCTTCCTCGGGTGGTAGTAGATGTCAAGCTGATAATCTTTCACAAATTCCAGCCGCCTACGCTGATGCATATTCACCTTTCTCTGAGTGAACAAGTATTGTAGTGACTTATGATCTGTGAATAGGCAAAATCTCTCCCCCAACAGTTAATGTCTCCAAATCTGCAGCACAAACACGACTGTTGTTAGCTCCAAGTCATGGGTGGGGTAATTCCTCCCGTGAGGCTTAAGTTTGCAGGAAACATAAGCTATAGCATGGTCCTCCTACTGTAGCACACCTCCAAGTCCCTGTATGGACGCATCAATGAAAACAAGATACTCCACTCCTGCCCTGGGAAGTGCAAGTATGAGTCCTGGTACATCACGTACTAAGTAAAAGACTTCTGATTCAGAATCACTCTCCAATCGTAAAGTTATGATTCACATAAATTGAAGGCAAACATAGTTCTAAGCCTTTGTGTTATGCACACAGCTAACGCATCCGAATGACTGGTCACACTATCATAAACATGAGTTGTGCTCAATCCATAAGTTCTAAAATCCCCCAAGATGGCTCATCAGGATAAGACCGTCCACGGCACAAAACCTCCTGTGATAGAAAATAGCGTAGGTATATATATATACACACACAACCTATGATATATCTCGTACGTAGCATATAACCCTCGAATATTCTACGTATCATTAATTTACCATAATACCTCTCATTGTATAATCCCGAGTGTTTTTCCACTAATTGAAAGGTTATAAATTATTCCTTAAGTCAATTCAGTAGATACCTCACTCAAACCCTGCTGGCCTAGGTCATAAGTTCCCTCGATTCTCCGTAACATGATATTATTCTCCGAATTAGGTTTTTATTACCCAATTAAACATAATTAACTTTAGCCCTAAATTCCCTCATGCGACTAAGCCTCAATCCCAACGTTGGCCTACTAGTAATTAAAATATCTCCCATTATATTTTAAAAATTACAAGAAAAATCAGCTCGATCGTTTCCCACGAGTTCTAAGAAAAAATGGGAAAAATTGTCAAATTCTGGGAAATCGAATCGATTCGGCCAAGGAGATGAATCGATTCTCTTTTATTGGTATCGTCTTCTTCCCTTAACTGTTATGGGATTTCACCATTTTTAAATCTTTAAACCTCCATTACACAATCCCAAAAATCCCAACCAAGTGTACCAAACATTATAGTAACATGTATAAACAATTTCTAACATAATAGATTCATTAATTCATCTAAGAACACCTTTAAATTAAATTAATTCATTAATTCATCTCATTAATTTATTACGCATTCACTAAGTAATTTTCAATATAAAAAAATATTAACCCTTGTCTCGCTAATTAATATTTATTTTAACCTAGATTAGTTTCCCATTTTTTATTTAATTAATCCCAGTATAAAAATCATTAAAAATACGGGGTGTTACAGTTGTGTGCAAGAATTTTAAGGTTGTAATATCGGGCATATCTGAATTTTGAGGATGAAATACTGTTGTAGGGGAGAAAGTATGTAACACCCCCTATTTTTGAATATTTATAATTTAATTAATTCGAGTGTGTTTAAATTACATATGTTCGATAATTTAATTGAATTAATTATTATGTGTAAACTAATTATTATGTGGTTAAAATATTAATCGAGAGAGATAATGATTAACGTTTATGCAATATAATTACTAAGTGAATAGTGATTTATTATTTTATGTCATAGAGAGTGATAGTGACGTGACAGATATATATATCTCAAAATTGGGAATCGTGTTTACACTATATGGGGTTGAGAGAGGTAATTTCTATAGGGTGACTTCGATGGAGATTTCGAGGTCACGATTAGTTCTGGAAGGGTCGAGATAGTCAAAATAGTGTACCCGGGGATAGTGATTGAGTCCCGGGGCCTTTTTAGACATAACCGGACCCACACAAGAGTATTCGGGTCATTTTGATATTGGCCCGTTAGCCTAATTTTGGGATTAAGGATATTTAACCTAAGTTTTAGAGTTAGAGGCAACCATTAAGCAAACTCTAAACCCTAAAAATTAAGAGAAGGGAGAAGGATGAAAAAGAGAGGGCTTTAGAAACCAAATTCAAGGGGATTCGGGTGTGCTTTGTAAGATTTGTCATCTTTTACGTGAAATCAGACTCTACAAACCAAATAAGGCAAGTAATTAACTTTCTTCTGATTTTAATTGCAAAAACTCATGTTCATATCATGGTAGGTGTAGACAAATCCGTTTTGGGGAGACTTGTCACATGTTAAAATTAGTTTGGGGGGATTTAGGCGTTTGATGTGAAATTAATGCTAAATTAATGATGGGATGATATAATTTGTTATTGAAATATGAATTTGAGTCGAAATACAGTAGCTAATCTCATTTAATTTGGAGTATAGAATCGAACTGAATGAGGAATTTGAATAAAAGCGAGAAAACCCAATTCGTGAATTAATTGATTTAAGTAGGAATCGTATATATTTAATGATGTATTTGATGATTAGAAACTATTGGAAACATGTATTAATCTTTGGGTATGTTTGGGTTGAGTTTTGAGAAAAATCCATGGAGGTTTGAGTGAACAAAAATGGAAGAAAACGATTGTGGAATATGAAGTTTGCCAAAATCAAAACTACGTCATCTTGATTGACACGATAATCGGTTCGCCCTCCTGGAAGAACCGATTGGGTGATCCTGCTTTTTCAAAATATGAAATTATAGGTATTTTCGTTATGATCGCGTGGGCGCCGACCTTGTATTTTTTTTTAATTAGTTATGAATTTATTACGGAAGGGTGTCTGAGACCAAAATCTTTAGTGGGAAATCAAAACTGGATTATGTAGGGATGTCCGTAGATGAGTGTAGGACTCTGAAAAATATTAAGGAACATTATTTTTACCTTGAAATTAGATGGGAATTAATTCGAGGTATGGATTTGGCAGTGTTTAGGATGAACAACACTCAAAAATATATGAACGGATTCGAATGGGAATTTCAAATGAAATTAGGATAAGGCTAGATTGAGATGTGCTTAGTATCTTGAATAATAATATGTTGTGATATATATAAATTTTAAGTTAATACATATAAAATTTGAGTCGTGAAATAGACTTGGGTATTATGGGCTAGTGCTACGGGTGTTGGGCACGGGATAGTCGGATTTAATTTAATTATATATATGCGGGTATAGAAACAGTATATATATGTATGTGTGTGTGTGTGTGTATTTTATTAATATCAGTGTGTGTGAAATCATACCCCTCTAGTGCTATCATCGGAGGTTTCGCAATGTGGGTGAATCCCCTGGCTAGTGTATACAGGGAGAGTATAGTCCCCAGGTCATATCGTCCAGTATTTTACTGTGTTATTTATTTTCAAGGTGAGACGTTTTGGGTATGATTCAATCTCACTCTCGGGGATATATGACTCCTCCACTATGTTTGCGATAATTTTACCAAAGTTTGTTATGAGCTAGTCCGACTTGTGGTAACAGGCTTAGAGTGAGCATACCTAGGATATGATAGCATTGTAAAGACAGGCATCCGGTGAGTTATTACTCGGGAGGATGGTTACTATACGCGATATGTGTATGAATGTTTTAGTATATTATTACATATATAATATGTGTAAATATTTATATATGGGATAAATACATCAAGTGTGAATGTATTTCAAATTCAACTAGTGTGAACGTTATATGATTAAGTGGTATTCCATATATAACTAGTCCGAACGTTATATGAGTAATTGAAGTTGAAATGATTAAATAAGTGTAACGAGGCTAGTTAGGCGGGGTAGCGTAATTAGTTGGGGTAGAAGGTCAGCGTAATTAGATGGGGTAGTGTAATTAGTTGGGTTGCGGGTCAAGAGAATGCGACACCCGCTTAAATATGAAAAGTGTTAATGCATATTTAATTATTGCATCTTAATTACTTGCTAAGTATTTTTTTAAATGATTTTGGGCTCTAACCCGTATCAAAATATTTTTTTCAAAATAATTTTAGGTGTCCAGCCACAGGGACACCCAGATTGATGATTCTTTCCAGGGATGTATAGCTGCAGCATTGTGGAGGCTTGTAGGATTTGCTTTAGACGCTTCATTTTATTCATTCCTAGTAAGGAGTTTCATTTTAGTATTTTATTCGGGTGTGTTGCCCCTTCAGACTCTTCAGTACTTTAGTTTATTTATGAGACTTTGTTGAGAGTCTATTTTATTTACTTCAGATTGTAGTTCGATTATTTATTTTGGGAACCAATGGTTTATTTGGTCTTAAATACTTATATATTTGTCGTGGATTGTTCCGACTATTAATGTGTGTGAATGGTTTGGTTAATTTATTTATCTTTATTTCCACATGTTGTTAAGTTAGTAATAAGATGCTTAATTTAACATAAGTGGTTTGTAACTTTAATAGTTTTCGACAATGATGCTAAGAATGAACCATATGCGATTCCTGTTTATTTTGATAAAGGATTGGTCACCCGTGATTAAAGTAGGCGGGGTGTTACATCTAATAGTGATACTAATGAGTATGAATACTTCCAAGATACTCTAGGCTTATATATGCTGCAAACTGATAAAGAAGATGATTATATAGATTTTAAAGAAGTTTGGTATAAATGTATATTAAGCCCCTTTTTAAAGAAAAGATGGACACTTAGTAATCCTGAGTTACTAACATATATAACTAGATGTTACAACGATGAAGAACATTATTTCACATTCGAAATGAAATGTAGCAAGAAAGACTTTAGTTGTGTAGAATGTTTTGAGACTATACAAATAGAACTATTTATGGTTTGCGTTAATTGTCAATTACACTACCATGAAGGTTGTTGGAGAACCATATTTCGAGAAAACTATACTACCCAATATGATGCTCAAATAGATGAAGATTTTAAACTCTATTATAAAGATATTGATAAAATTATAGGCAAGAGATTACAAGAAAATGAAGACCTAAAAGGAAAGGGAATTTCCTATGATTTAAAAAAAAAAGGCACTCAGAAAGTAGTATAGAAGACTTAACACCAATAGATATTATAGATAAACCTAAAAAAGGAATATTTATTCTAGAAAAGTATAATTTAGGAATTTCTACTAAACCTAATACTTGTTTTGTAGAATTACTTATACAACACAAAGATTATACTAAAAGACTTTCAGCTTTTATAGATACAGGATGCTCGTAGAGTATTTGTAAGGCTAATACCTTCCCTAAAGAATATTTTAAAGACACTAAGCATCAGATCCATGCTAAGGTAGCTAATAGAGAACCATTTACCTTATATTTTCATACTATTCCCATTTTCTTTAAAATAGGAAATCAAACAAACAAAACCGTAAATCATCAATTTTGGATAATGGATCCCCGACCTAGTTTCACAGGAAACATTATTTTAGGCCAAGACTTTATTAATAAATACCATCCTTATACCCAATATAATGATAAGATATTACTTAGAAATACTGAGGAGTTTAATATTATCGCCCCTCTAATTGATCACAAGGTTGACTTCGACCTTATGCAGGGCAAACCAAATTATAGACAATTAATCCATTAGAGTTCTTCAGCTGAGCATGGTGGACTTAGACCTATGAACCAACAAGAAGCCCAACAAATAACTAAACCCTTACAAAAATAATGCAAGTGTCCAAACCGAAAGTGTTATGAGCAAATTGTGCTTATACAACGAGAAATTTTATACCAAGCTCAAGGCCCAAACCATATCCAAACAAAAGAAAATGGATATATAAGGAGAAAAAGAAAAAAATTAGGCAACTAGAAGTGCCTAATTTAGGAGAAAATCTCATTGCCAAGTGGGACAAAGACCAAAGTTATAGTGAAATTATTCCTCTCAATCCATATGCCACTATTAATAGTGGAATTTATAAGAAAGGATATTCACTAGAATATATAGGAGAAATCAAAAAAGACATAGATGAGATGTTAAAACTAAGTATTGATATAGAAAGTAAAAGTAGACATAATAGTCTTGCCTTCAACGTTTAAAATGAGTTTGAACGAAAGAGAGGAAAAATCTGTATGGTCATAGACTATAGACACCTTAATAAGAATTGTGAATTCAATTATTATAAAATATCAGACAAGAATAATCTAATCAATCTGATTAAACATAAAATTATATTAGTAATTTTGATTGCAAGTTTGGATTCTGGCAAATTCAGGTGCACCCAGAAAGTATTGCTTGGATGGCCTATAGTGTGCCCCGAGGAAAATATGAATGGTTAGTTATTCCATTTGGAAACTTGAATGCCCCTAAAGTATTTCAAAGACGAATGGATAACATTTTTAGACCTTACTCAGAATTTTGTCTTGTTTACACAGATGATATTCTTGTATCCAATAAGACTGAAGTAGAACATTTAGACCATCTTAAGAAGGTTATTTTAAAATTTGATAAACATGGAATTGTAATTTCTGAAAAGAATATGCAATTATTCTAGACTGAAATAGATTTTTTGGGAATGCATATTAATAAAGGACAATTATCCTTAGTTGAATACATAACAAAGAAGATTCTTGAATTTACAAACCAACTTAAAGATAGATAACAATTACAATCATTTTTCGAATTGCTTAATTGTGTTGCAGACTTTATTAATAACCTTGTTTCAAATATATAAAACTTAACATCCAAATTAAAAGGTACAGATAAGAATAATCATTTTAAATGGACAAAAGGCGATTTTGAAGTTATAAAATAGATCAAAAAAGCAGTCAAGAATATTCCTCTACTTGAACTGCCTAATGTTGAAGATCGGTTTATAGTAGAAATAGATGCTTCTGACAAGAAATGGGGAGCAGTGTACTTTGCCATTAATCATCAAACGTAAAAAGAATAAACTTTGTATATATAATTATGGAACTTTTATTGATCCAAAAACAAGATACACTGCACATGAAAAAGAAGTTTTAGCTATAATTTGCACTATTGAAAAATATATGATTTTTCTTAGACCTAAGCATTTTACTGTTTGTACTTATTCATCATATGCAGTAACATTTAAAGACTTAGACTTGCCAAAATCAAGAACCAATCGATTAATTAGATGGCAGCAATTGCTTTGTGGATATGACTTATCTATTATTCATATTAAAGGAAGTAAAAACACCATTCCAAACATTATATCTAGAGAATCCATATTTGATAATACTAATAGTATTTCTTGTTTTATGATGCAAATATATTTAGACAACATGAGTTCCTCTGGAACAAGTAGACTGGACAAAGAAGACATTGCAAACTATCTTTGACGCATTAAACTAAATGCTGGTAGAATGCAAAAACAGACGCTGACTCATACCTAAGGTACCCAAGAAAAACTAATTCTCGAAAACTTTGATGATATTCTTATTCATTCTAAAAAATAAAGAAATAAAATTTTTGCCCAAAATAGACTCATTATGAAAATATATTTTCCTCAAAATAGACTAGGCTAAAGATATCCAGACTTAATAAAATATAGAATAGAATTTTCAAATTATGAAAATACTCTTATAGCTGCCATATGGTGGATTGTAAATAATAAACTATGGGTAGAATTCAAGCAGAATTTTGTGACTGCTGCTAGATTCATGAGAACCCAATGACTTGCAGTTACTCAACTCAGTAGTACTGTTATTCCTAGACATCGAACTCAGACATATGCTCAGACTCTTGGAGAAACCTCTTAAGCTAGACATGTTGATAATTTTTATTATCAACAAAGAACTTTAAGACAAAGATTGTTATACCATTTGGTAATAATAAACTTCCATTCTTATAAGACTGTCAGAAGGAGGTTGATATCATTATTGTTCATTTCAATATGTTATTATCTGAAATTAATGGAGATGCCATAATAATTAGTGGCTTCTTCAAAAAAGTCCCAAAAATTTATTTTTTTGGAGAAGAAAAAAAGAACATATAACTCTTGAACACTATGGGTTCATTGGACTCATCCATATACAAAATAAATAAGACTATATTACTCTTGGAAAAATGGTCCATGAGTATGCCAAGAAAATAGAAAACTTGTTTCTCTTGTTTGCTAGAATATATGAGATTCCTCCAAGTTCTTGCAAGGAAAAAAGGGTTGAAGGTTTTAGACTTAATAGATTTTCCTCTTTTTGCATTTGAAGATTTTAAGATCCTTTCTGAAGATGAAACTAAAGGCTTATCTGTTGACAAGTCCAAATTCTAGATTGCCCAATCCATGGAAACAATCGATATTATGGAGTTGTTAACAAACCAAAAAAGATGGTATACTGTATACCATGATGCAGACTTAATCATTCAAGTTGCTGAGTTATTCAAAAAAAGGCTCAAGAAAGAATCTAAATAAGTGGTGGAGGTATCTTTGCGAGCAAGCATCAGAGTGGTAGGCTTTATTGATGAATACTCTGTAATAATAATACTCCATGAAAGAATAAAGATAATTCAAAAAAGGAAAAATACGACATGGAAGGGACAGAGAAGGGCCCCCTACTAAAAGAAAAAGATTCCTCTGTATTTGAGGAATTATTGAAGACTGAAGACGTGTGACAGAAAAGACTCAATTAACAAAAGATGACAAGAATGCTTTGTGAAAAGCAAAGTGATAGAATTTATTTTTTTTATTTTTATCGGATAGCTTTTGGCAATTAGTTTCCAGTCATTATAGTGCCCTTGATCTATAAAAGGGAGTGTCAGTCAGTTTGTTGGGGCAGAGCAAAGTGTTGTGGCAGAGGAAAGTGGAGGAAAAATAAGAAGTGAGAGAGGTGGTAAGAGAGATAATAATTAGTGTAAATTAGATTATGCTAATGAGTGAGTAAACCTCCTATAATTATGGGAGAGATGAGAGTTTTATTTACTTATGCTATGAAATAAAAGTTATTTTCCTTTCCAAAATATCTTCTGTGAAGTTGTTATTATACTCCAATCATCTTTAACTTTTTGTTCATAGTGAACTATTATGTGGAACCTATAGTGTAGCACATAAGTGTTATGTTGCTGAATTGCCATTAGGTACCGCTTTGTCGTGAACCGTTAGCCAGGTGGGCATTAGGAGTGGTGGTTAACAGGCAGGAAACAAGTTCAGGGCCAACAAAGGATTGAGGTGAGACACATAAAAAGAGAGTTGCAAGAGGTACAGATCGAATAAGGATAATAACAAACTGAATAGAAAAGGGAATAAGAAAAGGTAATTACAGACCAGAAGGAAGGTATAAACTCAAACTAAACCCCTAGCTATCTCAAATAATATTGCTAAATTTCAAAAGTATTTATATGATCCTTCAAATAACTGCAGACTTTCTAGCATTTGTTAATCAAATAAACCCAAACTTAACAAGAGAAATCCATGAGTGGACTCTCTCAGACCCCTTAGAAAGACTACTTATACAATCTGTATTAATATTCGGAGGAGGTACCTTCACATATATAGGCCAGATTATTGTGTGGTTAACACGTGAAGTACCTAAAATAGAAACAATTAGAACAGAGATCCGTGATCTCTTCAAACAAGACTTAAGAACTAAAGAATTTGCAGAAGAACTTTCAAGACCAGAACAGTATCAAGAATATACTAGGATACTTAAAGATAATATGGACGTATTAAGATATATGTAACACCCCCTAATTTTGAGGATTTAGTATTTAATTATTTTTGGAAGACATAAAAATATTTAAATTGGTGACGCTTAAATTTATGATTTGGAGAATTTATTTGAGTGGGAAGAATTATTTATAATTGGTGACTTTAAGTTAAATTGTTCAAATTAATTTGTGTTTCATTTTGAGGTCGAAATTTGGAAATGTTATAAAGTATTTCGGATGACAATTTTGAGTGCGTGGTTGAGTCTGGATGGGTGGAGATAGTCATAAAAGAGTACCCGGGGGGTAGTAATCGGGTCTCGAGGCATTTTTGGGCATAGCCGAGCCCACACGGGGTGATTCGAGCCATTTTAATTAGGCCCGTGTGGCCAAAAATGGGATTAGGGGTTTTAAACCTAATTGGAAAAGTGTTGAATGGCAGTTAACAATTCTAAACTTAGGGATTTGAGAGAAAAACAAAGAAAGTTAATCAAGAGCCAATTGGGGATCTTTTGGAGTCAAATCGAGGGATAAATTGGGTGTTCTTCATCAACACTTTCTCTACACCAACGGATCAGACACTATGAACAATTAGAGGCAAGTGGTTAACTGTTGTAATTATTCTTGATGATAATAAATTCATATTATGGGAGGTGTAAAAACCTAAATTCATTTTTGGTTGGGCTATTGCATGAAATGGGTTTTTATGAATTTAATCGATTGAGTGATTTGACAGTCTAATTGATGTTATAGAAGTATTCAGTATTGATTGACATTATAAACATAATAGAACACCAGTGTTAAAGATAAATTTATTGAGATTGTGGGATCAAATTTGTGAATGATAATTGGGATTTTACCATAGGAATTTGTGTTTTTGATTGGGTGAAGATTTGTGAAAATCATCAATGCCAAAAGGTTTAAACGATGATTAGAGTTCGTAATAGATGTAAAAAGATGATGAATATGATGTATTGCGACTGGAATTTGACATAATAAAGCTTGAATTTTCTTTAATGGCTGAAACAGAATCAGAGAAGAAGAATACCTGCTCGATCGATCGATCGATGGAAAGGATCGATCGATCGAAGGTCCCAGATTTTGTATAGTTTGCCCGGTTTTATATATAAGAGGGAAATTAATATTTAATTCCTATGCTTTATTTAGTGATAAATAAATTGGAGACACCTACTCATAACAATTATAAGGAAAAGTAATTGGGATTAGGGAGGATTTACATGAGGCACTTTATGGATAAATTTGGGGAATTAGATTTCAAATTTATTTATATACGGATTGAGTGACGCAAGGTAATAATTAATTAACGTGTAAATTAATTAAATTAGAGTCGAATCATAGACTCGGGCAAATATTATATTTGTTAATGTGTAAAGTCTTTATATTATAGTCGGACCATAGATTCGAGGGAAATAATATATTAATTGATGTGTGAATTAAATAAATTAGAGTCGGACCATAGACTCGGGACGATGATAAATTAATAAGTGAGAAAATTAATTAAGTTGAGTCGGGCCAGAGACTCGGGAAATTTCAGGCTAGTGTTACGGGTTTTTGAGTACACGGTAAAGTCGGGGTTTATATTATATATATACGGTGTGGTGATAGTATATATATATATATATATATATATATATATTATGTGTGCTATTAAATATGAGTGACTATATATTTATTTAATTTATATACTCTAGTGCTATCAAGGGAGGTTGCGCAATGTGGGTGAATCCCATAGCTTAAGGAGTAGGGTGAGTATATTCCCAGGTCATAGTGTCCGGTATATGGGTGAGGGGCTTATCTCACTTTCAGGGAAGGAATATGACCGCATCCACTACGTTTATATTTTTGGACCAGGTTGGTGAGCGATTCCAACTTTGGTAACTAGGTTATGTGAGCACACCTAGTGAGATAGCACTTTGGAGGGAATCATCCGGTGAGGGTATACTCGAAGGGATGGATATACATATGAATTATGAGTGGATGTTTTAGTAAAGGGATGTATATAATGAGATGTAATATTATATGCGGGTCATAATACAGTGTGTAATGTACTTACTTTATATAACTTATGTCACAGTTATATGATATTATTTAAAATGAATTAATTAAGTTAATTGGTAAGATAAATTATAACCCTTGAATTATTATACTCGGGTTAGAGTAGTATGTCAAGGGGAAATTACACCAGGACTAGTTGCACGGGGTAGTACAACTAGGTGGGGTTAAGGTAACCGTAAGGTGTGCACATTAGTGGAGGGGTGAGTATATCCTCAAGAGAGTGCGACACTAACTTAAATATGAAGCGAATTCATACATTTTATTTACTGCACTTAATTCACTTGCTAAATATTTTCAAAATGTTTTGGGTTCTAACCCTTGCTATAAAACTATTTTCAAAACCTTTTAGGTGTCCATCCACAGGGACGCTAGGATTGATATTCTATTCCAGGGACACGGAGCTGCGGTATATGTGGATGCTAGCAGGATCTTGGATTAGACGCATCATTCATTCTTTCCTAGAGTAGGAATCATCTATCAGTTTCAGTTTACTTAGGGCATGTCCCCCAGACTTTTCAGTTGTAGTTTTCAGATTTATCTATTCAGTTGTTGGATGATTTTTGTTGGACTATTTACTTTGGTGACCAATGGTTTATTCGGTATGTAGTTTATTATTTATTTAGTTGATTTAATTCAGTCATGGTGTATGACTCATATTATCTTTCCGCATGTTATTGTTGTTTAATTAAAAAGATAAAATTTGGCACCAACTTTTTGTAATACTAGGTGGTTAGTAAGTTTTAAAAAGGTTTTCGACAGTGATGCTAAGGATGAACCAACTGGGATTCCTATTTTAATTTGGTATAGGATTGATCACCCGGTATATTATTAGGTCGGGTGTCACAATATATTAGACGTAAAAGGTTAGCTGACACAAGAACTATCTTGATTGGATCAGGAGAAGTTCGTTCACTCCTTAAACACGTAGAAATAGTTGGACCAAGAACTTATCGTAGATTTTCGTCATCTTATGGTGACAGTGATTTAAAAGAATTCATAGAAGATAACCTAATCCATATTATTAACCAAATATATAAAGAAACTAGATAAATAAAAACCCTAATATCACATAAGGTGCTTAAGATTAGATTATTTTCTTTCAAAACCTCTTGAAATTTCTACACCCTAAGGAAGATATCTTAATAGATAATCCCCACTATTCTAAAATACAGTACGATAGTGATGGAGAAAGCTTAAGAGGTAGCCCCGAACCTTATACACTTAGGCTTCTAGATTAATTAGAATTTAAAATAAGCTTAATAGATTTTAGAATATAGTGGGTAAGAAATTTCTATTCCAAGAGATCTTAGAAATAGTAGGTGGTACATAAAGACAAAGTGGTCCCTAGATTTTTTTGGAAGCTAGTCCTCATTTTAAGACTACAAACTAAGTTTGCTGGAGAGCCTGCCTCTCTCTCTCTCTCTCTCTCTCTCTTTATATATATATATATATATATATGTGTGTGTGTGTGTGAGAGAGAGAGTTTTTGTTTCCAAAAAGTATGTTTATAGTGTGTGTGTGTGTGTGTGTGTGTGTGTTTTGTTTTCAAAACAATATAGCATGTGCATGTGTAATATAATGTGTGTTGTGTTTATTATATACGGGTATGTATATTATTATGGGTATGCACGTGTCACGACGAAATAAAATAAATCGGGACAAAAATAAATGTATTATTTATCGAAATAATATTAGTTATGCGTATATTTTGTCAAGAACAAAAACTAGTGTTCTTTTAAAACCAACGGTGACTATAAGTCGACACGTTAAAATGCCACATATTTAAACTTTGAAAATTCATATCTTTTAAACTGTTGATCAAAAAAATACACAAAACATACCGTTGGAAACATGGTGTCAAGTATAATTTTTTAATATAAAAATATAATTTGACACTACTTTTTACAACGTCATATTTGGGCCGCTGTGTTAATCAAAGGAACCAAATAAATGTTAAAATATTATTTTAGAATATTTTCCTTAAGAAAATTGTCCGAACATGTTATAATTATTAGGCGGATATTTTTACTCGAACCTTATAGGAGTTATATATAAATACGAGTTCGATACCTAAATACTCACGATAGTGTAATTACGAAAAGAAACGTGTGGAGTTAAATATATATTTTTGGATTATTCATAGTAACGCTTGTATTAAAAATTACAGTAAATATGATAAAGCACAACGAATCAGACAAACTCACTCTACTCAATACACTGGTAGGTATTTTTACCTCTTAAATAGTAAATTTTGCGTATTTGTTTTACTTCTATTAATATCATTCAATGATAGCTCTACTTGATTCCAAGTATGTGTATAAATTACCATACTTGGTTGTTTTAATTATGATAATTGGGTCAATTTGAACCCTTTTCATCTAATAACTGATATCATAACAATTTGTTGTAACGATTCAGTTCACCTTGCACTTTTGTGCATTATTATTATTTAGTTTAAAATTTTCTGTAATAACTAGGGAGTACATTATCGTGTTATCCCACAAAATTTTCTACTTGACTTACGATCTCACGTGATTGAGAGCCTGGATTATTGTTACATATGTATCAGTGCCACTTTAATTGTGTGCCTAGTCGGTTACTTTTTTCCAAAGGTTTTCGGTTGATTTTATTTGGTTATACTGATGACTTACTTATTTTTGTACCCCCTTACTGAGCTAGTAAGTATGGGATTATCAGGTCAAAGATCATTGATTTTATTTATGTGACCCTTAATGAGGTGGTTATTATGGGATTATCAGTTCAACATCCTAAATTTTTAATGTTATTATGAGAAACATTTGCTTCCGCTTCGTTTGACAAACACCGAATTCCATATACACACAAACCTCTCTCTCTCTCTCTCTCTCTCTCTCTCTATATATATATATATATATATATATATATATATACTTGTTATTGAATTGGTAAAAACCTATTCAGCAACCTTGCTAATTCATTTCCTTCCAATTATTTTGCACAGGTACTGATAAGAAATGATGAACACTTCAGGAATCACATTACAGCGGTAGGATATATGTTGAAAAATCATAGAAGGATAAGCTTTTGAATTACAGTATATGAGATTTTAGTTTTATAAATTCTCAATTAGCTTAGCATGCATGATTCAATTATGATCTAGTATTTTTTACGATAACACTCGCCCCCGAGAAATTAGGGTGGGAAAAGTTGATATTAGAGCCAAGCTTAAGTTAGCCAAAAAGGAATATAAGTTTACAATTATGAAAGTTGCTCACGTTATGAGAATAGTGAGGATATGGATAATTTTGGTATTGCCTAGGCAAATATTTTAGGGATAGAAGTCAAGTTGCAAGGTTGAGATGATTATATGAGGATTATGAGAAATATCATGGAATTATAAGTTGAGATATGTGATAAAGTCAAATATTCAAATTTATATGCGAACAGAATCATTAAGAACTTTAAGGATTATCAAGATGTGATTAAGGATTTAGAGGCATACTAAGAATATTATCGTAGGAAGGATTATCAAGACGTGTCCTTATAGGAATGATGCTCAGATGTCATGAAATGACTAATTTAGGTGTGGTGATAATCGGTTTCAGGATACACTGGAGATGTATTTGAGAGTTATAGTGATGACAATATATGAAAAATTCAAAAATGACAATTAAGGTGGAGTAGCATCGAAACATGATTAATATGTCGGGGTATCGATTGTATATGATAGGGTAACCTTAGCAAAGGAAGGACTAGTTCTTGGCACATTTTAACAAGTTAATATGAGTTAGAAGAAGTATCCCGGCGTGGTACTTACTACCCTTAGAATGCCAATGGCGGCAGGTGTAGTCATCACGTAATCCTTGTTTAAGTGAAAACCTAAGGTAAGTTGGTTAGCAGTCTCGTGTGGGAAAAAGGAACACAATTAGGTGAGTGTCTCGCTTGAACTAAGTAACCCCTATGGAAATTTGGGACTTCGGTCACAATATGATAAGCGGACAATAACCTAGGTATAGTAGGTTAGTGACGTCGTTGCGAGTGATTGGACAAGATCAGTGACTAGAGCATGAGGTGTCTGCTAATCACAATGATTCGTTTACGCCAAGGATGTGAAAGGTAGGACCTTGCTCCCAAGGAGGGAAGTCGGGCATTCACTTCCTAAGGGATTACTGATTTGCAAATTATGTTTGCATTATGAGAATGAATGGTTGCAATTCGATTCGTCACGGCTAGTGACCCGGGCCAGGGTATATGGCCAGGAGTGGTACTCGGTGATAGTTTTGAGAATGAGTGGCATGACTTCTAGTATACGGTGTAGGTTCACTTCCATAAGTCGGAATAGGATGCCTATGGACAATTTTCTCGTGACAATTATGTGTTCCTTCTAACTCTCCATATTCCTTTCAATGTCGATAATTTGGATTTAGTATTCTCACCTATGTGGTGACTCAGATTAGTGCCATGTCATGGTACGGCGCGATTGAGCCCGGGAGAGCGCGGTGGATTGGGTTTGTTCAATGTATCTAGGTAGTTGGGTGCGCTCATCTGAGGTATTATTTTTATTGCACAAAGTTTTATATAAGGGTGGCTACACTTTCTGCCACTCGATTTGCTCGTAGTATCAATCTCCCTTAAACTAGTGGACTTTTTACTGGTTGGCTCGGCAGTTAGTGACTCGGATTGCAAAGAGCGAGATGATGGTTTGAGGATATAGTATAGTGTTGGAAAACGAGGAAAAACTGAGCACATGATGTTGTTTTGATAGGATGAATGGATTAGAGTTAGACTATAATGAGTACTCATGGATGACATGCCTATGGTAGCGTGAGGTTCATCAAAATGACGTAGCGAAAGGTCTAAACCGGGCGTGCGGTAATGATTTAATGGCATTATTCCTCCTTGGAGTGAGAGAATAGAATAGTATGGTTCTCAGCAAGCTCATGCAAGTTGTGTAGTTAGGATAATATGAAACTAGTGGAACACGGGATGTATGGTTCTAAGCTAGAATTGACTTTTAGCGATATACAACGGTTGGCTGTATTATGATTTGCGTTGGGTGAGCATTGACCGCTGTAAAATATGTGCGTGATACTGATTAAACTGAATTCGCAAATTTTCAAGTTATCCGTATTTAATCAGTGTCAAATTTTAAACCAAATTAAATCAACCCTAAAACATGAAAGTACGTGTGGATAAATCGAATCAACATAAATAAATGTTGACACATAGAGTTCAAGAAAAAAACCATTTCGGGTAAAACCTTTATTTCATTATGAAATAGTAAATCACAACTTACAAAGATTACAATGAAATCTATAATGAACTCCCTCAAGAATCCACAAAAACATGCAGTCTTGAGTCAGCAATGGAACAACCGCAGCTGTCCACACGAACACGTAGTCTGAATCAGCCAAGAACACCCTCGAGCACTCCCAATCGACACGCAGTCATTAGTCATAGATTTAACATCTCTACAAGAGAAAAACTTCACCAAAGTTATATCTTGGGTTCCAAAACAATTCACATAAAGATCGGGATGTTTTGTGAATTGAAAACAAGAAAGATTAAACCATAAACCAAGAAGACAGTGTTTTACCAATTTGCAGTGTTTGTATAAACTAAAGCGTCAGGTCCTCATAACGAAAATGGAGTGGTTTAACACACTATTTATAAAAAGATTAAGGTGGCGCGTCGCTCGAATGAGTTATCAGTGTCACTCGAATGATGACATATATCGTTCAAACGACTTTGCGCGACATTGCCTTGTCACTCGAATGATCTCCCTCTGTCGCTCAAACAAACTATTAAAAAATAAATATTTTTTATTTTGTTAGAAAATAGTCCGCCTCAACACTTAGAAAAAATTCTTTGACGAAAAACTTCGCTCCAACACATAGAAAATATTTTAGAAAACTTATCCTAACACTCCGAGTGAACCGTTAAGGTACTTTAACACAACCTCACCAAAATTAATCTCCTAGAGGCTTGTATGTTGAGAAACTTTGATATTCGGATCCGTCTTGATGCTTGAATGATCTTGAATAATTCTTCGACGGTTGTAGCGGTATATGGCATACTCACATGTAAGCCGGACAATAAAATAATGTCCTTACAAATCTCCCCCTATATCTATGCCGGTACAAAATAAAAACATCTGAATTATCAAATCAAAATGCCTATACAAATCTAATACCCTCCCATGAACCCAAAACTGAAAAGGTACTAAACATGCAAGTCTGAAACTTTTCTTCAAAATCTTCAACTTCAATAATATTCAAATCTTTAAGCTTTTCTCATCAGGGTATGAAAAATATGATCTTTACTCTTTGTACCTACACACATAAAACAAAGCAAATGCGTTCATGACGTGACGAGTTTGAAATGATATAAGAATAAATCAATCTATAATCAAATCTCCCCCATAATTTGTAATCCCCCTTTTTATTTGTCTGAAATGGATAAGGAAACAAATAAAAAAAATAAACATGGAGTTGTCAAGATAAACATACATAGCAGATATGAATCAAACTACGCTCATGCAAAGGAATAACTCAAAATCTTCCACAAACTATTTTTAATTTTTCATACAAAAATGCAAAAATAATTTTACAAAAATCACACACCATGAATTCATACTAAGACAACCAAATCATGAAAACGGGATGAATGATTGTGAACATATTCGATAGGCAAATCAAAGAAATCAAACATAACATATGTGCACGATGAATATGTGTATTCCTAATGAATGAATCTCAATATCATCCTTAGGTGTCAAAAGTGTTAAATTTAAATGACATTGACTCAATCCATCAACGCATCAAAGTCAAGAAAAATTTCCACACCAATAACGTCTAAAACTATGTAATGCTTGTTCATGATGTTGTTAGGGCATGCGAACTCGTTTTACTTTCCATCCAAACTCCCTCAAAAATAATAATCATTTTTTAGGCGGTCTAAACTAAATGACCGCTTTTTGGCATATTTATCTTTTTATTGCCTTTTAATTTATTTTTATTTTTTTTTGGGGGGGGGGGGGGGGGGGCTCTTTTAGACGGTGTCTTGTATGACGAGTTAATTTTGTACTCTCGCAGCCCTTTCCCATGATTTACTCATCATATTTTGTTGCAATTAAATCCTAACGGTAAACGGTTCTTACATGCACTACTTTTATTGTCAAGTTTTATCGAAAATGGTTTGTTTTAAAGACAAAATTGAGATCACAACACTCCGACCAATATGTGATAAACAAGTACAATAATTAAACAAATCCGTGTAAGTGTGCATTAAATGAATTCATGAGTTAAACATGTAGTTAATAACAACAAATCACATCTCAATGACTCCAAACATTGTAAAGCACAAAAATCAAATGATGTCACATATCAAAACACTATCAAATCGTCACATAGATATGGAATGAATTTGTGAATCAGTCATCCTAAATGTCCATTCATATACGGTGTAAAACAAACTACAAAAATCTTTTTATCTTTTCCAAAAAAAGGTCTCAAAAAAATGAAAATCATTTTGTATTTTTCAAAAATTTAATAAAAATAAAATATTTTGTATTTTTCAAGAGTTTTATCAAAAACAAAAAAAAAACTAATACAAAAAATACACAAGTCATAACGCTAGCAAGAATATATCATGAAACACAATTAGCGTTTGACAAACATGCGAACACAATCACCTATATGATATAGCAAGAGAAGAATCATGTGCAAGCACCCTAGAATCAACTAGTCTAACATCTAATGGCTCTAAAAGTGATTACTTAACCCAAATAGGTGTGCAACGATGCATAAAGCAACTAGGAAACAATAGAACACTAGATTTCAACTTCCTAGGACCTTTTTGAAGATCGAAACAAAAACGCCTAAGGTGACCTTTCCTACCACGATGTGAACATGTGTAAACGGGTGGAACGACACCTATGGATTGACCTTTTCTAACGTCTTTAGGATTGATTGACCCTATAAAATAAATAATTGTCTTGGCTTTAACACTCGAAACATGATAACACGACGAGCCACTACCATTGCTACCAACACTACTCTTGTCTGTCAAATCATTTTTTCTCTCCAAAATTTTTTACTCAAGTAAAGAATTAGACTCTTCCAATTATAGGGACTCCTTCTCTAAATTTTCAATTATTCTTAGAAGGTTATCACTTTCGTTCTTAAAATACTCACACTTATCCCTAAGAGTCTCCTCAAGTGCCACAAACTCATCGAGTAAAATATTTTTATCCAATTTGGCACAAACACAAATCCTAGAATTTTTAAGGTCCACCGATTCTTTTTATAAAACTAGGACTCTGTCATCACTCTCATTTTTGGACAATTTTAAAGCATTAAATTCATGGTCCAAAGAAACAAATTTCTCATGATAAAAATCTCTTTGACTTTGAATCATTTGCAAAAGATCCGTGGCAGATTTAAAATTATAATTTTCTTTTTCCAAAAAATCAATTATTTTAGCAAACGTCAAATTCAAACTATTTTAGTCTTCAAAACTCTGACTCGTGTCATCAAGGGGAGGCATCCAATTACATAAGTGATCCATTGGAAAAATAGCGATTTTTCACAATCAAAAAATCAATATCAAACAATTTTGCGAAAAACAGATCAAACGCGAAAACTTAGCGCAATAAGCTATCATGCCAATTTATAAAATATGTGCACGATACTAATTAAACCGAATTCGCAAATTTTTAAGTTATCCTTATTTAATCGGTGTCAATTTTTAACCCAAATTAAATCAACCCTAAAATATGCAACTACGTGTGGATAAACTAAATCAACATAAATAATTGCTAACACACAGATTTTGGGTAAAACCTTTATTTTACTATAAATAGTAAATCGCAACTTACAAAGATTATAATGAAATCTGTAATGAACTCCCTTAAAAATCCAGAACGACACGCAGTCTTGAGTCAGAAATGGAACAACCGCAGCAGTCTACACGAACACGCAATCCGAATCATCTAGGGACACCCTCGAGCACTCCCAATCGACACGCAGTCGTAGATTTACCCTCTACAAGAGAAAAACTTTACCAAAGTTATATCTTGGGTTCCAAAATAATTCACATAAAGATCATGATGTTTTGTGAATTGAAAACAAAAAAGATTTAACCCAAAATAAAGAAGACAATGTGTTTTGCCGATTCGTAGTGTTTGCAGAAACTAAAACATCAGGTCTTTTTAACGAAAACGGAGTGGTTTAACACCTTATTTATAAAAACATTAAGGCGGTGCGTCGCTCGAACGAGTTATCAGTGTTGCTCGAACGATGACATGTGTCATTCAAACGACTTCGCATGACATAGCCTTGTCGCTCGAACGATGTCCCTCTATTGCTCGAACTAACTATTAAAAAATAAATATTTTTTGTTTCGTCAAAAAATAATCCGCCTCACTTAGAAAAAATTCTTTGACGAAAAACTCCGCTCCGCCACTTAAAAAATATTTTTAAAAACTTATCCCAACACACTAAGTGAACCGTTAAGGTACTTAAACACAACCTTATAAAAATTAATCTAGCGTAGGTTTGTATGTTAAAGAACTTCGATATTCGGATCCGTCTTGACGCTTGAATTATCGTGAATAATTCTTCGATGGTTGTAGTGGTATATGACAAACTCACATGTAAGCCGGACAATAAAATAATGTCCTTACACCTCTATTAAGGGTTTCTTGGTAAAGGCACTGGTATTCCTTAGGTACTAGCATAGGTGGCGCTAGGAATGATTTGGACTTGATCATAAGGCGGGTGGAGACTCACAATAAATTATGCAGTGACATTGTTGATGAAATGGTGAGCATTAAAGCATGTTGTATGTTAAACATTAGGCGAGTTTAGTGCTAAGGACTTCGATGAATTGTCTTAAAGGATTTCGAGGACTTAGAATGAAAGTTAGTGGACCCCATGAGTTTGAGGATTAATGGATCGATAATTTTAGGGATGAAATGCCCCAAGGAGGGAAGTTTGTAATATCCCGCCCCAATAAATTAATTAAATTATATATTGATTATAATTGAGGAGGAGTTTATTGTAATTATAGAAGAGTTAGGGAAGAAAACTGGAGAAAAATAAATAGGGTCGTTCAAACGACATAGCATTGTCGTTCGAACGACAGTGTAAAGGTCGCAAGATGGGTCGTGAGTAACAAGACATCTAACAACGTGCTACTGGTTTATAGTAGCAGGTCGCGCGAAGGGTCGGGCAATCCACATATTGAGTGACATAGGTGGTGTCATTCGAACGACATATGGGAAGTCATTCGAACGACCTTAATCAAGTTTTTACATCAGATTGCCCTTGTGCATTGTCACAATTTGGAGGGTGTAATACCTCTTACTTTCGTGTATTTATTTATTTTTATTAAATTACCTGGTGCGTGTGTGATTTAATAGAATTGAGAACTAAAATGAGAATTTAACATAAATATTAATTTGGGTAGAATAGTTAATATTTATGTGAATTATACATTTACTAGTGTGATATGGTAAATATAATCTTGTTTCATGTTATTCCATCGTATGTGTGTATTAGTGGCGGGAATTAGTTATTTCTCAATCGGGACACATTTGAGTAAGTTATATGAGGTTGGGAGATGATTTTTATTTTTGGAGTCTCAGTTGATAAACTGGAGTGCAGAGCTGATCCCGGAAGGGCCAATATAGTCAAAATGATTGCACGGGGGTTTTATTTAGGTTCCTAGGTCTTTTTGGATAGTTTAACTCGAATTGTGGTATACCAGTCATTTTAAGTGTGTATTATCATATAAAGTTGGGTTTTAGTGAGATAAGAGTTATTAGACTCGTATGAGGCATAGGCTAATCTCTTGTGAGAAACCAATCTTATGAGAGTTAAAACGGAAGAAGAGAAAGAAAAGAGATAACCATGGAGCTTTGGGAATCCCGAGCAAATGCGCCATTTCAAAGAAGATTCAGACTTTACATCTTTGAGGTGAGTGATTTAACTTTCTAAATGTTTATGTGTGTGAATTTATTACATAATTTGTGGATAAATTGGTTGAGATGGAGCATTGATGTTAAAATCCTAGAAATTCTTGGGTAAATCTTGCATTTAATGTTGTATAGATGAATTTATAGGTGAAAGAATTATTGGGGTCATATATACGAAGGTTGTAATGGTAGAAATAGTTGTTGGATGTGAGTATAATGTTTTAGTGTGAGAAATATTGGTGTGGAAATTCTTTTGGGGTTATGCAGAAGAGGAATAGTAAAAGTTGAACCATTCTGAATCGTTTCAAGGTCCTTCGAATCGATTCGAAGGGAGACATAAAAGCAGGTCCTTGGTACCGAATCGATTCGGAGTCTTAAAAATCGATTCATCAAATAAGCAGAATCTCAGGTCCTTTGTAGCAAATCGATTCGAAGTCTGACGAATCGATTCGCTACAGGCCGAATCGATTCGGAGTCTGGCGAATCAATTCGGAAAACTAGTTATTTTGAGAGGTTTTTCTAGATTTTATTTTACTCCGATCCAAGTGAGTTTAATGCTTAGAAACCCCCCACTAATATGATATGGTAAACATGTTTATGAAAAAAAATGAGGGGTTTTGATAGGATACGATGGTGGGTTTACATCGAGGTCATTATAGAGGTATATTTGGGAGTTTATTATGCTGATTACTTTTGTAAATTCTCTGAGTGGGGATTATTTTATGGTTGGTTACGGGATAATGAGTGAGAAGTCATGTGACCTTAATGATGATAAATTGGTGAATGTTACTACCTCTGAGCAGAGAGATACAATGCCCATATCAGAATTTTGGGTACGTTTTGATCGTAAGTATTTTCCTGTGGTAGTTTAAATCGAGATAACAAGGAGATTATTCTATGTAACTCAGGAGACCGAACAGTGGCTCAGTACGAAGAAGAATTTACTCGCCTGGAAAATTTTGTGTTGGATGAAGTAAATACATAGGAGAAAAGGATATTAAAGTTTATGGGAGGTTTGAATTGGAGAATTCGTCAACATCTATTGGCGAACTCGACTTTATTAACATTTGCAGATGTAAGGAATGTTGCATTGTTAGATTATCAGGATCACCGTCTATATTTGAAGGGGAGTAAGAATTCTGTGGACTCGGGCTCATCGAGTAAGTCGGGAGTAGATAGTTCCAGTGGGGCACAGCAAGCTCATTAATAGGGAAATAGGAAGAAGGAGTGGGATCTCCATTCAGGGGATTCAGCAAAGAGGCAGCGTTCAAGAGGCTTCAGATTTGGTGGTGGTGGTTTTAGTCAGAGTTTTTAAAGGGGACAACAGGAGAAACAGCATAATGTTCCTCAGGGCCAAGTAGTCTAAGGAAATAACGGGGCAGGCTATCAGGGCTGAGCTCGCTAGGGTCAGCGGTAAGATTACCCAGATTCAGGCAGCACGACCAGAGATCGAAGAATTTAGGGGGTTTTTTCTTTCGATGTGGGGAGGTAGGTCACAGAAGGTTTGAGTGCCCACAACAAAATAGGGTATAGGGACATGGAGCTCTGTAGGTCCAGCAAGAGCCTTTACCACCTCCGGTACCTGTTCCAATTGTTTAGCCTCAGCATGGATAAATGCAATACGGACGAATTTATAGTGTCCAGAATGCGGCGTTACCACAGGGGCACCAACTTCCACCAGCAGTTGAGGGTAAGTTCCCTATCCATGGGTGTATGGGTCGGGTGCTATTTGATACTGGAGTATCCTATTCATTTATAGCTATTCATTTTGCACGAGCGGTGAGGCTGTTAGAGTCTATCGATAGTCTTTGGATTTGCGTAGATTCTCCTTTTGGTAATGGGGCACTTATTCACTCCATTTGTAGAGGGGTGGAGATAGATGTTGGAAGATTGTGTTTAGCTACTGATTTACTTGTTCTAGATATCGTTGTGTGTGATGTTATTTTTGGGATGGACTAGTTGGAAAAATATCGAGCGATGGTAGATTGTTTTGGGAGGTTGATTGTATTCGCCATTCCAGGCCAGGAGATGATTTTATTTTCCATGCCTCTTTCAGAGGGAGGTTCGAG